>VDFB02000008.1:162756568-162880885 GCA_007258455.2 Sequoia sempervirens
AGGGAACAATCAAGTGCATAAACACTTTGCTTAGGGTAGCAAGTAGATCAAAGTATGAAGATGGGAACACTCTAAAAAATAAGTCATTAAGTTCTTGAAAGAATCCAAATCTATCTCCAAAACCTGGATTACATCATGTCCTTCATCCTTCATTGGCATCAAACTCCAATCATTGTGATCACTTGAATAATTCTAAAATTTTATTTATAAACCTGTAAAAATTGGTGTATTTTGGTAGAGCCTAGTTGTAATTGCAATTGCTTCTTCAATTTGAAATAATAATTATTATATTTATAGTGGAATGTAGGCATAGATTAAAATGTAAGCTGACTCATTTAATTTTATCTTTTGGGATTAATTTATCGTTGAGTCTCCAATTAGAATTCATATCTCTAAAATTTGAGGCTGACATAAATGGGAAATAAAAATTTTTGAGAAAAATACCTAGACTAGGGCACTATTGACCCTTTCCAGCCCTTTTGCACACATTCAAATCTTATTTATAAGGTTAGGTTCTTCTTAATTAGGACTCATCCAAAAAAAGAGCACTTTTTGAGGTTAATTTATTGACATATGATCGACAAAATCCCTTTTTAGAGTATCACTAACACATTCTCCTAGGTTAATAGGAAAGTTCAAGGGTAGGGAATGTCTATGTAGTGACATAAATTGTACTCCCTTCTTGGAGATGGTATAATTTCTCACCTATTTTGGTACCCTTGCATTCATGAACCCTTTAAATCATAATTAATAGGCCCCTCAGACCCTTTATTTTTGATCTCAAGGCTTATTTTCAACTAAAATCCTAACAAAATCAACAAAAGCATTAAATTTTCTAACAACCCATCATTGGACCACCCCAAAAAACTAGGGTCGAACTCATACACCACCTTGGGCATATGATTCCCCCTAGGTGGGACCCATACACCACAAGTGGCATATGAGTCCCATGTGGCCCATTTTTAGGGTTTGAGCAAGAAATTAAGGTTTCTAATTCAAATTTTTGATTAATGTCAGCATTTGAGATCTAAATAACGGTAAACTAGATGAATTTCCTATATAAACAAGGTTTCAAACCATTATTTTCATCTAGAAAAGCAATTCAAGATCTAAGCATTCATAAGAACTCAAGCATTCTTTCACAAGAGCATTCAAGATCAAACAACAAGCAAAGTTGAAGTCTTGGAGCAACATTATAGTTTTTTTGTAGGTCTTCAAGCTCACTTTCATTCAATATCTATCATTTTCAAGGATTGATGATGGTCACCTATGGTGAATTATGATGGATTCTAAGTTGGGGAGATGCAGCTAACCATCAAGCCAAGCCTAATGACTTGCTTCCTAAGTGATTCCATTCTCCATTATCACTCTAATTTCAGCCTAAAGGAAGGTACATGCATTATTGTGGCTTATTAGGGTGATTAGAGCTCTCCCAAAGTGATTCATTCATCTTCATGCTTCATTCATGCATCTCATTCTAGCTCATTAGAATAGGGTTGCATTACATTTCATATTTCTTAATCTTAGAAGCACTTAAGATTATGGTTGGAATTCACATTTACTTTCAAGTTCCATTTTTTCTATCAAGGTTTAACCACCAAACTAGGGGTTTGACCAAGGAAAACTCCCATAAGCAAATCAACACTATATTCTATTTTGTAGGTCTTTTTACAGGTTTAGATCTAGAAATCAGGTCAAGAAGGAAGAGCTGGGATAGAAGAGTAGATTCAACCTTTGAATTTTTGAAAAAGAAGAATGGGATTGATATGCCACTTGTAGTGTATGAGTCCTAGTATAGTGATTATTCTAGATTTCAGGAGTTCCAAACTTGTCATTGTCAAATTTTTGTTCCTACCCAAAAACCCCAATCTGGGACTAAAGTGCCCAGCCTAGCGTATGAGTCCCAGTGAGCAATAAGATCAGAAATTTCAGAATTCCAGAGCTTGTTCCAAGCACATTCAAGTTTTCAAGTGCACCTCTATGTTTTCTTAATTTACTATTGTATTTTGCATTCATTTCTAGGTCATTTACTTAGGTTTTGCACATAATTAGGTTTTGCATATTACTTATCTTTCCAATCCCTAACTTGGTGGTGAACCCTCCATTTAGTCTTTAATCATACCATACGACACTCTATTGTAGATCTCTTTCTCTCATTATATCATTGGATTGAGATCTCTAAGGTATCCTTGAGTGAAACTTAAGTGAAATAGGCCCTCATCCTTTGTGTTCCATCTCCTAAAAAGAAAAGAAATTTATTTTTGTCATGGTGAACCTGCCCTTTAGAACACCTTATTTTTGATTTGGAGTGCATCATAATCCTAGATCTAGCTTGCATTAACTTTGCATTAAGTATTGCATTAGTTAATTTGTATCTAGTGTTTCTAAATCTTACATTGGTGAAAGTGCATATAGGTTGCATTTTTACATCTTGCATCATTGAATTTCATCTAAAATTTACATTTTCACTTAGTCTAGACATCATCAAAAATAGAAAACATAACATTCACACATAATTTGTTGAAAACAGTACAAAAACCATAATTTAGGACTCATATGCCCCTTTGAGCAATTTAGTCCTAATATAGTTGGGTTTGCCTTATTTCTAGGTATTTTATGGTGATTGTTATTCATTGTTCAAATCCCCAAAAAATATTGTTTGGGACTCATACACCCCTCTGGGGAAATTTATTCCCATTTCAGATTTTACACTATATTTTATAGGTTTAAAAACTCTGTTTTCATGTTTCAGTTTGCTGTTAGCTTTTTGCTTTAGTTTACTGATTTTCTATTTCATGCATTTCATTAGATTTAACTTAATTTAGATTCATTTCAATTGCGAATAGAATTAGATTACTATACTTTTCATTTCCAGTATTAGTTCATAGTTTGATAAGCTTAGATTACATTTGGCATTCATTAGAAAATAAAACTAGAAACACCTATAAGATCGATGAACCAATTGGAGAAAGCATTGTTATTTGAATATGTCAGATCTCTTTCTCCAAGTTAACCTAACTCTCAATCCTTTTAGTAGTGATGAATTTGACATGTTAGATGAATCCCTTGAGTATTTCATTTCACAAAGTTCATCAGGCTTGTTATGAAAAATCGAAACCAAGAGAAGTTAAGGTGATTCAACCTCAACTCATCCTTTACCCGCCTTCACACAATTCTCAAACTCAAAACAAACTTGTCTTTACCCTTGAACCACCTAAGAATATTTTTTTATAGCAATCAAGTTATAATACCATTTCTCATACACATAACACTAGAAGCAATCCACAACCAAAATAACAAATTCCAACATCTTTACCTTGGCCTAACCCCATCTTGCCTAGTGCCCCTCATTTTCCTTCAAATAGTGGAAAAGAGTATGATCTTTTGGAAAAACTTAAAAATACTCCTATGAAGATATCCCTATGGGACCTAACTCAGAATTCACATAATTATCACACTATGCTTCAAATCACCTTGCAACAAGTTGTGGTCTCTGTTGATGCCTAAAATTACTAGGCACATAGAATTATGGGAAACTCAATTAATGGGGGAACCAATTGTGCTAAACTAAGTAACCTCCAAGTTTGAAAGAAGCTGACTCTTTCATGTATTTGGGGTGAAAATGGAAAAGGAATTAGATATATTAAAATAAAATCTAATCTAAGGCGATGCGCCAAGATTTAAGAAAATAAGCACGAGAAATCTTCCTTTCGGATGAGACTTGAGGGAATGTTTAACAATCTGCATGTCCGAAAATAAAATAAATCATAGATGAAAATCCTAAGAAGTCAACCAAATAAAATAATATAACTTCCATATGCATTCACTGAACATGAAGAGTTTAAGACATGATTTAAACAACAAATTTATATTGAAATTATAGAAGTTTGCAGATAAACTACTCCGTACAACAAACAACACAATATAATATCTTATCTATTAATTAATAAACAAAGAGGCTGAACAATCATCTTAATACAATAATCATAAAACAATATAAAGGCCTAGAGTCTTTTATTGCTTTTCCCCTATATTTTCAAACCCTTTTTTAGAGAGACGAGGAAACATATATAGATCTTTCCACTACCTCAAATTCAATAATAGAAAAGATTCCCCAAGCACAAGTCTTGCCACTTTTTATAATGATGCTCTCTAACTAAAATGGCATTTTGTTCCCTTGAACCAAGTGTGCCCTCCTACAAATGATGAATGTGGTCCAAAAGTGAAGGCAATAGAAATCTCTTGAAGACGTGTTAACCGCCCACAAAGTTGGTTAGGAAACATAGCATAGAGGTGGGGCTTCCCATTCATTCATACTTCTCTTGCGACCATGATCCCTATGAAGATGACACATGGTATGACCTTTGCATTAAGCTTTGACTGTGGGATCTTCCAAAAAGGTTCCTGTGGTAGGATGCAATGTGGCACATTGGCAGAGCTTGGGGATGAAAAAAATGAGAGAATCCTCAAAGGCGCACACTACCAACACATGGCACAAGGGCAGTACTCGAAGGAGAAGCAAGGGAAGAAAACTTTCAAAGGTGTGTATGGCTGAAATGTGGCACAAGTGGACGAAAGCACAACCAAAAGGCACCCAAAAATATGCAAACATACAAAGCGTGGGCCAGGGCCAATGAAAAATCAATAATATCAACCTGGAGGGAGCTTCAAGTATTTTTAAATCCACACCTTTTGGTGATTATCAGGGGTATTTTTCCTGTGGAATGGTAACCCAAAAATTTTGGTTCAAAGAATAGAACCTTATCCATTCGGAAATAATAAGAGCTTTGAAAGTGTAGTCTGCAGAGGCAGCCAATCAACATCATATGGCATCAATAATGCATGTAGATTCTCTTGTGCCTCATGCAGATCAATAATTTCTTTGAATCACAGCTCCATGGAGATCCTAGACCAAGACTCAAGCTGAAAAAGAATTTGTGCTATCTGATGGATGGTACTTTCAATGTCCACTATTGTGGGAGGTTGATTTAATGATTGGAAAGTAGATATATCCCATTGCTTTTCCTCAATCCTTACTACAATATATTCCACTGTGGCCACTAAATCGTCAGAGAGAAAGGGGGAGGGAAATCCCATTTGAGTCAATTGGGAGAATTGCATCCACATATTATTCATAGTCTGACTCAATATGACCAAGAAATTGCTAGCCTGGAGGATTGCTTCATGAAAATGGATGAATTCCTTCACCTATTTGGAAGTCATCCTCTGGTCACCTATCTCTACCTTTGTCAAGTTTGTATTTGTCATTGTGTATAATTTTTCCAACAATTTCTTGCCCTTAGGTACCTTCTCAACAATAAACTACGAAACCTACTCAATCATACCACACATTTCCCTACATAAATTTGTTGCATCCACCACAAATTGGAGTGTTAGTTGTAGGGAAAAATAGAAAGATTTAACCTTCTCAAAGTAAGATACATATAGTTGTTGAGCCACCAAAAGGAGATCCGCTTGAGGAATAGAGGGTTGTGAAAGAAACATCAAAAGATTTATCTCAAGCTCCTTCAACCCAATTTCTTCCATCAACTCATCAATTTTCTTGTCAGCTATGGAGAGTCATTCCCGTAGAGTTCCCAAATCTATAAATTTTCTTTTCAATAGCTCCTCAGCTTGACCTCAGGTTCTGAATTCCTTTTCTAGAAAGAGCTTCATTACCTAGATTTCCTTTTCGAATTGGGTATGTCATTCTTGAAGCTCCTTGTTCTTCTATTGCATTTCCTATTCCAATTGAGCTCGATGATCCTATAGCTCCCTATTTTTCTCCTAGGTTTCTCTCTCCACCTGAGTTATCCAGTCCTAGAGCTCTTGTTTTTTTTGTTGTAGATTAGCAACTGCGTTCAGATCCTGGGACTGGAACTTTGCAAGTTCCTCCCAGAGTTTGGCCTTTTTGCCTATGCTTGTTGAGACAAGCATGCAATTTCACTGTCTTTAGCCTTTTCCTTCTTTTGCAATATCTCCATTATTTATTTAGCATTCTTGAGATCCTCTTCTCTCTTCTTCAATTTATGATTATGCTTCAAAAATTATGTCATCACAACCCTCTGAGTTTCCTCCATCAACTCAACTTTATCTTATGGTTGAGCTGAGTGTAGATCAATCCCTACGGCATAGATTATATAATCCTCAGGTTGCATCTACCCTTAAGGTTTGATAATTCTGGATGACACAGTTGTAAACATTATCAATACTTGAACCTCATTAAAGAGGGTTTGTATGCATGGCTCAACAAGCTTTGCAACATCTTTCTCCTTTCTTTTGTGGAATCTTCTATCCTGTGCTACCTTAGGTATGGTATTTTGTGTGGAAAATTCTATTGGTGATATAATTTACTCACCAAAAAAGGGTGCATCAAGAGGAAGAGAAAAAGGGAACGAAATCATTGCAGACTTAGATGATGCTTTCTTTGGTAGATCTACCATCAATGGGGAGAAAGGGGGGATGCCATGCTATGTTTTCATTGGGGAAGCAATGGAAGGACTCATAAGGGGTGGTGGCGGTAGTGGATATGCAAATATTATCATTTGTTGGGTGGGTTGAGTTGGGGCTAACATAATAGACACAAAAGGGTTTGCAAAAGAGGGTTCAAATTGGGCCCCGACAAAAAATGGGGAAGACCGCAAGGGAGTAAAAGTTGCCCATCCTATTAGAGAGAAGGAATATTGACAAGAACCTCCCACAGATGTAGAAGCAAAAAATGATAGGCTGAAACTCAAAGTAATTGGATACACAGACACATCAAGGTTAAGCAAAGTCTAAGAAGCGAAAAGAGGGGGAGAGAAAGATACCCAAGTTACTGTAGGCTCTAATCCTTGGCTCATTGTAGGTACCTGCGAGCTTTCTCCTAGAGTGGCATCGGTGTGTAGCCTCTTCTTGAGTGGAGAATTGTACACCTCTATGACCTCTTGATATTTTTGGATTGCCCTAGGTCTCTTGGTAGCCCATGTACATTTTAGTGTGACTGCCACTTGGGATTCAGTTACTTGTGCACTTAACGGAGCTTCACTAGGTTGTTCTGCTACTTCTCCACCTCCCTATATTTGGGTCTTCTTTTCCTCTCTTTCACTAAATATTGCATTTTTTTTCCTCTCGATCCATTTCCTCATCATCCTCAACATCAACGTCATCATGCTCTTTTTTCCAGATATCATCAAATCTATCATCCATATCTGGCTCTTGGAATTTAGCATCAAGACATTTGGTCTCTTGCTGATAAATCTTGAAGTGAGTAATCTTATCCTCACTCCACTGGTAGGTCTTGGCTAATTTATTGTAAAGGGTATCTCCAATTTTGTACTTGTCGCTGGGCTTGGCCAAAGGGAAATAAAAAGAAAGCCATGGTGGTCTTCGGTAATCTATGGGAACACAAGCCAAGTCTACAAGGAGATTTTGGTCCCATTACTGTGGACTCTTTCAAGCTTCCCAGCAAGGCTGAGGGCTACAAGTCACTTTGATATTAATACCCGCTAAGTCATTATCAGGGTTATAGTCCCATTTGTCACAAATCAGCACTAGCCCTAGATGAGAAAGCTTCGCAGATAGCAGACCATGTGTCTACTTCTTTTCCATTATTATCATATCGAGGCTTAAGAGGAATTTGAAAAAACCTTTCTTGTTCTTTCCCCTACAAAACATGTGGTCTATAATTGCTAGTTTCCTAAATACGTCAAGGGCCAACACCCTATTTGTAACATAGACTAGGATCTGGAATGGTTCCTCAATAAAACCATGCAACCTAACAAATGAAAAATCTCTCTGAGGAACCAGTCACAAGGAGGAACAAAATCTTGCATCTATCTAACTTGCTCAGTGAAAAACTAATAACAACCAACCTCACCCTCATTAAAATATTGCAATATTGGAGTCAGGAAAAACTCAAAAAATGCATAGTAATCATGAGTTATGAAAAGAAGAGGATTCCACACAGAAACTACCTTCCTTACCCCACTTTCATCAAAGATAGAAAAACCCATATAGTTTATAAAGAAATTAGGGTTTTTGTGTAAAAACATATGGGCAAGAAAAGAAGAAAACCTAAATTTTTAGTGTGTGTGGTACTCCTTGAATTGGTCTGACATTTCCTAAATAATGGCCTCCACGAAGTCATACCAAAATAAGGTATTGTTGTCTTCTTAACTAAAAACCAAAACCCATTTGAAATTCTTGAACCTCTTTGTCACTATCTAGGCCACAAATGAACTCCAACAAAGAGAAGACATCCTACATGTCTGAGTTGAAAACATTGTGCCTAACCAGAAACTATGATGGGTTCTTATCTTCCTTGGACCTTTTTGTTCCTTGATTATAAAAGCTCGAACCGAGGGTTCTGGTTCTCCAAAAAAATTCAAAGCCACCTATAGTTAGTCTCTCTGGCACTTCTTCCCCTTTCCTCGTAGGGATACATAGCATATCCCTAATAGCTTCAACGCTAACCATCACTTTTAGGATTCGACCTTCTATAACTCCCGTATCCAGATTGAAATTTTGGGCACATTCTTGAACTAGTTCCAAAAAGTGATGCACGAAGGGAACCATATACTATGGAAGATTGCAGAACCACAACTTGTATGGCAAATACTCTTGGTCATTAGTTTTTTCCATTCTCTTGTAGGTTGATTCCCTAAGACTCTTAGGGTTGGTTTAAAGCTCAGGATCATAAATATTGTCCCACTCTTCCCCTATCTGGGCTTTGCTCCTGTGGGTAGTCTTCTACATGACTTGTGTGTGAGGCCACTTCTACTTTTCTAGCATCCCAAGCAAGGCATAAGAGATGTTACTAAAACTCATTGGCCATTGGCGCCATCAAGATGGCATTAGAAAAGCTTCCAACCACTTCTCCTTACACTGCCATCTTAGGATTATGTGGAAGCTTTTGTAAATGCTTAAATTTTTCTACAACTCACACTTGAATTTTTTTCAGCAGATGGTGCACTCAAAAATCTTCACATTGTTATTCTTTTGCATGCAACATAACCCTTTTCTAAAACTAGAGTTGGAGACAATAGTTGTTTTTAGCAATAAATTTGACATGTACCGCCAACTCTTTCATTCATGCAAAATGAATTCTTACCTTTTGAAAAGAAAATAATTCATAATGATGATTAGCCATCATGTCCTATGGCACCATCTCTTGGGAAATTAAGCTGGTAATTAAAGGAGTACAAAACTTTTTGCATGCTTTTTCATTTAATTACTTTAGAAGAATGATTAAGAAAAAGGGCATAATGAGTACACAAAATATTTTGAGTTGATCTTGGAGACTGAAAAGCATCCACAACTTGACACTCAGCACTTGACCGTGTGGAATACTATTTTCACCTACCACAATTTTTAGCTAATTAATTACCTCATCTTAATTTGTACACAAAAAACACAACCTAGTGGGATTTTTGAGTTTACTCTCGATGGGATTTTTGAGTTTTCTCTCAGTGGAATTTTTCAAGTTTTCACCTAGATCAGCATCATGCTTATCACATGCATTGTACCCTAGCTACCTCTATAAATAGACCTAAGGATAATAGAAAAATTTACACTTGGTAATTGGGCTTATTGATAGAGGCAATGGATACTCCAATTAGGCTAACTAGTAATAGGTCTTAGGTAGTTTTCCTAGGAGAAGTTTCCTGTAGGAATTTGAAGTGTAATATGACCAAGAATAAGCATTCCTTAGCCATAGTTGTGATGAAATGGGTGTTGGGAAGAGACTGTATAGAGTATGAGGAAAAATATCGAGTAAACATTGATATTTGTTCTCATTTTGTTGCCTTTGGTTGACATCAAGGTACTGAAGCCGATGATATTTAGACTTACCATGGATATTTTTCCCAAGTGCTACCTTGAAGGCCTTGGTGAAGTTTTAATGAATGCGGTATATGGCCTTGGTATTCCAAGAGAAAGTGATCTTCATTCTTATATTGAAGAGGATGTGGTGGTGCCTTGGGTGCCATTTTTGAGTGGATTTCACATGTTGACCATTGAGGAACACCGCCAAAGGGTTTCGCATGCCTACCACTTCCTATTAAGGTGCTACAATGTAGATATTTTCTATGATGTGGAGTGGTATACCGATTTCAGAAACCTAGTGTATCCTCCCCCACTTGTTGTTGTTGTTGAAACTCCTATCATTCTTGTTGAATTTCTTGCCCCTACTAATGATGAAGCTCCTGTTGATGATGTTGCTCCTGCTGAATGAATGAAATTTTTTCTCCTCTCTTTTTCTATATATATATATATATCTCAAAAAAATTCTTAATATATATATGCTCGAAAAGCTTGGCCTAAGAGCCATTTTGAATTGTAATATCCCCAAGTAAATATTACCATATAATGAATATATAGCTCTTTTTTCAAGTTCCTATCTCCATTGTTTTTCTTTGTTTCTTGTATCATGGGTTTTTCTTATAAAGACTCGGCCAAACAAAATACACAAAAAATAATTACATATTTATATTGTCAAATGGTTAATAAAGCTAATTAAAGAGTTTGATGTGAATTCCATTGACAAGAATTCCCAATGCTTATTTTTCCATGTTCTCTAATTCAAATGCATTATGTTGCTTGCACTTAATAACATGATAAGGACCATCCCACAGACTATCAAATTTTCCATGTTTTCTAGGCTTTGTGGCTCTCTCATTGAATTTGAGCACCAAATCTTTGCACTTAAGACCCTGGTCAGAGGTTTTCTTGTCATACCACTTAACCACCTGTTGATGGTTACACATGGTTGTGAGGGATTTTTCTCTTTTCTCTTGTACCTCTAATAATTTAGCTAACTAGACCTCCATGGCTCCATTTTTCTCTACCTCCAAAGACTTAAGCAACTATAATGCGAGAATTTCCATAGAGATAGGAAAAAGTGCTTCCTTCCCATATAACAGCTCGTACAATGAAGTCTTTAAGACTTTCCTGGGAGTTATGTGGTCCACCCAGATCACTGCTTTAAGGTTCCTATGCTAGGTATGTGTAGGATAATCATGGAAAAAATAGGCCCTTAAGTGGCAAAAAATTTAGAAAAATTAGAGTTAGGAAACTTGAGGTAAAAATTTGAATAATTTATTTATATTATTTCAAAAATATGTAAAAATAGAATTTGTAGCAAATTGAATGTAGTTTCTAAACTACTAGGTTTTTTTTTTAAATCTATTTTGAAAATTTGAAATTTCAATGTAGTAGTACTTGAATTTCAAGGAAAAAATAAGAAGTAGGTGTCTATCTGACCACCCTAACCACAATAAAATGATAATTACTTTTTATAATATTTTAGATATAAGTAGAGGACTCATGTCCTGATGTGATACATATTTTTTGTAATTTTTTGCCAAGTAAATAACTAATTATGATTATTTTATTACAACTTTTAAAAAATATAAAAACTCATATGTTTGACCACCTTAACTTGGTCAAAACTTCATGAAATTCATTTTTTTTAATCTTATAGTATGTGAAGCATAGAATGTGATGCATGTTTTAGATTTAAAAAATATGACACCGTTTGAAAGCTATAGATGTTTTTCAATCAACCTATCAATCAAGACTTTAGTCATAATTCAAAAAGAAAATGACTAATAATAATTTATTAAATTCAAAGTAAAGCATAATTTATATTGGTGGAAAGTTGAGAATCTCCTTTAAAAACCATTTTTGTTTCATCAATTTTGGGTAAAAAAAATTGTCAGCCACATACCCTACACATAACCATCATATCGCCACTTTTTGTCCCATCATGATCTTGCACATACCCTGCCACTCTCTTTGATGTTCCAACCCTATTATTTTGATGATTCTGACTAAATTCTTATTATCCAACTCAGCCAGACCATTTCCCTGTGGGTAATAGTTCAAAAATGTCTTTAGGAATATGCCATGCTTAAGTGTAAATTGACATACCTTCAAACCTAGGAAGGCTTTCACTTTCCCAAAGATGATGGTATTTGGTGGGATGAACCTTTTTACCAGTTCTTTGAGGAAAATCACAAACTCTGACTCAATTACATTCTTTAGGGGCATGGCCTCAACCCATCGAGCGAAATATTTTTTGGTCATAAGAATCCATTTATGCGAGACAATGGAGGTGGGGCTAATCATCTCAATAAAATCAAGGCCCCATTGTGCAAAGGGTTCCTTAGCCACTATTAGATTTAGAGGCATTATTGAGTTCTTTCTCCTTCTTGTGAAGAATTGGAATTCTTTGCAGGATTTGACTAGAGAATGTGAGTTGTTGAAAAGTGTAGGCCAAAAATATCCTACACACATAATTTTAATGGCAGTGGTCTTAGCTAAGAAATGTCCACCAGCAGGTCTTCTATGAAATATGCCAAGAATTTTTTGTCCCTGCTATTGACATACGCATTGTAGAAGAACACCATTGAGATTCCTTTTGAAGAGAACCCCTTCAATGAGCACATAACCGTTGTTCTGCAATCTATAAAATCTTTTCATCTGAGAAGGGAGGTCTGGTAGATATTTTCCCGTCTGCATAAACCTCATTCTATTTTCCAACCAGTAGCCTTTGGACTTAGATTTATTTAGTAGGACTAGCTCGGGTTGTTCTTCCTCAACTGCCACTTCTTCATCTCATGCCAGATATTCACATAATCCTCTCCCATGCATAGTCTTTGTGGGACTTACCTCAATGTCATATTCAAGGATCTTAGTTATCTAGTTTTCCCTTTTTTTAGTGATTTCTCCTTCCATAATGTACTCATACACACTGGAATGTGCTACGTATACGATCACCTTGTTGCAAGATATGAAGTGTCATAATGTTTTAAGCCCCTTATCAATGACCAATTCCTACCTCTCAAAAAAGTTATAGTTTGTCTCATAGTCCTTTAAGGTCTGGGAGTGGAAGGTTATTAGATGTTCTCCATTTTCTTCATTATCCTTTTGGGTCAAAATAGTAGCGATGCTAGATTTGCTATTGAACACATACATTATGAAGTCCTTTGAAAATTCTAGGTTCACCAGCATAGGAGCTGAGGAAATAGACTCCTTGACCTTATCAAAGTCTTTTCTAGCCTCTTTTGTCCATTCAAACAACTGATCCTTCTTGAGCATCAGGGTGATTGGTCTAATTAAACCTACAAAATCTAAAATGAATTTACTTACAAAATTTACCTTCCCCAAGAAGGACTGAACTCCCTTTTTGTTGACTGGTAGGGGAAGTTCCTTGTATCCTTCACCCAATCTAGATCAATTGCAACTCCATCTTTAGACACTACATGTCCCAATAATTTTCCTTGGGGCACTCTAGAAACACATTTTTTTGGGTTTAGGGATATCTCAAACTCCTAGAAATTTTTAAAAACCATTTCAAGATGATCAAAATGATCATATTTTGACTTAGAGAATATAGTAAAATAATCCAAGTAGATCAATATGATCTTATTAATCAATTCTTTAAAGGAAATTTACATTGCTTGCTGAAAGGTGGCTCCCACATTTGAGAGGTTGAAGGGAATTTTTGTATAGGAAAACATTCCCCACTTGGTAGTGATTTTTTTTGTGTGTTGGTCCTCCTCTTTGACCCATATCTGGTTGTAACGAAAGAAGATTTCCAACAAAGAAAACATTTCTAAGCCAACCACTATTTACAAAATTGATTCAATGGAAGGAAATGGGTAGTGGTTCTTCAAGGATGCCCTATTCAGATCCTAGAAATCAACACAGAGGCAGATGTCCCCATTTTTATTTTGGAATAGAACTAGGTTAGACACCCATGTACTATGTTTGATTGAGAAGAAAATTCGGGAGTGGATTAGCTTCCTCAACTCTTGCGCCATTAGTACCTCAATATTTGGACCTTTACTGGCCTTTTCTTCTAGCAGACAGGTTTTACTCCTTCCATCAATTCTATGGTATGTTGGATGACTTCAGAATCATATCCCTTGAGTTCATCATGTGGCTAGGCTACTACTCCTTTATATTTATCACAAAAATGTATGAGCCTGTCTTTATCATGTTGTAGAACATCTTTCTCGACCTTAAGTTTCCTTCCTTCTCTGACCTGAAGATTTGCATAGTCTCCTTTGTCTGCTACAAACTTCCTATTATAATTTCTTGCATCATCACAATTGAATAGAATTTCGAGAATGACCAATCCTTTTGGAAGTTTGTTCGACCTTAGCTAAATAATTTTCCCTTCAAAAGCTTCTGCAATTTTTGGTTGGAGTTGATCAACAAACTCTCCTGAATGCTAAATGAATGAGGTGCTTTGTTTGTCACTTTCAAACACTTGCTAGATTTGGTAATTATCTAGGATTATGGGTCAAACAATCACTCACACATTCTCTGTGTTCTTAATTATGTCAAAAATAAGATCAAATTGAGATCCTATCATTGCATTGTGATCTGTAGTTACATTCTACTCTTTGGGCACCATCTCGATATTAAAGGCTTAAAAGCTTTCAATCAAGTCCTAGACTCATGTCTATAAGATTGCATGCAGACATTCTTTTTTGCAGAGACACCTTGAACTTGATTGACTATTAGCTCAGAGTCTTTGAACACCATTATTTGTTTAACGCCCATTCGCTCCGCAAGGCTTAAACATTGCACAAGGCCTTCATATTTAGCTTCAATGTTTGAACAGGTGAATTGAAAGTGAAAAGATCTGAGTGTCCTTTCATTGGATGGGGATGTCAAAAATATCTTGAATCTTGCACCAACTTTACATCTTGCTCCATCAAAATTCAATGTCCACAAATCTAAGGCTTGACCACCCTCAAATTCCTTCATCACCTTCATAATTACTTAATCTTCATCATAGATGACATAAGTTCCCAATCCAGTGGCATGATAATTACCGAAAGGATCAGTGTCTATAAATTCACTCAAGAGGACCTCTTCTTCATTAGTATAGTCTCTGGTCACCTTCTCATCCTCCAATAACTCAATACAATACATCTCATCTTTGGTGATAGAGGTATGACTAGCCTCAAAATTTATCATGGCTCATCTGCTACATGTTCCAAATGCAAAGTTTAAAACACTATCTTCATCTTAGCTCCATGCTTGGTCCTTAGAATTAAGTGTGACCAATCTAAGGAAAGATACCCACCTATCTTAGCGGTGAACTCCTGGGATAAGCAAAGACAAAACATGGGAGGGACGTCAATGATCACAATATATTCTGGGACTGTGATACTAGGGTAGGAGAATAGAGTCAAGGGGAGGTCCCTGATGACACCTATAGTTTCAACCTTATTCCCATCAAGCTACATAACCCCTCTATTTAAAGGTTCATAGCTAGGTCCTAAGGCTTCAACTATTTTCTTGGGCATGACTATGGTGCTAGCACCAGAGTCAATCATAGAATTGTGCAACAATTTCTTACCCATAATGAGATTCAAGAAGAAGGGTTTCGGTTTAGGCTTACCTCTACTTTCGATAGAGGTTCCTCTCCATTGTTTGTGAGGAATTTTTCCTGAGATGGAGAATTCATGGCCTTTCCTTTGGATGGTTGCTATGTTGGCTTTATGCTTGCATCTTCTAGTAGGGCCTTCTACAACAATGACTTATGCTCTGAAATAGCTAAGATATCCCAAAGAGATAGATTATTAGAGGATTTCTTCAATTATTCCACTATATTGAATGGCAAAAAATTCAAAGACTTATGTTCCCTAGACCTTGTTATAAAAATATCCTTGCATGGTTGAGATTGTTGTGCAATTGTAGAGGAACTAGGAGCTTGGTCAAGAACACTTTTGGGTTGTTGAATGACTGTTTCACCCGTGAATCTCCTCTTCAAGTGGGTGTTATAATCTAATTGCACTTGTGGGGCCTTTGATGTGGAAAACTCATTTGCAAAAACCACCTCCTCTTCTTCCATCCATGAGAAGAGCACGTGATCAGGAGCTATATCTCTTTCTTGATCCAAGGATATTCCTTGCATTTGAGTGGTAAGTACCATGTTTTCCATTTGCAAAGATGCATATGTATAACCTCTTGAATTTGGTGTGATTCCTTGACTGCGTTGTTCCACCACTCTTTGTTGTAAATTTCCACGTAGAAATTTTTGGGGCATATGTGCTTTATTGCTAGGGAAGCACCAAGGATTGGTAACATCAACAAGATTATTTTTCCCTGCTACTAGCTCTCTATTTGAATTTGGGTGAGAATTTTGTAGTGGAGTAGGAACTGGCACTATCTGATTATGTGTTTGAGTCTTTGGATTAATGTGTGTACTTCCTTGGAACTAATTTTGCTGATAGGAAGATCTTTTTCCTTGGAAATTTTGGTAATTTGGCTTCAAAGGCTTGGATTTTTTCCACTTGATACTATTTATTTCATTCAAGAAGTTTTGCAACAAATCCTTAATGTTTCTCATCTCATCTTTTGAAGAGTTAGATGTAGAAGCAGTGTTATGCAATGAGTTCAGGTATGCGTACATAGATTAGGGAGGAGCAGATGCACTGGTAGAAGATATCTCCTGGGTGGGGGTTGACAACTCTACAAATATAGGAATATCAAGTTGAGGTGGTAACTTTCTAGCATTGATCAAATTATTCTTTTCCTTAACAGTAATGTAATACAAATCCAACAAAGTGTTCCCGCCAAGGGACTAGATCATCACTGAAATGTCGGCATTGAGAGATTTTAGATAGAACATGAATGCCAAATTGGCAGGTGGGCAGATAATAGTCTGGATCCTTTTCGAAGTCATGTGAAACCTGTCATTGAAGTCAGTCATGGCTTCCTAAGGGGCCTGCTTTATGGTCACCAACTACTAGAATAGCGAAGATTGATCTCCATTGTTTGGAAACTACTCGTAAAAAGGATCTTCGAGTTCATCCCAGGTATTGATAGTATTAGCCTCCAAAGTTTGGTACCAATCTAGTGCCTTTCCTTTGAAAGAGGCTGCAAGCAATCTCAATGCTACACCATGCACCAAACACACATCCACCACATCTTGCAGATCATTAGATGGTTTTTTTAATCCTTCCCTAGTGAATTTTGGTAAAGCTTTTAAATCACACATTGGGATAAGAGCCCAAACATCTAGTGCTACTGGTGCTATGAGAGAACTTTTGATGTCCCATGCTACAAAATTTATGTTATCCATTGGTAACAGAACTAGAGGAGGGGTCCAGACGTTCACTAGACGGGTTCTTGCTTGTACTATTACCAACGGTGGCACTAGTAGGCTAGGGTTATTTGTTGTTTGGGATCTAGTAATAGGTCTATGGCTCATACACCCACTTTAAATTAATATACATTCAAATAGGTCCCATCGAGCATGCCAAAAAAAGAATTGTTGATGCCTAAAATTACTAGGCACACAACCTTATGGGAAACTCAGTTAATGGGGGGACCAATTGCACTAAACTAAGTAACCTATGGGTTTTAAAGAAGTTGGATCTTCCATGTATTTGGGGTGAAAATGGAAAAGGATGAATATATATTAAAATAAAATCTAATGTAAGTTGATGCACTACGATTTAAGTAAATAGGCACAAGAAATCTTCCTTTTGGATGAGATTTGAGGGCTCATTCAACAATCTACATGTCCAAAAATAACAAAAATAATAGATGAAAATCTAGGTAAGAAGTCAACCAAATAACATAATATAACTTCCATATGCATTCACTAAACATTGAGAGTTTAAGACATGATTTGAGCAACAAATTTATATTGAAATTATAGAAGTTTGCAAATAAACTACTCAGTACAACAAACAACATAGTATAATGTCTTATCTATTAATTAAGAAATGGAGAGGCCGAATAGATTGGTATAGTCTATGAGTCTTAATACAATAATTAAAAAACAATACAAAGGCCTAGAGTATTTTAGTGCTTTTCCCCTGTATTTTCAAACCCTTTTTTAGAGAGACAAGGAAGCATATATAGATCTTTCCACTGCCTCAAATTCAATAACATAAAAGATTCCCCAATCATGGGTTGTGTCACTCATCGCAATGATTCTTTCTAACTGAAATGGCACTATGTTCCCTTGAACCAAGTGCACCCTCCTGCAAATGATGAATGTGGTCTAAAACTTAAAGCAATAGAAATCTCCTGAAGACATGTGTCAACCACCCATAGATTTGGTTAGGACACGTGGCACAAAGGTAGGGCTTCCCATTCATTCATCCTTCTCTTGCGACCATGATCCCCATGAAGATGACACATAGCACGACCTTTGCATTAAACTTTGACTGGAGGGTCTGCCAGAAAGGTGCTCATGGCAGGATGCAACATGGCACATAAGTGGAGCTTAGGGATGAAACAAAGGAGAGAGAATCCTTAAAGGTACACACTGCTGACACATGGTGCAAGGGCTAAACTCAGAGGAGAAGCAAGGGAAGAAAACTTTCAAAGGTGTGTATGGTTGATGTGTGGCGCAAGAAGATGTAGGAGCAACCAAAAGGGGCTAAAAAATATGCAAACATACAAAGTGTAGGTCGGGGCCAATGAAAAACCAATAATATCAATCTGGAGGGAGCTTCAAGAATTTTTAAATCCAAAATTTCCTCTAGTATAAATGCAAATGATGTGGCAACTCTAATTCAGTGAATGGATGTGGTTAATGTAGACATTACTTTTCATCAACATGAGCTCCCTCCTTTGGAATTGAGAAATAAAAATGATGCATTCGTGATAATAGCTACCTATGATGGGTGGGGAATAAAAATAACCCTTGTTGACAATGGCTCCACCCTTAATGTGTGTAACTTGTGACCCATTTTGATAAATTAGATGTGGATAAATCAAGAATTTAACCTAATTCTGTGTTGATTCAAGGATTTGATAATGTAGGAAAGAAACCACTTGATGTGATTACTTTTCCTATTACAATTGGAAAGGCTACCTTACAAACCCCTATTCATGTCATACCTCATGATATTTCATATAATATTCATTTAGGAAGACCTTGGATTCATGAGATGTATGTGGTACCTTCAACTCTCCATCATATCATAAAGTATGTCTATAACAATAAAGTATACCAAGTTGAAATAGACCTTGAGCATGAAATATTCTTACAAGTTGAAAAAGGAATGACAAGTAATCTAAACACATTAATTCCAACATCAAACATAGAACCTATGGAAGAAGAAAAAAAAGAGATGGAAAAAGTTTTGAAGTTATTGGATGATGATTGGAGTTCTTTACAATTGACACCTTTGTTTATGGGAGAATACAAAATTACAACAAAATAAACTGAAAAAGAAAAACAACGAATGTTGATGTCAACACAATATTTTGAAGCAAACTCACAAGCATCTATCTCATCTACTCTAGAAGAAGACACAATCTATACAACAAACTTTGATGAGATAGATTATCAAAAACCACCAAACTTGAAAGAAATGGAGAAACTTTATGGAAAAGGTTATGAGATCATAAAACAATGTGGCTATAATGGAAAAGGATCTGGAAGGAAAGAACAAGGCATGTGTGTTCCTATAGAGCCTAACATGCAAGAAATGAAAAGTGGTTTGGGGTATTTCCCTTCTAAGATAGTGTAAGTAGGTAAAAGACCTTTTTTAAACATTAGCACCACCATGTGTAATCCCAAAACAACTCTCACCTGAAAATATCCTAAATTGATTGATACAACTTGCGAAGAATCATTGGAATACTTTGAAGACGATGAAGACTTGAAAGAAATGTTAGTATTTTATGATAAACCATTGAATCCTCCTAAAAGGGAACGGGTTATGTGTGTTGTGATTAATGCTAAACAAGAAGATGAAAGAAAGGAAAATATTGAGATTGATAAAGACAATAAATAATACAACCTTAAACTTTTGAAACAAAGTGCACTTCCTTAGGGAGGTAGCATTGACATACCAATGAACATTAAAAATGAAGAGAAAGTAATAAAGATAGGAAAGTTCCTTGATGAAGATGAATAAGAAGACCATGCAACTTTACTTCATGAATTTTTCAAACTTTTTGCTTGGACTTATTTGGATATGCTAGGAATTGATGCTAAGATAGTAACACACAACATATTCCTCACCGAGAATGCTAAACTAGTTATATAAAAGATACCAAATATGAACTCTAAGATAGCCTTACTAGTTAAGGATGAGATTGAGAAACTCCTCGAAGTTGGTTTTATACATCCTATAGATTATTCTTCTTGGATCTCAAACATTTTCGCAGTTGTGAAACTTGATCATTGTATTAGGATGTGTATAGAATTTCATGATTTGAATAAAGAATCTTTAAAAGATGACTTTCCCCTTCCTAATATCGACATTATAGTGGACATGATTGTAGGAAATTCTTTTTTTTCTTTCATGGATAGATTCCTTGGATATAATCAAATCATCACAACCCTCAAGATCAATACAAAATAGCATTTATCACAACTTGGGGAACATTTTGATGGGTAATGATTCCCTTTGGATTAAAGAATGTGAGCACAACATATCAATGAGCTATGACATTGATATTTCATGATTACATACGTAAGATTTTGGAAGATTGTGTTGATGATATTCTACCCAAATATTTAACTCAACAAAATAATGTGAATATCCTTTGAAAGATCTTCAATCGAATACAAAAATAAAACACGAGATTGAATCCAAAAAAAGTGTCTTTAGCGTAGATAGTGGATTTTTTTTGGATTTTATAGTATCTCACAAAGGCATTGAAGTGGACATGAAGAAAATTGATGTTATAAACATGCCAACTCCTAGAAAAATTTCATAATTGTGCACTTTACAAGGAATAATTCAAGCTATACATCATTTTGTAGCATCCCTAGTGGACCAAACATTACCCTTCACACATATCCTTAAGAAAGAAGTTCAGTTTAATTGGAATAAGATTTGTAAACATGCTTTTGAGAGCTTGAAAGATTATCTTGCCACTCCACCTGTTTTACAACCCGCTATGTAAGATAAACCATTTATCCTTTATACTCCAGTGTCGGCCCATGCTCCCCTAGCATGATTGGCTCAACAAGATGAAAGCAATAAAGAACATCCTATCTATTATATTGGTTGAACTCTGATTGATTATGAAACACAATACACAACGATAGAGAAACAATGTTTGGCTCTTGTATTCGTTACTGGTAAATTGATACATTACCTATTGAATGTGAAATACATGTGATGATGAAATTTGATCCTTTAAAACATATTTTCACTAAAAAATATTTTTTAAGATGCTTAGCTAAGTGGGTTATGTTGTTAACCGATTTTGACCTCAAGTTTGCTTCACAAAAATAAATTAAAGGACAATCCTTGACCGACCAACTAGCTAACACTCCCTCTCCCCTAGTATTACCTAATAATTATTCACTCCCTAATGATAATGTGTTGATGATTGAAAGGGATGCATGGGAGTTATATTTTTATGGCTCTAAGTGTAGAACTAGCTCCGACGTAGGGATTATAATAACCCTTCTCATGGGAGAAACTATTCCCTTGTCTTATCACTTAAACTTCTTATGAAAAAACAACATAGTAGAGTATGAAGCATTAATTGTTGGATTACGCTCCGCTTTAACTCTAGGAGCTCAAAATATTAGAATATTCGATGATTTGCAATTAGTCATTAAAAAAATAAATGGGACATATCAAGCAAAGCATGAAAAATTATCAAAATACAAGGATCTCACAATGACTTTGTTAGACAAGTTTAATTCACACATCATTGATAGCATTCCATGAAAATACAATTGACATGCAGATGCAATGGAAAGTGCAACTTCTTTGATATCTCCTCAAGATCCTTCAAAATATTTTACATTTATTGTGCACACAATTATGAAACCATC
Source organism: Sequoia sempervirens (assembly GCA_007258455.2). Taxonomy (NCBI): domain Eukaryota; kingdom Viridiplantae; phylum Streptophyta; class Pinopsida; order Cupressales; family Cupressaceae; genus Sequoia; species Sequoia sempervirens. Next base: position 162,778,338 of record VDFB02000008.1, read on the forward strand.
AATAGAATCTAAAGTATAAGTATTATCAACCACTATGGAAATCTCTAGTGAATGGTACACCCCGGTATTTAATTATTTAAAAGAGGGTACCTTTCCTAAGCCAATAACTAAGAATTTCGGAAGCTTGCATCTAGATATATAATTCTTTCCAATGTGCTATATCGAAGGTCCTTTGATGGTCTCTTACTTAGATTCCTTAAACAATCTGAAATCCCCATAGCACTTGAGGAAGCCAATGAAAGTTCTTGTGGAGGTCATTTTGGAGGAATATCATTAGTTAAAAAGCTAATGCGCACAAGATACTATTGGATACATATGTAACAATATTGCTTTGTATACATTAAGAAATGTCACAAATTTCAAGAACATAGCAATTTGATCTACACTCCTGCTTTTGAGCTTCATGCATAAATTCCTATTTGGCCCTTCTCGATATGAGGTTTGGATCTTATTGGGAAAATATCACCTCCCTCCTCCACTCGACATACTTTCATAATTACCATAATAGACTATTTCATGAAATGGGTAGAAGCCATTCCCCTTCATTCAAAAACTGTTGATGTAATATGTCGTTGCATATTGGAACACATAATTGCTAGCTTTGGACTTCCTTCCACGTTAGTTTCAAAAAATGGGAAACCATTTAAGAATAAGGATGTGAAGGATTTCTTAGAAATGTTTGGTATACAACATCATTTTTCAACACCCTACTACTCACAATCTAATGGTCAAGCTGAATCAAATAATAGAACCCTTGAGCAAATCTTAAGGAAAATGGTAAGCAAACATAATAAGTACTGGCACACACAATTAACAAATGTGTTATAAGCCTATAATACGAGTGTTAGAGCATCAATTAGAATTACCCCTTATAACCTTGTCTATGGTACCAAGGTGATAATGCCCTTGGAGTTAGAGATTCCTTCATTAAGAATTTCTCTTCAAGGACTTGTTGATGACAATACTTATAAAGAACAATATTTGCATTAGCTTGAAATGCTTGATGAATAGTGTATTAATGCTCTTGAGCACCTTCAAGCTTATTCTAGAAGAATTTAGCGTAGTTACAATGATAAATTCATCCCTCATATATTCAATAAAGGTGATTTGGTGTTATGTGAGAATCAACATAACGTCAATGCCACCCCAATTGAAAAAGGAAATTTTAGCCCTAATTGGTTAGGACCATATATAATTGGTGAAAGTTAGGGATCTAGAATGTACATGATAGAAATGGATGGTACACCTCTTAAGGAACCTATTAATTTTGTGCATTTGCACCGGTACTATGTCTAACCTTCTTGAATAGTGTGAATGATAAAGTAGTGGTATTAGAGTTGGTAGATGACATTCTATATTCTCTCACATTCCTTCATTCTTGACAAACAAATTATTTGTGTGTCTCGAATACTAAAGTAATTATTTAAATTAATTTTTAGGTGGTTAATATAGGTTTCATATTATATACATTTAATGTTCTTTAACTAGATCATAGGTGTATTTAATTTAGCATAACATACTTAATTATAATGTTGCATCTGAAGGAAACTAGAATAGATTTAATTAGATCACATAAAACATATTAGATCATGGAGACATTTATTAAATAGTCTTGCAGAGATTAGTTGATAAATCACATTTCCATCTAAAGTCAAACACATCAGCTTAAACAAACAACTAAATGTAAATGATCAAATATATATATATATATATATATATATATATATGATTTTTCAAAAAATGTCACTCTATAGTTTAAAACATAAGACAACAAGTTTTCTCCAAATATAATTCAAGGAAACCCTAGAGATCTTGCAATAGGGTGTCCTAGGGTCTAATTAGAGACTAAAGAGGGGTTCCTCACCAAGCTAGGGCTTAGAAAGACATGAAATATGCAAGATCTAATGATCAAACCTAATGATGTGCAAGACTTGAATAGATGACCTAGAAATGAAGCTAAAATGTAGAATATCAAACTAGAAATGATCAAAAGTGCACATGGAAGAGTGATGAGGTCAACAAAATCTGCAAAATCCTAAAAACTTGTTGTTTGATGCCCACTCGAACTCATATGCAAGTCTAGGTGATTTAGTCCCAGACTAGTGTTTTTGGGTGGAAATAGAAATCTGATAGTGGTAAGTCTGAATCTCCTAAAATCTATAAAATATGCTATACTACGACTCATACACCACAAATGTCGTATTAGTCCCACTATACTTTTTTGGAGGGTTGGGACTTGAATTTTCTCTCCTATGTCTGATCTTCCTTCCACACTTTGTTTTTAGATCTTGAGCATTATTTTGCAACCTATAGGTGACTTTCCATGAAGATAGCAACCTTGTGACAACTTGATGACTTTCTTCAACCTTGTAACCTAATCTTCAAAGGGTCTTCAAGCTCCAAGACACCTCGATATGTAATCTATAATAACCCATCCTAAATTATTACTTAAATAATATTATTGTAATTGACACATGAGTATACTCCAAATTAAAAAGGCATAACTAGTGGCTAAATTCAATCATAGCTACACATGTCCATTTAAATTAAGTCAATGATTCATATATTCACTTCAAAATTTGAATTACAATATTAGGTTTGACTTGGCTCTTAAGGCCATAAAGTTAATACCATGTACCCTTTACATCAAATACATGAATGTATTACATCAAGTTACATCTTAGACTAAAATAGTCTTGTAGAAAACTAAGGTTATTTGATGCTCACCTCCATTAGTGGATGAGAACATGGTTGAAGCACTTTACCACCCAACCACGAATCTTACGCTTCCTCGGTATTCTTCTAAACTGAAGAATTCCTGACCATGCATGAAAATTTTAGCAAGAAAACAATCTGCAAGGTGGAATTTGGTGCGTGCCCATATGTCAACATGCAATTTATATCTACAAGTTAGAAAATAAAATGCAATATCTAAGATAGGAATGGAAAAGAGTGTAATCAAATGGTACATACATACATAATGAACTATATTTCTTGGCCAAGCATAACAAATGTGTTGCAACAACAACAAACAATAGGTTATGGTAAAGAAGACCTATACTCTCTGAACTCCATTTCGGCACCCATCCCAAAAGGTAAATTTCTACTATATATCTCATATAACAACTATCTACCCTCTAGTCAACTAAGGTATCACTGTTATGTTCAAGTATTAAATATTCTTTCACAAATGTCTTCAAAAGAAGAATCAGATTACTAATTTACTCTCTAAATGGAAATCAGATTAATGATTTAGAGAGTAATTCAATAATTAGTCATATCATTCTTATGACTATTAAATAATTTTCATCATAATAATTTTACATTTAAAATGAACTAAGAACAAAAGAATGTATGTCACAATTATGTGTATGTACATAGATGAAGCCTACGTGCATACACATATGTGTGCCTACTTAAGTTTTAGATTTGTGCATGCATTTTGAAATAAAACATTAAATCAAATTGCAATCATAAAATAGTATTCCATTTGACATTTTTTCTCCAAAGTAAAGAATCAAAATAATTCTATGTTAATAGTTTCACACATACTGTAATTGCATTCTCACAACGATGCTACTCTAACATTGTCATTCACAAATGAACATTAAAGGTTTAAATAGAACAAGTATTGTTTCCTACAAAACAATTATAAAATAAATTTGTTTACATATGAACATTCATTGTTTTAACAAAAAAAATACTATTTCCTTCTAAATAGTTATAAGATTAGTTGTTTACATATGAACAATCATTGTTTTAACAAAACAAATATTGTTTCCTACTAAATAGTTACAAGATAAGTTGTTTACATATGAATATTCATTTTTTTAACATAACAAATATTGTTTCCTACTAAATGGTTCTAAGAAAAACTTTCCACATATGAACATTCATTGTTTATAACTTCTCAAAGTTGTTCCAACTAACTAACAATTTAATGAACAAGGATATTTACAGCTACAAAGATAACATTAACAACAAAACAATGTCGTTTAGAGAATTTTATTCATTGTTCACATCATTGCAATACTATTTCAGACTAAACAATTACATTTAATGAATGAAATATTTTTCCAACAAAAATTTCACTGTTTGCAAATACTTATTATTGTTTTAAGCTATTTAGAAGCTAAATGGAAACATTACATTTGAATGCTCATTTTTTTAAAATAGAATAGGTTTTTCCACAATGAACTGAAAAGTAAACAATGTTGTTTTTCTAGCAACAATATTATCTACAACTTCCCATTTGTCAATTTTTAAGCAATCCAAGAGATTTCTCTACAATCTAATAGTCCATTTTCATACATAAAAATAGAATGGCTATTAATCATATATTGAATAGCTTTGGTCTCTAAAATTCATTATGCAACTTAATAATATAAAGTTCATCTAAGTTATTCATGCTTGTAGAGGTAAAAATTAAACAAGTACTCAGTCAATAGAAAGACATGGAAGTTTCAAGTTCTAGCAGAACTCATGCCTTTTTGAGATTATACATATATTCATAGGTCACTCTAAATCGACCATTCACATTGGTCTCATGCATTTCCTTCTTAGCAACAATAACATATATAGATTTTACCTTTAACACAAGTTGGTTTCACTCTAGAATTGACATGCATGCTTCTTAGTTACAAGTGAAAAACCCTTCGATCTTATAGATTGAACCCTAGTTGGGTTTATTGGATTTAAACAAGGATTTCACTAACTTTCCCACTGAAATATGGCAGCATTATAATACATACACTACAATTTGAGCTTTTGATTTAGCTACTATTTATCAACTTAGCCAATAAGGTGGATACAAAACATTTTAAAACAAAACACAAGGTTGAAACCCTTTTTTAGAGGATCGTTGATTGACCCACAATAATGTTTATTCATCATAAAATACAGTGAAATGGAATAGATATTTCGATTAGCCATCGAATGGCTTACACAAGAGTGTGACCTTAAAGAATAGTCATAAATTAATAACTCTAAGGCTTGGCTTAGCTCAGGGAGAAAGCCACAAGGCTTCTACATAAATCTCATACAATAAAATTATAGGTTGAGCGACCCAAATAATGGTTGACACCACACTACTCAGCTCAAGGTTGTGGTTATTCATCAAGAATGTATTTACAATTTAAATGATGCAATTGACAAATAAAATGGAAGAATACCATTCAACAATGAGGAAAATGATAAAAGAAAATTGATTTTTCTTTCTTAAGTGATCAGATTACCTCAGAAATTGAGCTTTGTGTGAGTTTTTCATTTAATTTTTTCCTCGCCCATGAGCTCTCTCTCTACTTCATCCTTCAAACAAACAACTTCTTTACTGTGCTTTTTCACCCACAACTTGTGTATTCAAAATGGAAATAACAGCATATTCTTTTGCATGTCTCTGGAAGAGGTATTATTTCCTTGCCGTTGGCCATTACTTGTTTGAATATTCTATTAATTTCATCGAAAACCATGTCCTCCATAATCTTACTTGATTTTCAACAATCCGATATTAGAATCCTATCAGTTATCGATTTAAATTTTGATGAGAATATGAATATTTATACATATATATTTATATGTATTTATATATATATATATGTTCATATATACATATATCTATAGGTATTTATATGTTCATTCTTCATTTCAAATATATGTATAGTTAGTGTAGCAGAATGCATACCCTTACATTTTCACACTTTTTTGGGACTGCCTTGCTTTATTTGTCCCTATTTATTTCTTAATTGTTCCTATTTTGCATCCACAAGCCCTATGAATTATATCTTTTTCTGGCTAATCCCGACATTCTCCAATGGATAAATGATAATTTGATGATTCTATTTGAGTGTCCCTAATTTTTGGGTAAGGTCTAAGATGCCACCTAGGGCGTCTTTGTCCCCCAAAGGTCTTGGGACCTTGATTTTGAATGCACCTTAAAAAGGTCCCTTTTTGGAGTCTGTGTCTCAAGTTTCATACATCAGGACTAAGACACCACCTAGGGTGTCTCAGTTCCCCTTGAGATATTTTTGGGAATTAATTTCAAATTTTTGTAGGATTTAGCCTCCTTTAATTAATGAATTCATATGTCAGCTTGGTGTGGTGCAATTTTGGGATATTAAGCATGGATAAGTATAAATACAAGGCTCCTTTTCTCATTTTCTCCTAACAAGCAAAGTATCCAAGCATTCAAGTATTCAAGAGCTTTGAAGAGCATTTCATCAAGCATTTGGAGCCATCATCAAGATTCAAGCATCATATCAAATATATTCTTGCATCATGTGTGTTGTTGTGCTAACATTTGTGATGTAGGGTTTTCATTCAACCAAGAAATTCAAGTCCATATCTATCAAGCCTTTCTTTGATTCAAGATCCATATCCATTGCAGCCATTTGACACAAGTTTGCAAACTTTATAACAAGGGTTTGGTTAGTTGTACCATTGAATGTTGTTCATTCATCATTTCCCTTCATTATTTCATTTCATTTCAAGGTTTAATTACCAACAAGGGGTTTGACCAAGGAAAACCCCCATTCACTAAAAATCAACAATTTTTTCCCCTCTTGCATGTTTGTGATTGTAGATTTAGGTTGAAGAATTGAAGATAATTTGAAGTGAAAAGTTGCAAAGTTGCAAAGTTGCATTGTAAAATTGTCATCTTCATGGAAACTCACCTACAAGTTAGATTTGAAAGTTTCAAAACCTAAGATCAGAGAAGAAGGAATTATAGACATCAAGCTTTGGGACCACATTTAGAGATTTCAAAAATTCCAAACGGGACTAAATTGCTACCTAGGGCATCTAAGCCCTCTCGAGGGTATTTTTCAAAAATTCATCTAGATCCGGTTTCGACATCCGAAGATTTTGCATCTGACCCAAAAAAAATAGCAGACTAAGACAATAGTAAGGGTGTCTTTGCCCTCCGTAGAATATTTAGATAGCTTCTTTGCATTTCCAGAATCCTCACAACATTTCCATACTTCCCAGGTACACATGTCCTAACTTCCTATTGCATAATTTTATCATTTGGATCCTTCATTTACCTTGCATTATTAGGTTTTGTACGTTGAATGTTAAAGTGTCTTTTCCAAGCTTTTGCTTGGTGGTGAACCCATTAAAGCAGAAAAAACCCCTTCATAGGTCTTCCTTGTTGAGAATTGACTCACCTTGTAGTCAATCCAATTAGGACTCCTACGACATTGTCGAATGATTGTTGGAGAAAGGTGATATTCCACACCATTTTCCACCTAATCATTTTGGTAAACCTGACCATTTTGAGCACTCATTTTCTAATTTGGAGTTCATTAAATTCCTAGATCTAGATTGCATTCATTCTTGCATTAGTGAAATTACATCTAGGGTTTCTCATATTTAGTTAAATTGCATCTAGGGTTTCTCATATTTCCATTAGTGAAAGTTCATATAGGTTGTATTTTTTCTTTCTTGCATCATTTCATTTCATTCAAAAACTGAAAAAGTGCATTTTTCATCATCTTAATTTCATTTAGAAACATTCTTATTGTATTCAATTGCTTGGTACGAGTTACTTTTCCCTACATTCATTGGAATATTTTTCTATTTCTAAACATCAAAATCATGAATAGGTAATCTATGAACAATATAAACAATCTAGAATTTCCTATTTTTCTAAGAAAAACCTCTACTAGGACTAAAACAACCTTCCTAGCGTCTTAATCCCTCTCAGGGTTTCTAGCTCAGAATCCTCTCTCTACTATTTGTTGTCTGATTTAGTCCCTAGAACTTTAGAATTTCACTAGTAGGACCAAGACACCCATACTGGTGTCTTAGTCCCTATTGACTTTGACTTTTATGATTTCAAGGTTTAAAATTTCATTTCTATGCTTGTGTTGCATGCCTTTAGTTTTCTACTTCAGTTTATAGAATTGCTCCAATTTCTTTCATTTTAAGTGTAATTACAAGCATAGGATATTGTGTTCATTGCACTTTCTTTGGTTCATCCCTTGTATGAGTTGTATTAATTTGTGTCCTACTACTAATACTATGGTTAGATAAGTGTGAGAATCATGGCATCTCATGATAAAACACTCACTGTGGATCTTGGGTTATCAAGCTCTCTTACTTCTGGCGTTGGTATTAGTTCACTAGGTATGGACCATACCTTCGATACCTCTTTTTCTATGCCTACCTTACCTACAAGTTCTATTCCAACTATTCAAACAATGGTTGATCATATCCCTCAAGAAAAAATAATGAAAATGCATGAAGACCTATCTCATTTACAAGATAGCATGAGTACTGACAACATTTCCAAAATTGTTATACCTGACATAGATAGTATTCACCACATGATGGAAAGTGATGAAGGAACGGAAGTTGTGTGTAACATAGCTCACATCTTTGGAAAACATATTCTTTCCACCACTAATGGTGTTCAAGCTTCAAACAATATGCAAATCCAAGGAGGAAATCAAACTCTTCCCCCTTCAACCATAACATCCATTCCAATCTGTACCAATCCTCAAGTAACCACAACAATGTAACCAACTAGCAATATCCTTCCTACCTCAAATGTTTCTACTAGTGCTCCTTATACCTATGTGGCATCTAATATTATATCTCCTCCCATAATCAATCCATTCACTAGTCCTTCCAACACATACACACCATCACCATATTCATCTCCATCACAAACCACAAGCAATTATCCTATCATTAACCACCTTTTACAAAGACTTTCATGCATTCAATGTCAAGTTTCCACCATAAATAAAAATCAAAATTTTCCAACTTCATACTATCTCAAAAGCAACCCACTATCTTTAGAGATATTGAGAACTATGGTGCCACAAGGCATAGAGATCCCTAGATTTGAAAAATATGGAGGAAAGGGAGATCCTGCTAATCATGTCAATGCATTTACTGCTTTGTGTAGTGACTTTATCCTTGAGGACAAACTTGGAGCTAAGCTTTTTCCCTGATCCTTGAAAGAAATTTCCTTGGACTGGTTTTTTGCATTACTGAATAACTCAACTCATTCCTTCAATGAGATTTTTGAGGCCTTTATTAACCATTTATAAGCGCATATGGTTCCCAAAATGACATTAGCTGATTGATTAGAAGCAAGAAAAATGAGGGTGAAAAAGTCACTGAATTTATTTCATGCTACCAATCACTATATTACCAAATTAGTGTGAAGATTCTTGATTCCCACCTTCAAAAGATGTTCATAGAAAATTTACAAAGTAAGATAAGAGACAAGCTTACCATGATGAAATTACCTTCCTTCATGCATTTATGCACTGCCCTTTGAGATTATCATAATTTCGTAGGTAGTAATGAACCAAAAACCACCTCTACCCATCCTAAAAAGTATGAAGCTTCAAACCAAAACACCTACCAGCCTCTTAGAAGACAAATAAAATTTTCCTTTAGCTAAATTCCACCTCTAAACCTACCCAACTAGTTGATACCCAAGTACCTACTATAAAGAAGAGAAATCCTTATATCTTTAGGGATCTACAAAGACAATTTACACCCTTACCCAGCACACTTCACAACATTATGACTTAGCTATTAAACAAAAACATGCTTATCTTACCTCCCATTTGACCCCTTGACCCTAGCAATATGTTACCTCTAAGCTTCAGACACAATTCCTATTGTGCTTATCACTAACAATAAGGACATGATACAGAACATTGCAAGCATCTTAAACATAGTGTGCAACACCTCATTGATTCTAAAGATATCCAAATTGGACGTGTAAATGACAAATGTAATAAGTTTGTAGCTCCTCCCAACCAAAAATTACAAATCGTTACCAATCCCATGCCCAACCATAATATTTCATTTGTTAAGGCTAGTGAAACTAAGCCCGATGTGATGAATGTTGACATGGATTATCAGAATATGAGAAATAATGAACAAAGTCCTATGGATGATGATGAATAGAGTTCTATGGATACTAATGACCAAATTTTTATTAATACAATGATAGGAGTTATTGACATCGAGCCTCGTAAATAGAAAAATGTAATTCCCACTAACATTACTTTCTCTTTAGAAGAAAAAATCAAACATGCACCTAATGGTCCTCTTTACATATCCGAAAGAATCAATAATAGGCCCACTCCTGGGATTTTAATTGATCTCATCTATGGAGAGAATTTGATCATAGAAGAACTCTTATATGTGCATGAACTTACTCAAGATAGATATGATAAATCGAAAGCATGGATTAAAATGCATGATGGTTTTTCTCTTGCTACGATGGGCTCAATCACACTCACTTTACAAGTAGGACTGAAAAAATTAAATGTATCATTCTCTATCAATCTAATTCAGACCAATTTCATGTGAATTTGGGCTACAAATGAATTAGCTCCATGAATGGAATCCCATTCATTGTTCATAAGTGCTTAAGTTTCCCAGTTGGAAATGAAATATTCCATAGTGGCTTTAGACCTCCATCTTCCCGTGGGAAATTTTCCTTAGATTATTTTTGGCTTGAGCCCATGGAACCTATAAGACCTCGTGAAGACTTACTTTTCCTATCCTACCAAAAGTTCAAAGAAAAATTCATAGCCATATTATCCCTTGAGAATTTTCCTCCACCCATGATTGAACCTCCACCCCTTGAAGAAACAATAGTGAGACTTAAGCCCTTCCAACAAACCAAGACCCATCCATGAAAAACCCCTTTCCTATTTCCTATAAAACACCAAGAGTAAACCAAACAAGTCCTAATCAACCTCATAAGAAAATTTATAAGGCCAAAGAGAAAGTGGTTGAATAACCTTCCATAGTTTCTTTCGTTCTTCCCTCACAAGAAGAAAAGGAACCTACGGTTGAGAAACTCGCTCCTACACAAACAAAACTTGAAAATTGTAATAAAAGAAAAAAAAATGCTAGAGAGCATAGGTGTAGACATCATGCTATTGATTGAAAGATGAATGAAGAGAAAAACATTAAAAATAAAAATATGAACTTCAAAAAAGCAATAAACGATGACCCTCCTCTCTTACCAGAAGAAAAAAAATTTATGTCTCCAACACAACAAGGACTAGCACCCTCTATGGATATTATCATTCATCCTTCTATTTGTTATTTTCCTCTTCCATGAGCTTAAACGATAACAAACATGATGATCCTCCTAAACCAAGTAATGCACCACATGTTGAACCTAGTGATTCTCCTAGTACAACACTTGATGTTGTCCCTATCGCTAGTGATCTACATTCTACATATACTGAACAAGACAGGAATGTGGATGACCTACTCGATGGTTGAATTGCATGTTCCTTACTAGTCTTTTATCTTTCCTTTTTATTTTTCTTTCCTTTTTGCTTTCTTTCTGCTTTTGATTGCATGTGTGTAATTTGATCCCCTATGATGCGTTGTTTGATGTTTCTCTCTCTATGTGCATTCATCTATTTGTACCTTCATTCTTCTATATGTCATAATATTTTCACCTTTTCATTAGTCCTTAGGTATTTTATTTTCAATTTTGTTTTTGTCTTATTTTTTCCTTTTGGGGATGATGCAAGGCATCGAAACACCCTATTTCTCTTCCATGTTGACCCAAAAGATTTTTCATTATATTATTTTATTTTTTTTGTTATGTATTTTCCTTTTGGGGATGATGCAAGATGTTGAGACACCCTATGTCTCTTTCATGTTGACCCAAAAGTTTTTTCTTTGATTTCACTCTCTTTGTGTCATTCTTCTAGTTCTATGAGTATTTGGGGAATGATGATAGTTCTGAGCTCTCTAAGATCATTGTAACATAGACAAATACCAACCCCGAATCCATAGATCCCTTATGTTTTTCTAGGGGGCAACCCTTCTTTTCCTCTTTTTCTTTTTCATTTTTTGGCTACTTTAAAGTAATTTCTCATAGTATGGTGTTAGCAATTTATTTAAAGTGGGGGCATACATTGGCATTATTTTGGCATATGATTTCATTTGCATTTTTCTTTTTCCATGTTCCTTGATGTGATTTTCTTACTTCATGTAATGTGTTTTTCTCTTTCTGTGACATTGGGAGTAATATCCTTCAAGAGTTTGGTCTATCTTAGCATATTACATTACTCTTAGTGGTGATGTGACACACTGCTTTCCCTAAGCTATGAATCTTTTATCCTTTGTTTGGTCCTCTCTTGGATACATTAGGAACAATTCCCCCTAAGATTAAGACCTCACATGAACTAAGAAAAATCCATTCGAGCATCCCTCTTTCTTGTTACATTTTATTTTTTTACCTTATTAAATTCATGGAGGTATCACTTTGATATGGTGCCCTAGGGCTCACCTAGTGAACAACTAGCTTCACTAGCTCTTGCGAGCGTGCATTATTTTTCCTTTTGTCCTTATAATAGTCATGGGAGCATGAATTTGATATGGACCTCTTGGGGCTCATCTAGTGGACACCTAGCTTCACTAGCCCTTGTGAGCATGCAATTTGTTTGCATAGTGGACAACGTGTTCCACTTGTAAACCTTTTTTCGACAAATAGCCTAGACCCAGTCCATAGCACATTGGGCGGCCAATTGAAGCTTGATTTTTTGCATTTTTTCTTTTCCTTTTTCCTTCTTCCTATATTTGATGGTGTATGTTTGCAATCTGGTTATGGCTTTATATATCATCCACAAGCATGTTCCTTTGTGCATATGTTGGTTTTTCATAGGATCTTGATCTTGGGTTCTTGGCCACCCTCTTGGTTATTGTCATCCTATCTTACTAACATTCGTACATTGGAACCCCTCTTGATTGTGTGGTTGGCTACTTTAGTGTGATTTTGAAGCAAGTTCATCCTCTCGCTAAAGTGGGGGCTAAATGTAGTGTAGAAAAATGCATACCCTTGCATTTTCACACTTTTTTGGGCCCGCCTTGCTTTATTTATCCCTATTTATGTCTTAAATGGTCCTATTTTTCATCCACAAGGCCTATGAATTATATCTTTTTCTAGCTAATCCCAACATTCTCCAATGGATAAATGATAATTTAATGATTCTATCTAAGTGTCCCTGATTTTTGGGTCAAGACTAATATGCCACCTAGGGCGTCTTTGTCCCCTAAAGGTCTTGGGACCTTGATTTTGAATGCACCTTAAAAAGATCCCTTTTTGGAGTATATTTCCCGAGTTTCATGCCTCAAGACTAAGACACCACCTAGGACATCTTAGTCCCCCTTGAGGTATTTTTGGGAATTAATTTCAAATTCTGATGGTATTTAGCCTCCTTTAATTAATGAATTCATATGTCAACTTGGTGTGGTGTAATCTAGAGATATTAAACATGGATAAGTATAAATACAAGGTTCCTTCTCTCATTTTCTCCTAACAAGAAATCTAATCATCCAAGCATTCAAGTATTCAAGAGCATTCAAGAGCATTTCATCAAGAATTTGGAGCCATCATCAAGATTCAAGCATCATTTCAAAGCTCTTCTTGCATCATGTGTGTTGTGCTAACATTTGTGATGTAGGGTTTTTATTCAAGCATGTAATTCATATCCATATCTATGAAGCCTTTCTTTGATTCAAGATCCATATCCATTATAGCCATTTCACACAAGTTTGTAGACTTTATAACAAGATTTTGGTGATTTTTAGCATTGCATGTTGTTCATTCATCATTTCCCTTTATTATTTCGTTTTATTTCAAGGTTCAATTACCAACAAGGGGTTTGACCAAGGAAAACCCCCATTCACTAACAATAAACAAGTTTTTCCCCTCTTTCATGTTTGTGATTGCAAATTTAGGTTGAAGACTTGAAGATCATTTGAAATGAAAAGTTGCATTGAAAAGTTTGTTGGAAGGTTTGCAACATGAGCATGAAGTATGGATGGTTGTGTTGGTTGTTCCTATGTTTTCATTAATGTCAACATGGAAATAACTATATGGAAGCTTTCTTGGTTTATCAGAAGTTGTTCTCTACCAGTAATAATCCTTTTGTGATGGATTAGTGTGTTGGTATTTGAGTCCAAAATTGATCGCAAGATATCGTGACTCTAATCTCTTAACCATGTTTTCGTGAATCATTTAGACAACTATATCCTAGATCTTGAGATATCTTTTGTTGTGAATAGAAAGTTATCTCTAGTAGAGTTTAACTCTATATCCTACAATTATTCTATGTGTGGTATATTGTGTGGGAATCTCTACATTCTACTAAAGTGAACATCTTATGTTGCAGTTTTGTTGATAGTCTCTTTACTGGTAGTATGATGGGAAATTAATGTGTTTTCAGATCTGAAAGGTGTTTTATTTGAGGATTATTTGTTGGTTTGGAGAATTGTATTCTAGTCTTGGTTGACTCAGTAAATGTAATATATTATGAAGACTAATAACTGACTTGGCATAATGCACTACATGGATAAAATGTTTAAAACTTATATGGTGCCAACCTAATTGATGATTAAGATATTCTTGTATATATATATGGTGTTTTGAGTATGATGAGAATAGTATTGGAAGAAGACACACATGAGCAGTGAATGTGAAATACAAAGAGGATTGAGGAGTGTGTAAAGATCTGAGCCTAAATTCTTTTTCAGTTGTGATCAATGTATTTTTTTAAGCGACTATTGTGTGAGGTAGTACTTTATATTTTGAGCTTTAGTGGGACTGAACCATACACATTGAAGGTATATTCCACCAGTTCATTCTTTTGGTAGTCAACCACTATCATTGTATCTTGGCAGTGAGCCATCTTTTGTACTCAAGCTGTGATCCTTTTAAGGACAGTGAGTCTTGGAAGTGAGCCCTGTAATATTTTGTATCCGGATATAATATATTGTGAGTTAACCCTCACCATGTTTTTTTCCATTTTGGGTTTTCCACGTAAAAATCTTGGTGTTCATGTGTATGATTGCATTGACTTGTTTCTGTGTTTACTCTTGTTGATTCATTCTGAATTGTGATAATGTTTAAGTGGATTTTATCATGGGTTTATGGAATTGTAATCAGGGAAAAAATATTATGGTTAATGCAATAAAGCATATAAATCAAACCCTAATAAACAATGAACCACAAATGAGCATAGAGACATAAAGCATAAAACAATATTACCAAATCTTCACGCTACCATTGATTCACCTCCATTACTCTTCTCCATTTTGCTTGAATATGATAATTTCCCTCAAATTTGAGTGTGCAATAATAAACCTATGACAAGTGACTAGAAAAATATTGAAGATTGTTGTCTCACACTAGCATCATGTACTTGCATAATATGTGTGGATGAATGAAAATAGATAGAAATGGATGAAAGGCTCAAGAATCATTTTGACAACATAAGAATACTTGAAGAATCAACCCCCCTAATGGCTTATGAGAGGGTTCATTTATAGAAAATGTTTGATTTGGATTGATGGTTGAGATTGGATGTCAATAAGATGTCTTAATCAATGGCCAAGATTGAATGTTGTAGTATGGACTAGGGTTAGGTCAAAATTAGGGCAATGACAATAAATGAATGACTGAGATTGAATTATGAGATAATTCAATCAAAGGACAAGATTAAATGAGATATCAAGAGATAATATTTGATGTGGAAGAGAAGATTGGAATGGACAAAGAGGTGATAGGAGAAATTAAATAATAAAAATTATTTAATTTAGGTGGTCAATGAATAATTAAATAATTAAAATAGTTATTTAATTATAGAGGAATGTGGCAAAAGGAATCATTTTGAATTAAATAATGATTTAACTCAAAATTCAAGAGAGTGGAACAAATTAAATAAATAAAATTTATTTAATTTATGAGAGAAGAGGCTTGTTATCACCTGAAATTGCACCCTTTGTTGAAACTGATGTTCAACATCTCAGTGTAACATGGGAAGACCTCCAAAGCTTAGGGTCACTTATAGACAAAGGTCAACCTCCAGAGAAGGCCGGCTTCCTTTGGTATCACCTAAACTACTAATTCTTTGAAGGGAAAGGGAGAAAGAATACATAAATTGAAACTAAACTATGGTGATACACCGAATGTTACTTGGATTTGAAACCAGACCTGATACACTTGCTTGTAGTGACTGAAGATAAATTTTTACAACTCACTTCCACATATACTTTTGAAAAAGTGTTTCACAAACAGGTCTTGATGCTAAGATTCCTAGAAGGAAAAGTTAATTTCACATCTAGAATTCATTACATCTTTTGACACAATTTGTGACCTGTAAAACATCCTTTCTACACAAAGGTTCTAAAATTTGAGACAAAGCTCGAAGGAAGTGAACATTTACCTCACTAAAAGCTCAATCAATCAGCTGACTAAACACAAAAATGCAAAGAGAAAGTAGGCAAGAGCTTCAAATCAATAATAATCAAGGTCTTTTCTGAATTTCATCTCCAAAATTGAGTTACAAGAATTTGCTAATCTGAGAGAGGACTGGAAAAGTCATAGACTTCAGAAAAATCATCCGCAGAACCTTTTTTTTTACAAAGAGGAAAAAAATACCATATATACAAAGAGTGCGGTCAACCCCTTTAGGGCTTACAAAAATATCTGCTCAGAAAAGATCTTAGATCTTTTGCCTGAAATTAATGCTGCATTTGATTGCATCCTCGCTGTCCATGTCGGTGTGAAAGATTTCCTTCAAGGGAAACCTTCTTGATCTTTCTGCAACCACCACATTCACTTCTACTCCTTGTGTCGATCTTTGAATTCCCCCCAGTCGAGCTACTTTGAATGCTCCTAAGCTCACATTGCTTTTCCTTCTATTAATCACCTTCTCCCTGGTCAGATCGCCACGGATCGCCCCTAACCCACTCTGATTGGCTAGTCACATTTCACGTAGATCCCCCGGCGGTCAAAGGCTTGCTCAGTCAGAATCGCATGTCAGTGAGACACTGGAAGTGTCTCACTGATGCAATTATGCCCCTCTGTAGCTATCGACATATCATGGAACTATCGATATGAGTTCTTATCAAGCCACCAAAGTTATATCGAAGTCAGCTTTGTCATCGCTCAGAATATCGGCAAAACACTACCAAGTCAGCAGGATCTCATAGTGATGCCGAATCCTTCTACCCGGGCTCATTTTGTATCGGTCAGACCCTTTCGGGTCTGTGAGACCTCATGGTGAGCTCAATTCATATCAGGGAAACCTCCTTTGGTCGGTGAGACCTCTCATCGAGCTTCCTCTTGTCTCCTTTTATGAGTTCATTTTTTCATCTCCTCGAGCTCCTCTTCATTTTGCAAGACACCTGAGTGTCGGTGAGACATTTTACCGAAGGAAAAACGTTACACTGAGACCCCTCATCTATGGCAGGAGTTGATTGAGGTCACCCTGAACGCACTCCATTCTTCTGAGCTCTTCATTTCTTTCGGTGAGACTCTAGAAAGTTGGGAAGACTTCATAGCAAGGCCCACTAGTCATACCGATACCCACTTCAGTCGCAGAGACCACACCATGTCGGCAAGACATCACTCTGACGGCTGGAAGCTACATCAATGTCTTTTATGTCAGGGAGAGCCTCTGTTGGTCGGTGAGACCTCCTGGCGATGTTGGATCTTTCTCCCCGAGCTGGTTCCCCTTCAGCAAGACTTTAGTTAGTCGCTGGGACCTCATGGCGATGACTTCAACTCTTGGCGAGGCCCCTTTGTTGTCAGTGAGACATTGGCCTATTGGCCAGACCTTATGGAAAATCTACTTTCCTTTTTCTGAGTGCAACCTTTTGACAATACCTTATGCCAAACTCTCATCCTGTTGCCAAGACACCCTCCTATCAGCCAAACCTCATCCCGATGGTGAGACATTATGCCGAATATGACCCCTCGGCTAGGCCCCCTTGATTTTCTTCAGTGTGACCTTCATCCTTCAGCAAGACATTTTTCTGAAGGAAATATCCTTTGTCAAGACCCGTGCTTGTCACCGAGATATCTCAGCAAACTCCTCAATATTCGCTGAGTTGCTCACTAGTCGGTGAGACATCCTTATATCGGCAAGACCTTATGCCAATGTCAAACTTTCTCGGTGAAGTCCTTGTTGTCGGCGAGACTCTTGCCGAAGGAAAAACACATATTGAGGCCCCCCCCCTTTATCCTTCGACGAGACCAAAATAAGTCGGTGAGACATCCTAGCGAACTCAAACTCCTACGCCAAGAGCCTTTAGAGTTGGAGAGACCTTTTGACTTTGGCGAGACCCCTTAGCGAAGCTCACTTGCTTTGCCGACACTGCCTCCTTTCGGTAAGACATTTCTCGTCAGTGAGACCTGCTTTTTCTGAGACGTTACATCGAGAGAATTTCATTTTGTGCTTTGTCGGCGAGACCTCTTGCACTCACCAAGACATCTCCTCGATGTCAAAGCTCCCACTGATATGTGTATCCCTCAGCCACAGGTTGGTGAGACATAAAGGTCTCGCCAAGACCTTTCTCCAAAGGAGACCCTCATGCCGATGGGGAAATTCTTGGTTGTTGGGACAATGATTTTGTCTTGCCGATCGGTACCTGCATATGAATTCCATTCACTGTGACATTCATGGGGTCTTGACGATAAGCAACATAGATGCATATTTAACCAAATGCATTATGGGTCAGGGAGACCCAAATAATCTCATGCCAATAAAATCCCAATGTGAAATATTCAAACTTGGTGGAACCCTTGCTAGTCAGCAAGATATCTGGAAGGTCTTGCTGACTTTCTCCTTAGAGGATTTTCATGCCAAATTTGAACAAGGCAAGATCCCAAGTTGAGTCCCCTATGACCTAGCATCAGATTCATGACTTTTTCCCTTGTGCGAAAGCTCCATTTAGCCTTCTCGAACCTCTGTCACATGATTTATCCTTCCTGATTGAACCTGAGGGTGAAAATTATGTAACATTTTCAGAGACCTTTGCTTGATATTTGCCTAATAAACACAAAAACCAGTAGCTTAGGCCTATCCATTGGGCACAGAGTCCTTGGGACAACTCAAAAACAAACTTGGAGTAGCTTTGTACATGGCTGTAACTCATCTTGAGACTCACAGAACACTCAGAAACTTATTGAAAATAGGGAAAAATTGAAAGAAAAATATTTATTTGTGTTGGAACAACACTTAGGGAAAGAAAAAAAACATCTAAACCTATCCTACACTAACTAGTGAGAAATTGATCAAACAAACCCATTGATAGGTTGGGTAAAATAACTACCCTTTCTAAAAAATTTACAATGTTTTCCACATTGGAGAACAACTAAAGAGAAATGAAGCATGCATGACAATTCAACAGATGGTTGCAAGATCTCTGGCAGAACATATTCAGGCTTACTAACCTTTTCATATGGAATGTAAACATTCTTGTTCTGAGGTGGAAAGGTGACTTGAGTGCGCTCCTCTTGAGCAGTACCCTCATGCTTGGGTGTAAACAAGGTATGAATATCTTTGCTAGTCTCCATTTTGGCTAGATGCCCGATAGGGCAGCCTCTAGTAAGGGAAAAGCTTGCACTTTCCTTGTTGATCTTTTTCTCATGAGTTGCCATTTTATCACCTTGGTGGCTTTAAAGGTATATCCCCTGTGGCTGACTTGATGGAAGAGTAGTAGCCTCCTCAATATGCTCATGTTTTCCCAACTGAATGCCCATTTCTTCAATAGAGAACAAAGAAATAGCTTCCTCCATCACATCTTCAATCAATTCATCAACCTAAGGCTCCCTTACAGACCAGAATGGAAGCTCCTCTAACCAGTTATGACTTTGCAAACAAGGCTCATTAGGCTCCTTCTGTTGTTTCAACATTTGTTCAAGCTGTTGCTCTAGATCATCATGGCTATCAGCCTTTTCTACTTTTTTCCATCCAATTTTGAACAAAAATGCTCAATTATATTAGTGTACACTTCTTCATATAGCTCAACATCAACTTTCTCAAGCATAACATTCTCAAAAGTATCAAATCCAGTTGTACACTGCTCCTCTTCAACCTCATGTTGCTGACTTATGACCATATTTATGCTTTCCTCATCACACTCAATGAAACATGAAAGCTCAATAAATGAAGCTATTAACTCATGACCCACATCACCCTTTTTAGTCTCTTCATGTTGTTGTCTTGACTCTTGAATTTGCAGCTGATTGATTTCTTCTTGCTGCTCTGAGATAGCATTTAGACTGGGAAAAATCACACCTTCTTCATTCCAGACTATACATTGCTCTTCATGGTCAGCCTTTTCCAATATTTCACCTTGTTGTCTTGTCAGAACATTTTCACCATCTTGTAGAACAGTGGGAGGATCATCAGCTAAAACATTGTCAGAAACATTTTGAGAATTCTTCTCCTATTCAGCCTTTTGCAGCTGTAGTTTGTATTCCTCCATGGCTAGATGCAACAGATTTGGAATTCTAGTCTCCTCCTGGGTGAATGAACTAACTTTATCATTGGGCTACTCTTCTTTTACTTCCTGGACATCAGAGCATGATTTGACTTGCATGATAGGTGAAGGAAACTCACAAGGTGACTGAGATGGGACCTTCCAACTTGGAATCTTGAAGGTAGAATACTTATTGCTAGGCTCGCTAAAGAGCTCAGAAGGCTTCTCTTGTTTAAAGCTAGGAAACCTATCTCTGGAAGCATCCTCTTTCACCAGATGATTCAACATTATAGGAGGAGGTGAGCTGAAACTAGGAATGGAAAGGGCTGCCTGTGCTTCATACCTTTGTGCTTGATAATCTGAATAAGCCTGACTACCTTGTACCTAGGCAGATAAGAATTTCATTTACTCCTCTTTGGCTGCTATCTTCCTCACAAGATCTTCTTCAAACTGACATCCCAACTCCTGCTGCTGTGAAATAAGCTCTTTCTATTTCTTGACATCGACCAACATGCCATACATATAGGAGAACACCTTACTGACATCATTAATCTACATATGTTCAAACTTCTAGCTCAAAGACCACAACACATGGTCAAACTGCTAGAGCAGGTCCATTATAGCTTGGCAAGGATGCTTTAAAGGTTGATTATATAAATAATCATATTGGTTAACATCAAAAACCTCTTCATGGGGTTGATTTTTATTATATAATCACTGACATAAAGGTTGACTAGGAGTGGGAGGCTGGGAAACATGATGAAAATATTGGTGATCTGTTGATACTAGGTCATTTGAGATAAAAACAAGTTGTTCTACATAGTATGGTTGATGGGAGGACATATACACATGACTCTCATGGAATGGAGGTGGCAAGTCACTATATTACTGATAATTAATCATTGCAGAGACAAGACATGAGGAATAACAAGCCTAAAGATCAAACCTTATTGATTGTAGACACCTAGGCTGCAAGAACCAATTTTTCTGAAGTTGGAGTCGCCATGATATGCCGATATTTTACCTCTGAAAAGAATAAAAATTACTGGCTACATATCAAAAACCAGTAGTAGACATATAATTTCCAAACTGTCTGTTCGACAGTGCCACTGGGTGTGCCAAAAACTATTATCACCTGAAATTCCACCCTTTGCTGAAACTAATGTTCAACATCTCAGTGTAACATGGGAAGACCTCCAAAGCTGTGGGTCACTTATAGATAGAGGTCAACCTTCGGAGAAGGCTGGCTTCCTTTGGTATCACCTAAACTACTAATTCTTTGAAGGGAAAGGGAGAAAGAATACATAAATTGAAACTAAACTAAGGTGATACACCGAATGTTACTTGGATTTGAAACCAGACCTGATACACTTGGTTGTAATGATTGAAGATAAATTTTCACAACTCACTTTCGCATATATTTTTGCAAAAGTGTTTCACAAACAGGGCTTGATGCTAAGATTCCTAGAAGGAAAAGTTAATTTCACATCTAGAATTCATTACATATTTTGACACAATTTGTGACCTGCAAAACATGCTTTCTGCACAAAGGTTCTAAAATTTGAGACAAAGCTTGAAGGAAGTGAACATTTACCTCACTAAAAGCTCGATCAATCAGCTGACTGAACACAAAAATGCAAAGAGAAAGTAGGCAAGAGCTTCAAATCAATAATAATCAAGGTCTTTTCTGAATTTCATCTCCAAAATTGAGTTACAAGAATTTGCTAATCCGAGAGAGGACTGGAAAAGTCACAGACTTTAGAAAAAGCATTCGCAGAACCTTTTTTTTTACAAAGAGGCAAAAAATTCCATATATACAAAGAGTGTGGTTGGCCCCTTTAGGGCTTACAAAAATATCTGCTAAGAAATGATCTACCTTAGATCTTTTGCCTGAAATTAATGTTGCATTCGATTGCATCCTCGCTGTCCATGTCGATGTGAAATATTTCCTTCAGGGGAAACCTTCTTGATCTTTTTGCAACCACCACATTCACTTCTACTCCTCGTGTCGATCTTTCAATTGCCCCCAGTCAAGCTGCTTTGAATGCTCCTGAGCTCACGTTGCTTTTCCTTTTTTTAATCATCTTCTCCTTTGTCAGATCACCATGCCTCACCCCTAGCCCACTCTGATTGGCTGGGCACATTTCACGTAGATCCCCCAGTGGTCAAAGGCTCACTCAATCAGAATCACATGTCGGTGAGACACTGGAAGTGTCTCACTGATGCGATTATGCCCCTCTATAGCTATCGGCATATCATGGAACTGTTGATGAGAGTTCTTATCGAGCCACCAAATTTATATCAAAGTTAGCTTTGTCATCGTTCAGAACATTGGCAAGACACTATCGAGTCAGCAGGATCTCATAGTGATGTTGGATCCTTCTACCTGGGCTCATTCTATATCGGTCAGACCCTTTCAGGTCGGTGAGACCTCATGGTGAGCTCAATTCATATCGGGGAAACCTCCTTTGGTTGGCGAGACCTCTCACTGAGTTTCCTCTTGTCTCCTTTTCTGAGTTCATTTCACCATCTCCTTGAGCTCCTCTCCATTGAGCAAGAAACCCGAGTGTTAGTGAGACATTTTACTAAAGGAAGAACGTTACACCGAGACCCCTCATCTTCAGCAGGAGTTGATTGAGGTAACCCCGAATGCACTCCATTCTACCGAGCTCTTCATTTCTTTCGGCGAGACTCTAGCAAGTTAGGAAGACTTCATAGCGAGGCCCACTAGTCATACCGATACCTGCTTTAGTTGTTGAGACCACACCATGTCAGCAAGACATCACTCTGACGGCTGGAAGCTACACCGATGTCTTTTATGTCAGGGAGACCCTTTGTTGGTCGGTGAGACCTCTTGGCGATGTTGGATCTTTCTCCCTGAGCTAGTTCCCCTTCAGCAAGACTTTAGTTAGTCATTGGGACCTCATGGCGATGACTTCAACTCTTGGTGAGGCCCCTTTGTTTTTAGTGAGACATTGGCCTATCGGCCAGACCTCTCGCCGGGCTCCTTATCTTTCGGTGATGGGTTTAATTTCTCTTCAATCGAGGAAACAAGCTCTGTTCACCAAGACCTTATGGTGAATCTACTTTCCTTTTGCTGAACGCAACCTTTCGGCAAGACCTTATGCCGAACTGTCCCCCTGTCACCAAGACACCCTACTATTGGCAAGACCTCATCCCGACGGTGTAACGTTATGCCAAATACAACCCCTTGGCTAGGCCCCTTTGATTTTCTTCGGTGTGACCTTCATCCTTCAGCAATACATTTTATCGAAGGAAATATCCTTTGCCGAGACCCATGCTTGTCGCCGAGATATCTCAATGAACTCCTCAATATTCACCGAGTTGCTCACTGGTCGGCGAGATATCCTTATATCGGCAAGACCTTATGCCAATGTCAAAATTTCTCGATGAAGTCCTTGTTGTCGGTGAGACTCCTGCCGAAGGAAAAACACATATTAAGCCCCCCCCCCTTTATCCTTCGGTGAGACCAAAAGCAGTCGGTGAGACATCCTAGTGAACTCAAACTCCTGAGCCGAGAGCCTTTAGAGTCAGGGAGACCTTTTGACTTCGGCGAGACCCTTTAGCGAAGCTCGCTTGCTTTGTTGATGCCGCCTCCTTTCGGTGAGACATTTCTCGTCGGTGAGACCTTCTATTTTTGCTGAGACATTACACCAAGAGCATTTCATTTTGTGCTTTGTCAGCGAGACCTCTTGCTCTCACCAAGACATCTCCCTGATGTAAAATCTCCCGCCGATATGTGTATCCCTCTGTCGCCGGTTAGTGAGACATAAAGATCTCACCAAGACCTTTCTCCGAAGGAGACCCTCATGCCGATGGGGAAATTCTTGGTCACCAAGATAATGATTTTGTCTTGCCGATAGGTACCTACATATGAATTCCATTCGCCATGACATTCCTGGGGTCTTACTGATATGCAACACAGACGCATATTTAACCAAATGCATTATGGGTCGGCGAGACCCAGATAATCTCATGCTGATAGAATCCCAATGTGAAACATTCAGACTTGGTGGAACCCTTGCTAGTCGGCAAGATATCTGGAAGGTCTTGCCGACTTTCTCCTTAGAGGATTTTTATGCCGAATTTGAACAAGACAGGCTTCCAAGCTGAGTCCCATGTGACCTAGCATCAGATTCATGACTTTTTCCCTTGTACGAAAGCTCCATTTAGCCTTCTTGAACCTCTGTCACATGATTTATCCTACCTCATTGAGCCTGAGGGTGAAAATTAGGTAACAAGGCTAATGAATAATTAAATAATTAAAATAATTATTTAATTTTAGAAAAAAGAGGACTTAATTAGTAGCGTAATTAAATAAATAAAATTTATGTAATTAATCAAGGAAGAAATAAAGATTTTAATTAATTAATTAAATAATTAAAATTATTTAATTATCAAAAACAAAAGGGGAAATGATGGAAAATTTAGAAATCACAGGTCTAGGACAATTTTAAGTGTCTACAGGAATACTGATTCACCCCCACTCATAGTATTCCAAATGTTCAACAATTGGTATCAAAGCTTGTTTCCTTGGAAGAAGCCTAATAGCTTGAGGAAGGCCCCAAAATTTGAATATGAGATTTTTTTTCCTTCAGAAGTAGTCTTTGCTAATTTTTCAAAAGAAATGGAAGTACTAAAGGAAAATTTGGTAAAAGAAAATGAATACATTGAAAAGCTACAAAGTAAAAGTATGGAAGCATGTGATCGGTTGATTGAAGGAGAAGAAATCATCACTAGCCTACTTGAACAATTGAATCAGAAGAAAATAACTGAATAATGTCAAGAAATTTAAATTCAAAAGAAGGTGGATGAGTGCACAAAGCTTTAATTAGAAGAAGAAATATTGAGATCTAATCTAGAAAGGGCAAGAAGTTTTGAAGACAAATTCCAGATAAGCTCAAAGATGCTTGATGAATTGATTACCTCTCAAAGAATGGAAATGGATAAGAGTAGCTTAGGGTTTGAGGAAGGTCAGCGTTCTAAAGAAAATCAATCCACTTGAAAGGAGACATGGTACAAAAATAGACAAATCAAGGAGCAAAGAAGAAATTTCAGAAAAAATCATATCAAATGATATGATGCTAAAAGGTATTTATCCTTTAATGGTGTTTGTTATTCCTGCAAGAAATTTGGTCATAACACAAAGCATTGCAAAAGTAATATGAATGATTCTCCATCTAAGAGAAAGAAGAATGGATATAAAGATATTATTTTGGATAAAAGGGAAAATGGAAAGAAGAATGTTGTTTGTTTTAAGTGTACAAAATCATAACACCCTAGTAGTGATAGTGGAAGGAAAAAGAACATCTATCTAGCGAAAAAGAATGATCTAACCTTTGATCTGAACGAAGTAAGGAAGGAAATGGAAAGGATTTGCAGAAAGGAATCATCAGTATTATCTATGTCAACCTCTGGTACAAATACTCCAGTCAATTTCTAAATAAAAGTAGTGGCTAAGAGGAAGCAATCATTAGAAAATATAATAAACCCCCTCATTGGTACTTGTGTCATATCATGATAGAAGTATACTTAATGCAGTAACAAGATTAAGGTATTTTCTTAATGTTAGAATTGGCTATGGATGTCAATACCTAGAGGCAAAATGGAAAGCACAAAAGAGAGAATAGAATATGACAAGAATAAACTGTATTCAATGTCAATGATATGATTGTTGTATACAATGAGAGAGAACCCTTGGTTATATAGCCAAGGTGAGAACATAGAAGGGCATAAGATTATGACAAGTGTCGTAATATTATGACATGAGACAACTATGAAAAGTTATCACTCCACCTAAGGTGGAAAAGTGATAATGTGATAAACACCACAAATGGTGGATCACCCACAAAAGGTAGAGATGTTATCACATGATGTGTCCATGAAAAGTGGATGTGATAAGGTAATAACATGATAAGTCCACCAAAAGTGGAAATTCTCCAACTACCTCCTATGTGGTCCCTAAGTAAACTTAACTAAGGTGTAATTATGACCTAGGACAAGGTAAAAAACTTTTAATTACACCAACACCCCCCCTTAAGTGCAACTTAGGGAGTAGAAAATTATTATGCAAATGACACAACGATGCAAAGATGGGTCTCGGCTACTAGGCCATGTTAGGTACCCATGTAAATGCAATGCAATCAATGCAATCTCTCATAAACAAAGAAAAGGAGAAAACCCAGTGGGACAAAACTCCTCCCCAAAAGAGAGATGAAATACAAAAAAGAAATACTCTCAATGAAGAATGAGAAGGTAAAAACCCAATGTGAGGAAAAAGACCCCCCCATAAGAGAGAAGTAGAAGAGAGACAAGGCAGCCCCCTCAATGTTGACTCTCTTGCAATGATGGTAGAAGGTCGACATTGAATGTTGAAGATGATCCAATCTCACCGAACAACATTCCTCCCCTTAGGAAGAAACAAAACCATGGATGTATGTAGGATATCAAGAATATAGATGATGTATGATGTCTCTGAAGCATGCTCAAGTGTCTCCATGTCGATGTCGAAATCTAACACACTCCAAATAGGCATTCTAGGCCACACTGCTTAAGAGGACAATCCAACATCTAGTAGAGAAGAATGTAGACAACAATCCAAAGACAAAGAAATCCCCTCTAAAGATAAAGAAGCCTCCTCCAAATTTTGTCCAAAAGTATCCACACTCACACCAATCTGTGAAGAATGATCATGTAGAGAATGGACAAGATGGTCAAGGTGTTCCCTCACAACTAAAGAAGGTGCATCTTCATCAAATAGAAGTTGAATGCTATCAATGATGTCTCCCAAATCTATAAGATGAGACTCCATAAACAAGTTTGAAATACCTATCAAGAAGTCATCCAAAGTAGCCATATCCAGAAGACTATTTATATCTTGCGACACTGAATCACAAGGAACCTAAACTATGGAATCGCAAGCATCATCAACTACAATAGTAGATGAAGATGTGATCTCAATAGGAGGAGGAGAAGCAAGAAGAGAAGTATCTTTGTCAATTGGACATTCAAGACATTTATTATACTCAAGCTCCTCTAAAGTATCATCATCATAGGGTATATTATCAACATAATCAAGGGGAATTAAACAATCTACATCAAGATCATCTGGGAATGGAGAGATATGATGGTCTCAAAAGATCTCCCAAATCTTGGTCCAAAGTGTGTGTGGGAACTCGATATTTGAGATCTCCATAGGAATATCATCACCAATATATGAACCAATTAATCCTAAAATGTGATCATTATTATTATCCCAAATTGATTGCTTCCAAGGTGTGTCTGGTTCAGGTACGAGTCCATAAAGGTATGGAAAAATCCTAAGCCACCTGAGATGTGTCAGGATACCTTTCTTCCAAGACTCATAATTATCCTTATTCAACATTACCATAGAAGGATGAATAGAAAAACCCATGATACCTCCTCAAATGATCAACACAAATGAATCAACCACAAGATTAATCCCCCCCAAATTCACTCAATTAAGAAACCCAAAACAATGTATGAGCTTGTCACTTTGTGAGTAGTGTGTTTACAATTTCCACTTCCCAAAAACAACGAAATGTTCTTGATTTTGGTACATGAAAATGCCCAAAATAGGCCACAAAATCAAGTACAATTTTTGGCATACAATGAGATCAATCTGATTATACCACTAAAGATTACATGAAAAATCATGCATTATAAAAAAAAATTGCATGCAAAAATGTTACTGTAGGAGCAAGATATGAGCTCCCAAAGTTCCCAAAATGATGAAGAAGCAACAACACCTATGAGAATCTACAATTTCGAGAAAAACTAATCACAAAAACCAAAAATTGATTGCACCACTATGAAGAGTGTGAAAAATTATCCCAAATAAAAAAAATTGCACTGAAAAAGGAGCTCATATGATTGAGATATTGAGCTTCAAAGTTTTCCTGTGAAAACCAAAATGCAAACTGTGAGGGGGTCCAAATTTTTTAAAAGAATGTTGATGTCACTACTGATGCAGGGTGACATCATCTGATCAGCAATTAAATTTGACATTCCACCAGGCGTCAAAAAAGAATATTCTCCTCGGTTGGTGGAATATGCTTTAGTAAACGGGCTTAAAGTTGACGGGTTCCTACACATCACAAGGTCAGCAGAATCTCTAGATTCTTCAGAATATTTTGTGGCTTGATGGCCGGCGGAATCTTTCAGAATATTCCAATAATCATAGGGAAAATTTTGAACCGCCAGTATGTAAAGAGTGGGGGCCAGATTTCTGAAGACCGACTACTAGTTGAGGAAATGGGGGGCCTGCGGGTGCAGGGGCCGGCCTGCGGTGGTGCCACGTGGCATCCATAGGTCCCTTTTGTACCTGTGAGTACAAAGTACTTCTACCCATAGAAAATTAATTCTGTTTTTTGATAAATCAAAATCTTTCACAATTTCTTTTCGAAAACTTTATAAATTATTTGCAAGTTTTCTGAAAACAATAGAAATTCTTTTTAAAAAATTCCGATAGAAAAATATTTATTATTTTTTCGTACCGACGTGCAATAATGGGAATCTGGGGATCGTATGGCTCTCTGGGAATTTTTTTTTCCTCAACGGACAACTACTCTGATTTGGACAAATTGTCAGTCGATCTTAGGGTTTTTGGGCCCTTCTAGATGCGATGGCAGGGTCGGATTTGACCCAAAAAGCTCCAAAATTGCAGCTACCTTTTGGATCTAGCAACCACACTTCAGCTTCAAACCCTCATATATTTGGCCTTGAATGTCTAATTTTGACGAAACAAAAGGAAAAATTGATTATCTGGAACCTTTCAGATGCAATGGTGAGCTTAGATTTGCACCAACAAGCTCTGATATGAACCTGCAACAAAGAGCCAAAAAAGGAACTTCCCCAAATCTGAGATCTCCCTTCAGAAAAAGACTCTCCAATGGCACCCAACTTGCTCTGATACCATGTTAGAATTGGCTATGGATGCCAAGACCTAGAGGCCAAATGGAAAGTACAAAAGAGAGAGAATAGAATATGACAAGAATAAATTATATTCAATGTCAATGATATGATTGTTGTATACAATGAGAGAGACCCCTTGGTTATATAGCCAAGGTGAGAACATAGAAGGGCATAATATTATGACAAGTTTCGTAATCTTACGACATGAGACAACTATAAAAAGCTATCACTCCACCTAAGGTGGAAAAGTGATAATGTGATAATCACCACAAATGGTGGAGATTTTATCACATGATGTGTCCACGAAAGGTGGATGTGATAAAGTAATAACATGATAATTCCACCAAAAGTGGAAATTCTCCAACTACGTCCTACGTGGTCCCTAGGTAAACTTAACTAAGGTGTAAATATGACATAGGACAAGGTACAAAACTTTTAATTACACCAACACCCCCCCTTAAGTGAAACTTAGGGAGTAGAAAATTATTATGCAAATGACACAAAGATGCAAAGATGGGTCACAGCTACTAGGCCATGCTAGGTACCCATGTAAATGCAATGCAATCTCTCACAAATAGAGAAAAGGAGAAAACCCAGCGGGAAAAAACTCCTCCCCAAAAGAGAGATGAAATACAAAAAAGAAATACTCTCAATGAAGAATGAGAAGGTAAAAACCCCATGTGAGGAAAAAGACCCCCCCATACGAGAGAAGTAGAATAGAGACAAGGCAACCCCCCCTCAATATTGAGTCTCCTGCAATGATGGTAGAAGGTCGACATTGAATGTTGAAGATGATCCAATCTCACCGACCAACATTCCTCCCCTTAGGAAGAAACAAAACCATGGATGTATGTAGGATATCAAGAATATAGATGATGTATGATGTCTCTGAAGCATGCTCAAGTGTCTCCATGTTGATGTCAAAATCTAACACACTCCAAATAGGCATTCTAGGCCACACTGCTGAAGAGGACAATCCAACATCTACTCGAGAAGAATGTAGACAACAATCCAAAGACAAAGAAATCCCCTCTAAAGATAAAGAAGCCTCCTCCAAATTTTGTCCAAAAGTATCCACACTCATGCCAATCTGTGAAAATGATCATGTAGAGAATGAACAAGAGGGTCAAGGTGTTCCCTCACAACTGAAGAAGGTGCATCTTCATCAAAGAGAAGTTGAATGCTATCAATGATGTCTCCCAAATCTGCAAGATGAGACTCCACGAACAAGTCTGAAATACCTGTCAAGAAGTCATCCAAAGTAGCCATATCTGAAAGACTATTTATATCTTGCTACACTGAATCACAAGGAACCCAAACTATGAAATTGCAAGCATCATCAACTACAACAGTAGATGAAGATGTGATCTCAATAGGAGGAGAAGCAAGAAGAGAAGTCTCTTTATCAACTGGGCATTCAAGACATTTATTATACTCAAGCTCCTCTAAAGTATCATCATCATAGGGTATATTATCAACATCATCAAGGGGAATTAAACAATCTACATCAAGATCATCTGGGAATGGAGAGATATGATGGTCTCCAAAGATCTCCCAAATCTTGGTCCAAAGTGTGTGTGGGCACTCGATATCTGAGATCTCCACAGGAATATCAACACCAATATATGAACCAATTAATCCTACAATGTGATCATTATTATTATCCCAAATTGATTGCTTCCAAGGTGTGTCTAGTTCAGGTATGAGTCCATAAAGGTATGGAAAAAGCTTAAGCCACCTGAGATGTGTCAAGATACCTTTCTTCCAAGACTCATAATTATCCTTATTCAACATTACCATAGAAGGATGAATAGAAAAACCCATGATACCTCCTCAAATGATCAACACAAATGAATCAACCACAAGATTAATCCCCCCCAAATTCACTCAATCAAGAAACCCCCAGCAATATATGAGCTTGTCACTTTATGAGTAGTGCGTTTACATTTTCCACTTGCCAAAAATAGTGAAGTGGTCTTGATTTTGGTACATGTAAATGCCCAAAATAGGCCACAAAATCAAGTACATTTTTTGGCATACAATGAGATCAATCTGATTATACCACTAAAAATTACATGAAAAATCATGCACTTTAAAAAAAAAATTCATGCAAAATTGTTACTGTAGGAGCAAGATATGAACTCCCGAAGTTCCCAAAATGAGGATGAAGCCGCAACACCTATGAGAATCTACAATTTCTTGAAAAACTAGACACGAAAACCAAAAAATAATTGGACCACTACGAAGAGTGTGAAAAATTATCCCAAATCAAAAAAATAGACAATGAAAAAGGAGCTCGTATGATTGAGATATTGAGCTTCAAAGTTCGCCTATCAAAAACCAAAATGCAAACCGTGAGGGGGTCCAAATTTTTCAAAAGAATGTTGACATCACTGCTGATGTAGGGTGACGTCATCTGATTTGCAATTAAATTTGACATCCCACCAGGCGTGAAAAAAGAATATTCTCCTCGGTTGGCAGAATATGCTTCAGTAAATGGGCTTAAAGTTGATAGGTTCCTGCACATCACAAGGTCAGCGAAATCTTTAGATTCTTCAGAATATTCTATGGCTTGATGGCCACCAGAATCTTTCAGAATATGCCAATAATCGCTAGGCACTTTTTGAACCACCCGTATGTAAAGAGTGGGGGCCGGATTTCTAAAGACCGACTGCTGGTTGAGGAAATAGGGGGCCCGCGGGTGTAGGGGTCATCCTATGGTGGCACCACGTGGTGTCCGCAGGTCCCTTCTGTACCTGTGAGTACATATTACTTCTACCCGCAGAAAATTAATTTTGTTTTTGATAAATCAAAATCTTTCACAATTTCTTTTCGAATACTTTATAAATTATTTCCAAGTTTTTCGAAAGAAACACAAATTCTTTTTAAAAAATTCGGATAGAAAAATATTTATTATTTTTTCGTACCGACATGCAATAATGGCAATCTAGGGGCCATATGGCTCTCTGGGAATTTTTTTTTTGTCTCACCAGACAACTACTCTGATTTGGACAAATTGACAGTCGATCTTAGGGTTTTTGGCCCTTTTGGATGCGATGCAGGGTCGGATTTGACCCAAAAAGCTCCATAATTGCAGCTACCTTTTGGATCTGGCAACCACATTTTAGCTTCAAACCCTCATAGATTTGGCCTCGAATGTCCAATTTGGACGAAACAAAAGGAAAAATTGAGTATCTTGAACCTTCCAAATGCAATGGTGAGCTTAGATTTACACCAACAAGCTCCAATGTGAACCTGCAACAAAGAGCCAAAAAAGGACTCCCCCAAATCTGAGATCTCCCTTCAGAAAAAGACTCTCCAATGGCACCCAACTCGCTCTGATACCATGTTAGAATTGGATATGGATGACAAGACCTAGAGGCCAAATGGAAAGTACAAAAGAGAGAGAATAGAATATGACAAGAATAAACTACATTGAATGTCAATAATATGATTGTTGTATCCAATGAGAGAGACCCCTTGGTTATATAGCCGAGGTGAGAACATAGAAGGGAATAAGATTATGACAAGTGTCGTAATCTTATGACATGAGACAACTATGAAAAGCTATCACTCCACCTAAGGTGGAAAAGTGATAATGTGATAATCACCACAAATGGTGGATCACCCACAAAAGGTGGAGATGTTATCACATGATGTGTCCACAAAAGGTGGATGTGATAAAGTAATAACATGATAAGTCCACCAAAAGTGGAAATTCTCCAACTACCTCCTATGTGGTCCCTAAGTAAACTTAACTAAGGTGTAATTATGACCTAGGACAAGGTACAACACTTTTAGTTACACCAACACTTAATAACATGTGTGAAGAATGAAGTCTGCAAAATTTGAAAGAATGGAGGCATATATAGTTTTCGAGGAAATCTACCTACAAGTTGAAACATTTATTGAAAAACATTTGAAATGAAAGGAATAAGTTCAGATAATTTTAAAATCCTATGTATTTTTGGAGAAGTGTGCAAAGGAAGTTTAGAAGGGAAATCAAGGTTTCAAAATTTTAAGAAAATAACAGATGAGTTCGAAGTGAGCTCGAGAAGCAAGATATATATACATTTCTTGTTGGAATTTTCATAGGAATTCCTGTTTGCACAATCTTTCATTTTTATTGCTATGGATAATTCAAAGATTGTGAATTATGTGGATAAAGCTAGGTTGAAGAGATATATGAGGAATGTATCAGAAGAGTTTGTTGGTGCATTCTTTTGCATCCCTCTAAAAGTGTTTCCTATAGAATATATCTATGCATATGTTTATAGTAAGATTGAAGATATGTCATTAGTTTAGTTGAACGTGCTTTGGGAAAATGAATTGAAGGAGAGTCATGATGCCTACAGAGTATTAGTTTAGAAAAATTTGGATGTTTGGAGGAAATTCCCCTTGTTTGAATTTGAGAAGTATATTCAAATAGTGTTGAGAAAAACTCAAGATGAATCTTTTTGGATTGATGAGGCACATTTGGTCACCAAATAAGTAATTGGAGATGTAACTAGTTTATGTTCCTCCAGAAAAATTCCTAAAGTAAAGGATATGAATGAGGAAGAAATAATTGAGGTTACAGGTGTGAGTTCTAAAGGAAACAAGATTGGTAATAAGGTATGTTTCTATGGTCATTGGTCATAAAGTTTATTGTTGTGCATATTGTTTATGATATAGTAATAAGAGGTATGGAATATGACTTGTGTGAACTACTTCGCATTTATCTTTTGAATAATTTGAAGGAGATCAATAATAAATTTTTGGTATGGTATTTTGGTTGTCTATCTACATTTTTACTTTTTGAGAGAGTTATCAGTAATAGGAAGGTTAGAATGGTCAAATTCAGATCCTATTTCCTATGAAATCATGAAATTCATGATAAATATTGGAAGTTTGGATGCACAAGAGTCTTCCCTTGTTGAATTCTTTGGAAAATTTCAGATTAGGATGAAAAAAAGGTCTAGGACTCCAGTAACTTTTGTGGAAAGATACTCTGGAAGCATAATTTTTCTTGTGTCTATAGATTTCTATCACATAGAAGTAGTTGAATCAAGGTTAGTTTGGATATCTGAATTGGATTATGAAGTGTCAGAGGATGAAATTTATAAATATGCTAAAATTATCTTTTAAAACCCTAAGCATCTCAATGAAGAAATTACCTTTGGTAGCGTGACCGAAACATGGAAGAAAAGGAAGAGTGTAGTGAAGAAAGAAGGTGTAGAAGAAAGTAAGCTTGAACATGAGCATGAAAGAATAAATATTCAAAGAGCTTTGGAAGACTTGTAGAAGGTTTGATGAAGAAATTTGGAATATATCAAGGTAAAATGTGTAAATGCACATGATCAAGTAATGAAGGAATTGGAGAGTATACAAGGTTGTGTAAAAGAGGCATGAGGTGCTGCCACAAGAGTGGTTTACACTTTCCGAGAGATCCTGATTTTTTCTGAAATCACATATTTTTAGAAAATATAATGATTTAAGCCTTGAAAAGTTTCATTCAAAGGATTCCAATTGAAGAGGGTTTGATGAAACCACCTTATACCAAGCCCCCTTGGATAGAACCCTACTAGTTTTAAACCATACCTATAATGGAGTTCCCTTAACACCTATCAAAATGCTGATTAAAAACCACTTTTGATTTAATTTTTGGGGAATCAAATGAATTCATTTAAAATTTATTTTTTGTAAGTATGTAGTCCTTATTATAAGCTTCCAAAAAAGTATAATTTTAATTAAATTTAAATTGATTATTATATTTATTTTTTATTTCTTGTGAATGTAGGTTTTTCACTGAAAATCAAGCTCTCTATTTTGTACATGTGGAAAAATTGAAGATTATGAAAAGAAAAATTGAAAAATATGAGTGCACTAGATATTGAAGTCCTTGATCCAACAAAAAAAAATAAAAATTGATACATACAAAAAGAGTTGTGTTATATGGTCTGCATATGTTTGAATTGTAATTGATTTAACTTTGAAACTTAATTAAGGAAAAAGTATTCAATAAAACACTATGAAACCAATTGGAAGCACTACATATCGTAGTCACAAATCTAAATTTGAAAAAAATAGAATTTTATCCTTCATAGAAAAAACATTGTGTTATACAATGAGTGTCACTCCTTAAAAATGGTGTTTACTGAAAAAAACTAGTTTTTGAAGGAAATGGAAAAAGAAGTGCAATCTGATTCCAAAATTTTTGAAAAAAAATATATTTAGAATCTACAAACAAAATTTCATAAACACTAGTTTGCATCATCTTCAAATTCCTTATGTTTTAGCCGCTATAGGTGGCTGAAAGTGAAGATTTAGTTAGAAAAATTTAGTTCAATGTCTAGTTTGGCCAAAAATTGTAAATCAGTATTGTGGGAGCACCCCACATGAACTACTTTCTTTTTGCTTAGATTGGTCTGGAAATACACTGGATATGAGAAATGAGATAAGGATGAGTTAGTCTTGATTGAGCACTCAAATAGATACATACAGGTTAGTAGAAGATAAAGATAATCAGAGGTGGTCCTACATTGTGTGGCTTCAGGACAAATTTTTCTCTCTGTAAGACCGAATGAAAGATGTTATCAAGAAGCTTGTGGCACTCAGAGACATGAATAAACTCATACATACTTTTGTTTCTAGTGCTCTTGGTTATGTTGGTGAATTATTAGAGATCAATCTTAGTATCAATACTTTAATAGATAGTTTTGAGTCACTAACTAAACTTGAGCTACTTTACAAGAATCTTGTCAATGCAAAAGGTTCATGGGAAGAAGGTAAAGCATCATAGAAGGCTATCCTAGAGAGACTCTGAGATTCTTCTTTAGGTTAATTTGAAGTTGTGTTTATATTATTTTGGTTACTTTTTGATGCATATTTACATTTATAGTAGACCCCTTCCTTTTTCATTGATGTCAAAGTAGGAGAGATGAAGATATAAAGAGTCAGAGGAAAAAAAAATTGAAACAGTTTTGATAGGGGGAGTAGTCAGTGCATTCAGTTGCAGTATATTGGAAAAAATTTTGTGATGCATGTTGCCATCAATTCCAAAGGGGGAGATTTTTGGAATCTTTGCAACATGAGCATGAAGTATGGATGGTTGTGTTGGTTGTTCCTATGTTGTCATTTATGTCAACATGGTAATAACTATATGGAAGCTTTCTTGGTTTACTAGAAATTGTTCTGTACTGGTAATACTCCTTTGTGATGGATTGGTGTGTTGGTATTTGAGTTCAGAACTCATTGTAATATATGATATGACTCTAATCTCATAACCATGTTTTCTTGACTCATTCAAACATCTATATATTGGATCTTGATACTTCTTTAGCTGTGAACAAAAAATTATCTTTGAGAGAGTTTAACTTTGTATCCTACTATTATTCTATGTGTGTTATACTATGTGGAAGACTCTACATTCTAGTAAAGTGAACATTCCTATGTTGTGGTTTTGTTGATAGTCTCTTTACTAGTAGTATGATGGGAAATTAATGTGTTCTCAGATCTAGAAGGTGTTTTCTTTGAAGATTACATGTTGGTTTGGAGAATTGTATTCTAGTCTTAGCTGACTTGGAATAATGCACTCCATGGATGAAATGTTTAAAAATTATATTGTTCCAACCTAATTGATGATTAAGATATGCTTGTATAGATATAAGGTTATTTTAGTATGATGAGAAGAGTAGTGGAAGAAGACACACATAAGTAGTGAATGTGAAATGCAAAGAGGATTGAGGAGTGTATAAATATCTGAGCCTAAATTCTTTATCAGTTGTGATCAGTGTAGTTTTCTTGAGTGACTATTGTGTGAGGAAGTACTTTATATTTTGAGCTTCAGTGGAACTAAACCTTGTACATTGAAGGTGTATTCTATTAGTTCATTCTTTTGGCAGTGAGCCACTATCATTGTATCTTGGCAATGAGCCATCTTTTGTACTCAGGCTATGAGCCTTTTAAGGAAAGTGAGTCTTGGAAGTGAACCCCTTAATATTTTGTATCTAGATATAATATATTGTGAGTTAACCCTCACCTTGGTTTTTTCCATTCTAGGTTTTCAATGTAAAAATCCTAGTGTTCATGTGTATGATTGCATTGACTTGTTTCTATGTTTACTCTTTTTGATTTCTTCAAAATTATGATAATTTTTAAGTGGATTTTATTATGGATTTATGGAATACTGATTCACCCCCCCTCTCAGTATTTTGGATGTTCAACAAAGTTATCATCTTCATAGAAACTAACCTACAAGTTAGATATGGAAGTTTCAAAACCTGAGATCAAAGAACAAAGAAGTGTAGACATCAAGCCTCAAGACCACATTCAGAGATTTCAAAAATTCTAGATGAGACTAAGTCACCACCTAGGGCATCTTACTCCTCCCAAGGGTATTTTTCAAAAATTATTCCAAATCCAATTCCAACATCCGAAGATTCTGCATCTGCCCAAAAAAATAGCAGTGGGACTAAGACAATAGTAAGGGCATCTTTGTCCTCCATAGCATATTTTGATAGCTTCTTTGCATTTCCAAAATCCTCACAACATTTCCAAACTTCCCAAGTACACATATCATAACTTCCTATTGCATAATTTTATCATTTTCATCCTTCATTTAGCTTGCATTATTAGGTTTTTTAGGTTGAATGTTAAAGTGTCTTTTCCAAGATTTTTCTCAGTGGTGAACCCCTTAAAACTGAAAGAACCCCTTCCTAGGTCTTCCTTGTTCAGAATTGACTCACCTTGTGTGGTTGATAGTCAATCCAATTAGGACTCCTAGGACATTATTGAATGATTGTTGGACAAAGGTGATATTCCACACCATTTTCCACCTAATCAATATATATATATATATATATATATATATATATATATATATATATATATATATATATATATATATATATATATATATATATATATATATGTATGTATGTATGTATGTATGTATGTATGTATGTATGTATGTATTTGAATTTCTTTACACACTCACACTCAAATATATATATATATATATATATATATATATATATATATATATATGTATTCCTTTGTAAATAGTTTTTTTGGAAGAATTTATAAGTTCCATAGGTCATTTTTTTAAAATCAATTAAGGAACTTTAATTTCATCTTGAGCATCCATATAAACAAAATAAAAGAATTTATTTTCACTTAATTTTCACATAATGAAATCATTTATCCTTTTTAATCATTCTTTTCAATAGTTTCATTCATTTTCTTCGAAATGCAGATTTTTAGCAGATAATTTAGTCTACAAGCCATTCATTTTCGATCACTGAAACAATTCAAGTCATGGAATTACATTCTTCTATACATGCAAAAATAGTTTAAATGCAAGTCATTATTCCATTTATGGTGTGTGCACCTAGATTCTAACTGAATTACCATTCAATCTAACTAAACATTCCTTCTTTAATCATGTTCTCATCCTTCAAACTGTCACCCTACAACTACACACATTCACTTGAAAAATTATTAGTAACATTCAATTCTTGATAACATATAAAATAATTTCCAAAATTTCACAAATTCAACATCAGTCAAATGATCATGCTAGCAAAGAGATCATGGCAGCCTAACGACTATATTGTAGAAAATGGCATATCCTATCGCCCTTCTACCAAAAATCTATAGAGGAACCAGCCTCCTCGAGTTCAAGATCCCACGGGTGACCTGGAAAGGTCACATGCATATGCACTGGTTAAGTATCCTGTACAAAGGGTTAGGCGGTGATCCCCTACCTTAAATATGTAGAGGAGCAAACCTCTTCGAACTCAAGGTCCTACGGCTGACCTGGAGAGGTCACATGCATTTGCATCATTTGAGTATCCTACTCAGAGGGGTAGGCATCGATTTGTGCATCCTAACTGGCACCCAGTGCCACCTCATAGGGTTTCAAATAGGAATGGGCAAAAAAATGTAGATATTTGTGATGGGGATACATTGTATAATAGGTATTTTCAGGCTAGGGTTCTAGAGACAAATTCAACTTTTCTTCAACGGGCATATTATATAGCTAAAGCAAATTTTATCTCATCACACGATGCAAGATCTAGATTAGGAGATGAAGGAACTGCAAAACCCTTAGTACACATAGATAATCGGTTCCACATTTTGCAATCACCTCAGTCTAAGGGACAAAATAATCATTTTTTCTAGAATGTGAAGATGGTTACAACAAGTGGAAACCCTAGTAGCTCACAAATTTGTAGAGGGTTTTCGAAGGTGGATCTTAAGGATAGGGATTTACCCAAAAGCTTGAAGGACCTAAATCAACAAACTAAAGGTGCTCCATTCATTCCAAAATCTCAAGACAAGACCCATGCACAAAATCCTCCTTCGGGTGTTGCCCAGCCTCCAGCTCTGCGAAATAAAAATTTACCCAAAGTTTCTCTTGTGAAGAAAAAAAAAACAAAGAAAAAGAGAAAGGATGTGAGAAATAAAGGGGGTTTCAAGAAAGTCTAGAAACCCAAAGACCCTAGTTTGTAGAAAGAGAAACCTTCTCCTCTTGTCAATGAAAAGCATGCAAATATTCATCATGGTCCTCCTTCGATGGAACAACAAGAAAATTTTCATCATGCAGAGGGAGAAAAGGTAATTAAAATTACCTTTCTCGAGGATATTCTTTGGCCACAAATCCAAGATCTGCGGGACAAACCCCTAATTTGTAAGTTATGGAACCTCAATATGCCATTAAATGATTTAAAAGATTTACTTTATGCAGATTGGGAAGGTCTACAACAATTTTTTTATTTGGATAAAGAACAAGGTATATTTGTTGTTATATTTGATAGTAAAAAATTCAAAGACTTTGTTTTTAGAATTAAATCCTGGGTATATTAGGATTCAGGCTTAAGCATGAAACCTTGGATTCCAAATTTTAAACCTCAAGATGCCTCTTTTAAATTTGTCCCATTCTGGTTTCAAATGCCCACTCTTTCATTAGAATATAGAGAATTGAGGATTATTGAATCAATTGAAAATTAGATAGGAATCTTTCTTAAGCATGATAAAGATTCTTTCAAAAATCCCTCAAAATCTATCAGAACATGTGTTTTAATGGAAGTGGACAATAAATTTCTAGATCAAATACTATTAATTTCTAAATTTTGAAAGTGGCATTAGAAAATTATCTTTGAATCCAAGGAATCCACTTGCTTGCTTTGTCACACCCTTGGTCATTCTGAATCCTAGTGTTCAATTCAAAATAGGTCTTTGAAATATTTTCATTTCATTAATGCAAAAAAGGGGAAGAATTGGCGAGATGTGCTCAAAATGAACATCCTTTTTCTTGACCAGTATCCTCTACCATTAGTAACCAACTTGATAAACCACCTTGTGGGTATTATTATCATAAGAGAAAGAGGGTAGAGGAAAACAAAAATCCATTATGGAGAAAAAAGGTTGCATTCAACCTGAAAGTTCCAACCAATATTTGGAATTTAATGCAAGCTATTTCTCGCCTTTCTCTTAATTTATACTCTCCCATGGAGATATTATCTTCAAAGAATCAAGCATTAGAGTTAGCTAAGAAGCTAATGTTTCAAGGTGTGAATGATTATCTTTCTGATTGGGAATTTAAAGATATTTTGCAAAAATATCCTATAACTAGTATTGAAAATATAAAGGATAATAATATTGAGTGTCTGGCAATTTCCACAACCACTTATCTTTCGGAACCTGAGTTTGAACTTTTGGCTGAAAAGGTGTTGCTTTCAATTGGCTCATATATTTTTGATGAAATAGCGGTTGAGGAAGGTCTATGGGAAGGTGGTATGCCAGTCATTCAATCTTTGAATAAGCTTTCTAAGGAGCTAGAATGTGCCTTTAGTGACCATAAGGTCACAAATTTTCTATTAGAATATCAAAGTTCAGATAAAGGAGATCATCAACTTCAGGAAAACACGTGATTATTGGAAAATTCAACTCAAGAAGAGATGATAGGTGCTCAGGAAAAGGGAGAAGGGGGTGAAATTACAATCACTAATGATTCAATGTTATCTCAGTCTTCATTACATCTTATAGTGAAGAAATCTCCAGGAAAGAGAGGAAGAAAATCAAAATTCACTAAAATGTAGGAACAAATAGAAGTAGGAGTGCAATGAACAATTTTTGAATCCTTGTCAAATAAGAGACTAAGGAGGGCTTGCTACTCTCCTAGGGTTCAATGAGGATTCTCTCATGGAATGTCAAGGGCATTAATGCCCTTGACAAGCATGCTTGAATCAAGTAATTAATAAATGCTTGTGGAGCAGACATTCTTCTTCTTCAGGAAACCAAGACTGAAAGGATGTTTTTGAATAATCAATAAAAAAATGGCAAAGATGGGACTCCTCACATTTCCCATCCCAAGGTGCTTTAGGTGGGTTATTAGTGCTCTAGAATCCAAAATCAATTTATGTTAAGTCTCACAAAAATGAGAACTCATGGCAACTTGTTGAAGTTACAAAGTTCCATTTGCATTTTTGGTTAATGAATATTTATGGACCAACTTCTACTCTAGATAAGAAAGCCTTGTGGGATGAAATATCTAGGAAAATTGGTGTATTCCATAATGATAATTTTATCATTACAGGTGATTTTAATGCAATTACTTCATTGGAAGAAAAAAGTGGTGGAATTATTCCTCCATCAAGGGTAATGGTTGATTTTAGTCATTTCATTCTCACAAATGCTTTAAGGGACATTTTTCCAAAATCTGGAAAGTTTACTTGGACTAATAAAATGAAATACTTTCTACAAATAACAAAAAGGTTAGACTGATTCCTAGCTTCCCCTAGTTGGTTCATTTCACCTCATATATTAAAATCAAATATATTACCATATCCAGGCTTTGATCATTATGCAATCAGTTTAGACATCTCATATATTACTATTCCATGGATAAAATCCTCATTTAAATTTGAAAGCATGTTGTTCAAGCACCCCAAGTTTCTAGATCTTCTTAAGAAATGGTGGGTGAATGCACCATATGAGGAAGGGACTAAAATATTTCAATTTTATAAAACCTGGGTTCATATGAAGTATCAAATAAAGATTTGGAACAAGCAAGTCTTTAAAAGCATTTTTCATTAGAAGGATTTAGTATTCAAAGAGCTTCCATCTGTTCATGAATGTATAATTCAAAGTGGTATGAACGATGTTCTATACGATAAACATAAGTCATTACAAGAATAATGGGAAAAAATATGTGCAAGAGAAGAGGTATAATGGAGACAAAAATCTCTGGTTGAAGGAGGGTGACTGAAACACAAAAATATTTCATGCATCTGCACAGATTAAAAAGGCATCTAAGTCAATTGAAGCAACTAAGTAATTAGCTTCAGGAAACTAGCTAACAAAGGAAGAAGATATCGACAATGAAGGCAACAAGTCATTTCAGAGCTTCTTTATGTTCCTCATTCTTCTAATGCAAATGAAAGTAATAATGAAAGTGATCTCTTGGCGACAATTCCTCATCTAATTTGTAGTGAAGACAATAATATGTTGATGAGACCATTCACACTAAAGGAATTAAGACATGTAGTCTTCTCGCTTCCACCAGAAAAAGCTCTTGGTCCAGATTGTTATACAACTTTATTTTACCAAAAATGTTGGGATTTTATATGTTTTGAGCTGTTATGAGCACTTGAAGAATCTAGGAGAACATGAACCATGTTTAATACAAATAACATTGCAATTATCCCTAAAGTCAAAGAGCCTAAAACATTTGTAGAATTTAGGCCAATCTCTTTGTGTAATACATTATATAAGATATTTACAAAAGCTATCTATTTGAGATTTCAACCTCTCATACCTAAAATCATCTCTCAGGTTGAGGAGGGAAACTCATGAAGGTGCAATAGTAGCGCATGAAGTACTGTATTCAATTGTGTCAACAAAAATCCCTACTTTTATTGTTAAATTGGATATGATGAAAGCATATGACAAGGTAAATTGGCAGTTTCTTGATAAGGTCTTGTTAAAATTTGGTTTCAGCTCTCAATGGCGAAGGTGGGTGTTGTCATGTCTTTTTGGGGCTAAATCTTTAGTAATTATAAATGGAAATCTAGTTGGGTTTTTTAGTTCTACACAAGGTGTTAGGCAAGGGGATCCCCTTTCTCCTTTTCTATTTATAATTATGGCTGAAGCTTTGAGTAGAT
Source organism: Sequoia sempervirens (assembly GCA_007258455.2). Taxonomy (NCBI): domain Eukaryota; kingdom Viridiplantae; phylum Streptophyta; class Pinopsida; order Cupressales; family Cupressaceae; genus Sequoia; species Sequoia sempervirens. The sequence goes on from VDFB02000008.1 coordinate 162,821,708, forward strand.
TCATTCTTTTAAGGCATAATCAGAATCTTTGGCAAGGTGTGCAAATTCCAAATACATCAATTTCAGTAACATTCACTTTTTGTTGATGATACTCTATTATTTAATAATTCATCAGTATCAGAAGCTAGGCAAGTAAAAGAAGTCTTAGACAAATATTCTTTAGCATCTAGGCAAAGGATAAATGCTGATAAGTCTAAGGTTTATATTCTAAATACTTCTAAGGTTTTGAAGAAAAAAATAGTCAACATACTAGGTTTTCAAGTGGCCGAGTTGCCATGTTCCTATTTGGGTATCCCATTCTTCAAAGGGTCAAACAAAGCTTTTTATTAGGACAAGGTCATTGATAGATTGAAATCCAGAATTCTTATTTGGAAAGCTAGGTGGTTGTCACTGGTAGGAAGAGATCTTTTAATTAAATCATTCTTATCTTCAATCCCTAATTTCTTCTTAGCAATCCTAAAATTTCTTGCTTTTGTTATCTATGAAATTGAGAAGATAATAAGATCCTTTCTTTGGAAAGGTAATATAGATGATTAAAAAAATATACCACTCATTTCCTTAGAAGGATTGGCAAAAGGGAAAAACCAAGGTGGGGCAGATATTCATAATATTAACTAGAGAAAAAAAGCATTTGGGGCTAAGCTGGCATGGATAATGTATACTAATCCAAATACCAATTGGTCCAAAATTTTGTAGGCCAAATATCTAGATAATGAAAATCCATCGAGAATATTTACAGTGGCAAACCCTTCTAAGGGTTCGACTATTTGGAATTTTATTATAAATAGCAGGAGTCTCATTACAAGGTACCTTTCATGGGAAGTAATTGATGGGAGAAGTGTCAAATTCTTGGAAGACTCTTGGAATGGGAAACCTCCATTGAAGGCTAATAAGGATTTGCAAGAGATAAGTGCTATTTTATGTCGTGAGTGGGGTGAAAGTCTTGTTGATTATATCCATTCGTCAAATTCATTATCAAGTAAAGTAACTTGGAAATCGCCCTCATCTTCCCTTTTGAAAAATCAACAATCTAAAATTTTAAGTAAGAGTTTGAATGATCTAGAATAGTCTACTTATCTTCAAAACCAGACATAATTGTTTGGTCAGCCTCAAAAGTAGGATCATATTTAGTTAAAGAAGGTTATGCAGTTTTAGCACAATCCAAATATTCTTCTGAACCTTAATGTGCATTTTCCTTGTGTTGGAACAATAAATTCCTCCTAAAAGTAGGAACTTTTGCATGGCTTGCACTGCATAAAAGAATACTAACTAGTGATCGACTAGTCAAACTAAAGATTGTTGATCCATTTAAGTGCCCTTTATGTAAATTGGAATATGAAATTGTTGATCATCTATTTATTCAATGCATTGTAGCTATCCTGTGTTGGGACCTCATTAGAAGTAAACTTCATCTTTCCATCCCATTACCAAACACCATCTAGGATTTTTTCCAAGCTTGGCCTATTATATATTAGTCCTCCTTTTTTGCATGCAATTGGTTCATCATTCCAACTTTGGTAATTTGGAATATTTGGTGGGAACGAAACATGAGAATCTTTCAGAAAACTAAATCCTCAATGGATCTGGTTCTCTTGAAAATTCAAAAGGCAATTTCAGAAGGGGTCAATTCATGTGTTCAAAGAGAGAAACTCATTAATTCATCCTTTTTGAGTTGGGATGGTTCTATTATGAAGGAATGGAATCATATTAGGTTACCTTTTGATGGTAGTCTCCTCAATAATGTAAACAAGAAAGTTGATAAGTCATCAATTAAATGGATTCCTCCTCAAAAATATATTGTAAAATTGAATTCCGATGGAGCATCCAAGGTTAATCTAGGCTTATCTAGGGCAAGAATCTACTTTACAAATAATTCAGGGGTAGTACTGGCGGTTTTTTCTTTTCACTTGCAGTTTGGTTTAAATAATTATGCAGAGGAACAAGCTCTTTTGTTAGGATTGGAATTAGCAATTCAATTGGGCTTCTCAAGACTCCATATAGAGGGGAATTCATTAATAATTATTAATGCAATTAGGGAAAGGAAAGTTCAAAACTAGAGTTTGAATTACGTGCTAAATAAAGTTTGGTAACTTGTAGATAAGATGGAATCCTCAATTATTATGCATACTTACAAACAAGGGAACAAGGTAGCAGATTTTCTAGCTGGGATGGGAAGTGATAAAATAGGCATAAGAATACTTCAAGATTTAAATGCTTTAAATGCATACCCTAAGTTGGTAGATCTAATTGAGCAACATACAAAGGCCATGTAACCAAATTTTTATTGCAGATTTGTTGACATAAGGTTTCATCATCATATGTTGATGGTGTATGATTTCATCGTCATATGGTAATATCTTATTCTATTGTCATGTCTTTTAATCATGTGCTTCTAATGTCTCATTTTGAAGCTTACATAATACAAAGAATAGAGGCATCAAAGTAAATTTCCTCTGGGAATCAAGTACAGAGCATATTTGGTATAAGTTTTTTGTAGATTCTAAGCCTTATCGGATAAGGTAATCACATGTGTTCAATGGAATTTTGTGGCATTAACATATTGTTAAAAAATTCTTAGTGCAGTTTTAACACGTGTCAAAAGGGATATGTTGGCATTTAAGTATTGATTTTACACATTTGCAGTGGGTAATTTGTACAGAGTATATCTTTTATGAAATATTCTGCAGTTCTTATAAGGATAACATGCTTCGGTATAACCTCCAAAAGCGAAAGGAAAGTACTTTGATATCTTAGATCACCAGTTAAATCCTTTTGGGCTGCTATTTTATGCTTATATCCTTTAATTTGTGTGGAAGGCACAATTGGTGCAAAGTTGGAATTTCACAAATATGTTCTCACGTATTCTAGCATAGGATTTAATGCTTGAGTTGTACCCAAGTGTGTTATCCTTGTAAGACTGCATTACCAAACATGGTCATAAGAAACATGCTAAGTGTGGCTTTAAAAGCTTATCGCTTAGATTTGTTCTCACTGTTTTAATGCTTGGTGATTTTAATACTCGATCAACTTAGTTTGGTATCTCTTTTCAAAGTTGCAGTGTTGGAAATAACTATTGGCTTGGTTTGGTCTATCTATTCGGAGTATCATTGTTGGCAATTATTTATTTGGTAAGTCAACATCTTTGTTGAATTACTTTGTTTTCCTTATTCAATAGTACAGTGGGTCTGCATCTTTCATTATGTTTTTGTATCAATGGAATTCAAAGAGTTTCGAGCTCAAAAATTTAGAGTGCCAGTGTTAATCAAGCCGTGGGAAGATCCATTTTTAGAATGCATCGAGAAAGTTGAACTAGAAAGTGTTTTTAAAGTTAAATGTAGTTCTATTTTGAATTGCATAAAAGTTATATTGGTGATGAAGTATTTCTTACAGATTTATAGAGGCTAATTTTTCCAGCAAATCTTCTGTCCATTTTCCTATCAAACATTTTGGACTTGGTTCAAAATTATAATGTTTTGAAATGCATAGCTAATAAGTTTTTTATTAGCTCCTACTTGGAAAATGATGCTTTACTTCATAGTGTTCAACAGTATGATTTCACCCAGGGTGATGGATTAGTGGGAGGTTTATTCCCAAGGCACTTCATCTTTCATAAAAAGAGATATGCAGAAGTGTTTCAAGGTATGCTTTTATCAACAAAACATGATACCTCTATTCAGCTATATCAAGATCTCAATAAATATAGAACTGCATTTTCCATGGTGGAAATAGATGAATTTAAGAGAAAGTATCATGCGATTTATTTCTTGAGAAATCATACATGTATTCATGATCTGCAACTTTCCAAGGGTCCTCAGGCTGCAAAGAGAAAGTTTTGTTATCGTTATGTTCCTAACATTAACAAATCTGTGTCATATTATAGTCTTGGTTACAAACAAAAGAAAATGTTGGTAGAAGAAAGTTCGGTAAATGGTCCACCACAGGCAAGAAACAGGTCATCCTCATTTTGATTGGTTGGCTACCAAATTTCTTTTTGTTATGCTGATTATCAGAATTGTTATCTTTCGACATAAGGTTTTATTTGTCTATATTTTATAGGGTTTTTGGGTTTCTAAATGTAATTGGGTCAGTTATAGTGGTTTGTAATTGGGATAAACTGTATGGGTCTATAATGTAAAGGGTGTTTTCTAGATGAATGTAATTTTTTGTAAAAGATATGTAATTAGGATAAAATGTAATGGGTTTATAATGTAAAGGGTGTTGTCTGGGTGAATGTTCTATGATGTAAAAGATATGGGAACTTCTTGTATTTGGTTGATCTTGTAAAGTGTTAGTCCTATAAAAGCGTCAGTCTGTTACTTAGGTGATAACTGGGGGTTTTCTTCTTGGTTCTTTCGCACCAGTATGCCTACCTGAACCAGAGTTTTGTAAAAAAATATTACTATTAATATATATATAGTGGCTTGCCACTTTTTCCAAAAAAAAAAAACATCAGTCAACCTTTCTCATTCATTTTATTTTTGAAAATTCCATAATTTCCATTTAATATTTATTAAATTTCTTCAATAATTCAAGTTACCATATTATAATAAATATGCAATAAAATTGGGTTATGACATAATCACACATGCAGAGAGAGAAAAAATTGATGATTTTTTAGGAACTAGGGGTTTTCCTTAGTCAAACCTCATTTAGGTAATTAAACCAAATGATGAGATAATGAAATAAGAACATAAAACATGAAACGTGAAAAATGATACCTTGAATAATGTCTTGTAGATCAGCAATCTAACATGAAATGGTCATGAAGAATGTAGATCTAGATCTTGAAATAAGTGTAGAAAAATGCTTAATCTTGGATCTTGAATGAAACATCACAACACTAGCTCAACAACATGCTTGATGCTTGATAACCTTGACATGATGATGGATCTTGAATTGTTGCAACAATTGATGAAGAAATATGCCCTTGAATGCTTTAGAAATTCTCTTGAATGCTCTCTTAACGCTCTTGTGAAGTCTTGAAATGCTTAACTCTTGATATCTTATGTTGATATCATGAAGGATAATTGAAATAATGATTTGATACCTTGTTTATATAGGCCATCCATCCAACTTACCATTTATTAGATCCTAGAGGCCGACATTCATGAAATTTGAATTTAAAACCTTGATTTCTTGCTCAAAACCCTAAAAAGGGTCCAATTGGGACTCATACACCACATGTGGAATTTAGGTCCCATCTAGGTGGAACTCATACACCCAAGGTGGCATATGATGGAGGAAATCTCAAGGAGTTGAGAAATTAAGTTTATTTGCTGATCTTGTCAGGATTTTGGTTGAAATAAGCCTCAAGATGCATAATATAGGGTATTAGGGGCCTATTAATGATGATATGAAGGTCATAAATGCAAGAGCACCGAAAAATCAATCTAAAGATGTAAATAAATACACTTTACATCATTAAATTAAGGCAATAATAGGTCAATTTAGCTTAGAAGGGCACTAAATCCAATGTGAATGTGTAAAACACATTACAACACTAGATAAAGGTGACATTAGGTCCATTTTAATGTTAATTATTTTTAAATTAAGTTATAAATTAGGTTTATTTATTTCACAAGGGCCCAAACAAGTGTGAAAACATAACGAACGACATTTTTTGAGACTACATTTAGCCCCCACTTTAGTGAGGGGTCTAAGTGTACCGATGTGGATGGTCTAGGATGACAAAGATCAAGGGAGTGGTCAAGCCCCCAGAATGTAAGATCCTACATAAAACTAACATAAGCAAAAAAGGACAAACACAAGGTGTATGATATGTAGCATCAAGATATGCAAACATGCAATGTCAATGATAAACAGAAAGAAAAAAAAACTTGTAAGAAAAAATAAAAAGAGGTGAATCAAGCCTCGACCATTTGTCCAACATGATGTGGATCATATCTAAGTTGTTTTCCCTATGATGCATGATCACTTTGAGGTAGTGGAACTTCAGTTTGTCCAATAGGTGAGTATCCAAAGGGTGGCTTGGTGAGAAATTCATGTCTCTATATTGGCTTCTCACTATATAATGAGAAAGTCATGACCACATTTAGGACTCTCATCATACGCTAAACATACCAAAGTTATACCACCTAATAACTTTGACAAGGCACCACATAATAATGAAATTTGAGCTTCATGAGGCAAGAAAAGCTTTGTATGCTTAACACTCATGTACAAACAAGATGGCTCCATAGGCATACAAGGTGGCCATATATCGGTTATTGTAAATGCAACAAAGTGTAAGGTGAATTCAAAGAGATATAAGGTTTCTTCTTAGGGAACATCATGCCTAATGTCTCCAAGAGAGGAAAATTCGAAGAAATAACATGCCCTCGAAGGATACCAAGCCCAATGTCACCACCAAGAAAAGGACGCATCACAAGAATAAAGAAAATCACATAGTGAAACAAGAGTGTCAATGTATGCCCCCACTTTAAAGTGGTTGCTAACACCATTACTATGAGTAATTGCTTTAAAGTAGAAGAAGACATGAGAGCTTATTCAGAAAGCCCTATGCCAAGTCATATGTTTCCAATAAGCTATGTCATGAAAAGGGAAGGGGCTTCCCCTAAAATTTATAACTCCATATGCCACATGTGATCCAACTTAAGGCATGTCATCCACATCTGAAGCTTTCTCTTATATGTACATGAAAGGTGGTCAACTAGCCAAAAGAGACAATGACAAGTGACATATGTAGACAAGGCTACCTAACCCCTTGCCCCCAATTAGTGCAAGACAAGGATGAACCGAAATGACAAGAAAATAGTTATCAATTAGAGGAACAAGGTGCTTCAAGACAAGGAAGAGCACCACACTCCTTAAGATGTTGAATTCTATTATTTAAACCCTTATATTCATTAGTATAATGACCATGAACTCTATGACATGCACAAAAGGAATTCTTCTAGTAAAATTTATTTTGTGTTCTGGGAGGGAGAGATATCAAATGATCTTGGAGGAGTCTCGACAAGATATCCTCTTGATCAATGGTAGAAGATGTTTATTTTGTGAAAAATATGTCTTTTGCTTAGTATAAGATGTCTTACTTACACAAGGCTCTTTAGATTGTGAGATTTTGTACTCTCCTTTATAGGATGGTGTAAAATCTATCAAATTTGAATCATAAGTGTTTTGCATGATGAAATTGATATTAAGCGAGTTCTTTGTTTCTTTCATTTATTTCAAAGGATAAAAACCAAGACCACTAGTGTCTATCAGTTCAGGATACACTAATGTTAAAGTTATCTTAGAAGGTTCTTTTGTAAGAATGTTGACATTGATTGAAGGCTTGTTTATTTTTTTTGAGGGACAATAACCAAGACCATTATTCATTTATTGCATACTATTCTTTATAGGGACACAAATACCTTGTTCTCTAGCACCACATCCTTTTCCACTATATCCTAGTTGTTTCATAAGTTCATAACCTTTTTAATAAATATTTTTCATTTCTTTTGGATTTGGTGGTTACTGATAGTCAATTTCATCAAAGTTTTTTGTGTAATTTACTTCTTCTTCCAAAGTGGTTGAGATGGATGCTTTCAAAGGGTTTTCTAAATTTTGTGTTGACATTATTGCTTTTTATTTTCCCTTTTCATTGTCTTTGTTTATGATCTCATATTCGCCCATGAATGATGTGAAATCTAAGGAACCCCAATCATCTTCTAGTAACTTTGTGACTTCCTCAATATGTTTTTCTTTGTCTTTTTGTTGCACAAGTTCCACTTGTGTAGTTGGTGTTAATGTTGCCAAAGGATTCTCATTTTTTCTTCTCAATGTTTAAACAACTATTTGGTGTAGGGTCAACTTTTAGTGTGTACACTTTGTTGTTGTAGAATACTTAATTATAAGATAAAGATTAGAAGGAACCTCATTCATGGCATGAATCCATGATCTGCCTAAAATAAGGTTGTATGAAAGATCTTGAGGTATAACATGGATTGGTATTTCTAATGTGGCCTTTCCAGATGTAATAGGCAAAGTGATCACACCAAGCGGTTGTTTTCCCACATTATCAAACCCACTAATAGATAAAGAGGCATGTTGAATTTTTGATTTATCCATGCCAAGTATATCCAAAAGGGTCACAATACACACAATAATTGTGGAGCCATTGTCAATGAGGGTTCTTTTATTCTCAATCTATTATAGATAGCTATTATCATAAAAGAATCATTTTGTTTTTCACTTCCAAAGGAGGGAGCTCACTTTGGTTGAAAAAAATGTAGCATTCATTTCTTGATCATCGCTACTGTGTCATTTAGTTGTGCATTAGGCGAGGTAGGAACTCGTTGTAAGGCACTTTGAATCATGTTATGATAATGAGGGGATGCTTGAATAAGGTCCCAAAATGATATATTAGCAAGAGTGTTCTTAAGTTTTTCAACAAGATCATACTCCTTTCCACTTTGTGAAGGAAAACAAGGAGGACCAGGCATGATAGGATTAGGTAATAGGGGGGATGTTGAAGGTATTTTTCTTGGTTGCAGATTGTTTCTAGTGTTACATGTGTGAGAAATGGTATTATAACTTGGCTGCTACAAAAAAATATTCTTAGGTGGGTAAGGAATAATTTTAGGTTTTTTTGAGTTTTTGGTCATTGTGAGGGTGGGTAAAGGATTAGAGGATTCTTAGGATGTACCACGTGGTATGTAGAAGGTCCACTAATCAAGGGTGATCTAATAGACACTTGTACATTCAACACCTCAATGGTTTTGGATTGATGTCTTTCTAATGAAGGGGAATCTAGTGTCATCTTTTTGCCATCATCTAAGGAAGCTGAAATGTTGTCATTTTCTTCCACCATGATATCTTCCCTAGTAGGAGAGTTTTTAGGAGAACTACAAACTAGATGTTCATGACATTCAAAGGTTGATTCTTCTAAAATGACTTCATCACAAGTAAGGGGGTTATCCATGGTTGATTTTTCTTGTTTATCAATGATGGAATTGTCTTGTTCAAAAATGTTTTCCCCAGGGGAAGAGAGACACATAAGATTCTCATGACTTTCATCAATTGTTTCTAACATCAAAGTATCTTCTTCACAACTAGGAGAGATACTAGGAGGAGAACACATGTGATTCTCAAGATTTTCCAAATTTTCACTCTATTGTCCCATAATGTCTTAAAAAATAGGATAGGTAGGGGACAAAACATAAAGAGGGTTGTCAGATATCTTAAAGGTTTGATTATCTAACACCAACATATCCTCTTCATTTACAACATTATTACTAGAGGGAAAGATGTTGGAAGATGAATGTAGATTAGTTGGAGTGTTAGGTAGGTAGGTTTCAATGGTCTCTTGTTGTCTTATGTCATCATCATGATTACCTTTGTTTTTTTTTCCTCTTGTTTAGTAATTTCTTTCCTAATAGGAGAGGTAAGAGGAGAGAAATAACTAGGGTTCTTAGAACTCTCATTAGTTGGTTCTTCTAACACTGAAATATCTTCTTCACAACTAGGAGAGATATTAAGAGAATAATGAATATGATTGTTATGATTACCCAAGGTTGTATTTTTTGAAAAAATGGAAAGAATGTAGGTGCTTCCATTGATGTCAACCAGTCAACTGGTTATCCACTAGTTGATATTGGTTGTATATGTCGAGGATATTGAGAAAATTGTAATAAAGATATGTTGCAAGTGTTCAGTGGTTGCTCTAGGTTTTGGTTCAGATTTACTCCTAATATTGTGGAGCTTGGATATCTTGTTCATGGGTTTTAGAAGATGCTATATGTATATTTTTGGTTGTTGATTTGTTGTACAATGCAACTTGTGTTCACCAGTTGTGAACTGTGGTTTTCTATGTTTCTGGTTGAGGTCTGGGAGAAATGTTGTCAATCCATATTTCTCTTTGATGAAGTCTTATGGCATGTGGTTTTAAATTTGAGTTGCTCTGATTGTATTGAAGTTAATTTTTTCATTTGGAATGTTTTTTCTTAATGGTTCTATGTGTTTTACATTGGTTTGACCAACCTTGTGTGAAATACTACTTGATGGAACCCCTTAAGAAATCTCATGTTCGATCTCAAAATCCTACTAAATTCTAGGTTAAGATCTATATCTGATGGCTTAGGGTTTTAGTCTACTATCACTATTCAAGGATTTTATGTTATCTTGGACCCATCTTGAAAAACCCTTGAGTTCATATATCCTCGCTAAGGTTTTAATTCTTTGTTGACTTCTTGTTGCCAATTCCTAGTCTTTTAAGTCACGTCTTATGCCATTGAAATCCATGAAATAACCGGCCCTTTGGCCTAGTCTTGTCAGTTGTCATATGTTGGGCCATTATTTTAATTTTTTGATGTCAGGCTAAATATTTTATTCTAAAATGATTTGAGCCTTAAGTCATTTAATCCCATGGGTTGTATTTCCATCAATCTAGTCAAGTCCTTGTTTTAAGACTAACAATTTTGGCATGTGCAGATATGGAAATCTCTTATGACCATTCTATTGTTTATAACAGATCTTGGTCATTCCCTGCATGCCCGTTCTACTTCACTGACTATTATTTTATTTTCACGAGGTAGCGGGCATAGGCCACATGTCATGTGTGCTAGTGGGCCTGATGTTTTTATTGAAGATTGCAAGTAGTATTCAAAGGAAAATAAATGGTTGTCATTGATTGATGTGGTCACATCTCAACCATTCCCCATGCGCCCATCTTGTTTCATTCTTTATTAAAATATTCAAGCGAGCTAGTGAGTGACTATTGCATGTCGAGTCTCACTATGGGTCCACTGTTTCTAGGAAGGAAGCATGCGAAGCTTTGAAAATAATCAACGATCAAGAATGGGCGACGTGGGTCAATCCTAACCGCTCCCTACTATTGTGGGTCCCACCTTTGTTGTCTAGTTCTCAATGGGGTGGTGATTGATTATCGCGTGGAATAAACTAGAGGGAATGGGAGCATTGGTGCAGAGGAAAATATTAATTAAATTTTGCAACACGGGGCATAGAGAATAAGGTGTGCACTACTAAAGGAAGATATAAATCACATGTTTGAGATCGTTTAATCTGGGTCATTAATTATATAAGGAGAATAAGGCTATGGGAAATTGGTTTGGATTAAGATGTTTGTATGTAGAATCTGTGAGATTTAATCTCAGCCCTTGCCTTATTTCCTGGTTGATGGAAGTTGCACACAAGTTAAGACTCATGAGGGTGAGGGGATGAAGACACATGGATTATGGATGCAATGACAAAGGAATGGTGGAGCCTGTGTATCATGAGCGAGTGGTTCAATGTGGCTTGCAGTCATTTAATGAGAATTGTGGTTGTGTACAATCAAGTTTTTCAAATCAAGCTAACTAAATTTGGATCGTTCATCAGTTAACACACCTATGTGATCAATGAATAGCATTCAAAACTTAGTTTGAAGGAAATTGAGTCACTCTAGTTCATGCGAGCGGGCATTAATAACTAAAAGGACATCAAGCTACCGAAGTAGGAGGTTGCATAAGTATTTAAGCCTTTCTTGAAAGCATAATTGAGCATTGTGAAGGATATTCTACAAACTTGGAGAGCTTGTGTTGTAGTTTACAGGCTTGTTTGATATTGAGGCTAGGGTTATCAACATGCAAAAAGAACCAATAAGTAAATTACTACCTTCCCATTAGAATTATTGAAAATTTGTGGTTTCGCAAACCTGTGAGTTAATTAGGGTTTTTCTTGGTTCTGCGTTTTAAGGTTTGACATTCATAAAATAAAATTGGTTGGTCTTGAATTGTTGTAATCCATGTCAAACCCTTATCTAAAGAATAATTTTGTTCTAAGAGACGAGAGACACTGTTTTGTAAAATGCTTGTGTCATGGCCCCTAAAGCACAATCAAAAGCATCTTCATCTAAAGGGGAAGCTTCTACTCTGAAAAGACCTTTGAGTAAGGACCTTACTAACCAACTGCCAGCCTCGACCATTAAAAAACATAAGGGTCAATTAATTCATCAAATTCCATAGGTAGGTAATGTTTTTTTTGATAAAAATACTCTATTAGGGATACTAGACTATTTTGTACTGGTTGGGAATTGTTTTATGGTTGGTTTAGGAATAGAAACATGGGTATTCTAGATGGTAACCCCTAGAATTGTGACTTCAAAAATTTGAATGAACCCAATGTCTACATAAATGTTCATTTTCCTAAATCAGTAGCTTCCAATAATGGTCAAGTCACAAGGACTATAAGGACATATGATGGGAAGGAAATGGTTAAAATTACCAAGGAAGAAATTTCTCATGTTTTCAAACTCACTAGGTGGAGTGATGAAATTCCTAAAATTAATGAGGAAATTCTTAGGAAGGAATATGAAAATACTAATATTGCATTCAAATTCCATGTATTGCCAAGGTATCTAGCAAATATTGGAGGTCAAAAAATTACATTGGGAAAATTTGTTAAGGAACCCTTTCCTGTGAATTATTTTGTTTCATATTTCCAAAGGACTTTTTACTCCATTTTCCAAATACTTGGTTATGATCCTATCACTAGAATTCCCATGGCATGGATTTATATGGAAGCCCACATTCAACATCCTCAATATTGCACAGTATATGACTATGCAAGGTTTTTGGCAGAAAGAATTCATGAAGGTTTTGTAAGATTGAAGAAAGGAGTAGATGGAGTAAGGTTTAGTTGCTACTCATTGCTCATGCACATGTATTTGTTCAAAGGTGCATATTACTTTGGGTAAAGTATGACTTTGGATAGGAAGAATGGTGACTTGGATTTTCCTATGCAATGTTGGACTACTATCCTTGACAAGGATGATAGGACGTATGACTTTGTGGACTACTGTGAATTAAAGAGAGCCCTGGTTGTGAATATACCTAGAATTCCCATAGCCCTGGATGATTTCATGAGACCTAAGGAAAGAATGCCTGAGTTGGGAGTTGATCACAATTGGGGAGATGTTATCCCATATCCCAATCACACTATTTTAAGAGTGTATGGTTCCATTGTTGTACCTCACTTGCTTCCAAGATATGTACTAAAGAGAATCGGTTTCCTTGAAGTAATATGGCAACTGGGAAGTGTTGAAAATGAGAATTTGTTAAATCAAGGAAAAGGAACATTTTTTACTTCATACACATATTTCTCTGATTTTTTGATAACAAAGGGAGGTTGGAATAAGATACTTGATATACTCAAGGCCTACCACATGCAAAGATTAGAAGAGAGGATCAGGTATGATCCCAAAGGCTTCATGGCCTAGTTGAAAGAAAGGAACAAGAGTTACAAATTTGTGCACATTTTCCAATTCCTAAAAGATGTTTTAAGAAATGTGTTTTATCTTTTGGAAAAAGAAAAAATGAAAGCAAGATGGATTTCTTTCAATAATATGTAGAGAAAGATAAAGGAGGATCCTGCTTTCAATGTTCTCCAAGAGATTGAAACTGTAATGCAAAAGGTGGAGCATGTCTCCAAAAATTTTGAGACAATAGTGGGCCACCTTGAAACTAAAGGGATGATAAGTAAGGATAAGGGAAAAGGCCCCATTGAGGAAGAAAAATTTGGATTAGAATTTCCTACTATGGAAGAGAATTCTACACCCCAAGCCCCTGAAGAACCAACAATAAATTTCTTTGTAAGTACAAAGAGTAAGGAAAAGAAAAATGATGCAGTTCCTGATCCCTCCCAACAAGAGGAGAAAAATCCTTCTTCTCCTATGCCACAAGTACCACAACCATCTCCTCTAAGGCTAACAAAGCCCAAAATTATGGATATTGATAGTCCACCACTAAGTTAATCACCACCAAAAGAGCCACCATTGAAGAAGCAGAGGGTTGAACCAACTGGTTTGGTCGACTATGTTGATGAAGAATTTGATGATGAAATATGGGTATTGAAATAGGATATGCAAGAAGGAATGCTCATTGCACCAGAAATGATGGTGACACAACAATTAAGTATGAGGTTGAGTAAATTTGAACGCACTGGGCTTAATAGAGATGATATTTGGGTGGAAGCATGCACAAAGTTTTTGGATGATGATTCATTTGTAAAGTCTCAAGCTTTTATGGAGTTTGCATATAGGGCTAAGAGAGATGAATATGTTGACAACTTGGCTATAGAAAGAAGTCTCCATCCAAAATTTCTTGATGCCACCATCTAGGAAAAGGTTTTGAATGAAATGAGAGCTAAGTTCCAAAAAATGACTACAAAGGAAGAGAGGGAATTGGTGAGAAATAGTGGTATATTATTACTTCCAGAGTGGGATTTAGCTTCTACCATTTCCTTTGATACAATAAAGAGATGTGACAGACCTCTTTACAATTTAGAAGAGGAGGCTTCAATTGCACTACAAGGGTCTACCTTCAGTGAACAATAGGATGCATTAACTATTTGGTCTATAGCCCCTAGCACAAGGAAGCCCGACATTGTTGATCCTGCACCTAATTATAGTGGATGCTTAATAATAAAGAGGGTGTCAAAAAAATTAGCTCTAGAGGCAAAAAATATGTCAATACATGTTGCAAAATTCACAAGGGACACTTTAGAATCAATAACTACAAAAAAGGAGAAGCTCGGGATAGATCACAATAATTTGTTAGTTAACTATGGAAAGCTTCAACAAAAAAATATGCAGTTACAAACAAAAGTAGCATTACTAAGGAGAAGTTGTGAAATTTGCAACTAGAAAAGCATAATTAGAATGATGTTGATTCCCCTACCACTTCACAAGAAGATGCACCACTTGAATTTACCCCTAAATTAAGTTCATCATGGGAAATTGTGCCATACAACATGGGAAGTGTGCCTATTTCAATAATAGAGCCTAGTACATTGGAAATGCCACAAGCTGAAGAAGATATTAGTAGTGAAGAGTTGCTTAAGAAGCTAAATTCCTATAAAGAGAAAAGTGACAATCATGATAAGAAGGTTTTTAATAGAAATATGGAGATTGTCACTACAATATTGGAGCATTTGAATAGAGGAGTGAATAACAAATTGAATAGCATTCATTATAGTTATTCATTCATGGTGGCTGCTATAAATAATTTTGATATTGACAAGGAAAGAGATATTCCACTTATGGAAACATGGATCCCTAGGATGTAGGAATTCAGATTGATGTCCATTGGAGCTAAACAAGATGCAAATCATCCTGAAAGTTTTAAGCCTACTATTACTTTTGCAAGTAAAATTGAGGCGTATAGGGGAAATATTGAACCTTTGGAGATCAAAATAAGGGAGTTGGTGAAATCATTTCATGAATCACATCATGGTCTCTTTCTATCCATTCTAAAGGATGGTGGTAGTATAAAAACCCTATAGGAGTGGAAAGATGAAACTAATAAAATTATTTCAGATCGGGTAGTTTCAATTTGTCAAAGATATGATATGGGTACATTGAACAAAAATATGGATATGTTGGCTCATGCAAAGATTGTCTTGTTGGAGTTTGACAAGGAGGCCAACCAAATTGTTACCAAGTATGTGCCTTATAGAGAAAATTTTGATGAGGTCTTGAATTTCAATCGACCTACTGAAGAGGAATTCCTGGCATGGAGAGGCAGATACTTGGAGGGGGTGGTGAATTAGTAAGAAATGGTGGGGTGGTGATATGAAAATTTTGATTTTGAAGTCTACAATCATGATGAGTAAAGGATGGGTGAAAATGCATTGCATAGCTTGGAATTAGTATAGATTAGGATTTTACTAAAGTATAGAAAATATAGTGCATTTTCTTCAAATTGAATTGGTGACTAGTCTACAGACGTGGAAATATTCCTTGTCCTTTCCTTTATGTTTCTTTCATGCTTTCTTTCACTTTCACTTTGTGTGTGTGGGCACAAATTTTGAGGTAACTATTTGAAGATTCCTTTTGGAAGGTGGGACCGGATCTCCAATGACGAATGAATATTATTCTTATTTCACACATGTTTCCCACCACTTGAGATGTCATTGTAACTTAAAATGGAATATATGTTAAAGCGGTCCAATAAGGTAATGGCATGTGTACTTTCTGGCTTGAGGCTTTTTTTTCTCTTTTGTTTCTATAAGATGAAATTTAGGGCCAGAATGTAGGGGTTGGTTAAATTGTAATTGACACAGTGAATTGTTAGCAAAGCATTATGCATAGTTTGATTTTTTTTCTTAAATTCTAAGTCTGTAGTAACTAAACCATAGATTTTTGGATGTGAGGCTTATAGACTACCCTTAAACTATTAGGATGTTTCATCCAAAAGGAGAGAGATAAAAATCATGAAAAATTAATGTGGTTCACTCAAATTAGGATGTGTAGGATGTTATTAAAGTTAAATGAGATGATTTAAATGCAACTAAATGAACATATTGACTAATTATGAATGCAAAACTTAAGAAATAATTGATGTCTGAAAACACAATATGAGATGCAAGCATGAACTAAACATGAACAAATGCAAAACAAAAAAGAAGAAGGTTTAATCAGAGTGCACCTGGGAGTTTCATGAAGATTCTAGAGTGTTTTAAATGCTAGTAGAGATCGCTGAAAATCACTAGTGTGACTCATTCACCACTGATGGCGAATCAATCCTACTTCTGATGAAAACTTCTAGAAACTGGTTTTTGAGTGTTGGGATCTAGAATCTAACAAAATTTAGATTTCTAGCCTTAAGGTGGGACTCATTCACCACTAATGGTGAATTAGTCCTCTCCCAAAATTTTGTGAAATCAAGGACCAATCCTATAGCACTAGATCTGAGGTTTTTTTATTGTTGTGTTGACGAGGTCAAATCTGTAGAAAATGGGCTATAGGTTGTCTCCAAGCTTGAAATAAGTTGTAGTTGACTTGAAACACTTTTTTGACTTGTTGACCACTTTTCAACACCTAATTGCTTTATAAATCTACATACACAAGTCTAAAAACACACAGGAAAAAGGGGAAAAATGGTTAAGGGTTAGGTTATAGGGATTTTCCTTGGTCAAATCCCACATTGGTAATCAAACCCTTAATGAAGAAATGAAATGAAATAAACAAGGAAAGAAGAATGAATAACATGAAAATGTCCTAAACTCACCAATGTTGTTGAAGAAAATCTAAATATATATCAATGGCTGCTCCAAAATACTTGATTAATGCTTGATTAAGTGATGCAAAGTGATTCAATGCTTGAATGAATGAGTGAATAAGTGAACTTAATGAATGGGGGTTAAAATGAGAAGGAAAAAACTTATTTATACACAATTGTGCCTTAGTAACCCGAAGATACCTCATCACAGGCTGACATAAGGTGATTTTAAATAAAAACCCGAAAGAAAATTTGAAATATTTGGAATTTTGAGCCAAGAGGGACTCATTTGCCACTGATGGTGAATGGGTCCCACCTTGTACTTGAAAGTGGGTGTCAAGAATTATATTGCATTTAATGTTGTTTTTCAGGTTTAAATTAAAAAACACACTTAATTAAGCCTTATAAGGGAATAAAGGGGTCAAATAAGGCAGAAGAAAGGTGTAAATGGTGAAATTAAGCCTAGAAAAGTGTGAAATATTGTTACAAGACTTTTCAACACTTCAAAATAGGACTTGATAAGTGATGAAAAGGTGATTTTTAGGTGAATTGTAATGAATAGAGTCTAGAAAAGTGTAGAAATGTTTTACAACACTTCTTTACACCTTCACAAGATGCCATTTTTTGAATTTTAAGGACCTAATGTGAATGTTCAATCCACATTGAAACATTAAATAAGAGAAAAATGGACCAAGCATCATGAAGAAAGACCTAAAAGACCATGAAAATGCCAAGGGTCCATTTTTCTGTGACACATTTAGCCCACACTTTAGTGAGAGGATGAACTTGCTTCAAACTCACACTAAAGTAGCCATACATATCGAGAGAGAGGTCTCAATGCACTTATGTTAGCAAGATGGAATGAAAACAATCAAGTGGGATGATCAAGCCCCCAAGATGAAGATCCCATGGAAAACTAGACATAAGAACAAAGCAAAGCACATGTGAAGGGGAAATTGGATTGAGCTTCGATTGTCTATCCAACTAGTTGTGGATTAGATCTAGGTTGTTTGTGAGAAAAAGAGAATGCATACTCAGTCTAAGGTGACAAAACTCATGGTGGTCCATCAGATGAGAAGACCCAAAAAGGTAAGATACATATGCTAGTTGGTATGCACTCACAAACACAAAGGAGGCTATGGGGAAAGTTGTGTTGTTGAATGGGATTCCCGCTCAACCATATCAAAGTTATACCTCCTAATAACTTTAACAAGGCACCACAAAGGAAAATATCAGTTCATGCTTCATGAGACAAGCAAAGCTTTGTATGCCTAGAGCTCATGAATAAATGCAAAGGTACCACAGGCATGCAAATTGCATTATGCAAGGTGGAAAAAATGTAAAATGCAAAAATGTAATATGTAAAATGTAAAAGATGTTCAAAGGAGTCTTGTTAAGTTCATGCAAGGTTTGTCACTTAGCGAACATTATGTTGAATGTCTCCAAGAGAGGACTGATCAAAGAATATTATATTCACAACTTAGGGGATGCAGTTCATTGCATTAGGCCACTAAGAGGAATGCAATATGCCAAGATAGATCACATTTATGAAGGACATCACACCCAATGTCATCTACAAAGTGATAGATGCATCGTATGAAGTGACAAGGCTACACTAAGAACCAAAAATGTAAATGAAATGATGTCAACATATGCCCCCCACTTTAAAGGAATTTCTACACATTGTTCTATGAGCTATTACTTTGCAGTAGTGAAAGAAAGAAAATGAAAAGAAAAAAGAAAACAAGACATGAGAGCCAACTTGGAAAGCCCCTATTCCAAGTCATATGTTTCTAAGTTAGGCTATATCATGTAGAAGAAAAATAAAACAAAAGAAAAGGAGGTTTCCCCCTAGAAAGGAACACACCAAACACATAAGGGATCTATGGATTTGGGGTCAATATGTTTGTTGCTGCCATGATTTGATTAAAGAGCTTAGAACTGTCATCATTCCCTAAAGCACATAGAACTAGAAGAATGACACAAAGAGAGCGAAAATAAAAGAAAAACAAAGTCTATTTTGGTTCAACATGGAAGAGACATTGTGGTCTCAATACTTTGCATCATCCCCAAAAGGAAAACACAAGCGAAAATAAAAATGAAAAATAAAAAGATTTTGGGTCAACATGAGAGATACATTGCAGTCTCAATGCCTCGTTTCATCCCCAAAAGGAAAACACAAAACAAAGGGAAAAAAATAAAAGGACCTTTTGGGTCAACATGGAAGAGATATAGGGTGTCTCTATGCTTTGCGTCATCTCCAAAAGGAAAACTTAAAACAAAAGGAACAAAAGAAAAGGACCTTTTGGGTCAATATGGAAGAGAAATAGGGCATCTCTATGCTTTGCATCATCCCCAAAAGGAAAACACAAAACAAAAGGAACAAAATAAAAGGACCTCTTGGGTCAACATGGAAGAGACATAGGGCGTCTCTATGCTTTGTATCAACCCCTAAAGGAAAACACAAAAGAAAAGTAAAAAAGCCAATGTACAATATAGAAGAATAGAGATATGAATAGAAGAAGTGTACAAAGAGAGAGAACATCAAACACACATTACGAGGGAAAATGATACACACAAACAATTGCAAAAGAAAGAGAAAATAAAAGAAAAAAATGCAAAAGGGTAGTAAGGTGAGTGCAAGTCAACCATCTAACAAGTCATTTGCCTCCCAATCATGTTTAGTGTATTGTGAGGGTAGTTGACTGTCCAAAGGAAGAATTGCAATGGCTGAACTAGGAGATGTACTAGGTTCTTCACATGGTGTAGAAGGTTTATCATTTAAGCTCATGGTAGATGAAAATAAAGAGTTTAAATTGTTATGCACTTCTTAATATATTTTTGTGATCTCCTCATCATCATTATCATCATCAAGGTTGATTATGATAGGAGGATGAAGAGTTATTTCCAAGGAAGGATGCATCAAAAGTTGTGGCTGTTGGATCAGTTCATTTTGTTGTGAGGGCTGGACTGTGTTATCTTGTAGCAGGTCAACAGAAAGAGGGTGATCATCTATTGCTTCTCTTAAAGGTAGAGGTTGGTTTTCTTTGTTTTCTTCCATTTGAGACTAATGAGCAAGGAGACGATGATGACGCCTATGCTCCCTAGCTTCGCAGTTTCATTTTATTTTATTTTGAAGTTGTTGAGGTGTAAGAGCGGGTTGATCCATCATAGGTTCCTTTTCTTCTAGAGGGGGAAGAATAGAAGAAACTGAAGAAGACAGGTCAATCACTTTATCTTTAACTTTATACACTTGTTTAACATGAGGAAGCATGATAGGGTTAGTTTCATTTTCTCTTGGTCATTTAAATGATGGATGGGAAGTGTCTATAGTAAGTTCCTCATGAGGTTGTATTTTTTGTTCAATGTCAGACTCAGGCTAAAGCATGGTTTCATCTAGGATAGGAGTGGAAGTGGATAGAGACATGTTATAAAGAGACAATTTGGCTATTTATTTGGCTTTCAAATTTTGATAGGTAATGAAAAAGAAGTCCTTTTGAGGGGTGATGGGTTCCATAGGTTCATGCCAAAAGGCTTCTAAGGAAAAACTATCTTTGGAGGCTAACAGATTAAAGCCACTATGGTGTATGGTAAATATTTCATTGCTATGTGGAAACTTCAAACATTTGTGAATAACTGACGGGGCCACTTTCATGAAGTAGAGCCAAGGATGACCCAACTATAGATGAAATTGGTCTAATTGTGGAATGATAGAAAATGTTACATCCAAAGTCTTGGGTCCTATTTGTAAGGAGAGTACGATAGATCCGATCATAGGGTAGGAAAAATTAGTATGTATTTTAATCCATGTAGTTGGTTTGTTATAATCATCTTGATAAAGATCGTGTAATACAAAAAAACTCTTCCATGATCACATTCTCGCCACAGGCGAGATCTATTAATATCCCATTAGTGGGCTTATCATAGATTCTACTGGCTATGTAAAGAGGACAATCAAGAAGCTTTTTAAGTATATCATGAGAAGAAAAAGTGATATCAAGAGATTTGTTGGTTGGGCCCTTACGAGGGACAATTTCTATCATACCCACAAGTTCATCCATATGATTAACATGGGTAACATTTGGAGTAAGATCATGTTCATTATTTGTATCAACATTCATTACATCACTATTTGAAGGTTCACTAGCCTTGACAAATGAAACATTGTGTTTAGGCATAGGGATGTGTTGTGTAGTTTTCGCACACACGCCCTGCTGAGAGAAGGGACCCTCTCTTGTTCTATCCTTTGATGTTTTTGATCATTTGATTATGAAGATTTGATTGCTTTGAAATGTTCCTAAATGCTTATCTTGCTTGTGTGAATGCCCCTTCTGAAGTAACACTTTAAAAATCTTGAGTCTTGGGGCAAATTTTGGGTTTTTCTCTGGTTTTGGGAATTTTCTCCCTGGGCGGAAATCCCCGGTTGCCTTGAAAACCTGACAGAGGCTGGATTTACACTATTTTTGGAGATTTCAGCTCCTTGGGGAATTTCGTCTTCCTCAAAATTTCCCGAAATTCCTCCGTCACCTCGAATTCCCGAACTCATTTTGGGTTGTCAAGTCATTACATTTAGACTTCATGTATGGACTCTGCGGATTGTGTTTAATGAAGATTAAGGGATTTTTATGCAGTGAATCGATGTCATTTGTCTTATTTTGAGTTTGGAAGAGCTTAATCTCTGAGTTTTTTGTGTGAGTCTTGTGCTTGGGCTTTGGATCGCTTGCTTTGGTGGCATTTTTTCTGGTGAAATTTTGCATTTGCTTGAGTCTGAAGATTCTTACTAGTCGCTATCTTCACGACTTTCTCTTCATCCATGGTATGTTTATGGTGTCTTTTCTTTCAATTAATGAATATCAATCACTCTATGGTGTTTTGAATCTGCTTTGAATCTGGATTTCAGTGTGTTAAGGGTTTGTAATTAAATTAGGGTCACCCCCATTTGTTCTTTTGACACCTCCTCTGAGATTGATATGGCCATCCTTCCTAATTTGATGATTCAATTATGCCATTCATTTCTAGTTTTTCCCCCTCTCTAAATTTGATCTTGTGCATGATTTTGATTCGACCCAGAGTTTTGATCTTGAATCCCTTGCATTTGATAGAACTGACATTATGGGAGGATTTTAGTGGTTAGTTTTCATTTGCATACGATAACTTCTTTGCTTTGAATATTTTGGGGTATTCACCATGTGTTAGTGAGGTGAGCGAGTTGGCTAAGACTGAAACTGTGTGTTCATGGTGAAACCATAGGGTTTTAATTTCAAATTCATTACCAATATCAGTTGAGTCACCTTTGGGAAAATCATAGATCTAGGTTCATTGATTGGAGATTTGAAACAAACAATATCTGAGCTCAAATCCCCAAATTTGTGATCGTTCGATCAATTTGGGTGAAATCTTGATGAAGTCAAAGATTTCAGGATTTTGTGAATTTCGTGGATTTTCTTTGCCTTAGGAATTCCATGGATTTCCTTCGCCTTGTCGCTTTCCCGAAAGCATGCATTAAATGTTAAAACCATGTTGACTTCACGGAATTCCACTGCCTTAATATTTTCCCAAGCATCCGTTGTTCCTTCATTTTCCTGAAATATGTGAAATCTTTCCAATTTCATGGATTATCATCCCTAAAGAAATTCCTTGAAAATCTGTTGGAAATGAAGAATTAAGGGGAATACATGAATTAAGTGTTAATGATTTTACATCACATGATTGATTTGAATGGTTTAAGGATATATGATACTATTTCTTGAGTTTTGGATGATGATTGAATGAATTTTGGATGTTTATTATGCTTTCATCGCTAAATTCCACTTGGCTTGGAGTTCCCCAAATTTCCCTTTTGGCCTGAATTTCGTGAAGGGGTGAAAATCTTGAACTGTGAAGAAAGTATTCTTTAATGATATTTCAAAAGATATTTTGATTGTTGTTTGGATTTATTTGAATGATGAGCATGTTATTTGTGATGGACTAACTAGGATTCTCATGCTGTAATGGATATTTATTGTGGTCCCCTTTTGAATGCTGGCTAAATCAAGCAAGGCCATTGTTTGAAGAACTAAGGGAAAGGTAATGGATCCCAGTGATGAGGGAGATTCTATCTTAGAGGTCGAGAGAACTAAGTTAGACATGAAAAAAAAGATCCCTAAGAGCAAGTTGGCTTCTATCTGGTCATAAATTACAAATACCAATGTTTGAAAATGGGACTACGAGTAGTTTAAAGCAAGAATAGTGGTGTAGGATCCTCCTCTGTTAGCAAGTAGATTGGTGACCTCTAGGTTGGCCCATGTGGATGGCTTCCCTCCTATAGTGCAATGCTATGAGCTAGCCTTGGAATGCGCTAGACATTATGATCCAGATACAAAGAGAATAATTGGTCCACAAGGCAGAGTGCTTGCCAATTTCTCTCTTGTCTTAGTGGACCAGACATTTGATATGCTAGATAGATCTCATGTGGTGGGTTTTGATCTTGACATAGCCAAGAAGTACTATGTAGATGATACAAATAAGGCTTTGAAAGTTATCAATTCTTGGTTGGGAAAGCCCAAGCCACACATCTCCAAGTTTCCAAAGTAGTTCTTCAAAGCCAAGTTCAAATCAGAGTACTATGATGCAATCACTCTCCTTAGCAGAGTGGTGGGTTTGAAGATTGCATGGATATTTGAAAGTTGGATGTTTTACATCATAGAAATAATGGAGAAAAATGTAGACTATCATTTTCTAGGTATCATGAGTGCCATGATCCATGAACAACTATGTAATGTTTTGTAGACCACGAGCTTCACAATGACATCTTACTTGGTCTATGCCTTGGCAAGATTTCATCCATACAAAGGGTTGAGTACATGAGGGATCTTTGGCCAAGATGTTGTCTATGAGGTTTGTCCCTGGCTACATTTGGGTAGCTCAATCTATAGAAAGGTGAATGATGCATTCACCATGTATATCAAGAGATTACTACAAGGAGTAGAGCATGTAAGGATCTTTCATGCAGCTAGAAGGAATTGATACAGAAGTATGGGGCATGGTTTATTCAGTTTCCTACCTTCTCCTATATCAGAATTGATGCTTGCCAAAGGGATCCTTACAAATTGCAAAGATACCCAATAGACTACATCATAATTTTGGAACTTACCAAGAAAATATTCGCCTTCGATGATATTTTGAAGGACATGCATAAAATTGGCTTGGGAGGTGACTTCCCATTGGGGATAGGATTCAATGAGGCTTGCCCTTATTTCATCACAACACACTCTTTCGAGGAATAAATGAGCACTCTAGGTTTTGCATTCTACTCCAAAAGGCCTAGATTTGATAGGACATGAGAAGCTCAAAAGAAAGCTAGTAGAGAATTCAGGCACAAAGATGGCATTGAAGATTATTGGGAAAACTGCAAAGATGAATTAGAAGTCCTAAAGAAGTTTTCAAGATTCCCTTCCCACTTAATTAGGTTACATAGCATCATGGCCATTCCTGATCAGCTTGATGATGATGGAGAGTTAATACAAAATCATGATTATGAGTCTATCAAAGATAAGCTAGTAGGAGAAATTGATTGGCTAGAGGAAGAGAAAATTGAATTGGAGCAAATTAATGCTCATGTGATCAAGTATACCAAATTGTGGATCAAACATAAGCTATGGGAGATAGACAATGAAGAGAAGTAGTACACATATGGCTTGATGGGAAGTCTAGAGTCCCAATCCACCTTTAAAGCTGACCAAGATCCAAAAAGTAAAGAAAAGGTGGATTCTCCCTTCAAAATCAAAATCAAAGGTATCCAAGTAGAGTCTGGGGAGGAAAAGAAGAGGAAACCTAGTGTTAAAAGGAGGAAGATTGCCTTGAAGGAGAAGAGATCTACTCAAGAGGAAGTGCATGAAGAAGAAGGGAAGAAGGATAGTGTCCTTGTGCCTAAAAGGAGAGTGGTAAGAACATCAAGAAAACAAAATGAGCCCCTGAAAGGAGAAGGAAAAGAGGACACAAGACCATAGGTGGTATATGTAGAGAGATTAGGAGAAAAGACACAAGTTTACACTAGGAAGGCCAAAACTCCCTCTCCAAAGGAAAGTCTAATGAAAGAGGGTGCTCCTACAGTTCCCTCTACTGCACAACAAGAGGGAACTCCTGTTCCTCCTTCAACACAGGAATTGAATGATAAAGAGAAGGAACAAACAAAGGCTTTTATTGAAGGGGGACATCAAGGAGAGGAAACAAAAGAATTCCATGTTGTAGAGATAGAGATTGACAGCATTTTAAGGTCATCCTTAGTATCTTATGAGGACTCACCAACTAGAGATGAAGAAGAGAAATCCATGGAAGAGAAAAAAGTACAGGAAATGACTCCCTCTCCTATTCAAGTTATGGCAAAGACATTAGTTCAAGAGGAGAGTCAAAATCCAGAAGATAATAAGGACAAAGATGAAGGTGAAGGAGAAGGAAAAAGTGAAGAAGTCCCCTCAGTGAATAATGTAGATGTTGAGCCCTCTAAAGGTGAAATTGAAAGGAGAAAAAAAATGAGTAGCAACTGGATGCTTCTACCCCAAGTTGGCTCAATGAAAGATTGAGGAGTAAGAAAATGGTTGTAGATGACACTCCTCTAAACTGGGATGAACTGCTAGCCAACATAGGCAAAGGGAAAATGAAGAAGGCTAGGGTGATTTCCAAGATCACCAAGGATGAAGTAGACAATAGAATAATCCACATTGCCACTCCTGTAGTAGACAAAGGAAAAAGAGAGATAGATCCTCAGGACTACACTATTCAAACCTTAAACTTGGGACCCACAAGTAAAGATCGGGAGAAAGAAGAGTTCCAAGAAGCCTCCCAGGCTATTCTAAAAAGGTTGGACAAGGAAATAGAAAAAAAGGAGAGGTTGTAGAAACAATTGAGCGATGTGTATAGATATGTGCAACACTTGATGAAGCCTTTATAGGAATTGGGAAGTGAAGGGGTGACTCTTGAAGGATTGCTACCTAAGGAGGCATTCACTAAGCTCGAGAAGATGAAAGCTTCTACACAAGCCACCCATGGATGGTTGCAAAGAGTTGAACACCAAGGAGATGATATGATTAAGGAAATATTTTTTCACTTGTGGTGATGCACATAGATCCTTTGAATGGTTTTAGAATGTGTTGGGGCAAGATAAAACTGATACAGACCTCCTCTTGCAAAAGCTAAGGAACATCATGTATTACACAAAGGAGAAATTGGTGAGTGATGGAATCCTCTCTTCTTCAAAGGCTCCAGAACCCTAGGATTGGTATGAATCATTGTAGATTAAGCATAAAGTTATGAAAAGGATTCATACGTAGGGGCAACATGTAGGAAATACATTAAAGGATATTTATAGAAAATGCATTCCATTCTTTGAGATCATGACTGGCAGGAAGAAGTTTGCACTAAAGCATCTAAGTCTAGAGCAATTAAGGAAGTGGTGGCATGGAATCTATGCCCCAATTGATGATGGTCCAATCATAGCCCACCATCTGTATGATACATCCACCTACATTACTGTCATGGATAAATATCAAGATCTCAAGGTGGATTGGGATAAGTTTGTCAAGGAATCTAGGGAGGAGATTAAATCTATTGATAGAAGATTAAAAGTATTAATTACTCCACCTTTGGTTGACCTAGAGAAGATTTTCCTTATGGTGCAGGATAAACTGGGTTGAGATAAAGACAAGAGGCCAACTAATGAGTGACTGCATCAAAAATTTTGTTTCCCATTATCCTTCCTTCATTCTCTATGTGTATCGAACCGAGTTGCATTGGAGATTCTAGGCTGACCTAGAAAGGAGCCTCAAGCATTCAATGCAATGTTATATTTTATTTTAGGAACTTTCTAGGCTGACTTGTTTTTTGTGGCTGACCTTCTTTGTAACCCTAAATGGGTTGACATGTTATGAAACTCTATAAATATGTCACCCCACCTCATTTTTAAGGGCTAGATGATTAGACTTTGAAGCGAGCCAAGTGATAGAGAAAAAACTAGTGCTAGGAGTTAGTTTTATTTTGAAACAAGTGATGTAACACAGAACATTGGAATTGTTGTTGTTATTGGATGATTCAATACAATTAAAGGCATTGTGCTTTGGTGATTTCTCTTGTGTTGACTTATCTTGCATGGTTCCTATTGTTTAATCTTTTTTAGATTACTTGAGAAATTTACTAGATATATGTTAGATTTAGAATTAGATATGATCTAGTGATGTTTATGGTTTGATGCTTGAAGTGTTGTAGCAATCCATGGTCTATACTTTTTACAATTGGCTGAATATGAGTTTCTTTGTAAAGTTAGCTTGGACTATATATTCATTGTGCTTAGTTCAATTGTGAATGTTTGTTCATTTCAATTGCAATAGGGTTGTTTTGGATGAATGTTCATGATCTAAAAATATTTAATGCCTTACAATATTGCACTATTTTTGTAAGATAGAAGGTTGATTTGGGCTAAGCAAGAATTAGTTTTGAGGGATTGGTCCATTTCAAGTATTTCTTCATTTTCATTGTTGATCTTGTTAATGTAATTAATATTTAATTACACATGCATAACTTTACTTAGGTAATATTTAATTCCTAGGTTTATTATTCTCATCCTTATCTTTTTGAGCTATCTTTTTTCTCAAGATAAGATTAGGGTTATGCATCTTTTCTTTTATAAAGCAAATCATTCTCATGTAATTATGTATTCCTAAATAATATTTTTTGCACATCTTTTTGGAAAGCTCTTGCTTTTTCTATTTTTCTCTTCTGTGGAAGGATTTTTTGGTTTGTATTTCAGATCTTGGTTTCTAACATGGTATCAGAGCCTTGATTTGCAGCCCCTTCTCAGATTTTTGAGAAAATCATTGCAGAGTTTGTTCTAGATTCCTTGAGGGTTTCATACCTTAAGATTGTCTCTCTATTTGGGTGCTCTTGCATGTTCACTTTCAATGCATGTTGGAGGAAATTTGAGCTCATTTTTGAGTCCAGGGTTGTCAAAAAAGTCAAGATCGACTTTTGTTTTGCCTAAATCCAAAATTTTATGCCAGAGTTATGAAGGTTTGAAGATTTGCTAGATTTGGGAGTTGCAAAACTTCTGGTGCATTTTGAGGCAAATCAGACCTCGCCATCAGATCCAGAGCATCCGAGAGATGAAAATCAACATATAACTCGACCTATTTTGGTGTCGGGAGCTTCTAAGGAATTATTTTTTGTTTCAGAGGTCGTATAGTCTATGTATGGCCCCTGTGCACGCATTTAAAAAAAAACTAGATTTTTAAAAATATTTTTCCTGCAATAAAAAAAAATTATACACTAGGTTTTTTTGAAAATCAAAAATAAAAAAATTACAATTTCAAAAAAGGTTTTTGTTTTTTTTCAAAAACACAAAAAAATCAAAAATAAAAGGCTTTATAGCATGCGTAGGGTTTGTAATACGCAGACCACTGGTCACATTAGATTGTGGGCCTCATCCTCGATTGTGGGCCTCATACTCGACCCGCACTGCCCTACCTCCTATACCCACTAGCGGTTCCTAAGAAGTCTAGCGGCATGCACAAACCAATTGGCGGTGAAATCAAACCAGCTAGCCATCTGTTCTCTGGCGGCTTTTTCTGATTTTTGGCAGCCTCAAACAATCCACCAGCGGTCGCAGAAAATCTGGCAATAGTTTCTGAAATCTAGCAAAAAAAACCAGGCAAAGAATATTCTCCAAAGATTCTAGGCATATTCTTTATGACAGTTGTCAAATTTTTGTAGGGGGGGATTTTTTTTGCCGTGACAGCTAGATGGCCGTCAAATTTAAGCCCATGAATGGATGACGTCATCATATGGCCGGCCCTCTTTGCCCCCTCCTAACCCCAGTTTGCCTTCAAGGAGCATTTTTTTTCTTTTTGGAATAACTTGGGCATACGGTATCAAAATCGGGCAAACAAGATATCGCCGGAAAGCTAGTTCCAAGAACTTTCTGTGGTGTGGTTTATTTTTTAGTATTTTTCTATTTATCTACATTTATTTCTGTTTGAATTCAGATGTTCATTTATGGCTTCCGAGCTCATAACTTTTTGCCACGATCTCCAATTTTCACCTTCTTTGCGGCATTGCAAAGGTATTGAGGAGCTCTATTTTGTTGTCCATGCACTTTTTTTTGTATCTTTCCTAGGTTGATTGTTATTCCATATTTGTCCCGATGGGTTTTTTGGAGATTACTTGGATGTTTTGGTAGTTGGAAAAGTGAAACTTGAATATTTGTACTTCATTTCAGTACCGCATCATTTTATTTTTTGTTTATGCACATTAGCATTCTCTCCTTTTACAATCATTAGGTTATTGCAATAAATGAACTGAGATAAAGTTCCATCAGGGGGTTTCTTGCATAATAATCTGATTAGAGTGTGCATGCACTTTGATCACCATCTCCATCTTGTTTTGATGAAAACTCGAATGGGTTATTTGGTTTCTTAGTTTCTTTTGGCCACATCTTTCTCTAGCTTGACACATATCAGATTCACATCGGTTCACACTTCAAATTGGGAGTTTATGGTTATTAATTTGCATTTGTTCAAATCCTTCTCAGTTTGAGGGCCATGTTTTTATGGTTAATGTTCCATAGTCTTTATGTTACTTGTTCCTATGGAAGATTTTTAGTCTCAGTTTGGCATTGGCATTGAGATACATGGTTTCCAGATTCTGTTATCATCTCATCTACCATTGCTTCACAGATTCCAAGGTTGTTCCAATTTGTGAGTTTTCCAGTGTTCTATGGCATTGGGTTTGTTGTTGTATTATTATGATTCCACTTTGGTTTCTTGTAGACAGAAGTATCTTTCCTTTCTTGTCGGATTGTGGTTCCAGTGTTACTCCACAGTGTTCTTCCAATGCTTCTTTGTAGCAGTCATCTCATTCTAGGGGGGTTTTGTCCCACTGGGTTTTCCTTCTCTACCTCATTATTGCATTTGTACATGGGTACCTAATCAGGCCTTGTTGTCGGGACCCATTCATGCTTTCTTGCATTCATCTTAGTTTTAGGTGCATGATTTTTTAGTCTCCCTAAGTTGCACTTATGGGGGTGTGTTAGTGTAATTAATATTTAATTACACTTGCATAACTTTACTTAGGTAATATTTAATTCCTAGGTTTATTATTCTCATCCTTATCTTGTTGAGCTATCTTGTTGCTCAAGATAAGATTAGGGTTATGCATCTTTACTTTTATAAAGAAAATAATTCTCATGTAATTATGTATTCCTAAATAATATTTTTGTACATCTTTTTGTGAAGCTCTTGCTTTTTCTATTTTTCTCTTCTGTGGAAGGATTTTTTGGTTTGCACTTCAGATCTTGGTTTCTAACAGATCTTAGGAGTAGTTTTAATCTTAGGAATCTCTCTTAAACCCTCTTCTTTTGCTATTTCTTTATTATCTATGTTAGATTTGGGACTAGAAGCATCACCATATTGCAAGATCTGATAAGTTTGAAGATTGAGCATTTTTTTGTAAGGTCCCTTTGTGATTACTAGCATTCTCACATTTATCACTGAGTTTTTTTTGCATTTTCAATACTTGACACTAGAGACCTTGGGGTTATCTCTTGAGGCTTGTTTATAGAGATTTAACTTTCAAGAGAGATAGGACACTTGTATCTTTTCTGAGTTGTTGTGCAAAAAACACCTTCAAGGGGTTTGTAAAAATTTGTAAATTCTGGTTAGGGGGTGCAATAGACTTATTTTCTTGATCATTGACACCTACAATGGACAAAAAACTAGAATCAATGAGGTCTTGAACTAAGTGTTCGAGATGCTTACATTGTTCAGTGTCATGTCCATTTTGGCAATGAAAATGACAATAAGCTTTAGGTTTAAATGTGGGTGGTAAAGGCTTGGTGGTATCAAGTGGTTTAATGGTAGGCAAAGTAATCATTTGTTATTGGAGAAATTGGTTCATTGTGTTATGGAGAGTATCAAGTAAGGGAGTAAACTGTCTCTTCGATTCCCCATAGGTAAAGGGAACCATTACTTTAAGAGCTGCTACTTGACACTGAGTAGGTTGGGTTGGTTGCAGAGAAGGAAGATTAAACTATAAAAATCCTCTATTTGGGTTTCAAAAGTTTTGTACATTGTTTTGGTTGTTTTTCTTAGACTTCTCAGCTTGGTTAGAAGTGGACTTTGAATTGTGACTAAAAACCAAGTTATGATAATCACAAAGGGTTGTGCATAAATGCATGAATGAAGGGAGTTTCATCATAGTCAACTTATCCTGAAGGTGACTATGCAAGTTTTTGATAAACATTTGTTGTAGATTTGAATCAAGGATCTTGACATCAATTTGAGCATACAATGATTGATATCGTGAAATGAAATTAGTTACCTATTCATCAACATTTTTTCTACATCGCATTAAATCAGCCATTGTCTTTTTAAGAGTCATATGAACTTGGAAATGAATTTTGAAGGCATCCACAAGTTATTGAACAATCAAATTGAATGATTGGGTAAGTTTGAAAACCACTCCAATGTTGTGTCCTTCAAGTTCCTAGGAAAAAGTTTGGCTAATAGCTTATCATCGAGGAAAAAGTCACTACACAATGTTGTATAAGAATTGACATGATTAGTAGGGTCTCCTTTACCTCCATATTTCTCAAACCTAGGAATAACAATTACTTGTGGCATTTGTGTGCATAAGATCTCTAAGGATAATGGACTACTATGAACATGATATGTGGGTGGAGCATTTTGGCTTAGGATAATGGTGGAGATTTGTTGTTGCATCGATGAAACTATGTTAAAGAGTTGTGTAATGATGGGATCAGTGTAAGTGGTATGAGGTGGAAGATAAAATGGTGATGGAGTGTATGTAATGTTAGGGGAAGTGAAAGGGACACTAAGAGGGGTGAAGGTGGAATAAGGAATATGTGATGCCACAAAATAACTAAGAATTATAGTTGGAATTGTGAAAGAAGGAGCCACATGACTAAACTATTACATAGTTTTTGTAACCTAAGGAGTGGTATAAGTTGGTATGGATGC
This sequence comes from Sequoia sempervirens, assembly GCA_007258455.2. Lineage (NCBI taxonomy): Eukaryota > Viridiplantae > Streptophyta > Pinopsida > Cupressales > Cupressaceae > Sequoia > Sequoia sempervirens. The sequence continues at coordinate 162,853,710 of VDFB02000008.1, forward strand.
GATGGTTGAAGGAGGAGGATTGGGAGGTCTTCCTTGGCTTACAACAATGTTAGTTGACTGGTAAGTGGAAGGAACATGTTTATTGTATATCTTAGCTATTCTCTTTATATCTTGCAATCCATCATCACTTTCAATCAAGCGATGAAGGTTTTCAAGGGATACATCTTGTTTTAAATGTGGAAAATCCTCATGAATACTAGTGACTTTTTCTTGTAGAATGGAATTTTTTTGTGTGTCAAAATTCATTGGATGGAAAGGTGAAGGAATATTAGTGGCATTTTCCATACTAGGAGTAGGAGCTCTTGAGATACCAAGGTCGAAAACGAAAATGCTATCACGAGAAGCCATGAATCTAGAACTTCATCTCACTAAAGTATTATCAATGGGGCACCAAACACTCATACAAGTATTGCAAAAATGGGGTGAAGGAAATGTAATCTAGGAGTGCAAAATGCAAATAACTGGAATTCTACAAACTAAAATAGAGAAATAACAACAAAGAACAGAAATGTAGTAATTACCCAAAAAATGCCTAAAAATGCAATATGACATGTGCAAGTGGACTAATTCGCCTAGGGTGGAAAATGAGTCCCAATATGATATTTTATTTTATTTTCAGAAAATTTTAAGTGATTCTAATACTTTTCAGATGCAAACTAAGGACACAAATGAATATTTTCAATTCTTTCAATGATATGTTATGTAAAAATGAAGTCTAAATGAGTCTTTCACTAATGCACTTTCAAGAAACCCTAATTAGAAAAAACAATGCAAAATACAATGCAATTAAGTCCTAGGAGGCAAATATAAAAGCAAATCAGAATTATATGATGTTCAATATGTGGGTTCAAAAAAATGAACCATAGATTTTTGGGCATGAGGCTTATAGACTACTCTTGCACTCTTAGGATGTTTCGCCTAAAAGGAGAGAGATAAACCTCACAAAAATTCAATGTGGTTCACTCAAATTAAGATGTGTATGATGTTATTAAAGCTAAATGAGATTATTTACATGCAAATAAATGAACTTTTTGACTAATTATGAACGAAAAACCTAAGAAACAATCAATGTTTGAAAACACAATGTGATATGCAAGCATGAACTAAACATGAACAAATGCAAAACAAAAAAGAAGAAGATTGAATCATAGTGCACCTATGATTCTGATGAAGATTCTAGAGTGTCCTGAATGCTGGCAAAGATCACTAAAAATCACTAGTGGGATTCATTCGCCACTGATGGCGAATCAATCTTGCTTTTGGTGAAAACTTTTGGAAACTGGCTTCTTAGTGTTGGGATCTGGAATCTAACAAAATTTGGATTTCTAGCCTTAAGGTGGAACTCATTCACCACTAATGGTGAACCAATCCTCTCCCAAAATTCTATGAAATCAGGGACCAATCCTATAGCACCAGATCTAAGGTTGTTTGCTTGTTAGGTTGATGGGGTCAAATTTGGAGAAATTGGACTGTAGGTTGTCTCCAAGCTTGAAATAGGTTGTAGTTGACTTGAAACACTTTGTTGACTTGTTGACCACTTTTCAACACCTAATTGCTTGATAAATCCACATACACAAGTCTGCAGGAAAAAGGGGGGAAATGGTTAAGTGTTAGGTTATAGGGATTTTCTTTGGTCAAATCCCACTTTGGTATTCAAAACCTTAATGAAGAAATAGAATGAAATGAACAAGGAAAGATGAATGAATAACATGCAAATTTCCTAAACTCGCCAACCTTGTTGAAGAAAATCTAAAGATATATCAATGGCTACTAAAAAATACTTGATTAATGCTTGATTAAGTGATGCAAAGTGCTTGAATGCTTGAATGAATGAGTGAATAAGTGAACTTGATGAATGGGGTTTAAAATGAGAATAAAAACACTTATTTATACACACTTGTGCCTTAGTAACTTGAAGATACCTCATCACAAGCTGACATAAGGTAATTTTAAATAAAAACCTAAAAGAAATTTTGAAATATTTTGAATTTTGAGTCAAGAGGGACTCATTCACCACCCCATGGCAAATGGGTCCCAGCTTGGACTTCAAAGTGAGTGTCAAGAATTATCTTGCATTTAATTATGTTTGTCAGGTTTACATTAAAAAATACACTAAATTAAGCCTTATAAGGGCATAAAGGGGTCAAATAAAGCATAAGAAAGGTGTAAATGGTGAAATTAAGCATATAAAAGCTTGAAATCTTGTTACAAGACTTTACAACACTTCAAAATAGGACTTGATAAGTGATGAAAAGGTGATTTTTAGGTGAATTGTAATGAATAGAGTCTAAAAAAGTGTAGAAATGTTTTACAAGACTTCACAACACCTTCACAAGAAACCCTAATTTGAATTTTAAGGACCTAATGTGAATGTTCAAGCCACATTGTAACATTAAATTAGAGCAAAATGGACCAAGCATCATGAAGAAAGACCTGAAAGACCATGAAAATGCCAAGGGTCCATTTTTCTACGGCACAGTTACTTATGTAATTTTGATAATAGGATAGTAAATACAATACAAAATGACAAAAATTTCAATGCTATTGTCTCTCCTTTGTAATTGTTCTATGAGTTATGAATGAATATAGTCAAGTATTATGTTGTTTGTCTCTATTGATTTCTAGTGGATGTGTAATTTCATTCTTGCTTATTAGTTCAATGAATTAGTGTAAGTTCTTGAATAAGATTATTGACTCCTACGAAATATGTGCTAGGATATTTTCAAGAAGTAATGGTCGAGAATTTTTTGAGGGAATGTTGTAATGCAATGTTTCTTAAGCTAGTTGTTGTTGTTGTTGAATTTCTATCAGGTTGCATAGGTTAATATTGACCTTGTGTTTAGGATAAGGCACTGGTTTTAGTAAATTACTCACAATTCAATTCCTAAGTCAGTTTATTAGCAAATCACTCTTTATTTACAAATCTTTCATATGGGTTACCATTGTAGTCATGCTACGACGATTTTCACTTTTCTCATGCTCCAAGTAAAAGGTATTATTTAAGAAAACTACCAAATCCTTTGATACACTATATTATTGAGTGGATATATGGGAATTATCTATTTTTTACAATGTATGTAAATATAAATCAGATGCGTTCTTGAAATATAAATTATGGGATTACCCTCCTAGGTTTCATAGAGCCCAAAGTGTAGGACTAAAAGTTTTGCAGTTTTTACTCATTTGTTGGCCAATCACTTTAGATTTCTAATTACTAGAAATGGAAAAGTCCACGGGAAATTCTAAACACCGGCTTGGTACTTAAAAAATAACTAACAAATTGATGACTCTACTAGGGACTTGTTGATTTCAAAGTCTTTAGTTTAGATCTCATACAAGCAGAGTCGATTATTATATTATTCTTTGTTATTGAGGAATAATTGGTTCAAAATTGTAGCAAAAAAGCCATTTCTAGTCTTATGCATCACATTTTGGTTAATTATGTCATTTTGTGTCATGTTATGTTTAGATTATTTTCTAAAATTACAAATACCAAGGTGAAATGCAATCACTTCCTATTTCCCAACATTCTGGGTGGCAACTCTGAAGTGTCATATACTAGTGTAAAAATAAATTCTCAAAGAGAACATGAGAAGAAGGATTTTGATACATTTGACACCATGAAGAAGACCAGGAGCTATATGAAAAAGCATCTAGAGCAAAGGCTGGAATCTAAACTCGCAAAAGACAAACAACCATTATGGATGAAGAAAACTACTGAATCAGGTAAGTCTGTTGAATCCCTTGATGAAGCATCTCCTACTTTTCATAATGAAGTAGATAGCAGAAAGATCCAGGGAGAATCACACGACATTGAAGATCCTAATGTAAATCAAGCGAGTTTTCCTATTGAGCAAGTATTTGAAAATGAATTTGATGTGTCAGGAAAGGAGAATAGGTGGGAGTTTTGGGATAAAAATAAGTTCTCAAAGCCTCTAACCCTTCGTGTTGTATTTTTTTTCAATGGAAATAATTTCAAACCTAGTAGAGATTCTCCTAATATAGAATTGCACATTTCCCTTGAGGAAAACCTAGTTGATCAAGCCTATTATACTCCTATGCCTAGTGAGGCTAGAAATATTATAGAAAATGAAGACATAGACAGAGATGTGCAAACCTTAGAAGAGGAAGAACTTAAGATTAAGGAAAAAGAAGATAATAGATAGAAGGGGTTGAAGGAGAAGGAGGATAGGATTAGAGTAAAGAAACTTGAGATAGATGCCCAAAAACAAAAAATAGAGAAGATGAAAGAAGATGCTTCTAGGTGGAAGGCCTTCACTAAAAATGTCTTCAAGTTGGCTGCTAAGGTTACCCCTGGAATTCTTAAAGAAATAGTCTAGATGGGAACATCTACTACTAATACCTGTACCACTTTTGTTGCAACTACCAGAGCCTTATATCCTACTACTACTAAGAAATCATCATTTATAGATCAATTTGATAACCAAAAGGTGGTGGTGATGATGGAAGTGGGAAGGGTAACGACGAAAATCAATTTGATAACCAAAAGGATGTTGAGAATATAAATTCTCATAGAGATATACATACTAAAAGGCCTCTCCAAGTTGATAGGTATCAGTAGTTATGTGAACCATATATTTTTGGCTCCAATGGACCCTTTAACTCTTCTAGGGATTTTCACCTGAAAGGAGAGAGCTTAGACCAAAAAGGCTAACTAGTTCATTCAAATAATGTTATGTGTGATGTTGTCTAGCCTAAATGAAGTTAATTAAATGCAATTAACTAATCTAAATGAATGAAAATGAATACAAAACTAAGATTTACACCATGTTTGAAAACACATTGTGATATGCAAAAAGCATGAAATAATGAATAAAAATACAAATTAACCTAAACAGAAAGTTGTTTCTCAAAACATGTGCACCTAGAAAACTATAGAGGACTAAAGAATAATCTAGAAAGCTAATCAAATCTAAACTTGGGCTTACTGGAACTCATTCGCCACCTTGGGTGAATCAGTCCCAAGTCAGGACTTTTCTACACATAACCTATTTTTTGCCAGTTGGGGATCCGAAACTGCATCTGACTCAAATCTACATCTTAGAATGGACTCATTCACCATGCATGGAAAATCAGTCCACTTTTTTATTTCTGCAATCTCAAAACTCAGATCTATACCTTGACACCTGCACAACAAATTCTAACAGAAACCTGATTCCAAATCTCATAAAATTCCTACAAAACAACTTAAAAGAGTTGATGTAATGGGGGGTTTACCTTAGTTAAACCCCTAGATAGGTAATTAAACAATGGATAGAGAAAAATTCATATAAATCCTAGCCTTATATGTGTTAAAGACTAGGAAATGATGAAATGTAAGAAGGGCCCTATTCTATTGCTCTAGAACAAGACATGCAAGAGTGATTGAAATGATGCAAGATCTCAACCCTAGAAACCTTAAAACACATGAAACATAGGAATAAAATGACGTGAAAATGCTAAAAAAACACAATGCAAACCTTAATCTAAAGATAGAGTGACAATGGAAGATGGAATCAATAGGAAACCAAGTCCTTAGGCATGATTTGGTGGCTAGTTGCACCTCTTCACCATAGATTTCTTCATGATTCACCATCTAGGCATCCATCATCAACCCTTTGCAATGCTGGATCTTGACAAGAAAAGTGAGCTTCAAGACCTACAAAAACCCTAGTTTGCTGCCCTAAAACTTCAAATTTTGCTAATGAAACTTGTTGTGGAAGACTTTACCCTAAAAATTGCTTTGAAGAGATGATAAAAAGATGAAAAAAAGATGATAAATATTGTGTAAAATAACCTGAAATATGTATTTATAAGAAACACAACCATATTTTCCCATTAATTAGACCTAAGAGGCCGACATTCACTGAAAATAAAAGTTAAATTGATTAAATTCCCACTTAATTTTGAATTTTTCCTCAAAGGGGCCTCATTCCCCACCCTTGGCGAATGGGTCCCACTAGAGGGGACTTATTCACTCAAGGTGGTGAATGGGTCCCACTACTACTGTTTGAAGGTGGGTTGTCAAGGTATGATGTCATTAAATGCTATTTGTTAGGTTTTACGTGATTTCTTGTGTGAAACAGGCCTCTAGATCAAAATTAATAGGTTTAAGGGGCCTATAAATGTTGTTTTGAAGGAGAAATGATGTGAAGGGACTCAAAAGTGGGTTCAATTATGCGTGAAATTGTCTTTTTTCTCAAGAGGGTCCAATTTTCTATGGCACATTTAGCCCACACTTTAGCGCCCATATGACTCTATGTGCATATGTAGGCTAAAGGACTCTAAATGATGCACCTTACTACATAAAAGCATACATATTCAAAAAGATGGGAGAACGAAACCCCTGGTGTAGTTATCTGCACAACCACAACATTAGGAATCGCATCCTGCAACACACATTCGTTAATTGGGTAAGTACACCAATCTGTGACACAATTTAGGTGTCAAATTGTAAAAATTCATAAAAAAAGGTTGAAATTGGGCATTTGGCACACGCAAAATTCGGCACATGCCAAATTTTTGAAGCCTCATTTCAGTTCAACCCATGGCTTGGCTTGGAGGATTTGAGGTCTACAACTCATGCTCACCAAATATCATCCATTATTTGCATCCTTAGCTCTCTATATTTCATGAGGATGCCGCCAACACGTCAGAGATGTCGAAGATTGCAAAGAGGTATATATTTTTATTCTATTTATTTTGAATTTGATTTAGAATGTAGATTGAAATAGGTTTCTATAATAAAATATTATTCTAATTCTAAGGGACTGAATATCCACCTCCTAACATTGAGAATTCACAGTCACCCCCTCAGGAAGAGCCTCCTATTCAAGAAAAAACTGAAACCCCTCCATCAATTCATAGGAATCCTCAAGGAACGCAAGAAAATATTCTAAATCAAATTGAAAACAATAAAAGAGACATTGAACAATTAATTGGAATATTAACTGAGCATGTCAAAACCCACCCTTATAGGAGAGGGATTTTTGAATCATTGAAGTCAATTGTATCTCATGTAGGAGAAATGAGCGAGAAAATAAATTTTTGATCAAATAAGAGGCATGAGATGAGACAATATTATGCTAGAGGTTTGTCATATGCAGATGTTAAAAAACAAAAAATTAGCAATCAAAATTGTGTTCCCTATTTACAGACCCAAAAACCAATGCACCTTTGTCTCATACATGCAAGAGGTTCCCCATCCATTGGTGCCACCATGAGTTAATTAAAAATAAATTTTTGGAGCAGTGGTGGATGGTATTTGACCAACCTCCATGCAATAACCATGAGGTACCACAATAACCTCTATTGTGAGTTTATCCTCAATAAGATGCCAAATTATTTTGACATCTTAGACTTTCAAGGTAGAGGTGGGGGCTCCACACCTGATAGACCTATTGCACAACATAATCCATAGTTGGTACCAAGACCCTTGGCCAGACCCATGGTGGAGCATGTCGTTGTTCCTTCCATTGTTAAGGATAGTGTAGAGGTGGACACGCTGGATTTGAATGGATCACTCACCCAAACCATTTTACAATGTGTGAGGCCTCTAGTAGAGCCTAGTGTGGAGGAGACGTGTAGGCCCCAAGCTCCACCCCACCACTGTGGCACTTGTGGTACAATTTTCACATATAATTATCAGAGTGCTCAGGATGTAGCTACACAGCCTACATCAGTTGTAGAGGTGATGGATTTCACAGATGATTTGTTGAATGATACATTTGGCATTGAAACTTAGGTCAAATTCAACAAGTTCATTTAATATTGTTTATTAAAATATATTTTGAAATTTAAGAATAAGTAAATTAGTAGAATTTTTATATGATGAAATTTCAGGGTTGGAGTGTTCATGAGATTTGACCCATTCCTACAAACCATTATTCATTCTTGACATTGATTCCACAGGTATGCAACTAGTATTAAAGATATTATTATTGCATTTGAACATTTGAATGTTATATTTGAATATTGGTCTCATAACATTCTTTGGATTTCAAACAGTTTCCTAGTGGATCTTCAATCTCCACACCTCACAATTCATTTCCTCAAACAACTTACACTTAGGTATCCTTTATTCAATAATGGTTTTGTAAAATAATGTTAGCTAGTTTTCATAATTTTGCATATACAAATCTAAACAATTGATGAGAAACACAAACATTGCATTTGTATTCCTTGATCGTGTCACATTATGTTCTCCTAATTCACATTTTGTTCCTTTATTCCTTCCTAATCCCATCACATTAACATTTAGTAGTTCACCCTACCATTTACTCTTTCATTTACCATTTGCAGATGTTAAAATCATACAGCCCTAGTGATGTTGGTGGCACGATGGACCACAGATTTGCTACATCAATAGCCAGTTCTGATCCATTGAGAGAGGTATGCAATAGATTAGTCGATTTGACATTATATTTTCTCTTTTATGGTTTGTTATAGAAAATTTCCATGATACTTTTGTGTATCTTAATTTCTATCTCGATGGTTGATATAGGTGGTTGTCACTCTAGATCATGGACATGGCAATGATGTAAATGTGAACGATGACTATTTGTATGTGGTAAGTGATTACATTTTGTTATATGTCATTCCACAATTAAATTTATGTGTATTAACATCTTTACATTTTATTGTATCAGTTGAAGGTCCAGAGTGAAGAGAGGAGGACTAGCGAGTGTGTTCAAAAGACCATAGAACCAACAATCACTCCATCCAGCTGAATTTTGAAGGCAACACAGGATCTATTTACTTCCCCTAGAGGGAAATGACTATATTAGGGTCGGTTGTTGTATGCCTATGTGGTATTTTGGAACATATGTTTTGTACTATCGATATATACTTGACATTTTATGTCCCTAATATGGCTCCTTTGTACTAAGCCTTTATGGTTTTTTTGGATATATCAAGTATATACTTTTGTCAATATATATCATTATATACCTTACGACTTTTTGATTAATTTTTTTTTATTTTGCTACTGCCATTCTTGAATGATGTTATCATGCGTATTATGTAAATCGTATGCTTGAATGTTGTAGGCATGGATTTTTTTTACATCTAATGCTTAACTAATTACTGTCGATTTCTCAATAAGCTCCATCTAAAGTGTATTGTGTAAATAAGCTCCATTCTTGGTGGTTTGTATCCTTTGGAATGCTTCAATTACTTGTGCATCACTTATTCGCATGTATGCTCCACGTATTCACATGTATACTTCACGTATAGTGTGTGTATTCACATGTATGCTTCATGCTTCCAATGCATAGCTCTGCAAATATCTTTTGTGGAAAAAATTGACAAACCAAAAGTATAAGAGTTTTTTAAAAAGTCAGGAAAAAATCATATTTAAAAAAAAATGTAAAAAATTGTAAAAAAAGAGATAAAATCTATTTATTTTGAAATTGAAAGGTATTTCCATGGCATATAGAGATATATAGAGAAAATAAAATAAATATTTTAACTAATGAATTGTAAAAAATATTTTTTTGTAGTTTATATTCATATCGTTGATTACATTTTATTACACATCTTTCAAAGTCAAATCATTACTTCACACTGCATAACTAATAACTAGATGGTGATAGATGAAAAAATTTCAATTACAATATAGTTTTTACAAAGTCAACCTAAGAAATTATGCAATTACTTCACATTGCATAACTAATAAGTAGGAGCAACTGCCAATTGCATTTTCTTATTATGACATTCTATAAGGCCAAATTTCTTTGACGTATTTTATCAAATAGCTCACTACCTTGTCTATATTACCACATTTTTCATACATCTCTACCAAAGTATTTTGTCAAATAGTTCACTGCCTTGTTGATATGGCTAAAATCATAAAGCAAGTGCTTTTGAGCAAGCTATGGATGCTTGGAAAAAATCTATCAAAAGCATAATAGCAAGCAATACTATAGACAATGCAATGAACTACTTGAAAAAATTCCTGAAAGAGATGTGGTCTCATGGATATGGAATGCCATGACATGCAAATTGCTATGGATTTTCATGCCATTCCATCACCATGAGACTAAGTTTCTTTGAGGAATATTTTCAAATAATTCATTGCCTTGTCTATGCTACCACATTTTTTGTACATGTTTACCAAAGCATTTTATCAAACAGTTCACTGTCTTGTTGCTATGGCTAAAATCCTAAAATAGGTGCTTGCAAGCAAGCTACAGATGCTTGGAAAAATCTATCAAAGCATAATAAGAAGCAATAACATAGAAAATCCAGTGAACTATTCAAAAAAATGCCTCAAAGAAATGTGGTCTCAATGTGCTTGTCATGGCATTCCATCACCAAGAGAACACATTTCTTTGAGGATTTTTTTCAAACAATTCACTACCTTGTCTATGCTACCACATTTTTCATACATGTCTACCAAAGCATTTTGTCAATCAATTCACTGCCTTGCTACTATGGCTAAAATTCTAAAATAGGTGCGAACACGCTATATGGATGCTTGGAAAAAATCCATCAAAGCCTAATAGTAAGCAATAGCATAGATAAGGTAGCTAACTATTTGAAAAAATTCCTCAAAGAAATGTGGTCTCATGGTGATGGAATTCCATGACAAGAAAATTCCTTGGATTTTCATGGCATTCCATTACCATGAGACCACATTTCTTTGAGGCATTTTCTCAAATAGTTTACTAGCATGTCTATGCTACCACATTTTTCATACATGTCTACCAAAGCATTTTATCAAATAGTTCATTGTCTTTCTACTATGGCTAAGAGCCTACAACAAATTATTTTGGACAAGCAATGAATGCTTGGAATAAATTTATCAAAGCATAATAGTAAGTGAAAGCATAGACAAGGTAGTGAACTAGTAATATGCAATGGATGATCCCATGTTTTACAAATTCAATGTGCACTCAATTTATAGGCTCCTCGAATACAATTCAATGGCCAAGATTGATTTCAAATCAACAACCGAGATTACAAAATAAAACCATAATTAGGGTTTTTCGCAACTAACTACATCTCGACCAATGAGAAAATTACATTTGGGGACACTTTTCCTTCTGCTAAATATAAACCAACAATAAAAAGTTTTTGCATTATGAAGTGTCAGGTTCATTGACCCTAGACATGCTAGCTTGGAACAATTTGATTGGTTGGAAGATTATGAGGCACCATCTCAGCATTTTGGATGTCCCCTTTGACCTTGGCCTAACGAAAACTTCAAGATATGTTTTCCATCTCCTATTTTCAGCTTGGGGCAGACTTTAAGTTGTCTTTTCCATGTATGCTTTGAGTTGGGTCAACTTTAAAATGTCTTTTCCATGTATGCTTTGAGTTGGGAAGACTTTACCTTTGTCTTGGACAAGCATTATTCAAGCCAAGGGTGGACTTGAAAATAGTTTAGACATAGCTCTTCTTTCCCAAGCAGACTTTGCATCATCTTGGATATTTTCGTTGACCATGGGCATGACAGACTTTGCTTGTGCCTTACCAAGATTGAGCAGAATTGCTCTTGATTTAGACATGCTTATTTTCCTTCCAAGTGAAAATTGAGAGATGTTATTGTAGAGGGTCTCAACATGATCTCATAGGCTCAGACGAGAAGTTTCTAAGTGTCACGGTGTCTAAGTAACTTCATGTTGAAGTTTGCAGCCATTTTGCACCTCAGACTCTTAAGGGATTCAGCCGATTGAATGTAGCTCAGAGTGATTCAATGTGTTTGAGTGAAAAATAGGATAATGCCTAGCATAATAATACTCACTTGGATGCATTGGAACAATTATTTTGGTCGCACGAGTTCCAGAACGAAAGTTGCACAACTTTACAAATTTGCACTACTTACATTTAACAACTTTTCCCCAAGAAAAATCTCGCCACCACAGGAAAACACCTTTGAGATATCAAAAATTGAGAGAGCTTATTGTAGAGGGGCTCAACACAATTTCATATGATTAGACGAGAAGTTTCTAAGCATCACAGTGTCTAAGTAACATCATGCTAAAGTTTGTAGCCATTTTGCACTTCAGACTCTTAAGGGATTCAGTCGATTGAACATAGGTCGGAGTGATTCAGCAAGTTTGGGAGTTAAACAGGACCATTCCTAGCATAAAATTACCCACTTGAATGTGTTAGAACAATTATTTTTGTCACATGAGTTGCAAAACAAAATTTACACGAGTTTGTAACTTTGCACTACACAACTTTTTCCCCAAGTGAAATCTCGCCGCCATAAGAAAACACCTCCGAGATAGAAAAAAATGAGAGAGGTTATTGTAGAGGGGATCAACATGATATCATATGATTAGACAATAATTTTCTAAGCATCACGTTGTCCAAGTAACGTCATGTTGAAGTTTGCAGCCATTTTGCACTACGAACTCTTAAGGGATTCAGCAAGTTGAATGTAGCTCAAAGAAATTTGGTATGTTTGGATGTGAAAGAGGACCATTCCTAGTGTAAACATACTCACTCAGATGAGTTGGAATAGTTATTTTGGTCACATGAGTTGCAGAATGAAAGTTGCACCACTTTGCAACTTTGCACTACTTGCATTTGACAACTTATTCCCCAAGTGAAATCTCACTACCACAGGAAAACACCTCTGAGATAGAAAAAATTGAGAGGTTATTGTAGAGGGTCTCAACATGATCCTATAGGATTAGACGAGAAGTTTCTAAGCATCATGGTGTCTGAGTAATGTCATGCTAAAGTTTGCAGCCATTTTGCACTTCAGACTCTTAAGGGATACAGCTGGTTGAACGTAGCTCATAGCGATTCAACATGTTTGGGTGTGAAAGAGGACCATTCCTAGCATAAAATTACCCACTCAGATGCATTGGAATAGTTAGTTTGGTCACACAAGTTGTTGAACAAAAGTTGCACCACTTTGCAACTTTGCACTACTTGCATTTGACAACTTTTTAACCAAGCGAAATATCACCGCCATAGGAAAATACCTTCAAGATAGTGAAAAAAAAGAGAGGTTATTGTATAGGGACTCAAAAAAATTCCATAGGCTCAAATGAGAATTTTCTAAGCATCACGGTGTCTGAGTAATGTCATGTTGATGTTTGTAGCCATTTTGCACTTCGAACTCTTAAGGGATTCAACCGATTGAATGTAGCTTAGAAGGATTCAACACATTTGGGTGTGAAAGAGAACCATGCCTAGAATAAAAATACCCACTTAGATGTGTTGGAATGGTTAGTTTGGTCACACGAGTTGTAGAACAAAAGTTGCACCACTGTGCAACTTTGCACTACTTACATTTGACAACTTTTTCCCCAAGCGAAATCTCACCGCCACATGAAAATGCCTCCAAAATAGAAAAAATTAAGAGATTTTATTGTAGAGGGGCTCAACATAATACCACAGACTTAGACGAGAAGTTTCTAAGCATCACGGTGTCTAAGTAACGTCATGCTAAAGTTTGCAGCTATTTTGCACTTCAAAGTCTTAAGGGATTCAACAGGTTGAACATGGGTCGAAGTGATTTGACGCATTTAGGTGAAAAGGAGGACCATGCCTAGTGTAAACATACCCATTCGAACATGTTGGAATAGCTATTTTGGGCACATGAGTTGTAGAACGAAAGTTACAACACTTTGTAACTTTGCACTACTTGCATTTGACAACTTTTTTCCCAAGCAAAATATCGCCACCACAGGAAAACACCTCCAAGATAGCAAAAAATGAGAGGTTATTGTATAGGGGCTCAACATTATCCCATTGGCTTAGATGAGAAGTTTCTAAGTGTCACAATGTCCAAGTAACGTCATGCTGAAGTTTGCAGTCATTTTACACTTCAGACTCTTAAGGGATTCAACTGGTTGAAAGTAGCTTGGAGTGATTCGACATGTTTGGGCACAAAAGAGGACCATTCATAGCATAAATGTAACCACTTGGACATATTGGAATAGTTATTTTGGTCACATGAGTTGCTGAACGAAAGTGGCACCACTTTGCAACTTTGCACTACTTGCATTTGACAACTTTTTCCCCAAGCAAAATCTCACCGCTAGAGGGAAATGCCTCTGAGATAGAAAAAACCAAGAGAGGTTATTGTAGAGGGGTTCAACACAATCCCATAGGATGAGACGATAAGTTACTAAGCATCACGATGTTCAAGTAACATCATGTTGAACTTTAAAGCCATTTTGTACTTCAGACTCTTAAAGGATTCAACCTATTGAACGTAGCTCAGAGCGATTCGGTGTGTTTGGGTGTGAAAGAGAACCATTCCTAGCATAAACCTACCCACTTGAATGCATTTGAATAGTTAGTGTAGACATTGAAAATGTACCAATCACACTTGATCTTGATTACTAACATCATTTCGTCCAAAATCATCTTCTTAGCTAAATCATCACTCTTCATACCTTAATTAAATAAATCATCATTTATCTAATTAAGTCATTCTCTATTATTAATTAAATAAATCAATGTTATTTAATTAATCCATTGGTCTCTATTTAATTAAATAATTCATTTTATTTGATTAAATCTCTAAAGGTCATCTTATTAAATTAATTAAATCAAACCTTATTTGATTTAATCTAACATCATCGTCCTCTTTGATTAAATAAATCAAATCCTTATTTAATTAAATCTAAATCATTTTTCTCTCAAGTTTGATTTAAATCAACCCAAAAATTTAAATCATATGGTCACATCATCTAATCCCTTATTGAATTAATTAAACCTTGATTAATTTAATCCTAAACATCCAATTTCTCAAAAAAATTCCACTTGCACATGAAAATATATTTAATGGATTTATTAAATCTCTATTTTCTTTCAACTTGGAATCTTTAGGGGAATATTCCTCTAAGTTTGAAAATCCCTCCAAGTGGATTTTTCCTTCCAACAAGACATTCATTCCCTCTTGCATGTCCTTGTGCATTGAGCCAAGTGGCATTTAATTCATTCATTTTCCCTCTAACATGTCATTTCATAATTTTTGAATTCCACCTAATTTCATTTATTGTGCACATTCATCAAAATTTGTTCAAGCTTCCTCCATTCACATCTTGACAAGTGGCACTTTCCCATTGGATGTTGAATGATCCCACATTTCTCCATTTTTCTCATTCTTCCATCTTGTCTTTCAATAAATAAGAGGCTTCTCTCCTCATTTTGATCATCCACAATTTGAGCAAGTCTACTATACTCAATTTCATCCTCAAGCATATCTATTTTCATAAATTTTATCAAGGTTTTAGCTAGGTTATGTAGATTTTTCACCATGGATCTCAATTGAATATTCAACAAAGTGGATCACTCATCAACATTGCATCAAAGGAGTTGGGAAAGGGCCATTTTTCACATCAAATTGGCACCAATTCCCCCATGGGATTGAGAGTTTACATCTTAAAATAGGATTTCCTTGCTTTCTTGGTTCATTTTCTTCATTTTCTTTCCTATTTGAGCTTTGCAAATGAATTTCATGAGGAATCTTGATTCTCACTTGCATTTGATCTAATGGTGTCTTTTTTTGTTGTGTTTGTGCAGGTTTAGGATTGGGGTTCTACATTTGGCGCTAGAAGGAGGGAAAATCTCAAGTTCTAATCATATTTTTTTAACAAAACTCTATGTTTTTTGAAGTTTTTGGTGTTTATAGGGAACCGTGCCACTATTAGTCCAGCATTTCCATACAACACTACTACCAGCCCAAAAACACCATACAAAAAGGCTACAAACTCCAAACTCTGTCGCTGCAACCTTCCCACCCAGAAATTCAAAATTTCAAACTGCGATGCTGGTTCAATTCTTGAGTGCTAGGATTTCCAAACTTCAAACTACGTCGCTAAGAAAAACTACACCACCATCACACTCTTTGTTCTACTATAGAGTGTTGCTTACAAGCCTAGCGGTGCTATACAACACCGCTGATTTCTTCAAATAGCACCGCATATTTGGGTTGTGTCACTAGAGTAGAGTAAAAATCTTAAAATTAGTTAATTTTGACATGTACTTTTTTAATTTTGGTTACTTTGGGCTACTAACTAGTTTTCTAACCTTTGTTTTGTATTTATATCTAGTTTTTTGTAGGTTGGCTCAATCAAAGGTGAAGGAAGGAAACAAAGTTGAAGGTTCATAATGATATCATCATCTCATTACATCAAGTGATTTTGGACACTTTAGTGTTTTTGTAACACTTAGGGGGAACTTATAACATTTCTTCTATGGATTTGTTACCTTTCATGTGCTTAGGACACGCAAAATTTCTTTTGGTCACTAAAAAGAACACTACCAAAGATTTCATTTTTGCTTCAAAAGGTTTAAAAAGAACTTTAGGCAAATCTACTAGATTTTGTTTAAGGTTAACAATTGAACAATCAAAATATCATATTTCCTTTGGTGCTTGAAAGATGTCACTCTTGCTTTGAAAGGATAAAATAACATGTGTTTCTTTGTCTTGTAATCACCTACCCAAAATAATACCATCAAAAAGAAATATGTGCTTCTCTCACGCCTCACGATGATCTTGAGAATCAAAAGGCTTTTTGGTGATCTTCAATTGTGTAAGTGATTTCCTCCACATTTCATTTGGGATTAAAAGTTGAACAAATCTTGCAAGTGTGAGTGGAACATATTGTGTATGTTCTCTCTTTGTTTCTCAACAAAGATCGATCGAACTATGGATATGTTTGCTCGCTTTTATTTATCTTAGAGGGCCTGCCTTGTGGGAAAAAGTAATCACCCAACGGAATGACCCAACTAGAAACACGCTAAAACCAAGTGACTTCCAACTAGTATATAAGTGTGGGTACTTAAGGAAAGGAAAGTATCATGAGGATTATTTCGATGAGAAGGGAAGCAATGGTCTCTCACTACATGGATGGTCCCCCATGAACGGAATTCCTGCATTAAAACCCTTGTTTAGAAAAGGCCAAAATATTTCATCTATTTGTTGGTGCAAGAATGGTCATTCTGAAGCCACCCCACAATTTTATGACTTTTAGTAGAGATGGAAAGTATGCCATGGGAGATTCATGGGTATTGATGCTTGGCTGACCCAAGAAGTGAGTGCACTATAAGGGGGATCCTATGTGGTTAAGCATCTAACCATTCTTCAAAACTGAGGTCTTGTAAACAAGAGTCTTTTTAGGTACACATAGGATCAAAACAAAACCTTCATCCATCTTTTGAACATCAAACCAAAATCATCTCACCAACAACTATTGAAAATCTTGAAATCATCCTTTATGCTAGGATTTTTGGCTAATCCATGAGTCAAATTCCTTGAATCAAAACAACAAAACATGTGGTTGGACTAAATATGTGTAGATTTATCCTTCTCCATGTGCTTAGTTGAATTATTATGAAATCATCTTATTTGGTTAAGTGTGGGTAGATGGATCCTTCTCCCTACACAGTCAAATTTTCATCTTGTGAGCAAGTATATCCCATAGATAACATCCAACATCTTCGGATCCATTTTTTCATTATCCAAAAATAAAAACAATCCAAAACCAAATCAAGATCAAAATGAAAATCCAAGAATCCAAAATCAAAATCCAAAAAGGTCTCAAAAGTCTAGCATCCCCCTCAATATCTTCTAAGAGTTTAATCATCTATATCATCCACCTTTCACACATTTCACCATCATACCTTTGATCCTTAATAATCCTAGATCTTCTCTTTTGAGCCTCATTTTATGGTTCAAACAAGATCGCAACACAAGAAGAACATGGAGACCAACAAAGAAATGTCAACTTCAAGTGACCTAAGGCAAACCAATTCTGAAATGTATCCCGTTGGATCAATAAATCCCCTAACTAATTTTCCTTCATCATCAAAAAATCCACAAGAGGAAGGTCAAGTAGAGGATATCACCAATAATTCCTTTGGGATGACATGAGATTTGATCACTGAAATGGTCCAAAATCCCAAAAATCATAGAATTGTCAACATCATGATGAAGCTCCATCCCTCACAATATATGCTTGAATTAGCAAAACAAGGGGCTAAACTCACTTCCAATTATGATGTGAGCACCATTGTGGAACAACCTCTTGGGGTCATGCCTCATATTTCATCCATGCCCCCAATCTCATCCACGCCTCCATTCCAAAGCATCACCCAACCCATCCCCCAAATTACATCATCCATTGCTCCAACTCAACATATTGTTAACAAAGGGAGCACATTTCTCAATGCACTACAAATACACCCCCTTGTGAGTAATCAAGATTTGGATGCAAACACTATCTTGGGGAAAACTGTACCCCAAAATCCATTACACCCATATGTCCCCCTCACCTTTCATGATCCTAATGACCCATCATCATCATTTCACGCAACACCTCAAACCTCTCTTACTATGACATCGCAAGGAGAAGGTGACTTATTTGGACCAGGGGGCATCTTGGACCCTTCATCTTCATCATTTCCCTAAGGAAGTATACCACTCACTTTTCCACCACTTCCATCCTTGCTGCCAACATCAACATCAACTCTTAGTTTTGGGTTACCACCATTGCCACCACTCATTCAAAAAAATCCCCCAATCATAAATCAAAGCATCATACTGAATCCTCCCATCTTTCCATCGATATCACAACAACAGATGGAAACCATCCCAATAATACAAGCAACCACCACATCATCAACCATTCCCAAAATACCTCAAAACATGGTTTCTCAAGGACCAAGTATATCAATCACACCATCCACTACACAAATCCCAATCATCAATACAATGGTGCCTCTCATCACAGCAAAAAAAACCATACCGAATCTGCCACCACCTGCACCACCTTGACCACCAAACAAAAATATGTCAAACCAATACAACATCACATTACAATCCGCTCAACAAGATTCCTATCAAAAGATACTCCAACAAATCCAAAACTGACAAGTTGCACACTAGCCGCTCAACAAGCACAAACACAATTAGTTGCACAACAAGCACAACAAGCAACTCAAGTAGCTCAAGTTGTGCAAGTTGCACAAGCCGCACAAGCTACAGAGATTACACAAGCTACCCAACAAGAACAAGCCCAAACTCAGGAACAAGCACAAGATCAAGCCCAATACCAAGCTCAACAAGCATAGGCACAAGCACAAGCACAAGAATAAGCACAATAACTCGCACAACAACAAGCATCCCAACAATAAGCATACCAGCAAGTGTTACAATAATACTAAGACTAGCAAGAAGCAGCCCAACTAGTAGCCCAATAATAGGTGTTGGTACAACAGCAACAATAACCTCAACAACAGGCATTATTAGCGTAACAATGGGACCAACAACAAGCGTTGTTGATACAGCAACAAGTACAAGCATACTTGGTGTAGCAAAATGTGCAAGCACCATCCACCAACACACCAACCAATCCACCCATCCCTCCAACAATTGAATCACCATAAAACACATTCATCCCACTTCATGATCTACAAGATGACATAACAATGCAAATCAAGTTGCTCTCGCAACAAGTGTTTGATCTTCAATCAGGGAAAACCACAAAGACACCCAACAACTTGTGTCATTATCTATTTGGTAGGAGTCTTACAATTAAACCATTCCCAAAGGGATTTGAAATCCCCAAATTTGATAAATATCGTGGGATAGAAAACCTTAAAGATCACATTAGGGAATTCCAAGTACATTGCATGGAAGTCGCATATGATGATACATATTTGATGTGGCTATTTCCTATAAGTTTGGTTGGCCATGCCATGGAGTGGTTCTCTCGCCTTCCTCTTGGCATTAAAAAGTTCTCAAAGATAGTAGACACATTCATAAAAAAATTATGCATTCAATATCGGTATGGATGTCAGCTTAGAGAAACTATCAGCTCTTAAACAAGGTAAAAATGAATCATTTGCTTCTTTCCTACAATGATGGTGATCCAAGGCCAATAGGAGAAAATGGGTCATGCTAGAAGAACAAGAAGTTTGCACCATCATCTCCAATCTGGAGGGAACCTTGGCATTTCATCTCAAGGTACAAGGAATCACCACATACGACCAATTGATCTTGAAGAAGCTTAACATTGATCGAGCCCTTATTGCACAAGGAGGGACACCCACATATCCTGAATACCAAAAAAAATTCCCACCCACTAGCTATAACAACAAACCTCACACAAGGGTGAAAAATAGAAACATTACCAACGATGGTGTTGTTGATGCCAAAGTTGTCATCAACGCTCCTCGACAAAACATACCAGCACCCCAACAACAATCAGAACAATCAACAAGCTAACATTGTGACTTAGCAGCCAAACAATCAAATAGTCAAGAATGTGAATGATCAAATGGGGCCACCCCAACGAAAAAAAAACTCCCCCAAGCGAAAGTACACAACCCTTGGGGAATCAATTGAATCCATCATGAAGAGGCTAGTGGTGGAAAAAATCATCACAATCCCCACCTATGAAAACTATCAAGAGCCCTTGGTGAAACCACCATGGTACAATGAAAATCACCTTTGTGATTTCCACAAGATCAAGGGACACACAACTGCTAGTTGTATGAGGTTAAAAAATTTTATTCAAGACCTCATTGATGATAAAATAAAAAATGTGGAACAACCAGTGGGAAATCAAAATCTTAAGATCTACACGATTCTGATGCCCAATCATAACGAAAAGGGAATAATAACAATGATAAGGGGAAGGGTGCATTCAAAATTAATCATGTATATGACCATGTCATCACATCCCTAGATGAGTATTTCACTATTATCACCATCAAAGGATCCCAAGCTGATTGTGGAGTCACCACAAGAGGTGGAAAAATCACCATCATAGTGTCATCTCAACCTCCTAGAGTACCCACTTCCAACTCGAGATTCATTCCTAGTGGCTATAATGTCCTTGATCAGTTGAAAATAACTCCATCTCAGATCTCCATCATGGAGTTGTTGAAGATTTCATTAGCCCATAAAAAGATCCTTGAAGAAGCATTGGCTTCATCCACTATTTTTGCAGATCTTGATGTTGAACAATTCCAAGCTATGGTCAGAAACATCATTACCCCAAATCTTCTTACATTCTCTGATCAAGACTTTCCCACCCAACCATCTCACAATCGCGCACTCCATCTAGAGATCCTAGTGCATAAGAACAAAGTCAAGATATTCTTGGTGGATGGAGGTGTAGGTTTAAACATTTTTTCCCTCAAGCTCATAAAGAATCTAGGAATCTCAGAGGATTCCATTGAAAAAGGAAAAGGCATCACAATCAGGGCTTATGATGATCAAGAAAGAGTGTCTCAGGGCACTATCCAACTCCCTATTCAAGTAGGACCAAAAATTATGGAAACTACCTGTGAGGTCCTTGACCTCAACTTGCCTTACAACATTCTCATGGGACATCCATGGATCCATGGGATGCAAGCAGTAGCATCAACCTTCCACCAATTTTTCAAGTTCACATACCAAGGCCAAGAGGTCACTATCCATGGGGATCTTGAACCCTTTTCTTACTACAATATCCTAGAAGCAAAATATTAGAAAATCCCCCAAGTGCCAAAAAATGATGAAGGCCCCTCAACTCCATACATTGATCCAACTACTCTCACCTCCAGTTTTGTGATAGAGACACTCGTCATCCCCACCATCTCTGATATCAGGGTCATTATCTAGGACAATGGGTGTGGACACTATAAAATTCCAAAAAAATATTTGTTGGTAGGAGAGTTACCACAATCTCCCCGGTCATGAGGACGACCACAATCAAATGATGCCTCCTCATCCCAAACCTTCACAGCAAGCTCCTCCAGCTTCAAAAGTTGGGGAGATATTTCCTGGGAAGTAATTGAGGAAGACACATCCCATCTCTTGTACCAAGACAACATACTAGCAGTTGATCTACCTATGGATGATAGCAGTAAAGGCCTACAAATGATGCTCACCATGGGTTATGATAGAAATAGAAAGCTTGGACAAAATGACAATGGGCTTCTAGTACCCATCATTCCTCATACACGAATGGAAAATCTTGGCCTCGGATGTACCCCTTTGAGTATAACCATACATAGCTGAAATCCCCTGGTTAAGAAGGTCAAAACTCCCCAGCAAACAATAGTCACCTTTCAATTTCCCGTATCCACTAACCTACCTTTAGACAATCTCACATTTGACATAACCGATGTTTGTAGTAGTAGTGATGAGTAAGATTCAATAACTGACTTACCTAGGCTTTTTGAGAATTCCTCTATCCTCATGATTAGTACCATGTCATTTGAGTCAATCGGTCAAACCTATGAAATCAACCTAGTCTACCCACTGCTCATCGATTACAACCAACAAGAACTGCCAATTCTGGACACTTTTGAAAATCATGAAGTGCTCTCGAAATTCATTAGACTATAGAGCACGGTGCCATGCTGAGATCACAAGTGTAGGTTTGATATCATCCTGGACACACAAGCTTACTACAGGAAGATGATTGAATCCTTTAGTCAAAAAACAAAAATTTGAGAATAATCTCAGTCTTGGAGTGAAAACCACACTGTGGCACTCTTTGACCCTAAAATATTAAAAAAAAGGACGTATCCAATGGCGAAAACATCTCTGAGGCACCTGAGGATGAAGGATTCAATATTCCTCTTAGTGCTCTACATCAAGAAAAGTTACCAGTTCTAGCTGAGAAGTGTAACCCAGCCAACTTGGGAACAAAGGAAACTCAGCATATCACATTTTATATTGAATCATTGATGTTAGAGGAACAGGAGCTCCTAGTTGCTTTCTTAAGGGAGAGAAAGGTCAAATTTGCATGGATCTATGCTAACATGCCTGGGCTTGATCCAAATATTATGGTCCACCATCTAGCAGTTTGCCCCAAAGAAAATCCTATTAGACAAAAACTCAGAAAAATGCATCCCTAGATAGCCTTGTTAGTCAAAATGGAATTGAAGAACCTACTTGATGCAGGGTTCATAAGACCAATTGACTATTCAGAGTGGGTATCAAATCTAGTTCTTATTTCAAAGCCTAATGGGGGCATCCTTATATGCACAGATTTTAGAGACCTGAACAAGGCATGCCCCAAAGATGACTTCCTGCTTCCCAACATTGATATGATTGTAGATATGATCGTAGGACATGAGATGCTTTCATTGATGGATGGATTCTCTGGATATAACCAAATCATTATAGCCAAAGAAGATCAGCACAAAACAACTTTTACTTGTCCATGGGGGACATATTGCTGGAACAAAATGTTGTTTGGCCTAAAGAACACTAGAGCAACATATCAAAGGGCCATGACCTTAATCTTTCATGAAATGATCCATAAGACTATGGAATATTATGTCGATGACATATTGGAAAAATCTAGAAAGAGAAGGGACCACATAGCAACATTGAGTGCCATCTTCGACAGACTGGAGGAATACAAAGTCTGCCTAAATCCAAAGAAGTGTGTTTTCAACATACAATCAAGGAAGCTATTGGGATACATTGTGTCTATGAGAGGAATTGAAATAGATCCCACTAAGGTAAAGGAAATCCTTGAGATGGAGGCACCTAAGACATTGAAACAACTTAGAGGCCTACAAGGTAGGCTCTAGTCAATCTGTTTGTTCATAGCTCAGCTAATAGAAAAATCAATCCCATATTCTCACGTACTCCACAAGGGGGTAGCTTACAAGTGGGATGATAAGTACAATCAGGCCTTTAACAAAATCAAAGAGTATTTTCTCACACCTCCAATTCTTATGCCACCAATCCTAAGAAAGTCTCTAATCCTCTACATATCAGCAACAATAGCAGCTCTCGATGCTCTCCTAGCTCAACACGATGAAAACAGAATAGAGAGGTCCATCTACTACATCAGTTATACCATGGTAGGGCATGAGTTAACTTATTCCTTCATCAAAAAAGCTTACCTAGTAGTGGTGTTTTCCTCACAGAAGTTCAGACACTACATGTTAACACACAAAATCAAACTCATTGCCAAGATCGACCCACTCAAGTACCTACTTTCCAAGGTAGTGCTCATAGGAAGGATGGCCAAGTTGGTCATGATCCTATCAGAATATAACATTGAGTATGTGGAATGTAAGGCCATCAAAGGGAAATCTATTGCAAACTAATTGGTAGAAGCGCCAATGTACTTAGAGAATCTGCTAATTTTAGAGTTTTTTGATGAATCCATCTTCAACTTGAACATAGTAGACCACTGGAAGATGTACTTTGATGGTTCCTAAACACATCCTAGATCAAGAGCCGACATCTTTTTCATCACTCTACAGGGAGACTGCATACCAAGATCCTAGAAGTTGGCATTTCCCTGCATAAACAATATCACAGAATATGAGGCTCTCACCATAGGACTCAAAATAGCAGTGCAATGGCATATCATGGCTCTCAAGGTTTATGGGGACTCACAACTAATAATAAATCAAGTGAATGATGACTATCAAACTAAAGATGACAAGCTAACTACATACAAGAAATTGGTGGAAAGTCTTAAGGAGTCCTTCATTGAGATCGCACTCAACCAGATACCTAGAGCAAACAACAGAGTGACAAATGCCATGGCAACAATTGGATCCCTATTGGATATCCCTCGCAATGTCTCAAAGCATGAATACCAGGTAGAGCAGCTTCCTTGCCTGCATTTGAGGTACCTGAGTAAGAATTTGTGTGTGAAATCATTGGTCTTGGTGATTCTTGGTACCATGATATATACACTTATCTAAGAATAGGAGTCCTCCTAGCTGACATAACCTAAAACCTTAAGAAAACCTTTCTCAAGAAAGCATCCCGGTTTGTCATCCTAGGAGAAATTCTTTAATGTAGGAGCATAGAAGGAACCCTATTACATTTCTTAAATGTTTAGGAGGCATTGACCCCCTTAACTGAGGTGCATAATGACTTATGTGGTTCACACTCGAGTGGTATGACCTTGGCCAAGAAATTGCTGAGGATGGGGTTTTATTGGCCTACCATGGAAAGAGAAGCACACAACTATGTCAGAAGGTGTCTACAATGTCAGCAACATGGGGACCTCATCCATGCACCAACTCAAGAGCTACACCCTATTGTCACACTTTGGCCCTTTTCGCAGTGGGGGCTCGATCTCATTGGAAAAATCACCCCCACCTCATCCAGTGGACACAAGTTTATCATTATCGCCACTGAGTACTTCACAAAGTGGGTGGAAGCCATCCCCATGACATACATTACTAGAAAGAAAATATCAAAGTTCATCCTGAACTATTTAATATGCCACTACAGTATCCCACAAGCCATTATCTCATATAATGGGACACCATTCAAAAATCAGGATGTCCATGACCTATGCGACAAATTCAAAAACCAACATTGCTTTTCCACCCCATATTATCCTCAAGGGAATAGCCAAGCAGAGGTTACAAACAAGACCATTCTAAAGATCCTCAAGAAAATAATCAATGATGCTGGTTGTGAGTGGCATCTCCAACTGAATCCTACCCTCTGGGCCTATTGATCTAGTATCCACACACCCACAGGTGCAACACTCTTTTTCCTAGTCTATGGGTCATAAGCCATATTACCCATCGAGATTGAACTCCTATCACTGAGAATATCACTACAGAATCTCATCGCGAATGAGGAATATCAGATATCAAGATTAAATGAGTTGGAATTGTGAGATGAACAATGAATGGAGGCATTAAACCACTTGTAGGTGTATTAGAACCAGTTCAAGTGGAACTATAACAAGAAGATTAGGAGCAAGACCTTCTAGGTCAAAGAACTTATGTTAAAGGAGAACCAGAGGAACATCCCAAACCCAAATGACAAAGGAAAATTTGAGCCCAACTGGTTAGGGCCATTCGTTATCACAACAAGCTACAAGTCAGGGGCATATCAATTATCGACAGCAAAAGGCGAGCCTCTGCAAGAGCCCATTAACAACTCCCATCTTTAAAAGTTTTATGCCTAAAGGTATAGAACCAAAAAAAAAATTAGAAAATGTCTTGAAAAAATGGTCACCTTGATGAAAACCTGGAAAATAGGTGTTTTGGTGACAAAAAAATCCAAAAATCCAAAAAATCCAAAAAAATTAGAAAAAGGATTAAGAGAACAGTAAAGGAAAAAATCATCATATAGTGAAAACCACTTAGGTGGTGCTTTGGGAAAGTACCTTGGTGAAAACCTAGCAAATAGGCACCTTGTGTAAATAAGCACTTTCCATCCACTGAGATCTTCACAACTTGTTTTGTATCATCCATCCATTATGCTTCCATCATCCATTTATCTCCATCCATCACCCATCCACGTCTGCATCATAGCTTGGTCCTATGTGTGTCATGATCCCTCCTAGTACTACTTGGCCCATTCTCAAGGTCAGTATGTCCTGCCTTTATTAGAGTAGTCTATTGTTTCATGTTGGAGGAATGTTCTCATCAGATCAGATTCGTGTATGTTATTGAAATCCCAAAATCAGAAAATCCAAAAACATAAAAAAATAAAAAAAATCCCAAAACATCAAAAAATCCAAAAATCCAAAAACATCAGAAAATCAGAAAATCCAAAAACAACAGAAAATTAGAAAATCCAAAAACATTCATAAAATCAAAAAATCCAAAAACATCCAAAACATATCAAAATCCCAAAATAGGTCAAAAAAGTCAAAAAAATTAAAAAAACAAAGTTGTCTTGTTGAACTACATCATCTCTGAGCCTTGAAGGTGGCAAGATTGATCTTTGATCATCCCCCAAGACACTTAGGTCAGTCCTTTAAGAGTCTGCCATAATAAATAGGTAGTCCATTTGTTCATATCTCATCAATAATCAAGTTTGTGTTAGTCGAACTACATTGTCTCTATGTGTATAACGTAAGCAAGGATGATCTAATTGATCAACCCAAAAGGCCCCTAGGATAGGTCTTTAGGTTAGTCTCTTGGTTAAAATCTTAGAAAACCCCAAAACATTTCAAATTTTAAAAATCAAAACATTTGTAAAATATTGAAAATACCATAAATAGCCTCAAAACATTTCAAAAACATCAAAAACATCTAAATATTTCAAAAATCCATTTGTCTCATCTCGTGTTCACCCACCATAAACATCACTCATAATAAACAATCATCATCCTTAACCTTTGGTAAAACAGTTAGAAACAAGTCTAGCAAATCGAAAGTGAAAAATCAAAACGTCAAAGTCTCAAGTCTAGGTCAGTATGTAAACAAGTTGGTCAACTCTTTGTGTCAATAGCCTATCATCTAATCAGTCCCAAATC
>VDFB02000008.1:162880985-163046820 GCA_007258455.2 Sequoia sempervirens
GAAAGAGAGAGACTTTAGAGGGATAAAGAGTTATCTAGTTAGGGTAATGAGTTAGAGAGTGTATGAAAGGTAAAACCTCAACTATCCATCTGTAATAATAAACTATGCACTCTAAGAATTATCAGAGTTGTCGACCAAAGAGAGGGGAAATCTAGGTTTTGTTCAAAGTAGGTCATTTGGCAAGCACCACATTTGGCACTCGCCAAATGACACATCACATTTGTTGCACGCCAAATTTGGCACTCACCAAATGAACTTCTTTGGATGTGTTAATTGACTAGATTTTCCAAATTTCCCCATATTTTCATCCATGCTCCCTGTCTCATTTGCACGCCTTTCAATGCAAGTTTATTAAAAAAATCGTGATAACATTAAGCTCTCTCTTAGCTATCTAAATATATAATTCTTTTTTCATTTTGATTTAGTTAAGGTTTTGATCCATGGCTTCTATTGTAAATGCCTTTGTTTTTGGTCAAAAACCAACATGTGCTAGTTTTAGGATAGATTTTTACTCATTCATCAAAACGTGAAACAAATTACCATTTTTGAAACTAGACTCCATTCTACACATGATGAAAAAAAATCAATTTTTTATTATTTTTCAAAAAAATTAGGGGGGAGCACACTCAAATTTGAGATTTTTAGGATGTGTCCACTTTGAAAATTCATAAAATATTATATATTCATTAAAAAAATTATCCAAAAGAACGAGGATAAACTACATGGTGTTAGCTAATTTCTCACTATTGGGATTTTTGAAATTCTAAAAAGAAGTTAATCAAAAAGGGGGAGCCCTCAGGAACTATGCTATTTTTTATATAAAAAAGGGCATGTTTCCCCCCACCCCCTTTTTGATACCCTTAATCTTCATTAATTTCAAAAAAAATTAGTAGCTTAGAAACTAGACTCAAAGCACTTCAACTTTTGTTCTTGCTGCATCTTGAAATTTTGAGTTTAACTATCTTCATTTTCTCATGCAAATCATCTTTTGCTGATTTCAAATACAAGTGGCATCTTAAGAGCCAAAATTATGTCATAGGTGCATGCACTTACCTAATTTCTCAAAAATATTTTTATGTAACTCTTAGGAATCCAATTTGAGGGTAAATGTATGCCCCCCCTTGATTCCGCTTGCTTTATAGAGGTGGAATCAAGGTAGCAACCTAGCCACGTCAAACAAGAAACATCATATCATAGGGAATTTCCAAGTACCATGCCACATAAAGATAGATAAATGATAATTTCAGGTGTAGAATCACAATTCCAATGCATCAAATGGCATTGAAAACAGATTACCCTAGCGCCTATTATGATGATTTTAAGGAGATATGCATTATAAATCCTTTAAGAGACAATAACCCTATGGTAATGTGTAAAAGTAAGAAGAGGTGAAAAGTGATTAAAGGAGGAGAAAGTAATTTGTCACTTACTATTCATTTTACCTTTGTGTAGCTTGAAAGTGACAAGTGAGAGAAGAACATGCCGAGCATACAGGATTACACACCTTCCTGGCTAGATGATATTCATGAGCAAGTGGCACACGACGATTTGTATCATGAGGTGAGTCAATTTTATAACTTTCATGTTGTGATTTGATGGTATTTTAATGAATTTTATGCATGGATAGGTTAATTTAGGGTTCTTGGAAAAAAGTTCGCAAAGTGTCCCCTTTTTTCGCAAAGTGTCCCATTTCTTCACAAAGTGTCTTGTTTGTTTGAAAAATGTCCCTGTTTCTTTGTGAAATTTCCTAAAAGGGTTCTAAAGTGTCTAGGGTCATTAGGGAAGCACAATAGATCAAATTTAGCACACTTGCATGATGAAAATTATGAAAATTGAAAATATTAGATGAAATTTAGAGCATTTTGTGAGGATTTTCATAGGTTCCCGCCCGGTCGTGGAAATGGCTAGGGGGAAGATAGTTGGCATTTTTGAGAGATCATGTGTCAGCGCTATCAATGGTAGAGGTAGAGCATTTACAGTTAATGGGTATCTATTGGGCATATCTTATGCCACCCATGAGATACCATGACACCATGTTGATGGCTTTGTGTGAGCATTGGGATGTGGATACTTGTACCTTTCATCTTCCCACTGGGGAAATGGCCATCACACTCAAGGACGTACACCACATTCTTTGAGTTCCTATTTAGGGAGCACGAGTGTATTTATGGGGGGATCGGTCATTTTAGGAGAAGAGGAGAGATATGCAGTATTGTTTGGATGGACCTATACATGATGAGAGGGTTAGAGTGTGGATTGAGCTTCCCATGCTGCTATATTCATGAGCTCCTATGGTTAGATGGATTATGATGCACATAGTGGCATTGGTTCTCAATCCAAATCGATGAGTGACACACTTGGATGGGGGACTAGTACACTTGATACGAGGGATGTACGATTAGAGGATAGTCTATGCCTAGGTCTGATGCATTCTAGCACACTTGTATTGTGATCTTGGTTGGTTTGTATTTCAAGAGATCGATAGTATGGTCCATTTTATGCTTCTACAAGTGTGGTGCCTTAAGCATATCACATGTACCAAGCCTATCAAATACCCTTATACTATAACAGTAGGATACCCATGAGCATTCAACTATTCTTTGAAATGGCTATGGCAGTATGGTGATTTACACTTTTGGAGGGTGAGATTTGACTAGCTGAAAGAGGACGAGAACCTATGGAGGCCCTATCTACTCACTCAATAATGGCCAGACCAAATCAGATAGTTATGAAGGATGCGGATGGATAGATATCTAGCAGGGAGGCATGACTACATCACACGACCATTCTATTATGGGCGAGTCATGTGACAATTTGGATAGATGTAGACACCACCAAGGGTGTTCCCCTTCATTAGATGATTAGTGTGGAGTGCCCAGAGGCCAGGTGACACTATTCAATTGATGATAGATCATGTATGAGAGAGTGATTGTGATTATTTAGATCACAACTAGCCACCAGTCTCTGATGCTGGTGATGTCGGTAGTAGAGACGATCACAAGGAGTGGTGGTCATATGTATTACTAGCTCCTATGTTCCCATGGAATTTCCTCTAGAGGATATAGAGCTAGCAACAAATGAGGGTGATGAGACAGAGGAGAGAGCAGAGGAGGTACGGTAGAGGCCAATAGTTATTTTTATAGATATTATCGATGACGAGTACCAATCTGAGGCTGATCTTGATTATGAGGACTAGGATGGAGGAGAGGATGAGGAGGATGAGGATGAGGATTATGAGGAGGATTATTATTATGAGGAGCCACCCTTAAGTGAGGGTGATGAGGTAGCTATTGAGGATCAGTATGAGCATGTAGATTCATCACATACTTACAAGACCAAATCATGGGCAGTAGCTACAACCGACATAAAAACACATAGTCAGAGAGAGGCTAGCACATCCTCCATGCCCCCCAGATATGAGGAGGTTGACATTCCTCATTCATCTAGATGCATAGGTGATGAAATTTGATTTTATGCCTATCATTTAGTGATATATACTTTATTTTTGTGTATATATCATGATGATGTGTTATTTATTGTGTACATGATCTATCTTGAAAGAGCTATGAGAGACTGGCGAGAGTTCTATCATCAGGAAACCACTGAGATAGTTCCAACATCCCTTGAGGAGGATGAGATAGATCCTGACTGCGTGCCCCATCGATCATGCAGGAAGAGCCAGAATCACTCAGACCATTCATGAGGTTGCGGGAAACATACGAGAGTGTGAGGAGGTGACTCCATCCAGCTGAGAGTGCACTATAGTTAGCACAAACCTCAACAGAGGTAGAGAGACTACAGGCAGAGTTGGTACAAACATGATCAAAGAGGGACTAGATGACATATGAGTGGCTTATAGTTGTTGGGTGAGTAGGGCAAGTACAGGGTCTGGAGTATGCACTGAGACTAGATCATGAGTGCCAGATCCTGAGGGGTCTGGCTCTCACAAGCCACTATGGCATTGTATATGATTCTTGAGATGTACATAAAACTTTGATATATATATAGACATGTGAAATTTGATTTTATGATAATGTGTCTCTTGTATGTGAATGTTAAATGCTATGTGATTAATTAAATGACATATGGTAAAAAGTATTTAATTAATGGCTTCATGATTTAATAGGAATGGTGTGATCTAACATAAAACATATTTTAGTTTTAGCATAGATACAACATTGATAAATGAAAAATAATATGCTAAATTAAATAAACCAATAAGGATTTAATTTAACACAATAGGAGGTTGAATACTATGAAGCCTAAATAAATTATAAAATGAACATAAATAATTACCTCAGTGTTCCAAATAAACAAGAAAAATTTAGTTGTCAAGAACAAAGCAATGTGAAAGTTATGACATCAAATAACTTTAAAGAACACTGCTATACCACTCGTACTATTCAAAGGAGTTTATAGATAATATCAACACAGATGTGTGGCATTAATAGGTTCTTTAAGGGGTGTTCCATCAAACTATGTTAAGAGATAAGCACCAGACCCATAATTGGTATCAACTATGTAAGGTCCCAACCAATTAGGGCCAAACTTATCTTTGTCTTCGTTGTCAACACTAGCAGTTCTTTGATTTTCAATAAGAACAAAATATCCCTTAGAAAATGATCTAGGGATAACATGAATGTTGTGTTTGTGTTGTAATTGTTTGATGTGAGCTTGTAGATGTTCATGAGTGTTAATGCACTGTTCATCGAGCATCTCAAGTTGATGTAATCATTGAGCTTTATAAGTGTCATCATCAAAAAGATCTTGGAGAGAAACTCACAAAGTAGGAATTTCTAACTCTAAGGGCATAATCACATCAGTACCGTAAACAAGGCTATAAGGGGAATTTCCAATGGATGATCAAACATTAGTTCTATAATCCCAAAGAACGTAAGATAGTTGTGTATGCCAGTCTTTATGATTATTGCTAATAGTTTTCTTAAGGATTTGTTGAAGAGGTTTATTAGTATTTTCAGCTTGTCCATTGGATTGCAGATAATACAGTGTAGAGAAAGGATGTTGAATATTAAATGCTTCAAGAAATTTTTGAACTTCACTATTCTTAAATGGAATTCTATTGTCTGAAACAATTGTGGAAGGAAGTCCAAAGCAAGCAATTATGTATTCCAGTATGAAACAACAAATTACTTCAGCAGTTGTTGAATGAAGGGGGATAGCTTCTACCCATTTTGTGAAATAATCAGTTACGGTTATGATAAATTTATGTCCAGTAGAAGCAGGTGAAATTTTTCAATAATATCTAACCTCCATACTGAAAATGGCCAAATGGGAACATTGGCACGAAGCTTAGTAGCAAGAGCATGAATCAAATTGCTATGTTCTTGGCATTTGTGACATCGTTTAACATAGGTGAAACAATCCTTTTCAAAATGTCTCCACTAATAACCCATACGAATAAGTTTTTTCACCATGGAATGACCTCCAAAATTACCTCCACAGGTGCCAGCATGAGCCTATTCAAGTGATTTTAGAATATTTAAGACAACGTAATAGGAGACCATTGAAAGATCTTCTATAAAATGCATCTGCAAGGATCACATATTTAGTTGCAATTTTACATAAGCACTTTCAAGTATTTGCTATGGCAGGTTCAAGAATGGTACCATCCTTTAAGTAGTTGTATATTATATCATACCATTCACACAAAGTTGCTTGAGTTATCGCCCAAATGTATTCTAATGAAGTATTGATTGAAGGTTTCATGATGGGGTGGATAACGAATGTGAAATTTGTAGAAGGATCATGTGGGGATATGAGAGAGGCTTCACTCGCCATTGCATCCACATGTCGGTTGTCTTTGTGTGGGATGTTATCAATGGTGAACGAATCCAAATTTTCTAATAGTTTTATTATACGATCCTTATAGTTTAATAATTTTTCATGTTTAGTTTGATGTGTACCATTGATTTGTTTGATGACTAATTGTGAATTGTCAAAGATCTTAGTATGTTTAGCGTGAAGAGATAAAGCAACTTGCAAACCTGCAATCAATTCCTCATACATAGCTATATTATTTATTCATAGGAAATTTGAATGGTAGGATAAAGGAATAGGTTTGTCGTCAGGTGGAATTAGTACCACTCCAACATCGGAACTTGTTCGACACTTAGATCCATTGAAAAATAATTACAATGGTTTAATATTAGCGGTTAAGACATGATCATCAAGAAAGGAATCATTAGTAGGTAAAGCAAAGGGAGACGGAGCATCAGATAAGTGATCAATTAAATCTTGACCTTTGATTACTTTTTGTGAAACAAATTTAAGATCAAACTCAGTTAACAACATCACCCACTTAGCTAAGCATCCTGAAAGATCGGTTTTGTTGAAAAGATATCTAAGAGGATCAAAATTTGTGACAACTTTTACTTTAACATTTAGTAAATAATGTCGCAACTTACTAGTAGCAAATACAAGAGCCAAACAATGTTTTTCAATTGGTGAATATCATGTTTCATAATCAATTAAGGAGTGGCTAATGTAATAAACAGGGTGTTCTTTACCATGATCATCGTGTTGAGCCAACAATGCTGCAAGAGCATGGGTAGATGTTGTGATGTACAAGATAAATAGTTGATGTGGCACAATAGGTTTCAAAATAAGTGGAGTGGCTAAATATTCCTTTAGACTCTCAAAATCCTATTTACAATCCTCATCCCACTCAAAAGGGACACCCTTTTTAAGGAGATGTGTGAAAGGTAATGTGTGATAGGCTAAAGATGCAACGAAATGACGAATAGCTTGAATTTGACCTTGTTACATACACAAGTGAGAAATATTTCGAGGAGGTGGCATGTTAATGATTGCATCAATTTTCTTTGTGTCCACCTCAAAGAATGCGAGATATGACAAACCACAAAATTTTACCACTATCTATGCCAAAGACACATTTTTTTGGATTTAATCGCATGTTGTATCATTTTATGCGTTCAAATATTTTATGAAGGATATTCACATTGTCTTGTCATGTTAATGATTTAGCGAGCATATCATCGACATAGTCTTCTAATTTTTTGTGAATATAATCATAAAATATTAATTTCATTGCACGTTGATAAGTTGCACCGGCATTCTTTAAACTGAAGGGCATCACAACCCAACAAAATGTCCCCCAAACAATTGTAAAAGTGGTTTTGCATTGATCTTGAGGATTAATAAGGCTTTGATTATAACCAGAAAAATCATCCATGAATGACAACAAATCATGTCTATATTAGGAAGAAAAAAATATTCTTTTAAAGAGGCTTTATTCAAGTCTAAAAAATTTGTACATATCCTAATACAATTATTGGATTTTGCAACCGTGAAAATGTTTGAGATCCAAGGGGAATAATCAATAGGTTTAATAAAGCCTGCATCAAGAAGTTTCTATAGTTCCTATTTAACACGCAAGGCTATGTTAGGGTGCATTTTCTATATCTTTTGACAGATGAGTTTAGCATTTGTAGCAAGGAAAATTTTATGCATCATAATTTCTAGGTCAATTCTTGGCATATCAGAATATTTCCAAGCAAAAATTTTAGGAAAATCATGAAGTAAAGTGGTTCTATTTTCTTGTTCTTCATCATCAAGGCACTTCCCAATTTTAATAACTTTATCTTTATCATGAATGTCCATAAGAACATCAATTGTATCTCCTAAAGGGAGTGCATTGGATTTAGGACTTTCAGATGCAGAGAATTCTTTAGTTATATCACTTGCTTCTTGCTCAGTAACGTTCATAGCATGAGTAATGTGTTTGATGAAAGTAGCTGAGGATGGGGTATCATAAACACCTAATATGTGTTTCAAAGCCTCATCACTATCAACATACATCCATGAAGGAGGTAAGGTTATACCAAGAAAATCAAGATGTTTTATTGTGAGTTTTTGTTGTGGGTGACATGTTATAACGTTAATGTTTAAAGATGGTCGTTGAGTAGCATTAGTCATTTTAGAAAAAGAATATCCCAATCCAGGTTTTGTTTCTTGCGTATTAGGTTCAATAGGGACATGAATACCTTGTTCATGTTTTCCACACCTTTTTCTAGCATAGCCTAATTGTTTTAAAAATTTATAGCCTTTTCCATAAAGTCTTTCCATTTTGTGCAGCGTAGGCGGGGATTGGTAATCTATCTCATCAAAATTTGTTGTGTATGTTGCATTTTCATCCATATTGTAAGAGATAGATGTTTGAGACGATTGTTCAGAATTTTGATTGGACATAATTGTTGGTTGTTCGTGTTTCTCATCTTCCATTTGTGTAAGTATGTATTGGCCCATAAATGAGGGTGTGAATCCTAAAGATCCCTAATCATCACCAAATAATTTAGAGACCGATTCCATATCGTTGTGTTCAATTTCAAGAGGGTCAATGTTTGAAGTTGTAATAAATGTTTTCAAAGGAATTGTAACCCCTTTTCAAGCTGCAAGCAACTTTCACGCTTAGGGTTTATTTCAATTTGATATATACGATTGTTATAAAAATACTTCATGATATAATGAAGGGTGGAAGGAATTGCATTCATCTCATGAATCCATGGTCGGCCTAAAAGGGGATTATATGAAAGATCATAAGGCATGGCATGGATAGGAGTCTGCAAAGTAACCACCCCAACCGTAATAGGTAAAGTAATTATCCCAAGCAGTTGCTTTGTTGTATTATCAAATCTTTGAATAGAAACAGAATCAGGTATATTTGTGATCTATCAACTTTTAATCAATTAAGGAGACTCACACTACGCACATTAAGGGTAGAACTATTATCTATGAGAGAGTGCTTAATACTTGTACGATGGAATTGAGAAATGATCATAAAGGCATCATGTTGTTTTCGTAACTCCAAAGGAGGGAGCTCATGTTGATGAAAATTAATATCAAGACTATGTTTTTGGACGAGAGATGCCACATCATTCGGAGTGGTTCTAGGAGGAATTGTGAGTTTTTTTAAAGCTGTTTGATGAATGTTGTTGTAAGTTGGTGAAGTTTGAAGTAAATCCCAAAGAGAAATTTTGGCAGGAGTATTCTTTAATTGTTCAACAAGATCATCCTCCTTTTTAGGTGGGTTATAATGAGGAGCACTAGGCGGATTAGGTAAAGGTAATGATGGTGGAGTTGGTTATGGTAGTTATGGGTTATTTCGTGTGTTATAGTATGAGCAATAGTATCATCAATAGATTTTTGTAATACATTAGTGTTAGGTGGGTATAAAGTGTAGTGTGGTTGATTAGAGGGATGAAGCGGATGTGAGGGTGAGTAAAGGATAAGTTTAGGTTGAATTATATTAACTTCCTTGAGTTTGGAGGTGTCACAACAAACCATAGTGGATGAGTTGGATGAGATGAAGTATTGAAGAGACTCATCTAGCAAATTCAAATAATCACTACTAAAAGGTGTGAAGGGTAAACAGTCGTCAACTGGTTTAGGATGTTCAAGAAAAGAATTAGAGGTATGAATGTTTGTTATCACAAGTTGGTTACCACAAACTTTAATGGATGGCTTATGTGAGATGAAGTCATGGAGGGCTTCATCTAACAAATCAAAGTCATTAAATCAAAAGTTTTGAGGGGGGATTTATCATTAAGGGTGTTACATTTCTCATTACAAGCATTAGAGGATGAAGTGAGTGAGAGGATGCACTTGAGGGATTCATCTAACTTATCGACATCATCACTACTAAGTGAATTAGATGAGATTTTTTTTTGAATTTGAATCATGTGTTTAATTGGATAATTTGAAGTGTTGTGTGATTGGTTTTGGATACTTGCTAGAGTTTCCTCAATGTAAGCTGATCCAAAAGGACTATGAAATATGACTGAAAATGGAACTTGTAAAAGTCTAAGACTATCCTTAAATTCCATGAAAAGAAATGAACTATAATAGAATGATAATGACAAAAAATAGAAAGATGCAATGTAGAAAATTAAAATCTGAAAATGTTGATGCAAAACTACAGGGGGATTGATTCACCCTAGGTGGTGAATGAGTCCTAGAAGAGGAGTTTTTTAAAGATTTTTTTGATTTTTTTGTCTTTTCTGAAGATTTTCAAAGCTATAAAATGTAGGAACGGAATGTAAATATAGAATGTTGAAATGATTGAATGGAATGCAATGCAATAATGAGATCTAAGTAATGCTTTTACTAATGCAATGTTTGAGAATCCTAAAAATGTAAAACAATGCAAGATTATTAAATAATCAGGACCTAAGATGTAATTATAAATGTAAATTGGAATGATATTATGTTCAAGATTCAGGTTCACCAAAATGAACCGTAGATTTTTTTTGGTTCCAATGGACTCTCTAACTCTTCTAGGGGTTTTCACCTAAAAGGAGAGAGCTTAGGCCAAAAATGCTAACTAGTTCATTCAAATAATGTTGTGTGATGTTTTCTAGCCTAAATGAAGCTAATTAAATGCAATTAACTAATCTAAATGAATGAAATGAATACAAAATTAAGATTTACACTATGTTTGAAAACATACTATGATATGCATAAAGCATGAAAGAATGAATAAATATGCAAATTAACCTAAACAAAAAGTTGTTTCTCAGAACATGTACACCTGGAAAATTTTAGAGGACTAAAGAATAATCTAGAAAGCTGATGAAATTTGAACTGGGTTGATTGGGACTCATTCGCCACCTTGGGCGAATCAGTCCCAGGTTAGGACTTTTCTGCACAAAACCTATTTTTTGACAGTTAGGGATCTGAAAATGCATCTGACTCAAATCTACACCTTAGGATGGACTCATTCACCATGCATGGTGAATCAGTCCACTTTTTTATTTCTGCAATCTCAAAACTCATATATGTACATTGACACCTGCACAACAAATTCTGATGGAAACCCGATTTTGAATCTCAGAAAATTCCTACAAAATAGCTTAAAAGAGTTGATGAAATGGTGGGTTTGCCTTATTCAAACACCTAGATAGGTAATTAAACCTTGGATAGAGAAAAATCTACATAAACCCTAGCCTTAGATGTGTTAAAGACTAGGAAAAGATGAAATGTAAGAAGGGCCCTATTCTATTGCTCTAGAACAAGACATGCAACAGTGATTGAAATGATGAAATATCTCAACCCTAGAAACCTTACAACACATGAAACATAGAAATAAAATCAAATGCAAATGCTAAAAAAATGCAATGCAAACCTTAATCTGAAGATAGAGTAAAAATGGAAGATGGAATCAAT
Organism: Sequoia sempervirens; assembly: GCA_007258455.2. Lineage (NCBI taxonomy): Eukaryota > Viridiplantae > Streptophyta > Pinopsida > Cupressales > Cupressaceae > Sequoia > Sequoia sempervirens. The sequence continues at coordinate 162,892,188 of VDFB02000008.1, forward strand.
AGGAAACCAAGTCCTTAGGCATGATTTGGTGGCTAGTTGCACCTCTTCACCCTATATTTCTTCATGATTCGCCATAGGCATCCATCATCAACCCTTTACAATGTTGGATCTTGACAAGAAAAGTGAGCTTCAAGACCTCCAAAAACCCTAGTTTGTTGCCCTAAAACTTCAACTTTTGCTGATGAAAATTTTTGTGGAAGACTTTACCCTAAAAATTTCTCTCAAGAGATGATAAAAAGATGACAAAAAGATGATAAATTTTGTGTAAAATGACTTGAAATGTGTATTTATAAGCAACAACACTAGGTTATTTTCCCATTAATTAGACCTAAGAGGCTGACATTCATTGGAAATAAAAATTAAATTAATTAAATTCCCGCTTAATTTTGAATTTTCCCTCAAAGGGGACTCATTCGCCACCCTTGGTGAATAGGTCCCACTAGAGGGGACTCATTCACCCAAGGTGGTGAATGGGTCCCACTACTACTGTTTGAAGGTGGGTTGTTGAGGTATGATGTCATTAAATGTTGTTTGTTAGGTTTTATGTAATTTTTCATGTGTAACAAGCCTCTAAATCAAAATTAATATGTCTAAGGGGCCTATAAATGTTGTTTTGAAGTAGAAATGATGTGAAGGGACTCAAAAGTGGGTTCAATTATGCGTGAAATTGTCTCTTTTCTCAAGAGGGTCTAGTTTTCTATGGAACATTATGTTTCACTGGGATACCTAGTTATCCTAACCCATTTCCTGAAGACTTCAAACCTACTTTAGTTAGATTCTTTGGAAATAATGCCTTGAGTGGTGAAGATCACCTCAAAGCATTCAAAAATGTTATGCATGACTTTGAGGTAGAAGCAGAGGATGCAATAATGAAGTTTTTCATGTAGTCTCTCATTGAAGATGCTCGAGAGTGGTATAGGATTTTTTCTACCAAAAGTATTGGATCCTAGGAGGAATTCAAGAGGATGCTCTGAGAGAAGTATGGAGATAAGACCGATTCAAGTTTTTTACTAGATCAATTTAATAACATTGGCAAAGGTTCTAATGAGTCTGTAATTGATTTTAATACAAGGTTCGAAAAGGAAAGGAAAAGGTTGCCTCCTCATTTACAATTGAATGGAAATGTGTATTAGGTAAATTATTGCAATGCTTTTGATGCTAAGATGAGCTATCACCTACTGGATAAGAATCCTCAAATGTTGAGGAGGCTTATAAGATGGCAGAACATATTGATAATATTAATAGATCCACTAGTAAAGTTGGTAGAAGAGATAATAAAAATTTCCTTAGAAACTCAAAAAAGGAGGATAAGAGTTTGGGTGCTAAAGGGGGTACCATTGAGGATAAGATTGATAATTTCATGAAAACTATAAATGATAGAATTGCAAAGCAAGAAAAGACTCCATCCAAAAATTATCATAGAAATGAATAACCTCCTTGATTGTAGGATCACCCATACAATACCAATTGGTATAATGGGAAGCCTATTCCCAATAATTAGATAAATGCTCAGAATAATGTTCCCCCAGATCCTTTGCAGAAGAATTCAGGAAATTTTGTTGATGACACTCCTTGGTGCATGGTTTACCAGATGCCTCATTCTCCTCATCAATGTGCAGTCGCATAGATGGTTGAAGTTAAAGAAGGTGCAACTAAGGAATGTGATTAGTCATATGAGGAGGAAATTGATATAAATATGATTATGGATGGTTCTAACTTAGCTAATAGTGAGTGCTCTTCTGATATGGAGTTTCATGAAATGGATATAGATGACCAAAGTAAAATTACCAACACATATCACCAATAAGTTCTCTCATATGAGGATGTTGATAGTAATGCAAAAGTATAAAATTTGGAAGCAATTGAAGATGGTGTATCCTTGAGAATACCTTTGAATGAAGAGATTGCAAGATATACCATGGCTTTGGCCACTCAAGCCAAAAGCTCATATCACTTAAGGAATAGAATAGTCGGTGGTGAACAAGGTAGTCTTGTTGGTTTTTTTGTTGGTTTTTTCATCAAGGAGCAAAATGCCAAAGGTAAAGAACAAAATTTTGAAGGAAAAGTAGAAGAAGTTAGAGTTAGGGAAGCCAAGGGAGATAAAATTTAGGCTAAGAAAGTAGATAATCCAAAAGCTAATGGAGAATCTAAGTCCACTGTTGCAAAGATGAAGATACAAAAGCAAAATCTTGAAGTTACAAGAAAGGATGCCAAGCATAAAATTGAAACAACCAAGAATCAACATAAGGAGAGTGACATGGAACCATGTATACTCCTGATTGAATTACCTAAGTACACCCCTATTGACATGTTTCAATTACTTAGCCAAGTAAAAGTATTTGTCCCCTTTCTTGAGATGATGTGAATAGATGAACACAAACAAAAGGAAGTAGCCCTTATCAATGGTGCTACTATAGCCTGTAATGATTTAGTGGTTCTCACTCCACCCAAAATGAGTGAAAAGGATAAGAAAGATACAAAATTTGAGGGAGTAATCACTAAAATCCCTCATATCTTTCTAGGAAATTCAGTAACTACTTGTCCTAGGGAGATAGATCCATTTTTCCTCACACTAATTGTTGAGGGAAATTTCATAAAAAATTGTATTATTGACTCTAGAGCATCCAATAATATCATACCAGCTAAAATCATGGAGGCATTGGGACTGAAAGTTAAAAACACTCATGGAAAGTGGCTATGTTATGGATTCAAGGGAAGTCCCTATTATTGGTGCCATCAATGAACTTCCTTATAGATTAGCAACGTATCCAAAAAAGGAATTTAATATGAGTGTGGTGGTAGTATGTAGTGTGGCATGTCATATGCCACCTTCCCTATTGATGGTAAGGATGCCCAAGTGGTACAAGAGCCAAAGGTTCCATACACATTGGATCACGCCCCTAAAGATTATACAATCCTTTTCATAGATACTGACACCAATTATTTTAAGGTGGAAGAAACACCAAGAGAAACTAATAGGCACCCTACACCTATACATAATGAAGTCAGAAGGTTTTTCCAAAAAAGATGACTTATGGAAAATGTACTTTGATGGTGCAAGTTCCAAGGAAGGGTCTGGTGTAGGAATATTTTTGGTATCAGCCACTAGCAACACGTACAAGTTTTCCTTCACTCTATCTTTTTTCTGCACAAATAATGTTGCAGAATATGAAGCACTATTATTGGGATTGATATTGGCTGAAAAGCATGGGATGAAGAAATTAATGGTAATTGGAGATTTTGAATTAGTGATATCCTAGGTAAGGGCCAAGTATGCTTGCAATAATAATAGACTAAAACAATACAAAAATGTTTTCTGGGACTCTATTGAGTAGTTTGATTCTTTTGGTATCGATTGGATGGAAATAGGATAAAATAGAGTGGCAAACCTACTTGCTAATATTGCATTAAGACCAGATGATGTAACCTTTGTAGGTATCTCTAAATTTGAGATACAGTTAAGGCCTTCCATCCCTAACAACTTACATAATTGGTAGATCTTCAATGATGATGAAGATATTCTAAAATTCTTGAGATGTGTAGATGAATATGAAGGTCAAGAGATTGACTTTGGGGAATTTGTGGAAATTATAGATGGTAAGGATACAGTTTTCAATAATGAGGTAATCCAACTACCGACAAACAAAATCCCCAAATGTCTTGTAGCACTTGAAAGGGTCTTTGATAGTCAAGATAAGAGCAAGGCTAAAACAACTATTTCCCATATAGAGGGCCTGAAGGAATATAGAGAGGAATTATTTCAACATGAGATTCCTATGAAAGAAAATGCTAAGCCTTTTAGGTAGAAGCAAATACCAATTAATCCTACTTTAACTCCCAAGATGCAAGAGGAGCTGGTAAAGTTAAGAGATGCTAGCATCATAAAACCAATTAGGCATTCCTCATGGGTGTCTAATCTGTTGTCAGTAAAAAAAAGAATGGTGATACAAGGTTGTGTGTAGATTTTAGAAATCTAAATATATCATCAATAAAGGACAATTATTCATTACCGAATGTTGAGGCCATGTTATAGAAGGTAATTGGCTGTGAACTACTATTAATGATGGATGAATTCTTTGGTTATAACCAAGTGAAATTAAAGGAGTCTGGGCAATACAAGACTGCATTCACTACCCCATGGGGCACCTATGTATATACATAAGGATGCCATTCAGCTTGAGAAATGTAGGTGCCACTTTCCAAAGGGCTATGGATGCAACCTCTTCTGATTTTATTGACTTATTCATGGTTATATACTAGGATGACTTGACTACCTACTCCAAGAAAGAGGAGGATCATTGCACACACTTGGAGAAGGAATTTATCAGGGCTTTAGAGTATGGGATCTCATTGAATCCGAAGAAATGTGCTTTTGGGGTCACTGAAGGTAAACAACTAGAGCACATTATTTCCAAAGAGGGAGTGAGGATTGATCCCGAAAGGGTCTTAGCCATAGATAAGATCCCTCAACCAAAGAATGTTAAGGGAATTCAGTCATTCTTTGGACAAATCAATTTATTGAGGATATTTGTGACTAACTTTGTAGAAATTACAAGACCCATCTCCAAGATGTTGAAGAAGGGAGAGAAGGTGGTTTGGAGTGATGAGCCTAGTTAGGAACTCAAGAAAATCAAACAAGCTATTAATGAAGTTATAGTTTTAAAATCCCCAGATTTCTCTAAACCAATGTGCATTTTCTCCTTTGCTCCATTCCATTCTATTGTTGTTGTCTTATTTCAAAAAAATGAAGCGGGATATGACTAGCCCATTGCATTCTTCAAAAAATCTTTACAAGTTGTAGAGCTCAAGTATGATATGATGGAAAAACAAGCATATGCTCTAGTTAAGGTTGTGGAGAATTTCAAAACTTGTTTGATGGGAGCTACTATAATAGCTTTTGTATCAAGTGTTATTGTGAAAGATATCTTCACTCAGTAAGAAACTACAGGCATAATGTGTAGGTGGATCAACAAGATCCAAGAATTCAACATTGATGTCTAGATTACAAAATTAGTAAGAGGGAAGGGCCTAGCTAGATTGATGGAAAAAGATAATTTGGAAGATAATCAAATTAATCACATGGAGACTATTGATGTTGCACCTATATATGATATGCAAACATGCAGATGGTATAGAAGGATTGTCCAATATTTTCAAACTTTGCAATTTCCTATAGATATGGCTGAAAATGATAAGAGAACACTAAAACTGCATGCCATAAAGTATGTGATTATTGATAATGAGTTATGGTGTAGAAGCCAAGATGCTGTACCCCTTAAATTTGTGGATGGAAAGAAAGCATTAGAACTCTTGCAAGAAATGCATAATGGATTATGTGAGGGTCACTATATGGCAAAGACCACTTCCCATAAGGTCTTGAGAGTAGGATTTTGGTGGCCTACTATTTTTAAGGATTCCCATGAGTTTGTTAAGACTTGTGATGCTTGTCACAGATTTGCAGGAAAACTAAATTTTCCAAGAAGTTTTCCACTAAGGCCTATTTCTATTCTAGCCTCTTTTCAACAATGGGGAAATGTTTTCATTGATGAAATACCAGAAAAATCTACTGGAGGGAACTCATGGATCCTGGTTGCCATTGACTATTTCACAAAGTGGGTAGAAGCAATAAGAAAAGTGTTAATGGATTTCCTAATGAACAATATTATGATTAGGTTTGGATTCCCAGAAAATATTATTTCAAATAATGTTATGTGTTTTATATCTAAGGAGTTTAAATGTTTTTGTTATAATCATGGTATACAAATTTCTTATTCTACACTTTAGCATCCTTAAGCAAATGGTCAGGTTGAGTCTAGTAATAAGAGGTTAATGAAAATTATCATAAGGGTGATGGAGAAGAACAAGAAAGTTTGTGACTCAAAGTTGAAGCTGGAATTATGGGAAAATAGGGTTACTGTGGAAAAGGCTATTGGTTATTCACTATTTGGTTCGCTGTGTGGCTTAGATGCTAGTCTCCCACAAAATAACTTGCTAAAGATGTATAATTTTGTGCAAGAATATGATGATGATATCTATGATGATATGTAGCACATAATTGATAATCTGGTGCAATTGAATGAAACAAGAAGAGAAGCTAGTGCCAAAAATGTAAACATACAACTACTATTGAGATTATGGATGCACAATCCCTAAAGCTCTAGAATCTTCAATAAAGGACCTTTTCCATGAAAGATAATCAACCACAAAGGAAAGTATTGAAACAATGGAATGTTGAATAAATATCCTATCTTGATATGATACGATATGATATGATATGATGATATATTACAAATGAACAAAATGCTTGATTATATAGGAAAAATAGAAAACCTGATATGAAAGAGATGTTGCCATGTGTCATGATCTAACAACATGTGACAACATGTGAACCCTATCTAGGAAATTATTAAATGTTGAGATAAGTTCTAGAAGGACAACTTCATCTTCTAGAAGGAATCTTATCCCTACAAACAAGGAAGGGAACATTATCCCATTTATTAAATGATTTATTAAAATCTAACCTAGGATGAAATGATGCATGACCTAAGTTAACTTATTCCAGTGTAATAATTAATTAATTAATTAATTACACTAACACCCCCCATAAGTTCAACTTAGGGAGGAAAATGCAATGATCATGCAAGAAGATAGGTCCCAGCTACGAGGCCATGTTAGGTACCCATGTACGTGAAGATGTAGAAAATCTCCCACAACTGGAGAAAAGGGGAAAACTCAATGGGAACAAAACCCCTCTCCAAAAAGGAGATAAAAAAGCAAAAAATATGGAAGAGTGATTTTTAGAGGACTCAACATTATCCCCCCAAGGACTACAACCATCACATATATACAAAGAGATCAAAAGTATGTGGACTAGATAGCCCCCCCATAAAGGAGAGTAGTCCCTTCTAGAATTTCTTCAAGACCAGTGATGAATAGAGAAGCCAAGTCAGATAGACTTGAAGAGAACCCATCCATGTACCACAATTCTGAAGAAGTGAATGTATCCATCCCTGCTGAAGAAAATCTCAACTGAGAGGTGTCGAAGGAAGAAGATGGTGCTATGCAAAGAGCCAAGTCAAGCCAGCCTCCACAACCCTGGCGAGGAGGGGGTGATGATGTGCTTCCTACCCTTGAATCTGGAGATTCAGGAGCAAGTTGATCTCGATCCCAGAATTTGGTAAACTTGTATACCTTGGAATGATGATTTGCTTGTCCATAGGCAACAAGGACATCAAACCTATCCCTAATGATGGCAAGTTTTGAAGTGAACTCAATGCTCAATCCCTCTTGAGCAAGTTCATAGATAGACAACAAATTATGAGCAATCTACGGAATGTAGACAACATCTTCCAACCTCTTTCCATAAATAGCAACATCACAGATACCAGCAACATAGACAATATCTGCATTTGTGGTAAACATTCTATCAAAGTTGGCAAGCCTTAGAGTATCCCACAAATATGTTGTTGAGAAGAAGTGACATGCCAAGAAGCACCGAAGTCAAGTACCCATCCTTCTATGTTATCAACCAAAGTAGTTATCAAAGAATTCCCCTTACCAAGATTTTCAACAGTGGCAATTCCAACAATACCTAATGATAACTCGTCATGAGAGGGGGAGTGAGGAGATTTGACTGATGTGGGAGGGAGAGAGATGTTGTGATCTCTGATTATTTTCCTTAGCTCATGTATCTCTCTCTTGAAACATGTATTCTCAATGTGACCAAGCCCATTACAGAAGTTGCACTTGGGCCTCTCCCTCTTCAACTTTTATTCCTTAGGCTGTGATGATGATTCAGAAGAAGCTCCTGCTTTTGATTTCCCCTTGTGCTTTCCCTTTCCTTTTGATGGTCCTACCACCAATGCATGAGATTTTGTGGATGTATCAACCTAGTTGAGCTTGGATTGTTCTCAAGTTAGCCATTCACAAAATGTCTCAAATGATGGCATAACAAAGCTATCACCAAGACCATCCATGGTGGAATAGAAAGAGGTAGAAAAGTAGAAGGAACCTCTTAGCTTAGATTGAATCATGAATATACACTCTTTGTCAAATTTATCTTTTCCACACCCAGAAATCTGAGTCCTTAAAGACTTGAATCTTACCAGGTAGTCTTCAATGGAAGGAAATTGATCAACAGTGAGTGAAGCAAGTTTAGCCTCCAATTACAAAGCTCGTACATCACTAATAGAACCAAAGAGATCCTTGAGCTTGTCCCAAACCTCCTTCAGAGTCTTGTACCCCTCAATATGGAAGAATAAAGAGTTGGAGACATGTAGAGAAATGAGCCCCATAGCCTCTTCACACTTAATTTGATGTTGGAATTTTTCATATTCTCTGGTTAGATGAGGTTGATTCTCATTCAAAGTGAACCAGAGTCCCTTGGACCAAAGAAGTCTCTACATATTGACCTTCCATGTGTGATAGTTATGAGGAGTAAGTATCTTGAATCCTATGTCAGCCATTAGAGGAGAACAACAATCCAAGACAATATTTCTGACAAAAAATGTTGAAAGCAGATAACTGATGAACAATCAACTAAAGTGAAGCCTTTGAAACAAAATGAAAGACTAGAAATCACTTGTAAACCCAAAATTAGGGTTTCCACTTCAACTAAGAATAATTTTTGATAGAAGTAGAATCTGGAAAAATAGAGCACACCTCTAGAAATTAGACTCGGAGAGCTTTCCAACGATATATCATTTGTAGATTTTTGATATCGTATGTGGAAGTTATGCCTTATGGAAGATTTATGCCTGAATTGATCTGAGCTGGCTAACTGGGTGCAAAATTCAAGCACCTGGGGCTCAAAAAAAATATTCCCTTGGTTGCTGATGTGAACATGGGTGTAGGTGGGGAAAAAAATAAATGCCCGTTGAATGGGCAGTGTCAGAGCAGCACTGTGGTAGAAGAACGAGTGGTGCGGCCAGCAGGGAGATTGTTTTGCTCAGAGGTAGCAGAGCCCATAGACGTTAATAAGACCAAAGCTAGGGCTTTGGTGGGGAGCACAATTAGAGGCTAGGAAACTTCGATGGTAGTGGCTGTGATAGTCGAAAGTGGGCTGGGAACAATGCATGGTCAATGAATTTTGAAGCGGCCGACGGGATGATGTCAAGTGACAAAGGCAGTAGGTCAGCGAGGTGATAGGGTTTGGTCAGAGTCTACAGAATATTGGAGGATGTTGACCACTTCAATTTTTGAATATTGCAATTTATTTTCAATTCAAAAATTAAAAATCAAATGCTGATAGAATATATTGAATGTTGATTGCCAAAAAATAAACCACAACTATAGCCATGGGAAAAATAATTCTGTTGACTACATAATTTAATTGCAGGTCACCCGCTGAAATGAATTTTTTTCCAAAACTATAGGAAAAAAATGCCCAAAAATAGCTAGAATTTAAAATTCCTTTGAAGAGGACTGAGAGGGGATATTTTTTCCTACAAATGTGTACGAATAGTACAAAAAATGCAAACCCTATATTGTACCTTAGAGGCTCCCAGATGATATAACTCTGATTTTGGAAAATGAGCAGGTGATCTATGGGTTTTAAGGCCCTATGGATGCAATGGAGAGGTTGGAGAGAGCCTGATGTGCACCAAAAATCAGCTTGGCTCCCAGGTAGAACCAACTAGCCTACAACATAAACTCCAAGCCTGCAAGAATCTTGCACTCCAACTTCTTAGATCAAGGGTTGATGTTTCACTGGACAAGCTCTAATACCATGTTGAGATTATGGATGCACAGTCCCTGAAGCTCTGGAATCCTCAATAAAGGACCTTTTCCATGAAAGATAATCAACCACAAAGGAAAGTGTTGCAACAATGGAATGTTGAATAAAGATTCTATATTGATATGATATGATATGATATGATATGATATGATATGATATGATATGATGATATATTACAAATGAAAAAATGCCTGATTATATAGGAAAAAGAGAAAACCTAACATGCAAGAGATGTTGCCATGTGTCATGATCTAACAACATGTGACAACATGTGAACCCTATCTAGGAAATTATTAAATTTTGAGATAAGTTCTAGAAGGACAACTTTATCTTCAAGAAGGAATCTTATCCTTACAAACAAGGGAATATTATCCCATTTATTAAATGATTTATTAAAATCTAACCTAGGACTAAATGATGCATGACCTAAGTTAACTTATCCTAGTGTAATAATTAATTAATTAATTAATTACACTAACAACTACAAGTCAAGCGCTTGCATGAGAAGAGGGCTTCTCCTAGAAAATTTGAGGTGGATAGTATGGTATTAGTCTAGAATTCAAGGGCTCGAGATAAGGGTAAACATGGAAATTTTGAATAATTATGGTTAGCCCCTTATCTAATAGCTAGTACACATGGGGAAGATTCTTACTTCCTTTAAATATTGATAGGAAAACTTCTTGAACTTCCAGTACATGGACAGTTCTTGAAGCCATACTTCTCCTATGTATGTTATGATTCCATGTACATCGTAGGTTTTTATATATTTTGTATATAGGTGTGTTTTCTTTGGTTCTGTCTGGTTTGGTCTTACTACCTAGTCTAGGTAGATCCCTATTTTTCTTGATTCACTCTATTTGGTTGGTCTGCTTCAACCTAACATTCTAGCATCTCAGCATGATTGCGAGAGGCATGCGTCCCCATTCGAAGCCACTGATGGAACCCATTAAGAAATCTCATGTTCTATCTCAAAATTTTGCTAAATTTTGGGTTAAGATCTATATCTCATGGCTTAGGGTTTTAGTCTAATATCACTATTTAGGGGATTTATGTTATCTTGGACCCATCTTGAAAAACCCTTAAGTTCATATATCCTCACCAGGGTTTTAATTCTCTATTCAATCCTTGTTCTTGGTTCCCGGTCTTTTAAGTCATGTCTTATGTCATCGAAATCCTTGAAATAACTAGCCATTTGGTCTAGTCTTGTCGGTTGTCATATGTTGGTCCATTATTTTAATTTTCTGATGTCAAGCTAAATATTTTCTACTAAAATCATTTCAGCCTTAAGTCATTTAATCCCATGTGTTGTATTTTTGTCGACCTAGTTGGGTCCCTCTTTTAAGACTAACAATTTTGTCATGTGTAGATATGGAAATATTTGATGACCACTCGATTGTTTCGAATGGATCTTGTTCATTCCCTGCGCACCCGTTCTACTTCACTGACTATTATTTTATTCTCATGGGGTAGTGGGCATAGGCAACATGTCATGTGCATTGGTGGGCCCAGTGTTTTTATTGAATATTGCAGAATGTATTCAAAGGAAAATAAATGGTGGTCATTGATTGATGTGGTCACATCTCAAGTGTTCCCTGTGCACCCTTCTCATTTCATTCTTCATTAAAATATTCAAGCGGGATGGTGGGAAACTACTATGTGTTGAGTCTGATAGTGGGCCCAATGTTCCCAGCAAGGCAACATGTGAATCTTTGGAAAAAATCAATGGTTGAGAATGGGTGACTGGGTCAATCCTAACCACTCCCTACTATCCCATGTAGGTCCCATCTTTGTTGTCTAGTTCTCAATGGGGTGGCGGGTGATTGCCACATGGAATAACCTAGAGGGTGTGGAAGCATTGGAGCAATGGAAAATATTAATTAAATATTTCAACACGGGGCATAGAGAATAAAGTGTGTGCTACTAAAGGAAGATATAATGCACATGTTTGAGATCATTTAATTTGATCCATTAATTGTGTAAGGAGAATAAGGCCACAAGCAATTAGTCTGGATTAAGATGTGAGTATGTAGAATCCATGAGAATTAATCTCAGCCCTTCCCCCATCTCCCCGTTGATGGAAGTTTCACGAGTTAAGACTCATAGGAGAGAGGGGAAGAAGACACATGGATTCTGGCTACAACAAAAAAGGAATGGTGGAACCCACGTATCACCAGCGAGTGGTTCCATCTAGCTTGTTGTCATTTAATAAGAATTGCAACTGTGTACAGTCAGGTTTTTCAAATCAAGCTAACTAAATTTGGATCATTCATCAGCTAACACACCCACGTGATCAATGGTTGGCATTCAAAACTCAATTTGAGGGCAAGTGAGTCGTTCTAGTTCACGTGAGCGAGCCTTAATAACTGAAAGGACATCGATCTATGGAAGCAGCAGGTTGAATAGCAATTTAAGCCTTTGTTGTGGTTTCTAGGCTTTTCTAACATCAAGGATAGGGTTATCAATCTATGAGAAGAACCAGTAAGTAAATTACTGCCTTCCCATAAGAATTATTGAAAAATTATGGTTTCCCAAACCTGTGAGTCAATTAGGGTTTTTCTTGGTTCTGCATTTTACAGTTTGGCATTCATAGAAGAAAATTGGTTGGTCCTACATTGTTGTAATCCATGTCACACCCTTATCTAAACCATAATTTTGTTCCAAGAGACCAAAGACCCTATTTTTTAAAATTCTTGTGTCATGGCTCCTAAAGCACAATCAAAAGCATCTTCATCTAAAGGGGAATCTTATGCTCCCAAAAGATCTTTGAGTAAATACCTTATTGACTAGATGCCACCCTTGACCATTGAAAAATCTAAGGTTCAATTGCTTCCCCAAGGTCCATAGGTAGCTAAGGGTTTGTTTGATAAAAACTACTCTATTAGGAATGCCAGACTACCTTGTACTAGTTAGGAATTATTTTATGGTTTGTTTAGGAATAGAAACATGGGTATTCTAGTTGGTAACCTAAGGAATTGTGACTTGGGAAAGTTGACTGTACCCAATGTCTACATGGATGTTGACTTTCTTAAATCAGTAGCTAGAAATTATGATCCAATCACAAGGACTATAAGGACATATGATGGGAAGAAAATGGTTAAAATTACCAAGGAAGAAATTTCTCATGTTTTCAAACTCACCAGGTGGAGTGATGAAATGCCTAAAACTAATGAGGAAATTCTTAGGAAGGAATATGAAAAGAGTAATATTGCATTTAGAGTCCATGTATTTCCAAGGTATCTGGCAAAGATTGGAGGTCAAAAAATTACATTGGGAAAATTTGATAAGGAACCCTTTCCTTTGAGTTATTTTGTTTCATATTTACAAAGTACCTTTTACTCCATTTTCCAAATAATTGGTTATGATCCCACCACTGGAATTCCCATGGCGTGGATGTATATGGTAGCCCACATTTAGCATCCTCAATATTGCATAGTAAATTACTATGCAGGGTTTCTTGCATAAATAATTCATGAAGCTTTGGTAAGATTGAAGAAAGGTGCAAATGGAGTAAGGTTTAGCTAGTACTCATTGCTAATGAGCATGTTCTTGTTCAAAGGTGCATCTTACTTTGGGTAGAGTATGACTTTGGAAAGGAAGAAGGGTGACTTGGATTTTCCTATACAATCTTGGACTACTATCCTTGAAAAGGATGACAAGACATATGACTTTATGGTGTGTTAGAACTTGTTTTCTTCTAAATTAAAGACAGCCCTGGTTTTAAATATATCTAGAATTCCCATAGCCCCACATGACTTCATGAGACCTAAGGAAAGAATTCTTGAGTTGGGAGTTGATCGCAATTGGGGAGATATTATCCCATATCCCAATCACATTGTTTTAAAAGTATATGGTTCCACTGTTGCACCTCACTTGATGCCAAGATATGTGCTAAAGAGAATTGGTTTCCTTGAAGTAATATGACAATTGGGAAGTGTTAAAAATGAGCATTTATTAAATCAAGGAAAAGGAACATTTTTTCCTTCATACACATGTTTCTCTAATTTTTTGATAACAAAGGGAGGTTGGAATAAGATTCTTAATATACTTAAGGCCTACCACATGAAAAGATCACTGGAGAGGATTAGGTATGATCCCAAAGGCTTCATGGCCTAGTTGAAAGAAAGGAACAAGAGTTACAAATTTGTGCACATTTTCCAATTCACTGAAGATCACTGGAGAGGATTAGGTATGATCCCAAAGGCTTCATGGCCTAGTTGAAAGAAAGGAACAAGAGTTACAAATTTGTGCACATTTTCCAATTCCCTGAAGATCTTATAAGAAATGTGTTTGATGTTCTAGAACAAGAAAAAAGAAAATCAAGATGGATTCCTTTCAATAAGATGCAAAGAAAGATAAAGAAGGAGGATCTTGATTTCGATATTATCCCAAAGATTGAAATTATAATGCAAAAGGTGAAACATGTCTCCCAGAATTTTGAGACAATAGTGGGCCATAGTGAAACTAAAGGGGTTATAAGTAAGGATAAGGGAAAGGCATGCATTGAGGAAGAACAAGGTGGAGGATAATTTCCTACTATGGAAGAGAAGTCTACACCCCAAGCCCCTAAAGAACCAAAAATAAAGTTCTTTATAAGGACAAAGAGTAAAGCAAAGAAAAATGATGTAGTTCCTGCTCCCTCCCAATAAGAGGAGAAAAATCCTTCTTCTCCTATGCCACAAGTACCACCACCATCTCCTCCAAGACCAATAGCACCCAAAATTGTGGATATTTATGCTCCACCACAAAGTACAACACCACCGAAAGAGCCACAATTGAAGAAGCAGAGGGTTAAACCAACTAGTTTGGTGGACTATAGTGATGAAGAATCTAATGATGACATATGGGTATCAGAGCAAGAGATGCAAGAAGGAATGCTCATTACACTAGAAATGATGTTGATGCAACAATTAAGTATGAGATTGAGTAAAGATGACCTCACTGGGCTTAATGGTAGAGATGATATTCGGGTGAAAACATGCACAAAGTTTTTGGATGATGATTCATTATAAAGTCTCAAGCTTTTATGGAATTTGCATGCAAGGCTAAGAGAGATGAATATGTTGATAGCTTGGCCATAGAAATAAGTCTCCATCTAGAATTTCCTTATGCCACCATCCAAGCAAAGGTTTTGAATGAAATGAGAGATAAGTTCCAAAAAATTACTGCAAAGGAAGGTAGGGAATTGGTGAGAAATAATGGAATATTATTACTTCTAGAATGGGATTTAGCTTCCTCCATTTCCTTTGATACCATAAAGATATTTGATAGCCCTTTTTACAATTTAGGAGAGGAGGTTGCAATTGCACTACTTAGGTCTTCCTTTAGTGAACAATGGGATGCATTAGCTATTTGGTCTCTAGCCCTAAGCACAAAGAAGCCTAACATTGTTGAACCTGTACCTAATTATAGTGGAGGCTTAATAATAAAGAGGGTGTCAAAAATATTGGATCTAGAGGCAACAAATATGTTAGTACATGTTGCACAATTCATAAGGGCAATCATAGAATTAGTAACTATAGAAAAGGAGAAGCTCAAGAAAGATCGTAATAATTTGTTAGTTGACTGTGGAAAGCTCAAGAAGTTTCAAATTTTGCAACCAAAAAAGAATAAGCACACTGATGTTTATTCCCCTACCACTTCACAAGAAGATGTGTTGAAACTATCAAAATCTGATGATTATTTTTCATATCCTCGTATCCCCTGAGTCTCTATGTGATATTTACCTAAGCCACATTTCCACTATTTTCATGGTGCTTTATCCACATTCTTCCCCTTCTGCCCCATAGATTTCATCCACGTTTGCATTTTTTACACTTTGGAATGTATCGGTATAGGTCCCCATTTGTCTCCCCAACCCACTATGATTTTTCCGCTAAATTCTTCTGTTTCAGGTGGTCGGCGGGACATTCTTATTGTCACGACAACTGGTGACTGTGGATGGGGCATATCGGCAAAGGTCTGGGGTATCGGCATCATGTCCTGGTGATTTCATTTTGTTTTACTCACCAGCAGTGGATGGAGCGGCTCAGTGGGAGATATGGCTATTGTTGTAAGGTCTTGGCAAGTGACCTTCGATCTTGTCGACCTTACACATAGTTTCTCTTTGAATATATTTTTGGCAGAACTTTATATCTATCTCGGCGACATAGGACATCGACAAAGGCATGTATTTGCGGCAGGAGGTCATGGTGAAAGACTTGGGTCTTGGTGAGCACATTGGGTGTCCTTTCGATGAGAGAATCTTCTGGTCTTCGCAAAGTTGAATGGAGTCAGGAGTGGCTTGTTGTGACTTATGTGTTTTGGTATTTAGTCTCCCAAGAGAAATGGGCTATGGTGATACTTCTTGTGTTCAGCGTAATGATGGTCTGATCACGGTGACATGAAGTTGGATGTAGGATCTCAGTGAAACTTAAAATGATCTATGTGACCTCTTACCGACCTGGATGAGCTACTGCAATAGTGAATAGAATAAGGGGAGTTTGTTGGTGTGAACTTTTCTCATGTCTCAGTGACTTAATGTAAGTGAAGATCTTCGAAAAAACAAGTTCCAATCTATATGAGGTCTCTCCGAAGTAGTGTGGTCACAGCGATAGTGGACAAAACATGTATTCTTTTCGGTATGATTCTCCCTGTGTCTTGGTGACTGTGAAGACAGTATGGGCTCTCGGTGAAACTTAATACATTCTGTGTGAGGTCTCCGCGATACCTAAGTTATAGCGAAGCAGAGTGAAAAAAAAGGAACATTAATTGATCTCGATATGACTAACGGGTAGCTATGGCGAATGCGATTAAAACAAGGATGCAAGCGGAATGATAAGCGAGTGAATTGCCTTCGGCAGGACGATATGGATGTCTCACCGACTGCTCAATGATGAAAACAAAATTTTAGAATGTTGAGGCCGACATGTTGAATGTTTGGAGACCGTTTCCTGCCAGCTCGATTGGAGCCCGAATCTTGTGGAGGGCCGACATAATATTTTATTTTGATATCTTTCTCATGCTGGTGTATAAATAAGCATGTTGTAGTTGTTAATAGGGACCGAACATGAGATTTTCAATTGACTTCAAAATAGATACAGTAGAATAAAATTATCAGACCAGAGGATATTATTGCATGATTTCACAATGGAGGTATTTATGAGATTCAGTTGATGTTGTTGCATTTCTCTAGTGTCAATTATCTATTGAATTGAAATGAAAAATACTACTAAGTTATCTCCATGAATGATTTTTCTGGTTGTTTAAATTAACATAGCAAGTTTATGTTTGATTTATCGATACACATTTGTTGTATTTGTGTGATCAATCAACTGGTTCTTTCAAGCAAAGATTAAATCCTCTTATTGATCATAGTAATCAGATAAACTCATTTTGGATTATTGAAGTAGAACTTAGTAGTTACATGGTTGCATGTTTATACAAGTTGTAAACAAAGCATATGCCAGATAATTTGTGTCTTCTCCAGGAAGTGTTGTTTATCTTGATATCATTTGACTCTGCATACCCAACAAGGCACTAGTCTCTGCACCTCATCATTATAAACTCATTCTGTTACTTTTAATTGAGTATTTAGGACTTAGAGCAGAATATTGTCACTATTTTCAAATTGAATTTCATATGTTCACTCCCATGTGCCATTGTGAACAAGTGTTGTAAGTGGATTGATTGCAAGTTAAGTCTGCATTATTCAGAGAGGTACACCCACCTTGGTCTTGCAGCACCTAAAGAGTAGAAGGTTTGATTGTTTCAAACCTTGTTTTGTTACCCTGAAACATCATGAAAGCTTGGCAACCTTTTGTGGTTAAAACCTGCATTTTTGAGAGCCAACAAGATGCACCCCCTGAATTTACCCCTGAAGTAATTTCCTCATGGGAAATTGTGCCATACAATGTGGAAAGTGTTCCTATTTCAATAATAGAGCCTAGTACATCAGAAACACCATAGATTGAAGAAGATATCAATGGGGAAGAGTTGCTAAGAAGAAAAATGAATATAAACAAAAAAGTGAAAATCATGGTTAGAAGGTTTTTAATAGCAACATGGAGATTGTCACTACAGTATTGGAGCATTTGAACATATAAGTGAATAATAGATTGAATAACATTCATTATAGCTATTCATCCATGGTGGTTGCTATAAATAGTTTTAACAATGACAGGGAAAGAGCTATTCCACTTATGGAAACATGGATCCCTAGGATGCAAGAATTGAGATTGATGTCCATTGGAGCTAAGAAATATGTCAATCCTCTTGAAAAGTTTAAGCCTATTGTTACTCTTTTTGGTAAAATTGAGGGGTACAAGGGAAATATTGAACCTTTGGAGATCAAAATAAGGGAGCTGGTGAAATCATTTCATGAATCACATCATGGTCTCCTTCCATCCATTTTGAAGGATGATGGTAGTATAAAAACTCTACAGGAATGGAAAGATGAAACTAATAAAATTATTTCAGATCAAGAAGTTTCAATTTGTCAAAGATATGATATGGGCACACTGAAGAGAAATATGGATATGTTGGCTCATGTAGAGATTTTGTTGTTGGAGTTTAACAAGGAGGCCAACCAAATTGTTACCAAGTATGTGCCCTATAGAGAAAATGTTGATGAGGTCATGAATTTCAACTAGCCTACTGAAGAGGAATTACTAGCATGGAGAGGCAGATACTTGGAGGGGGTGGTGGATTAGTAAGAAATGGTAGGGTGATTATTTGAAAATTTTGATTTTGAAGTCTACAATCATGATGAGTAGCAGATGGGTGAAAATGCATTGCATAGCCTAGATTTAGTACAGATTATGCTTTTGCTAAAGTATAAAAAATATAGTGCATTTTCTTCAAACTGAATTGGTGACTAGTCTATAGATGTGGACATATTCCTTGTCTTTTCCTTTTTTTTTTCTTGGGTGTTTTCTTTCACTTTCACTTTGTGTGTGTGGGCACAAATTTTGAGGTAACTATTTGAAGATTCCTTTTGGAAGGTGGGACTAGATCTCCAATGATGAATGGAGATTATTCTTATTTCACACATGTTTCCCACCACCTAGGAAGTCATTGTAACTAAAAATGGAATATATGTTATACCAGTCCAATAAGGTAATGACATGTGTACTTTTTGGCCTGAGGCCTATTTTTCTCCTTTGTTTCTATAAGAAGGAATTTAGGGCTGGAATGTAGGGGTTGGTTGAATTGTAATTGACACAGCGAATTGTTAGCAAATCATTAAGCATAGTTTGAGTTTTTTCTTAAGTTCTGAGTCTGTAGTTACTTCTGTAATTTTGATAACAAGATAGCAAATACAATACATAATGAGAAAAATTTCATGGCTTTTGTCTCTCCTCTATAATTGTTCTATGAGTTATGAATGAATATAATCAAGTATTATGTTGTTTGTCTCCATTACTTTCTAGTAGATGTGTAATTTAATTATTTCTTATTAATTCAATGAATTAGTGTAAGTACTTGAATGAGATTATTGACTCGTATGAATTATGTGCTAGGATATTTTCAAGAAGTAATGGTCGAGAATGCTATGAGGGAATGTTGTAATGCAGTGTTTCTTAAGCTATATGTTGATGTTGTTGAATTTTTATCAGATTGCATAGGTTAATATTGATCCCATGTTTAGGATAAGGCATTATTTTTAGTAAATTACTCACAATTCAGTTCCTGAGTTAGTTTATCAACAAATCACTCTTTATTTATAAATCTTTCAGATGGGTTACCATTGTAGTCATGCTACAATGATTTTTACTTTTCTCATGCTCCAAGTATAAGGTATTATTTAAGAGAACTATCAACTCTTTTGATGCACTATATTGTTGAGTAGATATATGGGAATTATCTATTGTTTACAATGTATCTATATATAAATCACTCGAGTTCTTGAAATATACATTGTGGGATTACCCGCCTGGGTTTCACAAAGCCAAAAGTGTAGGAGTAAAAATTGTTCAAATTTTACTTGTTCATTGGCCAATCCCTTTAGATTGCTAATTACTAGAAATGAAAAATTCCACAGGAAATTCTGAACACCGGCTTGGTTCTTAAAAAATAACCAATAGATTAGCAACTCTGCTAGGGACTTGCTGATTTTAAAGTCTCTAGTTCAGATCTGGTACAGGCAGAATTGATTATTATATTATTCTTTGTTGTTGAAGAATAATTTGTTCAAAATTGTAGCACAAAATCCATGTCTAGTCTTATGCATTACATTTTGGTTAATTCTATCATTTTTTGTCATGTTATGTTTAGAGTCTTTTCTAAAATTAAAAATACCAAGTCGAAGTGCAATCACTTCCTATTTCCCGATATTTTGGGTGGTGACTTTGAAGTCTCATATACCAGTGTAAAGATAAATTCTTAAAGAGAACATGAGAAGAAGGATTTTTATGCATTTGACAACATGAAGAAGACCAGGAGCTATATGAAAAACCATCTAGAGTAGAGGTTGGAACCTGAACTTGCAAAAGACAAACAACCATTATGGGTGAAGAAAACTACTGAATTGGGTAAGTTTGTTGAATCCCTTGATGGAGCATATCTTACTTTTTATAATGAAGTAGATAGTAGAAATATCCAAGGAGAAGCACATGACATTGAAGATCCTAATGTAGATCGATCAATTTTTCCTATTGATCAAGTATTTGACAATGACATTGATGTGTCGAGAGAGGAGGATAGGTGGGAGTTTTGGGATAAAAATAAGTTCTCAAAGCCTCTAACCCCTGGTGTTGGATCTGTTTTCAATGGATAGAATTTCAAACCAAAGGGAGAGTCTCCTAATATAGAAGTGCACATTTCCCGTGAGGAAGACCCGGTTGATCAAGTCTATTCTACTCCTATGCCTAGTGAGGTTGGAAATATATTAGAAAATGAAGAAGGCATAGACAGAGACATGCAAGCCTTAGAATAGGAAGAACTTAGGATTAAGGAAGAAGAAGGGAATAGACATAAGGGGTTGAAGGAGAAGGAAGATAGGATTAGAGCAAAGCAACTTGAGATAGATTCCCAAAAACAAAAAAATAGAGAAGATGATAGAAGATGTTGCTAGGTGGAAATCCTTCACTAAAAATGTCTCCAAATTGGCTACTAAGGTTACCCCTCAAATTCATAAAGTAATAGTCCAGATGGGAAGCTCTACTACTAATACCTATACCAATTTTGTTGCAACTACCAGAGCCTTAGATCTTGTTGCTACTAAGAAATCATCATTTATAGATCATGGGAAGAAGCCCATTGATTAGATAAAGAAGACTACCTTTAATACTTTCAATACCAATACCAACACAAGTACCAATACTTCATCTATTAAAACCCCTACCAATAATGATAAAATTGATCCTATTCCATCCACTGCACCCTCAAACCCCAAGATCTTGAAATTGTAGTTGGAAAATGATAAACTGCAAGATGAGTTGAAGAAAGCTGAAATAGAAGTTGCTAATGTAGAAATAGCTAGAAAGATTGTTTGGATCACGAAGCATTTTGGATCTATTTGGGTCCCTATAAAGTGTGTATTTTGGTCACCCTCATTCTAATTCTACCCTAGGATGTTCTAGTTCTGACCTAATATTTGAATTTGGATTTGGATGGCCAACTTTGGATATGTTTCAAAGTTGAAGATGGTATAAATGCAAGATGAGTTAAGTGATAGAAAATATACAAGAGAAAATAAGAAGACTGATAAGAGAAACAAGAAAGTATAGTTTTGTGCGACATTGATTCTATTCAATAAGTGTGTGTATTGTGAGTGTGGGAGATCAGTGTGAAGCTTAATGTTGAGTTTTCAAATGCAGTGAGTAGAAGGTGAACTCTATTGTTCAAGCAAGTTGATAGAGTGATTTTTGTGGAATACTTTGTTGCATTGGGATTGCAGTATCTTTGTAACAAGTATTATTTGTCTTCTTTGTATCTCTATGTTAGTGAGCCCTCTGGTTTGTTAGCCTTGTTGGACACTGAGTCCTTGTTTTGGACAATGAGTCCTTATTTCATGTAGTGAGCCTTATTTCAAGTAGTGAGCCTTATTTCAAGTAGTGAGCCTTATTTCAGGAAGTGAGCCTCTTGTAATTAGTTTTGGTTTTCTCTATAGTGTGATTTAAACCTCACAATGGTTGTTCCTACATTGGGTTTTCCACGTAAATCTAGTGTTATTGTGTTTATGTGTTGGATTTGAGTTTATGCATTTGTATTTGATGATTAATCATTTAAGCAGTATTAAGTATTAGTTTTGGTGATTGAATTAAAGGTTTAATTCTATGACAATGGATTTGCCACCCTCTTAGTTGTCCTATTCAACAATTGGTATCAAAGCAAGGTTCCTTGGTGAAGAGCTTAACTGCTTGAGGAAGGTCAGGAATGGATGGAAAAAAAAAAATTGATTATTCGAGGTTTGATGGAACTAATTATGGTATCTGGAAAGTATTGATGGAAGAATATCTAGAATATTGTAGATATGATATAGATAAAGCTTACAAAAATCCTTACACTCCTCCTAATAATGGTCTAAGTACACCTGAAGAAATCAAAGCACATGAAGTGAACAAGAGAAGTTCATCTTGAAGAATAGTCTGGTACATTTTGAGTTGATTAAGGTTCAAAATCTGAAGATGGATAAGGAAGTTTGGGATGCTTTGGAAAGAGCATATGATGGTGATGAAAGCTCCAAAGAGGAAAAACTACAGAACTTGGAGACACAGTTTGATCTTCTACATATGTTTAAAGATGAGAATATTAAATATTATGTACAAATATTGAATGAGATATTTGTTGAAATGCAAGGACTTGGTGCTACTATAGATGAAACTAGGATTGCAAAGAAGATTCTCAAAACTCTTCCTGATGCTTACAATGAGAAGGTGAGTGCTATTGAGAAAACTATAGATTATAAGACTTGCACTAAGGATATTCTATTAGGATTTTTGACATCTTATGAGATGAGGAATTTGAGTCTAAGGAATGGGTGCAAATCAAAGACTTCTTTTAAAGCTACAAAAGCTAAAGATGCAGATGAAGAAAACTTTGATGAAATAGAAGCTCACTTTGTAAGAAGAATGAGGAAAGTTTCTAGTAAGTATGAAGGTAAATTTCCCTTTAAGTGCTTTAGTTGTGGAGAAATAGGTCATTATGCTACAAGGTGTCTACAAAGAGCTAAAACGAATAAACAAAGATATGATAAATAAAAGAAAGGAAAGAAGATTAATAGAGCTTATTATGTGAATGAGAATGCTAGTATATCTAATGAGGAATCAAAATATGAAGATCCTAATGATAATCAATGCTTGTTCTTGGTGATTAAGGATGATCCTACTTCTACTAATTCTTTAAAACAAGTAAAAGAAAGCCCTCTAGAAAAGTAGAAAAATGAAGGTACAGTTATATTTTCCCTACATGATAAACAAGAGAAGAATTTTTGGGTAGTTGATAGTGGTTTTTCACATCACATGACTAGTGATAAAAGCATGTTTGTTAAGCTTGAAAAATGTGATGGAGGTTTGGTTATGTTTTGAGATGATACTGGTGCTAAAATTTATGGGATAGGTTCAGTGAGTTTTGATGGCAAGCATCATATTGATGATGTTTATTATGTTAAGTGTTTAATGCATAATATATTGAGTGTTTGTCAAATGTGTAGAAAAGGATATTATTTTGTGTTTAAGGATGAGAGATGTGAGATCTGGAAAGGATCTGGAACATTGACTGCTATAGGAAAGAAATATGAAGGGAATATCTATCAACTTTAAGGGTGTTGATGGACAATGTTTTATGACTTAGATTAATGACAATTGGTTATGGAATAGGAGAATGTGTCATATGAATTTTGATAACTTGGAAAGGATTAATGTTGTTCAAGAAATGAGATATCTATCAAGAATTACAAAGCTTGATAATGTTATTTGTATAAATTGTCAGTTTAGAAAGTAAGAAATAAATCATTACAGATCAAAGGAATAGTCCACTATTGGACTACTGGATCTAGATCATACAGATCATTGTGGTCCTACAAGAGTAAGAAGTCTACTTGGTGAAAGGCGATTTATGCTTTTAATTGATGATTATTCTAGATATACATGAGTTACATTTCTTAAAGAAAAATCAAATGCATTAGATAGATTTAAGGCATTCAAAGCTATGGTTGAAAATGAAGTGAATTTGAAGATAAAGTGCTTAAGGTCTAACAGAGGTGGAGAATTCACCTCCCATGAGTTTAATTTTTTTTGTGAAGTGCATGGAATAAAAAGACAATTATCTGCCCTGAGAACTCCTCAGTAGAATGGAGTTGTTGAAAGGAAAAATAGAATAGTTCAAGAAGTTGTTAGATCAATGATTATTAAGGCTATTTTACCAGAATTTTACTGGAAATAATCTATTTATATTGTTTCTTATGTATTCAATCGATTTCAAGCAAGAGAAAACAATACAAAGACTCCCTATGAGCTATGGCATGGAAGAATCCCTATTGTTAAATATTTCAAGGTATTTGGAAGCAAATCTTATATCAGAAGAGATGACAAAACTTTGGGTAAGTTTGATGCAAGAAGTGATGAAGGCATTTCTCTTGGATATTCTTTTAATAGCAAGGCATACAAATGTTTCAATAAAAGACTAAGAAATATTGTAGAGAGCCCTACTATCAAGGTTGATGAGATAGTAAAGAATTCTATTGACATTGATGGATATGTATTTGATGAGCCTGATTGTGTAAGAATAGAAGTGTGGTGTAGTAAAATGCATAACCTTGCATTTTTCACACTTTTTTGGACCCACCTTTCTTTATTTATGCTTCCTTATGGCTTAATTGGTCCTATTTTTCATCCACAATCCTAATAAACTATATATTTTTATGGTAAATCTGGACAAACCTCAAAAGATAAATGATCATTTAATGTCTCTTTTTGTGTGTCCCTGATTTATGGATTGGGTCTAAAATGCCACCAAGGGCATATTTTTCCTCCATAGGTCTTGGGATCTTGATTTTGAAACCATCAAAATAGGTCCCTTTTTAGAGTTTGTTCCCTAAGAATGAAGCCTTAGGACTAAGACGCCACCTAGAGCATATTAGTCCTCCTTGGCTTATTTTCAAGATTCAATTTCAAATTTGGGTGAGATTTAGCCTCCTCTAATTAATGACTTCACATGTTAGCTTGTTGTGGTGTAATTTTGGGATATTAAGCACGAATAAGTATAAATACAAGGTTCCTCCACCAATTTTTCATAACAAGCAATCTAAGAATCCAAGCATTCAAGTATTCAAGCATTCAAGCATTCAAGAGCATTTCATCTAGCATTTGAAGTCATCATCAAGATTCAAGCATCATGTCAAGGGTTTAGTGCATCCATTCATGTTGTTGAGTAAAGATTGTGGATGTAGCATTGAAGATCTATTTGCAACTATTGTTCACATCATATCCAAGGATCCATCATAGATTTTAGTTTTTTCTTCACAATGCATCATACAAGGTGATATCAATTACATATTTCATGCTTTATGCTTCATTTCATTTCATCATTTGGTTTAATTACCTACAAGGGGTTTGACCAAGGAAAACCCCCATTCACTAACAATTAACAAGTTTTCCCTCTCTTGTGTATTTTTATTTGTAGATCTAGGTTGAAGACTTGAAGATCCTTTAAATTGAAAAGTTGAAAAGTTGAAAAGTTGCATTTTCAAAGTTGTCATCTTCACAGAAACTCTCCTACAGGCCAAATCTAGAAGTTTCAGGACCTCAGATCTAGAGAGAAGCAAGTGCAGACCTTAAAGCTCGGGATCACATTTGGAAAGTTTAGAAATTTAGAACATGACTAATACACCACTTTGGGTGTCTTAGTCCTCCACAGGGTATTTTTAAGAGATTATTTAGGATTATGTTTCGGCATCTAAAGACTTTGTATTTTTCCTAAAAAATAGCAATAGGACTAATATGCCACTCTGCGAATCTTAGTACTTCACAACATATTTTGACAGATTCTTTACATTTCCAAAATCCTCATTACATCTCCAAACTTCCCAGGTACACATACCCTAACTTGGTGTAGCTTAATTTCATCATTTTTACTCATTATTTGGCTTATATTACTTGATTTTGTGAGCTGAATGTTCATTTGTCTTCATTTAACTTCCATTTCGTATATCACATTATGTTTTCCAAAATTTATCTTTTCCAAGCATTTGCTTCGTGGTGAACCCTTTAGAATTTTAAGAAACCCTTCCTAAGACCCTCCTAATTCAAAATTGGCTCACCTTGAGAGGTTGTTAGTCAATCCTATTAGGAATCTTAGGACACTAGTGAATGGTTGAATGAGAAAAGTGTGATATCCCAAAAAGGTATCCATCATTTTTCCTATTCATCAAGAAGATATTGTGGAAGAACAGGAAAAAGATGAGCAAGGGAAGCAGGATGAATAGAATGGAACAAAAGAAGATGCTCCGGTGATGTCCCCTAAGACACCGAAATATGTACAAAAGAATCATTCAAAAAATTAGATTATTGGAGACAAGACAAAAGGTGTGCTGACTAGAAGCAGAGTTTCTACTGAAGTGAATCTATGTTTACTTTTTGAGATTGAACCAAAGACTATAAGTTGGAAAGAATCAATGAAAGAAGAAATTATTCAGATTGAGAAGAATCAAACTTGGGAACTGGTCCCAAGACCGGTAGATGAAAACATCATTGGATCAAAGTGGGTATTCAAAATTAAGTTTAATCAGAATGGAGAAGTTGTTAGAAACAAAGTGAGGCTTGTGTGTAAAGGCTACTCACAAGTAAAAAGCATAGATTTTTAGGAAACTTTTCCTCTGGTAGCAAGAATGGAAGTTATAAGGATGTTCTTGGTATTTTCTACTCATAAAGACTTTAAGGTCTATCAAATGGATGTCAAGATAGCATTTTTGAATGGTGAACTAGAAGAAGTTTATATCAAAGAACTAGAAGGATTGCAGTTAATAGATCAACCAGATATGGTGTGCAGATTGAAGCAAGCTCCTAGAGC
The DNA here is from genome assembly GCA_007258455.2 of Sequoia sempervirens. Classification (NCBI taxonomy): domain Eukaryota; kingdom Viridiplantae; phylum Streptophyta; class Pinopsida; order Cupressales; family Cupressaceae; genus Sequoia; species Sequoia sempervirens. The sequence continues at coordinate 162,918,910 of VDFB02000008.1, forward strand.
TTGGTATGTGAGGTTAGATAAGTATTTGATTCAGAAAAGCTTTAACAAAGGTACTATAGACAATAATCTATAGTTTAAGATTGAAAATGACAGAATCTTGATTGTAGTAGTGTATGTTGATCACATTATCTTTGGAAGAAATAAAAATATGTGTAAGAGGTTTGCGGAAGATATGCAAAAAGAATTTGAAATTTCTATGTTTGGGGAAATTATTTTCTTTCTTGTGCTACAAATTAATCAAATAGAGAAGGGAGTTTTCATTTCATGGTCTAAGTATGTGAGAGAGATGTTGAAGAAGTTTGGGATGAATGGTTCCAAACTGATAAGTACTCCTATGGTGACTAGATGCAAATTGCGTAAAGATGATGATTCACCTAAGATTGATCTGAGCAAGTATAGATCTACAATTGGCAGACTATTGTACTTGACTGCTACTAGACCAGATATCATGCATGCTATAAGGAATCTCATGTTGTTAAAATAATTTTTAGATATTTGAATGGCACTCTAGATTATGGATTGTGGTATCCTAAAGATACTGATTTTACACTTAGTTTATACAGATGTAGATTGGGTTGGATGTGTAGATGATAGAAAGAGTACAAGTGGTGGTGCATTCTTTCTTTGATGCAAATTAGTGGCATGGTAAAGTAAAAAGAAATATTTAGTCTCCATGTCTATTGATGAAGCTAAGTATATTGTTGCTACATATTTTTATACACAAGTTCTATGGATGAAATAGACATTGAAAGATATCATAGTGGTATATATAATGATCCCATTTCTATTTTTTGTGATACTACAAGTGGAATTAATATTTCAAAGAATCATGTGATGCATTTGAGGATGAAGCATATATATATATCAGATATAATTTCTTAAGAGAGTAATTAATAGAGAATGAAACAAAGCTTGAGTATGTTCCAATGAAGGATCATATTGTTGATATTTTCACGAAGGCTCTTCCTAAAGATACTTTTGTGTATCTCTAGGAGAAGTTTGGGGTTATTTCCCCTCCTTTCTTAAACTAGATGCATATGGAGATGCATCAATCTGGTGGATCTATGGATCTATCTTTCTTTTGGGCTGATGTTTTGGTGGCTACCCCTCAAGGGGAGCAGGTAGTACTAGGTATTTTCATTATGAGTATTATGTTTTTCATGTCAAAGGAGAAATCAATGTAAAATATTCTTTTTCCTTTTCCATTGATGTCAAAGGGGGAGAAGAAGCATGTGAAAAAAGAATGGAAGAATGAGAGAAGAAGTGTATAAGAAATTATCTTCTAAGGGGGAGAAACATAAAAGTCTATTCAAAGCTTGTATGTTGTCTTTGATGGTTTTTCACATCATGTGTTGTCATCAATGGCAAAGGGGGATATTGTTGCAAGAATGGAAAGATTGAAGGTGTTGTCATTGATGTCAACTAGTCAACTAGTTATCCACTAGTTGTTGTTGGTTGTATATGTCAAGGATATTGCGAAAATTTTAATAAAGATATGTTGCAAGTGTTTAGTGGTTCCTCTGGGTTTTGGTATGGATTACTCCTATGATTGTGTAGTTCAGATATGTTGTTCATGGGTGTTAAAAGATGTTATATCCATATTTTTTATTGTTGATTTTTTGTACAATGCAAGTTGTGTTCACCAATTGTGAACTCTGTTTTTCTTTATTTCTAGTTGAGGTCTGGGAGAAATGTTGTTGGTTCGAATTTCTCTTTGATGAATTCTTATGGCGTTTGGTTATAAAGTTGAGTTGCACTAATTGTATTGAAGTTAATTTTGGCATTTGGAAAGTTTGTGCTTAATGGTTCTATGTGTTTTACATTGGTTTGGTCGACCTTGTGCGAAATACTACATTCGAGGATGATGAAGCATGTTGGATCTATTTGGATACCTATGAAGTGTGTGTTTGGGTTTCCCTCATTCTAATTCCACCCTAGGATTTTTTGGCACTGATCTAATATTTGAATTTGGATTTGGATGGCTGAATTTGGATATATTTTAAAGTTGAAGATGGTATAAATGCAAGACGAGTTAAGTGATAGAAAATATACAAGAGCGATAATAGAAAAGAGAAAGTACATTTTGGTGTAACATTGATTCTATTCAACAAGTGTGTGTGTTGCAAGTGTGGGAGATCAGTACAAAGCTTAATGCTGAGTTTTCAGATGCAGTGAGCAGAACGTGAACTCTTTCATTCATGCAATTTGATCGAGTGCTTGTGGTGGAATTTTTTGTTGCATTGGGATTGTACTCTATCTATAACAAGTCTTCTTTATATCTCTGTGGCAGTGAGCCCTCTAGGTTGTTATTCCTATTGGGTAGTGAGTCCTTGTTCTAGATAGTGAGTCCTTATTTCAAGCAGTGAGCCTCTAGTAATCAATTTTGATATTCTCTATATTGTGAGTTAATCCTCACCATCGTTTTTCATGCATTTGGTTTTCTACATAAATCTGGTGTTATTGTGTTTATGTGTTGGTTTTTAGTTTTTTCATTGGAATTTGATGATTAATCATTTAAGCAGTATTAAGTATTAGTTCTGATGATTGAATTAAAGGTTTAATTCTATGACAACTGATTCAACCCCCCCCCACTCTCAGTTGTCCTATTCCACAGTACTCTCTTTCACTAGAATGTTCTCACAAGAAAAAGGTGAATGGAAATTAGTTAGGGTTATGTTTAGAAAGTTGTCTATGATCTCATTCTCTTGTGCCATAATATCTTCCCAAGTGGGAGGAGGAGAAGGACAAGCAAGACTTTCATTATTCTCAACAATTTCATCTTCTTTCACCAAGATATTTTTGTCACTAATAGGAGAGGTATCAGGAGAAAAACAATTATTATTTTCATGGTTATCTATACGTGTATCCTCGTCTATCATATCATTCCCATAAATAGGAGAGATAGGAATCATTTTAGGTTTAAGGAAAGTGTTAACATTTTCCCTCTCTTGCACTAAGAAACTCTCATAATTAGGAAATGCATTGAAAGAATGGCTAACATGCTTATTGACTAAATTTTTCTTTGCAAACTTGGGAAAGATAGATATCAACATTTGTGAAAAGTAATTGGTGGAAACTTGAAATGGAAAGAGACTTAAAATGAAACACGATGATCTAAAATGGAAAGTGTAGATGCAATTTTTAGATTCCAAACAAGGGATTAAATACTAATTACACTATGCAACAATCTAAAAATGAAATGTTGTAAATGCAAATTTGGAATTAAGAAATGCAAATCCATATAACAACAAAACAAAAGTGCAAAAACAAGGTTTTGAATACTATAAAAGGCAGTTTTAGGGCTGATCTGGTACTAATTCGCCCAAAGGGGTGTATGAGTCCCATTCAAGGTTTTTGGAGGGGTCAAATGTTGAAAAATGCACAACACAAAAATCCTAGAAAGTATGAAAAAAAACCTGTACTAGGACTAAATTGCCCGGAGGGGTGTATGAGTCCCAATTTAGGGTTTTTGCACTGTTTTTAGAAAATTCTATGTGAATGTTATGTTTTTCTGATTAGGATGATTTCTAAGATAAGTGAAAATCTAGATTTCAAATGAAATTCAATAAATGCAACCTATATGCACTTTCGCTAATGTAAGATTTAGAAACCCTAGAATTCCAATTAACTAATGAAAACCCTAATGCAATGTTAATGCAAGCTAAATCTAGGATTATGATGCACTCCAAATCAAAGTTAAGGTGTTCTAAATGCAAGTTCACCAAAATGATTTGTCGAAAAATCTCACTCTATGGTTTAGAACATAGGCCAACAAGTTTTCTTTGAATATCATTCAAGGAAACCCTAGAGATCTCAATCCAAGGATGAAGTATGGAAAAGAGATCTTGCAATAGGGTTTCCTAGGGTCTGATTAGAGACTATAGAGGGGTTAGACACCAAGCCAAGGCTTGGAAATACATGTAATATGAAAGATCTAATGATAAAACCTAATGATGTGCAAGACTTGAATATATGACCTAGAAATGAAACTGAAATGTAGAATATCAAACTAGAAATGAATAGAGGTGCACCTAGAAGAGTGATGAGGTCAAAAAAAGGTCCAAATCCCTAAAAATTTGTTGTTTGATTCCCACTAGGACTCATATGCTAGTTTGGGTGATTTAGTCCCAAACTAGTGTTTATGGGTGGAAACAGGAATCTGATAGTGGTGAGTCTGAATCTCTTGAAATCTGAAAAAAATATTTTATACTAGAACTCATATGCTACAAGTGGTGTATTAGTCCTGGACTCTTATTTTTTAGAGGATTAGGACCTGAATACACTCTCTTATGTCTACTCTTCCTTCCACACTTCATTTTTTGATTTGAAACCCTGATTTGCAACCTGTAGGTGACTTTATGTGAAGATAGCAACCTTGTGACAACATGATGACTTTCTTCAACCTTGTAACCTGATGAGTCTAGTTTATGGTCTCTTTTTGGGTATAATTTGTGATCTATTTGCTAAATTTATCATGGAATTTGACATTAAGTGTTGATACTTTTATGATATTTTCCTCAAAATATAGACATTGGGCTTAATCTTATTTATGCAAACCTTTAATGATAAATTGCATGTTAAATGGACTGTCTATATTAATTTTGCATATGGTTAATGAATGTTCCTTAAGGTGGTTACAGATATGCAATTATTGTGCATACTAATATTTCCATGCAGATTTAATTTGAGGATGCTAAATTCAGGAAGACACCACCAGTTGGGCATGCACCATAATGCCCAACAAGGGATTCATTCAAAGGTCGATGGAAAGAGATTCCTCATGAAAACTAAACATAGTTTCCTTGTAGTGATCATTACTGATGTTGAGAAAATGTACACATTACTGTAGCACTAAATTTGTGGTTGGACATGCATGTCTGACCAGATTCCATGCATGCATAATTGCCACCACCCCACTTTCTTTATTTTTCGTAAATGGCATCCTCCCTATTCATGGAGTTGATTTCCTTGTTTAGTTGATAGTATAAATAAATATTTGATGCTCCTTCTCTAGAGCTTGCACGATTTGATATTGTAATTACATTCTTGAGTTTTTAGTAATCTAGATATATTACTCTTTTGTACTCATGATTTACAGTGAATAAAATAAAGTTCTGAGTTCAAGCATCTGAGTCCTCATTATTTTTATAGGATACTTATCCAAGGGGGCCTACTTGGTGAGTAATCCATCCTTTAGTTTATTATTAGTTTAGTGTTACTTGTTGTTTAGTAATTAGTTAAAAATTTGGCATCGACTATTCCTGTAGCCACTAGAATTCTATTCTATGACTATTCCTGTAGCCAAATAAGACAGAGTAGTGCCCTATTTGTTGCTCAGATTTTCATTTTTGTCATGCATTTTAGCTTGGTGTAATTGTTGATTGATGGTTAGCATTTATGTTATTCCTTTCTAAGCAATTTACTTTTTACATTGTGTTTTTCCTAGCTGTAGAATGAAAATGGCTACTTTGGGTTTCTAGTGCACATATTGTGCTGACCCATTTCAAGTTCACGTCCCTAGGTTCACAAGTTAAATGCACCTTCATGATGATTGAAATAGCTATTTAGGTTAGATTTCCAATCTCTGAATCGTGGTTGTGAAGGCCTAGTTGTTGAATCATTGTAGGAGGCAGACATTTTTGGCATCATTGGGGATGGTGTCAAAATAGGGAGTTCTTTGGAGTCATTGGTATTTTTTCTTGTTGTAGTGTTTTTGGAAGTTGTTCTTAGTATACTCTCATTTAGGAAGTAATGACCCCCCTTATTCTTTATTGATTCTTTGTGTGAGTTGGTTGATAGTGAGTGATACTACATGCATAGAGGAAGGAGAAGGGATGCGTATAGGAGACTCCTTCCTAACAATCCCAATCCATTCCAGCTAGTTGAATATCATAACCTACCAAGAGAAGAAGAAGAAGATCCACACCCATTTTTTGATGCATTTCCTAATCTAACTAGCTCTTAAATCTCCTCTGAAGACCAAAATCATCTTGAGAACCCCTTTGCTTTGGAACTACATCAAGCAAGCATGGGTGATGCAAATAGGAACAGACCTAACCAACCAGCTTTTCCTTTCCCCATTTCCCATCAGAATGAAGTTGACAACATCAAAAACATCCCTGCTTCAGCACTCCCCAAGTTTTATGGACTTGTCACCGAAGATCTTGATACCTTTTTGTTTAAATTTGACATACTCTGTAGGAGTTATGATTATACCACCAATACCCATAGGCTTAAGCTATTTTCTACCACTCTGAAAGAAGCTGCATTAAGATGGTTCATGAGCCTAGTAAAAGATACTATGGAAACTTGAGAAGACATGAAGACAAAATTCCTTGATAAATACAGGGAATATTGTAGAGGCAGTGACATGAGAGGAGGTGACATTTTTAGGATGCAACAAAAGGAAGATGAGAGACTAGAGGATTATATCACAAGGTTTCTATTTTTCCTACAAAAATATCCACACCATACACTCAATGAAGACTCATAAAAGTTACTTTTCCTAAGAGGAATCAATGATAGCTACACTGATGCCTTGGACCTGATGGGAGGAGGAGATATCTCCCAAGTTCCTTGGGAGGATATCAAGAAAATATTCTAGAACTACTCTAGGGTAGCCTCAAAGAAAGGGAGAGCTTACCAATCTTCCATGGGTAAGTCAACTAATGCTGGAATTTCAAGAATGGAGATTACTCATTTGTTGCTAGACTTCAATCTATAAAAAATCTAGCCACTCAGCTAGATACACTTTAGGCCAAGAAGAAGGAAGAGGAGACAAAGGAAATGTTGGTAGAGTATTTCCCCCATTGTAGAAAAAAGAAGGACTATAGATACAAGATGGTAGCCAATATTGAAGGAAAGAAAATTGTACTTGAGTTCAAGCCAATTCAGATTGAAGAAGACCAAGTCTACTATGTTGCACAAAGGAGGCCTTGGGCTCCAAGACAAGGTATGCCACTAGATCCACTCTCTTATGTTGGGCCATATTTCAATTCCTATTCATCTGGAAACCAATTGTAGCCCCCATATCCATCTAGCTATGGAGGATATCCACCACAACCTTAGGGTAACCCTCCAAATGCTTGGACCAATCATCAAAACTTTCCACACTAGTGGCAACAACCTTAGGGGAATTGGCAAAAACCTCAGGGGAATTAGAAATAATTTCAAGGGCATTGACAACCACCTCCAGGAAATTGGCAGCAAACAAATCAATGGAGGGGAGAACAACAATGGCCTACCCAGACAACCAGTTACATGCAACCACCTTCTTAGCCCTAGCAGCCTACTATAATGCCTCCACCTACTAATTCAAGCTCGAATGCACCTAAACCTACTTAGCTACTAGCTCATCCCACACACTATCGAAATAACAAACCACAACAGCATCTTGCATATTCTGGTAATTCAAATTAATTCCCTACATATGATGTGAGTGTAAGTGACATCCACCTACATTTAAGAACTACTCTACCAACCGCTAGCCAAGCCCATTATCACTGAGCTTCCTGTGGAAGAGGAGGAGGAACCTCTAAATGATCCCATTCATCCAAATGCACCTAAAAATCCTAAGCCAACCCAAGTCAAGCAAACTAAATAAGAACCACCATTTCCTCAGACATTGGAATTTTCCAAGAAGAAGGAAGAGAAGGAGGATACAAATTTTGATATCTTGGATCAGTTGAAGCATATATGTGTCCAAATCCCTCTATTCCATACCATAAAGGATGTTCCAATTTATAGAAAGTAAATCAAGGAAGCATGCCTCAAGAAGCCAGGTAGGAAAAAGAAAGACCCAACTATAGTTCATGTGGTGGGACAACTAGCTAACATCATGCTTGGAAAAGTGACTATCCCCAAGTACACTAACCCAAGTAGTTATGTGGTAGCAGTTGTTATAAACATGATTGAAATTAAGAATCCTCTGATTGATTTAGGGGTAGTAATAAATGTAATGACCAAGGAAATCCTACATAAACTAAATGTTTCAAGCATGAGATCTACTCCTACTATCCTATAGCTTGCTAATAGTTCTACTATTAAACTTGCCGGTATAGTGGAGGATCTTGTGGTAGTTTTAGACTCCTCGGAGTACCCAACATACTTCATGATTCTTTCTCCTAAGGCTACACTAGGTGGGTATCCCATTATTCTTAGAAGGCTGTGGTTAGCAACTACAGATGCATATATTGGATGTTAGACAAGTGACATGACCATTTCAGATGGGAAGAGCACTAAAAATTTTGTTCTTTATCCTCCTGCTCAGCCATCTCATAATGAGGATAATCCCATATGGCCACATGTTGGTGAAGAGGCTGAGGAAGTTAATTTTGTGGCATAGCTTATGATGTTAGGCATAAGATATTTCATGCAGCTTCAAGATGAGGATGAATTATTGGCTAACATCATTCATAACCATTGTGAAGTGGAGGAAACATCATCTTTTCATTCTGCTACTCCAATCAAGACACTTTTGCATGCTCTTCCTACAGCCACTATTCCTGCAAACGTTCTTCCTACAGCCACTCTTCCTACAGATAGACTTCCTGCAACAATAGGTATGTCCTATGAATTGCTGCCATATGAACTAAAGGTACCATGTGTTAATGAAGTGGCCATGATATAGTCAGTTACACAAGTACAAGTGTGAGAAGGAAAGTATCTAAATGTTAAAAGTAAATTAAGTGAAGAACAACAATTGTTATTGGTGAACTTATTAAGGACCCATCTGCATGCATTTGCATGGGATTATCATGATAAGAAGGGATTGGACCCTAAAATTTGTACACACAAAATTTATATCAGAGATGATTGCACCCTAGTGAGGCAACCACAAAGAAGAATTAACCCTGCACTAAGAGAAATTGTAAAAGGAGAACTATAGAAATTGCTAGATGCGGGATTTATCTACCCCATTTTAGATAGCCAGTGGGTGTCTCCATTAGTGATTGATCCCAAGAAAGGAGGGAAATGGAAAGTTTTTTTTGATTACAAGGAACTTACTGCTACCACCAAGAAGGACCATTTTCCCTTACCTTTCATCAATCAAGTTTTGGACACACTTGCAGGAAAACAATACTTTTCTTTTCTAGATGGATTCAGCGGCAACAACTAGATCCAAATTGTTCCAAAAGACTAGAAGAAGACCACATTTACCTTTCCATGGGGGACCTATGCCTACTCGGTACTCACATTTGGCTTATGCAATGCACCTATAACCTTGCAGAGGGAAATCATTAGCATATTTTTAGACATTTCTCATGATTGTATGGAAATTTATATGGATGGCTTTACCACTTATGGTGTTGATTTTAATCAAGCATTGGAAAATCTCAAAAGAGTCCTACAGAGATGTGAAGACTAAAATTTTTCCTTAAACAGTGAAAAGTGCTTCATGATGATGTAGGAAGGTGTAGTTCTTGGCCACTACATCTCCCACAAGGGAATCCAAGTAGATCCTACAAAAATTGAGGTGATCACAAATCTTCCCACACCTACAAAACAGAAGGATGTTAGGAGTTTTTTGGGCCATGTAGGATATTATAGGAATTTCATCAAGGATTTTAGTAAAGTAGAAGCACCATTGTATACTCTTCTCACTAAAGATGTTGAATTCTAGTGGACTGAAGCTTGTGACAAGGAATTTTTTGTCTTAAGGTAGCTTTGACTCATGCTCGTGTACTCAAAGGACCTAATTGGGAGATTCCTTTCCACATTCATACTGATGAATCAAATTATGTCATAGGAGCAGTCTTAGGACAAAAAGAAGGAGCTATTGAAAATTCCATTTATTTTGTTAGAAAAAATTTGCAAGGAGCTGAATTCAATTATATAGTGACAAAAAAGGAAATGTTGGCAGTAATTTATTCCCTAAAAAAATTTAGACATTACATAACAGGTTACCAAGTCTTTGTGCACATTGATCATGTAGCCATTAGGTATCTCATGAATAAACCTTTGATCATAGGTAGACTAGCAAGATGGTTATTGTTGATAAAGGAGTTTGATATAACCATTGTGGATAAGCCAGGGAAGGCCAATGTTGTTGTAGATTTTCTTTCAAGGCTAACTACGTCAGAAGATAATCAGGCCATAGATGACTCTTTTCTTGATGAGCATCTATTCTCCATTAGTGTACAAACACCCTAGTATGTTGACATAGATAACTATCTGGTCACAGGTAGAGTTCCACCTCACTTCTCTCCAAAAGAGAGAAAGGCACTCATTGAAAAGTATTTTCCTTTCTCATGGATTGCTAGATGTTTTTTTTATACTCGACTAGACCTTGTCATGGGGAGATGTGTGAGAGAAGATGAGAGATATGATATTTTGCATGCATGCCACAATGAACCATGTGGAGGAAATTTTGCAGCCATGAGGACAACAATGAAGATTTTGAACATAGGCTATTACTGGTCAACACTCAACAAGGATGCAGGAAGGTATACAAGAAAATGTGATAGATGCCAAAGAATGGGCAGGCCAACCAAATATGATGAGATGCCACTTTATCCTCAGGTATTAATCAATCATTTTGACAAGTGGGGATTGGATTTTGTAGGACCCATTCGCCCTCCATCAAATAGTAAGTCTTATATCTTGGTATGCATTGATTATGTAACAAAGTGGGTAGAAGTTAAGGCCATGAAGCATGCAAGAGATAAAAAGGTTGTAGAATTTCTTTATGAGGATATTTTCACAAGATACAAATTTCCAAGAGAGAGAGTGACTGATCAAGGGGCTCAATTCACATCAACCCTTGTTGCAACACTAGTCAATGAGTAAAACATAAGGCACATAAATTCTACTCCTTATCACCCCCAAGCTAATGGCCAAGTTGAGGTGACCAACAGAGAAATTGAAGCTATTCTAACCAAAATAGTAGCTATCCACATAAAGGATTGGGAAAATAGATTACCAGAAGTTGTTTGGGCCTACAGAACTGCCTAGAAAATAACTACAAGCTTCACTCCATTTGAGTTGTTGTATGGAAAGACAACCATGATGCCCATTGAATTTGAGCATAAAACTCTTAGGACTGTAGTAGATTTGGGGATGGATATTTTTGAGGCATAGAAAGAAAGAATCATGCAACTAAATACTTTGGATGAGATGAGAAGAGTATCCCTACATCACACAGAGGTAGTGTAGGATCATAGAATCAAGTGGCATGACAAATTCATCAAGGACAAGAAATTCCAACCAGGAGATTGGGCACTACTCTATGATTCAAGATACCAGGAAAATATAGGAAAATTATAGACAAGGTAGCTAGGACCATATGAGGTTGTTGAAGTATTCCCTAATGGTGTTGTATAGCTCATTACTATTGACCCAGTTAAATTTAAGTTGCTTGTCAATGGTCACCGTCTTAAATTGTATCACAAGCCAACTTCCAAGGATAATTTCCTACAACAATTCACTCAGCATGTATCATCTAAGCTTCCTACAGCCGAAGGAAGTGGACCTAGTGTCCCTCCTTCTAGATAATTAAGGTACGTACTTGTCATAATAAAGACTTCCACCTTTGTGGGAGTCCATTTCTTCACCCATCCGCCAATCCACCCATCCATTTCCACCTTTCTCTCTCTTCCATCACTTCACTTCACTTCACTCCACCTCATTCTACCTCATCTTCATTAATTTCTCAACTTATTTCCTAAAAAGGTGAGTGGTACTTTCTCTACCAATATATAGCATGCCAATATTCCCTACCCTATCAAATCATCATTCCACATGTGTGGACGCATGCCCAAATTTAGGTGGGGGAGAAGGAAAAATATGTGAATATTTTTCCCACGTGTCAGTCTATGCTGGTCTACATCAGCAAAATTTAAATTGAGTTGATTTGAAATATGAGTGAGAGGACAACTCACATGTGTGAAGTGACACCAACTACTGCCACCATTTCTCTTCATTATAGCTTTTCTTTATTACTCTTTCCTTTCCATTATTGACCCTGTCATATCTCAAGTTGTGTTGTAAACAAAAGGTAAGTTAGAAAAGGGAAAATTCAGTCAACATTGGCATTAGAAAGTTAGCAAGTGTTGTAGGAAGGTGAATTTTATTTTCAGACGGAAGTGCAGGAAGGAAACCGCAAAGTGTTTTTTTATTATAGATAATGGGAGGTGGGTTAATTTGGAATGAACCCACGGTGCATGATGTATTACTATAGGATGCACCCTGCCTGAACAAATACAAAAACTATGGATGGATTGACTAATTCTTGAAGTTGGATGATTTCGATGAAGACATTGCACTATATTTCTCCTAGACATTGTCTAAAGGCAAGGCCACAATAAAAGGGATGGAGGTCATAGCAACTGAAGAAAGAATTGCAAAGGTTACAGGGTTACCTATTGATGGTGAATATTACCCTGCTTCCAAAGATGCCAGATCGTCTAGGGTTGAATTTACAAATTTGAACGACCCTCCATTGAGCATAGATAAAAAAGTTGCGAATAGAATGTCTCTACCTAAGCCATGGAAGCAAATAGTTGTTTATGTCATAAAATACATCACCTGTGAAGTTATCCAGTCAAATTTTCACTTCATGCACTTCAATATTTTGAATCGTATGAGGCACAAAAGGAGGATGAATGTGTCAAACATGTTATACAACCTTCTCTCAATCATAGTGGCTGAGACCCAAAAAGGTAGGGACAATTCTATTTCCCACCATTATCTGATTAAATTACTAGTTGAAAAGTCTCTGCATAATGTATCTGGAATGACCTAGGAAGAATTCATAAAAATTGATCAAATTAGACCTGAGCACTTGCAACCTAGGGTCTTACCTCAACCCTATAGGTCTAGTAGGAGATTGGGAATGACTGAAGCCACTCTTGGTGCAGGCCCGAGTGTAAACCCTCCTGCAAAAAAAGAAACTATAGAAATTATCTCTTCTGGGATAGAGCACTTAGACAAAGAAAGTTCTTCCCTTGACTCTAATGATGATTTTCCACTTGGAATTCTAATGAAAAAAAGGGCAGAGAAGAGGGAAGTAGGAATGAGAAAAGGAAAGGCCAAAAGGAAGCTGAAAAAGAAAGAGGTGCCAAGTTCTAAAAAGAGAAAGGTTGACACTGTTCATCCTCCAGCCAAAGAAAAACATGAGAGCCCTCCTAGGAAAGCGAGACCAAATGGCCCAACCTTTGGTATTCCTTCACAAGAAATCCCTAATTCTAGAGAAGTATCACAAGGGGACATAGAAGCTCCAATAGGGTAGGAGAATGTCGAGGAGGAAGATATATTTAAGGCAACGACAAACATAACATTGGTTGATCTTGCCAATATTGCAAAACAAGTCAAAAATTAGGAGTATGAGGAAAATTAGGACTTCCTACAACAAGTGGTCCTATAGCAAGAGACCCTGTAGCAAAATACAAAACAAGAGCAAGAGTCCCTACAACAACAGCTCGAATTGGGATAAAAATCAGTACCCTTGCAGCCAAAAATGGCAGGACAACCTGAATCTTTGTAGTTAACATTAGTGTCAAAAAATATGCTTGTAGGAATACATAACCCCCATGATTTTTCAATGCACAAGGTTTCCATGCATTTATGGAAAGAGATGCAAATAAGAGAAAAGGAATGGGAGGAAAAACATATATTGAAGAAGGAAATTTAAAAGAGAGATGAGGAAATTGAAGATAAAGATGCAGAAATTGCCACCTTGAAGAAGAAGGTGGATGATATGGCAGCCTTGGTACCACATATTTTGGAATGTAGGACCCTTCCAAGGGTCTATGCTCTACATTTGAAGGATAAATATCTCTCTTTTAGACTGGAAAGAATTGTCTCAAGTTTGAACTCTTCTATTGAGACCCTTGTTGAATTTTTCAATGCTTATCAAATTGCTTCCCCTAAAATGAAGAATTTATTGTGTCAGTTTTATTTGCATAATTATGTTGTAACTGAAGACCATGATTGATATATATTGTTGTATGTTGGGGATGTACAATTAAGGGCATTTATGTCTTGGGTAAAAAATGAGATTAGCTGGGGACAACAATATGGGGCTTATAAGCAATTGAAGTCTAACATCCCTTTTCCCATTAGGGATGAATCAAGGAATCCAGGGGATATTTTCATGGAATGGTACAAAATGCTTTTGATACCTAGCTATGGTAATGGGATTATGCCTTGGATAGAAGTAGTTTATATTGAATATGAGGTAAAGGAAAAAGAAAAAGAGGAAACCATGAAGAGATACCTCTCACAAAGATGAAACAACTTAACTAATGATCTCAAGCAGGCTGAGCCTCATTCCATCCAGAACTATGCAGTAGCTCTTAAAAGCATTGACAAATATATTCAAATTGGAAGGAAAAAGGGGCGATTCTGGCTTCCCTGACTTTTCAGCCACCCATCCTAATGTGGCATGTACCAAACTTCAGGTTCTACCAATATGATATTGCTATACAGAAACAAAGATGGAGTAGATTGGGAAGATTGGGAGGATTCCATTGGGATCCTGATTCACACACAACACACTCTAATGTGGGATAGTTTTTAGTTGCAAGTTTTAGAGTATCGACCAAGAAAAAGAATAGCCCTTCCCCTGCTGGAGGACTAGCAAGATCTTACGTTGGGGGGAGTGATGAGTCTAGTTTATCGTATTATTTTTGGGTAGAATTTGTGATCTAGTTGCTGAAGTTATCATGGAATTTGACATTAAGTGTTGATACTTTTATGATATTTTCCTCAAACTATAGACATTGGGCTTAATCTTAATTTTGCAAACCTTTAATGATAAATGGCATGTTAAATGGACTATCTATATTAATTTTCCATGTGGTTAATGAATGTTCCTTAAGGTGGTTACAAATATGCAATTATTATGTGCACTAATATTGCCATCTAGATTTAATTTGAGGATGCTAAATTGAGGAAGACACCGCCAGCTGGGCATGCACCATAACGTATAGCAAGGGAATTGTTCAAAGGTCAAAGGAGGTTGATGGTAGGAGATTCCTCATGCAAACCAAATGTAACCACCTTGTAGTGGTCATTACTGATTTTAAGAAAACTTGCGTGTTACTGCAACACTAAATCTGCAGTTGGACATGCATGTTTGACTGGATTCCATGCATGCATAACCATTATCACCCCATTTTCTTTGTTTTCCATAAATGGCATCCTCCCAATTCATGGAGTTGAATACCTTGTTTAGTTGTTAGTATAAATAAAGATCTAATGCTCCTTCTCTGGAGGTTGTACGATATGATATTGTAATTGCATTCTTGAGTTTTCAGTAATCTAGATATATTACTCTTTTGTACTCATGATTTACAATGAATAAAACAAAGTTCTGAGTTCAAGCATCTGAGTTCTCATTAGTTTTAGAGGATACTTATCCAAGGGGGTCTACTTGGCGAGTAATATGTCCTTTAATTTAGTATTAGTTTAGTATTACTTGATGTTTAGTAATTAGTTAAAAATTTGGCACTGATTGTTCCTGTAGCCACTAGAATTCCATTCTGTGACTGTTCCTGCAGCCAAAGCAGATAGAGTAGTTCCCTGTTTGTTGCTCAAATTTTCATTTTTCATGCATTTTAGCTTGGTGTAATTGTTGATTGTTGGTTATCATTTATGTTATTCCTTTATAAGCAATTTACTTTCATCATTGTGTTTTTCCTAGCTATAGAATGAAAATGGCTACTTTAGGTTCCTAGTGCACATACTATGTTGACCCATTTCAAGTTCACATCCATGGGTTGAAAATTTAAATGCACCTTCCTAATGATTGAAATAGCTATTCAGGTTAGATGTCCAATCTCTTAATCATAGTTATGAAGGCCTATTTGTTGAATCATTGTAGGAGGTAGATATAACTTATTCTTCAAAGGGTCTTCAAGCTCCAAGACACCTAGATCTACAATCAGACATGTAGAGAGAGAAAAACTTGATGATTTGTTAGGAACTAGGGGTTTTCCTTAGTCAAACCCCATTTAGGTAATTAAACCAAATGATGAGATAATGAAATAAGGACATGGAACATGAACAAGAATAGTGATACCTTGAATAATGTCTTGTAAATCTGCAATCTAACATGAAATGGCCATGAAGAATGCGGATCTAGATCTTGAAATAAGTGTAGAACAATGCTTAATCATGGATCTTAAATGAAACATCACAACACTAGCTCAACAACATGATTTATGCTTGATAACCTTAACATGATGATGGATCTTGAATTGCTACAACAACTGATGAAGAAATATTCCCTTGAGTGCTTTAGAAATGCTCTTGAATGCTCTCTTGACGCTCTTGTGAAGTCTTGTAATGCTTAACTCTTGATAGCTTATGTTGATATCATGAAGGCTTAGTGAAATAATTATTTGAAACCTTGTTTATATACGCCATCCATCCAACTTACCATTTGTTAGATCCTAGAGGCCAACATTCATGAAATTTGAACTTGACACCCTGATTTCTCACTCAAAACCCTACAAAGGGGCCAATTGGAACTCATACGCTACTTGTGGAATATAGGTCCCATCTGGGTGGGACTCATATTCCCAAAGTGGCATATGGGTCTCACCAGGCCTTTTTAGACAGAGAAAATCTCAAGGAGTTGAGAAACTAAGTTTATTTGTTGATCTTGTTGGGATTTTGGTTGAAATAAGCCTTGAGATGCATATTATAGGGTCTTAGGGGCCTATTAATGATGATATGAAGTTCATAAATGCAAGAGGGCCCAAAAATTAATGTGAAGGTGTAAATAAATACACTTTACATCATTAAATTAAGGAAAAAATAGGTCAATTTAGCTTAGAAGGACCCTAGATCCAATGTGAATGTGTAAAACACATTACAACACTAGATCAAGGAAAAATTAGGTCCATTTTAATGTTAATCATTCATAAATTAAGTCATAAATTTAGTTTATTTAGTTCAAAAGGGCCCAAACAAGTGTGAAAATGTAACAGATGACATTTTTCAATAGTATAATATATATATCACAAAGTTTTAAAGTACATGTCATCAAATAAAAAATGCTAGTGTGACCTATAGCTACTAGATCCCTCAATATCTGGTGATCGTATCCGTTGAGAAATGGTACGTCAAGAGACAGTAGTATGTGATCATGACCTAGTAAGAGAATCTAATGCATATTGAAGGCCCTCTACTTGTCCAGTAGTTGCAGTCTCTCGTTCAATGTCCTCTAAGCACTCTCACTCTATGTGGTTTGATAGGTCTAGATAATGGTTTATTTTTTGTTGTCTTTATACATGTTTCAAGATACTTGTAAACATGTTCTCCAGAAAATGTTCCTATAATATGCTATCCTTCTATATCCATTATGCAGACTTGAACCTTAAATATGATGATGGAATTATGGTTATAATATATTCGTATTATATAGTATATATGAATAAATCTATGGAATGTTGATGGAATGCTATGAGTTAATTGTTATAGTTATCTTCATGTACATATTTTGTGAAATTAATTTTTTTGTAGCTAAAAAGGAACCATAGTGTAGCAATTGCAGGGTGAACCCGTAGAAAAAGGGATGACTAGACATCAAAGTAGGGGAAGCTCTAGGTTAAGCTAAACGTGGTGGTCATTGATCAATGACTCTTAGCAAATATTGGATGTTTGTTATTAAACTAGTTTAATAAATGCTAAAGAAGAGGTCTACATCACCTATGGAATTTTGACAAGTGGTTGTATGTTTACATATAGTTCTGCTTTGACAGAGTTCTAGTTCTGATAGGATTCTTTTTCCTTTTCAGTTATAGGTTGAATAATTCAAGTCTTAATTCTACACTCTATTATCTAGGAGTGGAGTTAATGATTTCGGCTAGTTTTTTCTTTCAATAAAGATTCCCTCATCTTGTATATAGTTGTTGGTTGAATCTATAGGATAGTTATTTGGTTTTCATCAGTTTTATGTTACTGGTTACTTTCAGTTTCGAGACATGAAAAATATTCCAAATGATTGAGTCCAATCTATGGAGAGATCTTTTGTAATCTTTTACAATGTGCAATGAATTGAGTTAATATTATGGGATATGTAGAATCTATTAGTTAGATTGGGTTTAGTAAAGAGGGAATAGCTACTTGAGTAGGCCACTCAAGTTATTGTTCTTCACTTCTTTTAGTTATTTATTTCTATTAATAGTTGTTCTTAGTTCATCATTGTTCATGAATCATATGCAATTTTATTGGAATTTCATTTCTTTCTTATTATGAGTGAATGCTTGTGAATATGCATGTAATGGTCATTAATGGTGCTCTGAATGATAGTTTAGTTGAGTCATTAGTTTTTATTAATTTTTTGGTTGATACAACATTATTTTATTACTGGCAGTTTAGTTACAATATTTAGTATAGGTACTCGTAGCAACTAGTTTTGGTTTATGCTTTTACTATTTTGCAGTTATGTGAATTTCCAGCAAGTAGAATAACTTAAGTAGGGTAGTTTAGGTAGCTTTAAGTCCATGAAGGCATATATAGTGTTGCACCATCATAAGCTTACATGCCTTGGGTTGACAATTTAATGTGGTCTTAAGCAATGTAAAGTGGACTATTCAGCCAATTAAACCTCTGAATTGAGTAGATTCTACCAAGTTTACAATACATTAGCTTAGATTCTACACGGTCTTTTTTTTCCTATAGCCTAGCTACCTATGCATGAAGTCTCTTGACCTCCACTAGACCTCGAGATGACTGAAGCTCCTCATATGCAACCTTGACTTGATCAACACACCTAATAGTGGCCTCGTATACCGCTCGTAATCTAACACAAGGCTCAAACAAAATTGGGTGTCACTCCACAATAGGTGGGGGAACATAGTCTATGCCGATAGCTTGATCTAGGACTGAAGGAGGCACTATCTTTGTAGCTACCTATCGATAGAGATCATGTAACTCTCTCACAGACCCTACAAGATAGAAATCATAAAGATAATCAATACACATCTTGATACATATATATAAATCAAAATCATGAACATAAGCATAATAATAAATAAAATGTCATCACCTAGATCTCTGGCTGGTCATGTAAAGACAATCTCATTCTATGTAGGAGGCATGGAGGATGTGCTAGCCTCTCCATGCTCATAAGTTTTGGTACGTGTTGTAGCTATTGACTATGATCTAGTAACACGGATGGGAGCTAGATCTCCCTACTCATGGGCAACTGGACCGTCTTCTATTGTGTCACTACCCTCACTCATCAGCTTCTCATCCTCCTCATCCTCCTCCCCCTCTTCGACCTCATAGTCTGGGTTTTCCTCCTCATCCTAATCCTCATCCATCTCATCTAAAAATAGATCTAAATCCCTGAGCACTATATCCTCACCTGCATCCTCCTCCTCATCCCTATGATTTGGAAGTGGTCCTGTAAAACCTATAGGTTTATCCATAGGAAATATAGGAGCTGGTTGTGTTCTTCCCACCACTTCTTGTATGCATTTGTAGTATCGACATCATCAACGTTGGATACTAGGGACATATCAAGATCATCATCTGAATCACTAGATCTAACATCATCCATTGTCAGTTGTCTAGTATCTCCTAGCCTTTGGGCACTCCGCACTGATCCCCTATAAAAAAGGTGTTCTACTAGTGATAACTGTATCTACCTAAAATATCACATGACATGATCGTAGTATACCATTCTTACTATGTAATTTTTCCTCCTTAGAAGAAACCTATCCCTGTACATCCTCAATTTTTGGGTCTCATATGGGCACTGTGGTATCAATTGGTAAGGTCTCTAAAGGACCTCCTCTTGATCTAGCTGATCAAATCAGACTCCAAAAATATAAATACCCATACTACCACACCTGTCTCAATGGATAGTTGAATGCGCGTGGATAACCAAAAGTAGACACAAAATGAAAACCTATCATCCTAGTTCATGTGATATGCTCAAGATACCAAACCTGCAATAGCGTAGAATGTACCATGCTATCAACCTCACAGTACGTGAATCGCCCTAAATCATATTATAGATGTGCAAGAATGTTATGGCCCCATACATAGATGGTCCTATGGTGCTCCATCCCCTTGATCATGTGAACTAGGGCCACATCTAAGTGTTCTCCCAGGGCATTAGGGAATAACACTAGTGCTAGAGTGAACATCATGATCCATCTCAAAAGTGGCAATTGTGCATAGAGTAGCCATGATAAAATAATATGTGGCCCTACAATCTCCTCTTGAACTAGTCCTCCAAGGGAGCACCCTATGTTTTCTCCCATCTACCCATATGAATGATCCTCTGCAAAATGGACTCTCACCTTGAATAGGAACTTGAAGGATGTGATGAACATCCTTTAGAGTGATCGTCATCTCACCTATAGGTAGATGAAATGTATAGGTGTTTGCATCCCATCTCTCTACTAATACCATTAAGATGGCATCATGGTACCTCATGGGAGGCATGAGGTACACCCAATATATCCCTGTCGCCTGAATAATTTGAGTTCTCCCTCTAATAGTGTTGAGACAAGGTCCTATACATGACAGAATAATTTGTCGTTGACACATTGTTGCAACCAAGATGGAATCTAACAAAAAATAAAAAATATGTCCTATAATCATTCTAAAATATTAAATATATACATCAATAGTCAAAAATTATGATAAAGTTTCTCTAGGGTACTTTTCTAAGGGTCCTAGACACTTTATTCCTTTTTTGGGACACTTTGTAAAAAAGGGGGACACTTTGCGAAAAAAGGGACACTTTGCAAAAAAAAAGGGACACTTTGCGAAAAAAAGGGACACTTTGCGACATTTTCTTCCAAGGTCCTAAATCTAACAAGAAATGAATAAAAACATAAAATAAATGCATAAAAACAAAGCTAAGGTATAGAAGAATTCACTCCTCAGATGCTAAAGGTCACCTCACACTACCTCCTCACGTAGGCTATAGAGTCTCGGGGGCACATACTCTCAAACGCTTGACATTTTCACACTCTACAAAGAAGTCAACCTGCAAGAAGGTAAAAGACAAAATGATTACAAATTACCGTACTTTTTACTCTTATATATGTTTAAATTAGGTCTTTAGCATATTAGGGGTAAAAGTACTTTTTCATTCAAACTAGCATACCAAGGGCTAAAGAACTTCATTTTTGACATTGTTTGTTGCGTTGGATTCATGATTTCGCTCTTGTTCCTATCAAAATGTCCATCATTATATGGTACGGTACTTGGAAATACCCTATGATATGAGTCATCTAATTCGGTGCAGCTAGATTGCTACCTTGATTCCACCTCCTTAAAGAAAGTAGAATAAAGGGGGGTATACATCTACCCTCGAATTTTATTTTGTGAAGAAGTTAGATAAGAGGATTTTTTAACAACTAACAAATTGGTGTTGTAGGATGCGGTTCCTAACATTCTGGTTTTGCAGATAGCTACAATGGGGCCTTCATTCTCCTATATTATGAATGAATCCATATGAGTATCCTTTTATGAAATTAATTTTATTGTTTGGATTCCTTTAGCTTGCATATGTACGTAGAGTCATATGGATGTTAAGGTGGGGGTTAAATGTAGTGATGGAAATTGTACTTCCTTCTTGGAGATGGTATAATTTCTCACTTAATTTGCACCTGTTTTGGTACCCTTTCATTCATGACCCCTTTAAATCATCATTAATAGGATCCTAAGACCCTTTATTTTGGATCTCAAGGCTTATTTCAACTAAAATCTTGACAAAATAAACAAAAGCATTAAATTTTCTAACAACCCATCATTGGCCCACCATGAAAACCTAGGGTGGGACTCATACACCACCTTGGGCATATGAGTCCCCCTAGGTGGGAATCATATGCCACAAGTGGTGTATGAGTCTGTGTGGTCCATTTTTAGGGTTTGAGTGAGAAATTAAAGTTTTTAATTCAAAATTTTGGTTGATGTTGACATTTGAGATCTAAATAATGGAAAATTAGATGAAGTTCCTATATAAACAAAGTGTGTCATAGAAAAATGGCCCTTTGACATTTTCATGGCCTTTTAGGTCTTTCTTCGCAATGCTTGGTCCATTTTTCTTTGATTTAATGTTGTAACGTGACTTGAACATTCACATTAGGTCCTTAAAATTCAAATTATGATGTCTTCTGAAGCTATTGAGAAGTATTGTAAAAAAATTCTACACTTTTCTCGACTCTATTCATTACAATTCACCCAAAAATCACCTTTTCATCACTTATCAAATCCTATTTTGAAATGTTGTAAAGTCTTGTCACAAGATTTTACACTTTTCTAGGCTTAATTTCACCATTTACACCTTTCTTATGCTTTATTTGACCCCTTTATGCACTCATAAGGCTTAATTAAGTGTGTTTTTGAATGTAAACCTGACAAACAACATTAAATACAAGATAATTCCAAACACCCACTTTCAAATCCAAGGTAGGACCCCTTCGCCATGGGTGGCAGATGAGTCCCTCTTGGCTCAAAACTCAAAATATTTCAAATTTTCTTTTAGGTTTTTATTCAAAATCACCTTATGTCAACTTGTGATGAGGTATCATCGGGTTACTAAGGCACAAGTGTGTATAAATATGTGTTTTCCTCCTCATTTTACATCTCCTAATTCATTCAAGCAATATTTTCATTCACTAAGCATTCAATTAGAATTTGAGCACTTTGCACCATTCAATCAAGCATCAATCAAGTATCTTGGAGCAGCCATTGACATATCTTTATATTTCTTCAACAAGACTTGTGTATGTAGATTTATCAAGTATTTAGGTGTTGAAAGGTGGTCAACAAGTCAACAAAGTGTTTCAAGTCAAATCAAACCGTATTTCAAGCTTGGAGATAACCTATAGTCCATTTTTTGTAGATTTGACTCCGTCAACCCGACAAGAAGGCAAGCTCAGATCTGGTGCTACAGAATTGGTCCCTGATTTCATAAAATTTTGGGAGAGGAATTATTTTCCATCATTGGAGAATAAGTCCCATCTTAAGGCTAGGAAGTTAGATTTTGTTAGATTCTAGATCCCAACACTCAAAAACGTATTTTCAAAAGTTTTCATCAGTAGTTGGATTGATTTTCCATCAGTGGTGAATGAGTCCCACTGGTGATTTTCAATAAATTTTTTCAGCATTGAGGACACTCTAGATTCATCATTTTTTTCCCAGGTGCACTCTGATTCAACCTTCTTCGCTTTTGTTTTTCATTTGCTCATCTTTTAGTTCATGCTTTCACATTGCATTTTCAAACATTGCATATTTCTTAGGTTTTGCATTCATAATCAGTCAATTTCATAGCTTAGTTCATTTAGATAATCTCATTTAGTATTAATCACATCATATATTTCCCAATTTGAGTGAACCACGTTGATTTTTCATGAGGTTTATCTCTCTCCTTTTAGGTGAAACATCCTAAGAGTGCAAGAGTAGCCTATAAACCTCATGCCCAAAAATCTATGGTTCATTTTGGTGAACCTACATATTGAACATCATATGTCATTCTGATTTGCATTTATATTTGCATCCTAGGACTTAATAGAATTGTCTTTTGTATTATTTTTGCATCCTAAGGTTTCTTAAAATTGCATTAGTGAAAGACTCATTTAGACTTCATTTTTTCATATCATATCATTCAAAAATTGAAAATATGCATTTGCATCCTTAGTTTGCATCTAAAAAGCATTAAAATCACTTTTACTTTTCTTAAAAACACAAAAAAATCTCATAGTTGGACTCATTTGCCATGCTGGGAAAATCAGTCCACCTCCACATTTCATACTACATTTTCAGGCATTTTTTTGGGTAATTATTGAATTTATGTTCTCTGTTGTTATTTCTTTGTTTCACTTTATAGAATTCCTATTATTTGCATTTTTCACTCTTAGATTACATTACATTTGCATTCACCCCATCTTTTGTGGTACTTGTATGAGCGTTTGGTGCCCCATTGATAATAATTTAGTGAGATGAAGTTGTAGACTCGTTACTTCTAGTGATATCACTTTCATTCTGGACCTTGGGATCTCAAGAGCTCCTACTCCTAGTATGGACAATGGTGCATTAGGCATGGATACTACCACTATTATTCCTTCACCTTTCCATCCAATGAATGTTGACACACAAAACAATTCCATTCCGCAAGAAAAAGTCATTAGTATTCATGAGGATTTTGCACATTTACAACAAGATTTATCCCTTGAAAACATTTCCACCACTGCCATACTTGCAATAGAAAACCTTCATAATTTGATTGAAAGTGATGATGGCTTACAAGCTATGAAAAGAATAGCTGAGATATACAATAAACATGTTCATTCTACTTCCCAGACAGCTAACATTGTTGTAAGCCAAGGAGGACCTCACAATCCTCCTCCTTCAACCATAGCATCCATAACAACTTATACCACTCCTCAAGTTACAACAACTATGCAACAAGTTAGTCATGTGACTCCTTCTTTTGCTATTCCAACTAGAATTCCTAGTTCTTTTGTGGCATCACATATTCCTTCTTCCACCTTCACCCCTCTTAGTGTCCCTTTCACTTCCCCTAACATTACATACACTCCATCACCATTTTCCCTTCCACCTCATACCACTTTAATGATCCCATCATCACACAACTCTTTAACACAGTTTCATCCATGCAACAACAAATCTCCACCATTAGCAAAAGTCAAAATGCTTCACCCACATATCATGTTCATAGTAGTCCATTATCCTTAGAAATATTACGCACACAAATGCCACAATAATTAAAATGCCCAGGTTTGAGAAATATGGAGGTAAAGGAGACCCTACTAATCATGTCAATGCTTATACAGCCTTGTGCAGTGACTTTTTCCTTGATGATAAGCTGTTAGCCAAACTTTTTCCTAGGACCTTGAAGGACACTACATTGGAGTGGTTTTCAAACTTACCCAATCATTCAATTAATCCGATCATTCAATGAACTTTTGGATGCCTTCATAAGTCATATCCAAGTCCATATGACTCCTAAAAAGACAATGGTTGATTTAATGCAATGTAAACAAAATTCCGGTGAAAAGGTAACTGATTTCATTTCACGATATCAGTCATTGTGTGCTCAAATTGATGTCAAGATTCCTGATTCACATTTGCAAAATATGTTTATTGAAAACTTACACACTCACCTTTAGGATAAGTTAACTATGATGAAATTTCCTTCGTTCATGCATTTATGCATGCCCCTTTGTGATTATCACAACTCAGTTTCTAGTCGTGATTCAAATTCCACTTCTAACCGAGCTGAGAAGTTTAAACAAAATAACCAAAACAACATGCAAAACTTTAGAAAACCAAATAGAGGCTTCTTACAGTTGAATCTGCCTTCTCCGCAACCAACCCATCCTGTTCAAAGTCAAGTGGTGGCTATTAAAGTAGTGGTTCCCTTTACCTATGGGGACCCAAAGAGACAATTTACTCCCTTACCTGATACCCTCCATAACATAATGAACCAATTGCTCTAGCAACAAATGATCACTTTTGCTATTGTTAAACAACTTGATACCACTAAGCCTTTACCACCCACCTTTAAACCTAATACTTATTGTCATTTTCATCACCAAAATGGACATCACACAGAATAATGTAAGTGTATCAAACACTTAGTTCAATATCTCATTGATTCTGGTCATTTGTCCATTGCAGGTGTCAATGATCAAGGCAATAAGTCTGTTGCACCCCCTAACCAAAATTTACAATTTTTTACCAACCCTATGCCTAAACATAATGTTTCATTTGTCAAGGCTAGTATAATGAATGTTGATACAAATATTGAACAACCTAATATAACTCCAAATGTTACCTAAGTTAATCCTATGGATGAACTTGTGGGTACGATAGACATCCCTTGTAAAGGCCCAACCAAAAAATCTCTTGATATTACTTTTTCTTCTCATGATATACTTAAAAATCTTCCCGATGGTCCTCTTTACATAGCCAACAAAATCTATGATAAGCCCACTAATGGGATATTAATAGATCTCGCCTGTGGTGAGAATGTGATCACGAAAGATTTTTTAGTATTACATGATCTCTATCAAGATGATTATAACAAACCAATTGCATGGATTAAAACACATACTTGTTTTGTGTGCCCTACGATTGGATTGATCGTATTCCCCTTACAAATAGGACCCAAAACTTCGGAGGTAACATTTTCTATCATTCCACAATTAGACCAATTTCGTCTATGGCTGGGTCATCTTTGGCTCCACTTGATGAAAGTGGTCCCATTAGTTGTTCACAAATGTTTGAAGTTTCTGCATGGAAATGAAATATTTACCATACACCATAGTGGCTTTAATCCATTATCTTGTAGAGGTAAGTTTTCATTAGAAGCGTTTTGACCTAAACCTATGGAACCTATCACCCCTTGAAAGGACTTCTTTTTCATAACCTATCAAAAGTTCCAATCCAAATGCATAGTCGAATTGTCTCTTCATAACATGTCCCCATCCACTTCAGCTCCTCCTATCCTAGATGAAACCATGCTTTAGCCTAAGTCCAACATTGAACAAACAATACAACCTCATGAGCACCCAACCATAGATACTTCTCCTCCATTGTTTAAATTCCCAAGAGAAAATGAAACCAATCATGTCATGCCTCCTCACATTAAACAAGTGTATAAAGCTAAAGAGAAAGTGATTGACCTGTCTTCCTCGATTTCGTCCATTCTTCCTCCTTTGAAAGAAAAGGAACCTATGATGGATCAACCCGCTCTTACACCTCAACAACTTCAAAATAAAATAAAATGAAACCATGGTGTTAGGGAACATAGGCTTCGCCATCATATCCTTGCTCATCAATCTCAAATGGAAGAAAACAAAGAAAACCAACCTCCTCCTTTAACAGAAGCAATAGATGATCAAAATCATCCTCTTGACCTGCCACAAGATAATACAATCCAGCCCTCACAACAAAATGAATCGATCCAACAGCCACAAATTTTGATACATCCTTCCTTGGAAATAACCCTTCGTCCTCCTATCGTAATCAATCTTGATGGCGATGATGACGAGGAGATCACAAAAATAGATGAAGAAGTGCATAACAATCTAAAATATTTATTTTCATCTACCATGGGCTTAAATGATAAATATTCTATACCAAGTGAAGAACCTTCTCCTAGTTTGGCACTTGCAATTATTCCTTTGGACAGCCAACCACCCTTGCAATACACTAAACATGACTAGGAGGTAGATGACTTGTTAGATGGTTGATGTGCATTCACCTTACTAGCCTTTTATATTCATTTTCCTTTTTCTCTTTCTATGGTGTGATTTTATGTGCATATTGTGTTCCCCTGTAACATGTGTTTGATGTTCTCTCTTTGTACACTTCCTCTATGTGTACCTCTCTTCTTCTATATGTCATACATTATCTTTTTCATTTTTTCTTTTGTGTTTTCCTTTTGGGGATGACACAAATCGTAGAGATGCCCTATGTCTCTTCCATGTTGACCCAAAAGATCCTTTTCTTTTGTTCACTCTTGTTTTTTGTTTTCCTTTTGGGGATGATGCAAAGCATTGAGATGCCCTATGTTTCTTCCATGTTGACCCAATCGGTCCCTTTCCTTTTTACTTTATCTTTTGTTGTGTTTTTCCTTTTGGGGATGATGCATGGCATTGAGACCGCAATGTCTCCTTCATGTTGACCCAAAATATTTTCCTTTTCTTTTTCCTTTTTGTTTTCTTTCCACTTGTTTTTTCCTTTTGGGGATGATGCAAAGCATTGAGACTGCAATGTCTCTTCCATTTTGACCCAAAATGGACTTTTTTTTCCTTTTATTTTCACTCTCTTTGTGTCATTCTTTTAGTTCTATGTGTTTTTGGGAATGATGATAGTTTTGAATTCTTTCATAAAAACATTGCAACAATGAATATACTGACCCCAAATCCATAGATTCCTTATGTGTTTGGTGTGTTCCTTTCTAGGGGGAAACTCCCTTTTCTTTTGTCCTCTTTTTCATTTACATGACACAACCTAACTTAGAAACATATGACTTGGCATAGGGGCTTTATGAGTTGGCTCTCATGTCTTGTTTTCTTTTTGCATTTTTCCTTTGCTACTTTAAAGTAATTGTTCATAGAATGGTGTGTAGCAATTCCTTTAAATTGGGGGGCACACATTGGCATCATTTCATTTTCAATTTTGGTTCGTAGTGTAGCCTTGTCACTTCATACAATGTGTTCATCACTTTGTGGATGACATTGGGTTTGATGTCCTTCATAAGTGTGATCTATCTTAGCATATTGCATTCCTCTTAGTGGCCTAATGCGACGTACTACATCCCCTATGTTGTGAATATTTTATTCTTTGATTGGTCCTCTCTTGGAGACATTAGACACAATGTTCCCTAAGTGACAGACCTTGCATGAACTTAACAAGACTCCTTTGAAAATATTTTACATTTTACATATTACATTTTTGCATTTTACATTTTTGCCACCTTGCATAATGCAACTTGCATGCCTGTGGTACCTTGCTCTTTTTTCATGGGTTCTAAGCATACAAAGCTTTGCTTGTCTCATGAAGAATGAACTAAAATTTTCCTTTGTGGAACCTTGTTAAAGTTATCAAGAGGTATAACTTTGATATGGTTGAGTGGGAAGCCCATTCAGTGGCACGACTTTCCCCATAGCCACCTATGTTTTTGTGGGTGCATACCAACTAGCATATGTATCTTACCTTTTTGGGTCTTCTCACTCGGCGGACCACCATGAGTTTTTTCACCCCAGAGTGAGTAGGCATTCTCCTTTTCTTGCAAATAGCCTAGATCTAATCCACAACTAATTGTACAAACGATCGAAGCTCAATCCAATTCTCCCTTTTCTTCTCTTTCTTCTCACTTACATTCCTTTGTTCCTATGTTTAGTTTTCCATGGGATCTTCATCCTAGGGGCTTGATCATCACTCTTGATCATTTTCATTCCATCTTGCTAACATAAGTGCATTTGGACCTCTCTCTTGATATGCATGGCTACTTTAGTGTGAGTTTGAAACAAGTTCATCCTCTCACTAAAGTGGGGGCTAAATGTACCATAGAAACATGGAGCTTTGACATTTTCATGGTCTTTTAGGTCTTTCTTCATGATGCTTGGTCTATTTTTCTTTGATTTAATGTTGTAATGTGACTTGAACATTCACATTAGGTCCTTAAAATTCAAATTATGACGTCTTGTGAAGGTGTTGAGAAGTGTTGTAAAACATTTCTATCACTTATCAAGTCATATTTTGAAGTGTTGTAAAGTTTTGTAACAAGATTTCATGCTTTTCTAGGTTTAATTTCACTATTTACACCTTTCTTATGCTTTATTTGACCCCTTTAAGTAATCATAAGGCTTAATTAAGTGTGTTTTTGAATGTAAAACCGACAAACAACATTAAATACAAGATAATTCCTGACACCCACTTTCAAGTCCAAGGTGCGATCCATTTGCCATGGGTAGCGAATGAGTCCCTCTTGGCTCAAAATTCAAAATATTTCAAATTTTATTTCGGGTTTTTATTCAAAATCACCTTATGTCAGCTTGTGATGAGGTATCATTGGGTTACTAAGGCACAAGTGTGTATAAATATGTGTTTTTCTCATCATTTTACATCTCCTAATTCATTCAAGCAATATTTTCATTCACTAAGCATTCAATTAGCATTTGAGCACTTTTCATCATTCAATCAAGCATCAATCAAGTATCTTGGAGCAACCATTGATATATCTTCAGATTTCTTCAACAAGACTTGTGTATGCAGATTTATCAAGTATTTAGGTGTTGAAAGGTGGTCAACAAGTCAACAAAGTGTTTCAAGTCAAATCAAACTGTATTTCAAGCTTGGAGACAACCTACAGTCTGTTTTATGGAGATTTGACTCTGTCAACCCAACAAGAAGACAAGATCAGATCTAGTGCTACAGAATTGGTCCCTAATTTCACAAAATTTTGGGAGAGGACTGATTCACCATTAGTGGAAAATGAGTCCCACCTTAAGGCTAGAAAGTTAGATTTTGTGAGATTTTGGATCCCGACACTCAAAAGCTTGTTTTCAAAAGTTTTCATCAGTAGTTGGATTGATTCGCTATCAGTGGCGAATCAGTCCCACTGGTGATTTTCAGTAATTTCTGTCAGCATTCATGACACTCTAGATTTGTCATTCTTTTCCCAAGTGCACTCTAATTCATCCTTCTTCGCTTGTTTTGCATTTGTTAATCTTTTAGTTCATGCTTGCATATCACATTGTATTTTCAAACATTACATATTTCTTAGCTTAGTTGCATTTAGATCATCTCATTTAGTCTTAATCACATCATATATTTCCCAATTTGAGTGAACCACATTGTTTTTTCATGAGGTTTATCTCTCTCCTTTTAGGTGAAACATCTTGAGTGCAAGAGTAGCCTATAAACCTCATGCCCAAAAATCTATGTTTCACAAGGTTTCAAACCATTATTTTCATCTAGAAAAGAAATTCAAGATCTAAGCACTCAAGCATACTTTCACAAGAGAATTCAAGAGCAAATAAAAAGCAAAGTTGAAGTCTTGGAGCAGCATTATAGTGTTTTTGTAGATCTTCAAGCTCACTTTCATTCAAGATCTAGCATTTTAAATGATTGATGATGGTTGCTTATGGTGAATCATGATGGATTCTAGGTTGGGGAGATGCAACTATCCATCAAGCCAAACCTAATGACTTGTTTCCTAAGTGATTCCATCCTCCATTATCACTCTACTTTTAGCCTAAAGTAAGGTACATGCATTATTGTGGCTTATTAGGGTGATTAGAGATCTCCCAAAGTGATTCATTCATCTTCATGCTTCATTCATCCATCTCATTCTAGCACATTAGAATAGGTTTGCATTACATTTCAGATTTCCTAATGTTAGAGGCACTTAAGATTAGGGCTTGCATTCACATTTACTTTCAAGATCCATTATTTCTATCAAGGTTTAACTACCAAACTAAGGGTTTGACCAAGGAAAACCCCCCTTATGCAAATGAACACTATATTTTGTTTTGTAGGTCATTTTACAGGTTTAGATTTGGAAATCAAGTCAGGAAGGAAGAGTAGGGATCGAAGAGAAGATTCAACCTTTGAATTTAAAAAAAAAAAATGGGACTGATATGCCACTTGTGGTGTATGAGTTCCAGTCCAGTGATTCTTCCAAATTTCAAGAGTTCCAGACTTATCATTGTCATATTTTTGTTACTACCCAAAAACCCTAATTTGGGACTAAATCTCCCAACCTGATGTATGAGTCCTAGTGAGCCTTAAGATCAACATTTTTAGCATTTCTGAGCTTTTTCTGAGCACATTCAAGTTTCTAGGTCCACCTCTATGTTTTCTTAATTTACTATTATGTTTTGCATTCATTTCTAGGTCATTTACTTAGGTTTTGCACATCATTAGGTTTTTCATATTACTTGTCTTTCCAAGCCCTAGCTTGGTGGTGAACCCCCCTTTTAGTCTTTAATCATACTATAGGACACCCTATTGCAAATCTCTTTATCTCATTCTATCATTAGATTGAGATCTCTAAGGTATCCTTGAGTGAAACTTAAGTGAAATAGGCCCTCATCCCTTGTGTTCCATCTCCTAAAAAGTGGAGCACCCTATTTCTGTTCTTTTAGTCTAAAATGTGTTAATGGAGAGGATACTAAAGAAAGTTCCAAATAGAGCATGAAACTGTACTTTCACCATAAGGGAGTATAATTTATGATGCTATAGAATTAATAGTACCTTAGGAGAAAATAGAATGGTTGAAATATGGTTTGGAAAATGGTTATCCATGCTAGACTTTAAAGTATGTGACATAGTACTAAAATATTATGAGAGAAGATACTAGTTCATTAGCCAAAATTTGATCCTCTTTAGAGTAGCCAGTATAAAATTATGACTCACAAACAAAACAATGATTTTGGATTGGTCAATGAAGATGGAGAGTGATTAAATATTTTAGTTTATGGGCTCTATCTAAAACACCACAATTAAACCAATAAAATTTGGAACCCTATATAAAGGTATATTAGTTTTATTCCCTTTTTTTTTGCATTTTATTTCTTTCAATTATTGGTTGTTTGCATTTTTGGTGGGTTAGCATGCCCTCCCATATCTTCCAATTTAAAATAAGTGTAATAAGAGCACAATATATCTTATGGATAGCATTCAATAAGTTCATCTTGAGCATATTATTCATTTACCTGCTAGTATTATCACCTATAATAACCATATTTATTTTATGGATCATTTTTTTCATTTGAAATATAGGTTAGCTACCCATTAACAAATATTAAATATAGTGGACCTTACAAATGAAATAATTATAAATAAAATTAGGAGTTACAATTGAAAATATTTCTGAAATGTTTGAATTAACACTTAAATTAAATTATAGTTATTGCAATTAATGAACCTTTTCAAAAGGTCGGTTCCTAACTTCAGGCTATGGTTCTAAATTGAGTATTAAGTTTATAAGACAAGTTTCGTTGTTCACCTATAAAATAACACTACTTCTTTCCACTCTTAACTAGCATCAATTTTCTTCACTAAGGTCTTATGTAAAAGAAAGTGACCTTGAGGGGGGAAATGTTAGATATCAAAATGATAAAGAATAAGAGAAGTTCATCTTCTAGATCACTTTAGGATCTTCCCCTATAATTTAAAGATACCAAATGCTAGTTTATAGTACCTACTCAATGAAGAGCATATATCGCAAATGTAAAAATAGTAAGAAAGGAATTTTTCAAGGCTTATCTCTTATATATGACTTTGTTGATCATAATTTTGATATAGTACTTTCAATACTTGCAAAGAAGCTAAGAGAGGGAACACATGCATGAATGATAAATTGGCTATGGATGGGGGAAATGGAAACTTTTTTAAGGGTTCGGAGCTCTACTTTGGCATAATATATGATCACAAATGTCAATTCATGGTCATTAATCATTGAATCTTGTTATAAAAAAAATTATACAAGAATAAGGATGATTCAATGGAAGAATATCCAAGTGGTAATCAATGCCCAAACCATTAGAGAGATGCTACAACTAAAATATGATGAAGAAAAAATCATCTATTATTATCAAAGTTTGAAATGAAAATGGGAAACAAGGAATTGATAGATCAACTTCTTGAATATGGAGATTCACTTGGAAAGAGATAATACTAAGATTATAGCTCTAGTCATTTCTTTGAAATTATTTGCATTAAATGTCAAATATTATTGATTCATGATGGTCATCATATGATGATAGAAGTATGCATAATTTCCAATTGGGCACTCTTTTCAAGATGAAGATCATCACCTACAAGAAAGCCTTCAAATTAAATTTTAAGAATGTGATAGAAAGCATGATGCAATAAAAACTTACCTATTTTGGTAAAAAAATATTTTAGTATTTCTGTTTCCTACTTCATTTAATTTTATGTCAATTTTTTTTATTTTTTAATGGGTCAATATATGCTTTAGAGGTCATCTCAGTATGCACATGGACACCTAATCTTTTCAAAACACTTGATTATAATGAACTTGTAGAAAATGATCTCACTCTAATGTTTAATGACCTTATTTTTGAAGAGAGTGTCTCTAAACTCAATAATAGCTAGAAAGGATTGATAAAAAAATAATAAAAAACCTTGTGATTGGTTATTTGATGCACAATACACAATGATATAGCTTCATGGTTTCAAGCAGGAACCTTTCATGCTCCCTAAGTCCCACACAAACCACATCTTAACCGTTGAATTTTCGCAAAAACTTGAAGAAATTCATTCTTAATTTATTTTTGAAAGAAATAAAAGGGAATTTCATGATATTCCTTTCTATTTTGGAGGTGTTATAGTTATAAAACTCAATGAGTCAAATATCTCCTAATTCCAAAATTAGAAAATGTAGGAATAAAAATTATAAAGTGTTATTAATCATAAAATTGTTTCTGTAGTTTTCGCCAATGTACATAACCATTTTCAAGAACAAGTGGAATAATGTATAATCATTCTCTAATATAGCAATGGATATAGAGTTTGATGTCACCAACCCTTTTCAATCATGTGGGACTATGATGCTTTGAGATAGGTTCAATAAGTTATGCCAATGAAATGCAACTCAACTAACTCATGATAAATCTTTCAGATGACAACTTTGACTATGTACAAATCTGCCTAATAATGAATTTGATGTAAAAGTAAAAATTGGGCTAGTAAAAAATGGGGGTAACAATATGGAAAGTCTAGGAAGCTATTAATCCATGTCTCATGTGCATGGAAATTCATTGAAAATTGGTTTCTTATTAATTTTCAAGATAAAACCTCTAGCTAAAGTTCCTTGGGCTCATTCTTTGAATGTTTTAACAAAGGTATTAAAACTCTATCAATTGTTTTTTCAAGAACCACCAAGAATATTCTTTCTTGGCCTAAAACCAAAGTGAAATATAGACTTGCAAATTAGGATTTGGAGTCTTTTCAAAATATTGTTGATTTTATTTTTATAGAAATGTATAAATTGGTGTAAAAAAATTAAACCATCATTGAAAGACTATAAAATGTGTCTTGATACACCGTTTATAGCTACGAGCCTCATAAATGTTATGTATATTTTTTACTACGTCTATATATGGAGTAAAATCTTAATGATATATGGGCTCTTCAACCCTTAGTTGGCACTATCCATCATAGTTATCAAAATGTATAGCAAGCTATCATTGAGTTGAAGGTTTCTTACTTTGCATAGTGTATTCTATACCAAGGCCTTCTTGTTGGATCTAGATTGATTCATTTCGGAGTTTAAAATCATTTTTTCCCCATTTGTGGGCTCCAGAAATCTCTCAAAACATCTTCTCTAATTCTACCCTAAAGTACAAACAGATAGGTATTATATTCATGATTTTTTCAAGCTTTAAAAAAAATAAGTAGCATGTAATCCTCCTAGGAGATTGGTCACAAATTCCTATTTAATTTATCCAAATATTGCATGCTTTTAGAGTGGAAATCCTATCTATGGTTTATTCTAATGTGTTCATATAGATACAAGTGTAAGTTAATAAAGTTGCACTTGAAATGACCCACCCCACCTATAGGGTCTTCTTGATTATTGGGGTAGTGCACCTTGCATGATTGTTTAAGTGTAAATGACCTCCCCTCCCCTTTAAACAAAGGTCATCTCCTTTGCGAGGGAATCAATGGGGTAGAAGTCAAAATACTTGTGGGGATGATTATTCTTGTGCTACTCAATGCAAATCCCATGGTCAAAGTGTTCATGGTTAGTCTTAGTCATTCCACCAACATTTAGTTTCTCCTTAGCACCACTCCAAAGGAA
This sequence comes from Sequoia sempervirens, assembly GCA_007258455.2. Lineage (NCBI taxonomy): Eukaryota > Viridiplantae > Streptophyta > Pinopsida > Cupressales > Cupressaceae > Sequoia > Sequoia sempervirens. Next base: position 162,954,191 of record VDFB02000008.1, read on the forward strand.
CTTTTCTAGTTGGCTTGATAGTAATAAAATTCCTAAGCTTACCCTAACTATTTCTCCTACCAAGACTACTAGTTAGCCTCTCAAAGATGTACAAACTAATGGGGATAATCCTAATGGTGCTTTTATGGGGCTAGGAACACATTCTTGCTTGACAAGGTAATATGGATGTGTGAAAACTAGATAATTGTGACTTGCCTACTGCTACTAGTTTTAAAAAGAAGTCTTGCCACTTAACAACTTTTCTTTTCTTTATAAAATTGATATACAAAACTTTACCTTACTTTTAACTTTTTCTACCTTCTTTCTTTACAATATAATTAGTTTTAAGAACTTTTATCTTAAATAAATATATAATTCATTAAAAGAGAAAAGAAGCATTAAAAAAAACAAAGAAATAACAACAATTACCTTCAATTTTCCATTCTTAGGTGGTCAAAATATATAGTATAAATATGTAGCAAGATTGAATATTATAAGCTCATGTCCCTACTACGGGAAAGATGAAAGAGCAGGTGTGTAATGGGGGTTATCGACTTGTAGTGTTGGTGGTTGATGATTTGTCAGTAGGTGTCGCGAGGTGAAGAGTGATTTGTATGGTGAGGCTTCCTCACCACCCCCTGTTGCCAAACAAAAAAAGGCTTTAGAAGAGGGAAGCAGGAAGAAAAGGGTTTTGAGGACTGTGGGTCAAATTCTGGAGGAGTTTCCTCTCACTATTGTGGGTGGCCTCTTTGTTGATGATTCCCCGAGTATCAAGCTAGAAGTACAACTAAAAGTTAAGTCTGGGGATGTTGATGTTGCTATGGAAACCTAGGATGTGGATTTGGAGAGGCTTAAGAAGAGAAAGGTGGTGGTGGAGGAGATTGTGAGCTCCATCCGCAAACTCAAGACTCCAATTGCTAGTGAAAAAGGTAAGGACACCCCTGTTGGTCAGGAAAGGGTTAGTTCCTCTGAGGAGGAAAATGCTATAGGGAAAGGGTTTTTAATATTGATAGAGAAGATTTGTCTGATGTGCTTGGAACTGCTTGTGAGGGTTCCATTGTCTTTTTTAAGCTTTTGAAATGGTTTTTTCATGAACTCAATAAAACTAATGTCAAAGTTAGGGGAGTGGTGAGTAAGGCTGAGGGGACCTCTGTCTAGAATCAGATAGATGAGTTGTTTGACTCCTTAAACACTATGGTGAACACTATTGCGGCTTGAACTCTCAAAATGAAATAGAATCTTGAGGGTAGAATCATCATCCTTGAGGGGCAAATGGTGAAAATTTGGGATATTGTGATGAAAGGTGGGGAGGTGCATAAATCTGTTGGTAAATTTGATTCAACAGTTGTGACTTCTCCTCTGGTTAGCGTTAAGAAGTGTAAAGGTAGTGCTCATGCTAAAGAGGTCAGTGTTTTTGTTGGGTGGTGAGAAATGTCTTGTTTTGATTTCTGAGGTTAATACAGATGGACTTGGAGAAAGGACTAGGAACAAAACTAGAGCTCAGGTTGGGGCATCTAGGAAGAACTTTTCTGATGTTCTTGATGAAACTCAAAAGGTTGTGGCTAGCGACGTGAAGGCAGTGGATATCCTAAAAAGCATGTAATGTTAGTGGTGGGGTCCTCTTTTTTGGCTGACTTTTTGTTGATGGGTCGCTGTTGTTGGGCTACTTTTTGCTTTATGTTGCTTTCTTATTTTTCAGCTATTTTATGATGTAAAGGGTTCCAAACCCCTTCAAAACCCGTATTTTACCTCTAATCAAAAACAACAATTGAACCATGCACAATTATTGACCCCTCTCTCCCTAACCCAAACAATTAAACATAAGACAACTTGGTTTATATTACTAGAAAATAATATTATTGCACATTTATGAAAAGTTGGAACGAAAAAAGTGATTAAAAAAGTTGAAGTCAAACATCATTGATGAAATCCAAACATGGCACAAAGTCCCAGCATATACCGAATAACTTAGACGGTTGTATGGCCGTATATATACATTTGTACCTTAAATACAATAAAAAAAAAACGGAAATTTTAAGAAGACTGTAGCAGATGAAGAGTAAAAATTTGGACAAAAATAGACGGTATGCCTAAGCACTTGAAAGGAAGGAAACCATTTTTTTATATTAAACAAAGCTGGAAAACAAATACAATGAAAGGAAGGAAACCTTGAACGGTGATCGATTTGCTTGATAGGCATGGTAGGCCGTAAAGAACCTACAGTACAGCCCATGTTGCGCCTGGCAAGTTGGTGCGAGGGACTGACTTGGTCTCAAATCTTATTAAATTCTCTGCCCCGGATATGTCAATTTAAATCGCACGTTTGAGAGCACAGAATTCCCTGAGCATTGTCAGGTGATATCCTTCCTCCTTTGATGAGGTCTGTCTTTTGAAGATATCAAATATTCCCAGTTCATAATGATAATTTTGTCATTTGAAGATCTGAAATTTCCTCAGTTCATAATTGATAATTTGTAGATTTTTCGTTTAAATTGTGTGAGCATTAAAGATCACATTAAATGATTTACGAATAAAAGAAGAGAATGAAAGATTATGTAATGTGATAAATGTCAATGATCACACAACATGATTTATCATCACAATAACTAAACAAATAATTGTTAAAAAAAAATATTGATTGAAAAAAAATACAAACACAATTTAATCCCCAAATCTGACAACTAAAATTATTTCTGTACATTTTCCTACAGTCTTTAACTACAGTCAGATGTTATGTTACAGTGTCAATAAGAATCAGCAGATCAACTGTATGACTAAACTACTGCAACTCATAAAAGTACTGTCAAAATAACCTAACTGAACAAAACGCTGCACAGGCAGAAAGAGTTGAAAGAAACTGCCTCCTAAATGCGGTCCTCACAGTTTCTCACCCCTTGTCAGAAGGCAGTTGAGAACAACTGCAGTTGGTTCATTAAACTAATAAAGACTCCTCCCATATTCAATAACTATTAACAACCCTGATTTATGTACATTTATGTGCCATCGACAAGCTGTTCCTTTCAGAGAAAAGAATATAATAGAATAATTTTAATCTATTAGGTCAAAGATCTTTTATAAATTTATTTATTTTTAATATTGAACAAAGTCATAAAAAAATTAGAAGGAAGAAGTTACCAAGAGTAGCTGAAGTATATATTGTTATACATCCAATAAACCAGTCACAAAGGCAATATAAGGCACTGAACAATATTACATATAGACCAATAAACGAGTTACAAAGGCAACAAAAAAGGATAAAGATTACATAAATTGTATGACATTTTTACAATGACTAAGCTTGATAAGTAGGAGGTATTTTCCACAACATGTCAAATTATGATATTGGTATCAGGTTTCAATCATGTAGTTTTATGAGTCAAACTCATTGACCCATGTTTCATGAGTAGTGGCTCACAAGAACCCATGATCTCTCATGATGGTGAATGGTCCACTCAACACTCATTGCATCTAGGTGATGCTCACAGAGGTGAAGCACTGAGCCTTCTCAGGAGGGCACCCATCCTAGTACTACTCCAACTCAAGCGCGTTTAACTAGAGAGTTTTCTCCAATGTTAAACCCACTTAGCTTGCAACCCCAGTTGCAAAACCTTCAACAAGTGTTGTGCCTTATGAACCATTCATTATAGAGCCCCTTTAGCTCATCAATTGGTAAGTATTTTCCACGTGTCAAATTATGATATTGGTCAGGATTCAACTATGTAGTTTTATGAGTCAAACTCATTGACCTATGTTTCATGAGTAGTGGTTCACTAGAACCCATCTCTCATGATAGTGAATGGTCCACTCAACACTCATTACATATAGGTGATGCTCACAAAGGTGAAGCACTAGGCTTTCTTGAGAGGTCACCCATCCTGGTACTACTCCAGCTCAAGCACACTTAACCATAGAGTTTTCTCCAAGGTTAAACCCGCTTAGCTTGCAACCCCATTTGTGAAACCTTCAACAAGTGTTGTGCCTTATGAACCATTCATTATAGAGCCCCTTTAGCTCATCAATGACTAAGCTTACTATCAAGATGAATCTTTTTTGCACAATAATTTTAATGTTTATTAGATCAAAGATGTCTTATGGAATCTTTTTTTGTGGTGTTTTTAAATAATTTATGTAAGTATTTGTTATTTTGAGTGGACTAATCTTAGGGTTATAAAAGTTCAATTGTTTTTTAAATCTTGTGGGAGGTAGAAATACTCATGTATTGGATGCAATTTGTTTACTTATAGTCATTGTATAGAATTTAAAAAATTGAATAACAATAATTATAATTTTTTAAATTTTTTTATCTAATAATTTGAAAAATGTTATTTAGCTCTTTTCTTAATAGTTCATGTTAGTAAACTGTCAATGCATAAATGAAATTATTATTATTATTATGTATTTTCATTTAAATTGATTATTCTTTGAAATTTAAATTATGTGTACTCAAATTTTTACTATATTATACTATTTATTTTCTTGAATGATACTAAAAACTATTGTAATGTCACTCAAATCTATATGTTTACATGTGGCAAGTAGAAAATTTAATCTCCATTTTAATATGAAAAGAAATTAAAAGACAAATCAGAGCATCATTGACAAAAAAATTGAAAAAATTCTTATTGGCCAACTTTAAGCACCAAAATAATAAGGTGTTTGTCTAGCTATAAACCTACATAATTAAAGAAAGTTATGGTTGCTGGTGAAGTTCAATGGTCATGGTGAACAACGCATAGCATGAAGATTGAGTTTCAATCAACAATGACAATGATTAGTAATATGCTAGACTTGCAAAAATTACTAATATTTTCCAAACTAGATATATACCTTTCTTGGAATTTTAGGTCGAAAAGAATTGAGGTAGTGAAAATAATAGTTGATGAGTTGGATGTATTTTCTTCCTGAACAACAAAATCATGTACAAAGAAAGCATTCAATTGTCCACTTTTGATAACTTTAGGTAATTACATTTTTAATGTTGAATTATTACTTCAAAAACTTTGCCACTCAAGCATGTTCTTTAATAAAATATCTACCTTCTTGATTAGATAAATGTTCTTCGGTTTGTTCTCCAAAATTAAATGATATTGATCAAAGTATTTTGATCAATAAACATAGTTGTTTTATTTTTAAGTTGCTAGATGATTGAGTGGGATAAGTCAATAAACATTATATGATGTTAATTTCTAGGTAGACATGGTATAGAGGAAAGGTGTAGAAATTGGTCTAATTAAAATGGTACCACCCCTACCTTACATGAATACTAGAAAAGTGGAAACCTCTTAGAACCCAAAGCATTAAAGTATAAATTGAAGATCGTGTTCAACAACAAATTTATAGTGTACTATTCAATTAGAGTATACATAAATCTCTTTTAACATTTTGACACATGTTGGAACTAGTGGTAGAAAAGGGAAGATGACTTTCATTTAAATCTAATAGGAAGCTAGACAATTTGGAACATATTGGTAATGGAAAAAATCTAGAGGCCTCGGTGCCTTTTGAATCTAGACAAATTCTAGTGATATAGCTCTTATAGGTACACATTGATAAGATGTTTATGTCCATGATCTATACATTCATATTCTTTTGTATGTTAAGTGGTGTCAGAGAGGGGGACTAACCACGTCAAGGCTCTAGGTCATAGAGAGCTGAGAGCGGAGGACTCCCTAACTTACCTCACTCTAAAAGGATGTTTTGGGATGAGGATCGAGAATGGAGAGCACTATGTAGTACTTATGTCACTCTACAAAACCAAAATTCTATTTGGGGTTAGACGAACCAATTTCTAGAGTTTGAACTATACCTCAGACAACTCTCTATTCGAGGACGACAGTGGAGTGCGCTAGTGTCTCTCTGGCACACTGGCATTCGTACGGCCAGAAAAAATGAAATACAGTGGAAAAATCTAGAAACCTACTTAACAATATAGCTAATCAATTTTAACAAAGTAAACAAAATGATAAAGTATGAGAAATAAAGCCGAAGATGTTAAAGCAAGTAAATAAAAGCTAGGGTGACGAATATTATCTCACAAAAGCATCAATTCGCTAGCTAGCTCCACACACACTTTCACCTACACACAAGCAAGAGGGAAAAATTATTGGGGTTGTATAGGGGCCTACCTCAGCCAGACCCCCATTTTGGTGTTTCCACCTCCACGGATAGTTAGAAAAGCAAAGAAGTAGAATATGTAATAAAGAAAGTAGAAAGTATTGCAATGAATACTACAAAAGACAATGTGGTATTCTATCAAACCACAAAGGAAAGAAAGTGAGATGTTACTACCTCGACCCAAAGGATTACTAGCCAATGAAGGGAGAATGCAAGATATGGACTTGGCAAAGTCACCATAGCTGCAACAGTGATGAAGGGAGGTCTCACAAGACTCCAAGCCCACAACTTCTGAAGTAGTACCACATGTACAAAGTTGGAGTAAATGAAGTAACAAACTACTGCAATGCTCACAATGGAGTGCTAGAATGCTAAAGTGAATGAGAATGTGCTTGAGGAGTTGAATGAATTGCTAAGAGAGATCAAGTGAATATGTAGAGGATCAAGTGAAGTGAAGATGAATGCTTTTGAAGGTGGGATGAGAAGGAATAAGGTGCTTTAAGGTTGATTGGTCGATAGGAGGACATTACAATTTGTCCCAAAGAGGGGTGTAACACCTCTTCCAACTTCAAATGTGGGAATCTGTAAGGGTTGATAGAGCACCGTACAAACATCCATGCACCACACTTGCATCCCTGACAAATATTCTCTCATTGATACACAAGAAAAATGTGAATTGGATGCGTTCTAGATGGGTTCAATGTGGAATTTTTCCTTTGAATTTGATTTTCTAAGGTGAGGGTATGTGAAAGAGAAACTTACACAAGGGGTGCAAATTTTCTCCTATACATTTTCCCCCTACTTTAGTGAGCATGAGTATTGATGAATTTTGGTAAAGTAGATCAAAGGGTTAGAGATGTATACCTAGACTATCAAGGAAGTAGACCGCAATCTGGCGAACTTGAAAGCATAGGGCAGACAAAGGACTCCACAAGTAATCTCTCTTGAGGAGTTTTGAACAAAAGGACTCCACAGCCTCATAAGACTATGAAGTTGCACAAAGTACACCGAAGGCCCTTGGACCAATGATGGACAAATCTCGTAGGATGTAAAATCCTTACAAGCCCATAAACCTAAATGAAGGTATTCCCCCAAGTACTCTCTCATGAAGGAATCCCAATGTAGTAAGTAGCTTACAGGCTCGCAAACCTGTAAGAAGGAATCCCCCAAGTACTCTCACATGAAGGAAGCCCAGTATAAGGGGACTTTGTAGATTTGGACTGGAAAGAGGCTATGCAAGCGCACATGAAAAGCAACATGTTAATCTGCAGATACAATATGCTAGAGAACAAAAAGCAACCACATAGGAAAACAAGCAGATAGTCACATAGACAGTCAACAAAATGAAAGGATTTCAAAGGAGTCCCTTAGGAACCCTTCAAAAGAAGAGGGGTCAACTCAAGGGAAACACTATTTAAAAGTGTAAGAATGCTTTTCATAAATTGATTCAATCATCAAGGAATCCTTTCGAAAGATGTTCACTTCATCAAGGAATTTGAAAGGAAGAAAATGCCCCCTCGCAAGGGGAAGGTCAAGGCTTCTCCCATAGGAAAATTTTCTCCCACCTCAGAGGAAAGTTATCAAGTTCTTTCTTTGTGAATCCATGATGAAGGAAATATGTTTTGTTAGGGGTCCAAGTTGAGAGTGTGATTTGCAAGGATTTTCAAGAAAAGATTCGTTGGCAACGAATGTGTTTTCTACAAATTGTAACATTGTGAAAGTGACGTCACACATACAAGGGACAACTCAAGAAAAGAAGAGAGAAAGATAGAAGTAAAGTAAAAGAGACAAAGATGCAATAGACAAAGGACACAAGGGTGATCTGATATTTCAAGGTTAGATTTTCTCATAAATATATATAAGCATAGTAATTGTATATAGATGAACTGTCATCAACCCCCTACTATATCAAACCATGTGAATAATTCATGAGAAGACAAAATAAAAATTAAAAATTGGGTCAACACGGAAGGGAGGCCTAAATGCCCCCAATAGTTTGCATCATCCCTAATTTTCTGAAAATCAAAACACATAATAGAGGAAGAATGATTAAATAAATAGAGGATGTTTCATGACACATAATCACTCCTATATCCAAGCACCTACAAGGGTGACAAGGGTCATCCAGGAGCATAAAACACAAGCATGAGGGAACACATCACAACACACACATGCCTAATCTAGAAATGAAGAAGAGGCCTCCCCCTAACACTTATCGACCAAGAGGTCATCCACTTCCAAATCTAGATCATTGTAAGTTGAAAAAAAATGAGCCTACAATAGTGGAATATTAAGGAGATGTAATTCCAACCCTCCCGCAACAAGGGCTAAGGAATAAGACCCCGCAAGGTCTTCTCCACTAGGCTCTTATGGAGTGATGGTCAACAAATTTTTGAAGATCGCTGACAAGGTCAATACCACATCCAAATATTTGAACATGCACTTTATAGGAGTGTCATGTGGGACCTCAATGAATGGGGTAGGCAGTGCCTAGGATTCATTAGGCTCATTAAGTGCCTCAGGAGCAGTGACAAATTTAGGGGATGTCAGAACTGGCTCCGTCACTAGGATGGAACAAGCTAGCACAGGACCACCCTTTGAAGAAGGTGGGATCCTCTTATGCCCTCCATTGCTAGAAGGGCCAACCTCTACTTTGTGCTTCATCAAAAGATGTGAAATGCCCATAGATGAGGCCAGAGGCATGGAGGTAGAGGAGAAAATCACAATGAACACCACTAAGGTATTTGGCATGTCCATGGGTTTAGAGAATGGTGGGATGTCCGGGAGGGACATCAAAAGAGGTGGCACGACCAATGGAGAAATAAACAACTACACCATTTTAGGGTCAGGAACACTCACACTCGCAGGGGGAGCTAGTAACATATCTGAATTCGATTGAATATAAGTAGAGGGGAGGAGAGAGGAAGATGCATCAAGAGGGCTTGAAACAGGAGCAGTAAATTCCTTTTCCTTTCTCTACCAAGTAGCCTGCTCAGCCACTAGAGCCTTTTGTTGATGCTTGTGTTTGTGTGCAAGGTGGTTTCTATGACTCTTTGAGCTAGAGACTGGGAGCTACGAAGGGACAGGAGGCTCCTGTTCAGCCATAGGGTTGTCCATCATGGCCATCTCCGGTGGAGGGATAGACTCTTGGATGGGAGGAGGAGGAAGAGGTTGAGAAAAAATGGGGGGATTCGGCTCTAGCGCCTTGATTGTGGTCCTTTTCCCATTCACTGCCTTACGAGTAGGAGCGGTAGGAGGCATCGAAGGCCAAGACATGGAGGATTCCCCATGGGGACCTTTCCTTCTACCATAAAGGCAGGGCCAAGGTCCAGGAGACATAGTAGGAAGGTCTGATATCCTGATCATAGCTTTGCACCAAGCAAACACCATCAAATTTCTCATGTGGAATCCAAGAGTAGTCATCCAAAACTGTTCTTAAGAAAGAGGAGTGGAAGGGGCACCCTAAGGATAGGCAGGCCTCTCCTTTCCCTTTCGAGAAGAGGAGGTAGCTTACTGTTGCACTACCAAAGGGATCACTTTTTGCTATCCCTTGCCCCCAGTCTTATACTTCACATAGTTTTGGTAAATTAGGTTTGTTCTTGGGGGAAGTGGAGTGACTAAGGCATGCCAAAAATGATCTAATGAATAACCCCCATGGGAAACCAATGGTTGATATCCAGTGTCATGCACGATGTGCACAACACCTTCATGGGAGAATTTTGAACACTTTATGAAAGACGAAAGTGATTTCATTCATGGAAGCTAGCCAAGGTATGCCTAACTTTACCCTAAACAGATCGGATTCTGCGATAACATCAAAGGTTGTGTTCATAATCCTAGGTCCAACTAGGACAGAAAGAGCTATTGAGCTATACGGCTTGAGAGAAAGACCATTGTGCATACAAATGGTAGATTTTGTTTCTTCATACTCCTCCCTTTGTAATGAACTCAGCCATAATGTCTCCTCTGTGATAACATTCACCAGGCTTGTGGGATCAACTAGGACCCCTGTCAGAATGTTCCCATTGAGTTAAGTGGGAATATAGAAGGAAGAGGGCTTGTTATTCAAGGGAATGTCCTGCGAAGTGAACGCCATGTCTGGTGAACCAATCACTAGTTGCGGGGAAGGAGTAACTCTGACCATATTAACATACACTGAGGGTTGCACAGAAGAATTAGAGGGGTCAATAATTAAGTTAGCAGAGTGAGATGGAAACGGGTATGTGTATATTTGCAACTCACTATTGGCTTTTGCCACCAATTTGTTCACATTTTGTTTCATTCCATCAAGATGAATGGTACCATCATTTATGTGATCCTGTATCTTTTGATGTAGGTGCATACAATGTTTGATATCATGTCCATCGAATCAATGGTACTAATAGGAGGCATTGGCATCATACCAATCAGGATAAGGTTCCTTGAGAGGTCAAGGATTTTTTCCAAGGTTATGATCTTATCCCTTAACAAATACTGCAAGATAGAAGAATAAGATTCTACTAATTTTGTAAACTTTATGTTGCATGAGAGGCCATTATCATTTGTTGCGGTGACTACATTCACAACAAACTTACCCTTCCTTGAGATTGATACAATATATTTTCCTTCTGATTAGGAGCATGAGGAGGATCCCCTGAACTGAACTACCATCTATTGATATTCTCATAACATAACACACATATATGCAAAAGAAGGGTATTTCATGAGGGAAAACTTTTCCTATCGAGGTCTCTACAGGTTTCCTATGAACACCTTCTACACATCAGAATCAGGAAGAGGGTACAAGATTTGTGAAAAGAGAACTTGATATCACGGTATAAAATCAATTATCTTCTCGTTATCCCACTGCTTACATCAAACAAGATCCAAAAAGGTCATCTTTAGCCTTATGTTAGCTTGGAATTGTTAGAGAAAATTATTTACAATTTAATTAAATGAAAATATAGAATTATCGTGCAAGGAATAGTACCACTCGAGTGATGTATCCTTAAGAGATCAAGGAAATAAATTTTCCATCAATGCATCATGATGGAAGAAGTTTGTGCACATGGCATTAAAGGTGAACACATGCATTTGTGGGTTCCCTTTGCCACCATACTTCTCAAATTTGGGAGTCTCCATTCATTGCAGGAAGGGATTACTCAAGATTGCTATTGACAATAGACTATGTCAGAAAAAAGGATAGAAGATAGGCTGGGAAGAGGCCTGGGAAAGGCTTGCCAACTGGTTTTTCATTTGACCCATGTTTTGAAGAAGGGTGTTCAAAATAGGGTCAGAAGATGACAGAGGACCAATGGAACCTCTAGAACTACCACCACCAGAACCACCTCTAGAGTTGCTCTAGGCCCACTACTATGACCACCGCCAAAGCCACCACCACTGGTAGGGCCTCCATCAAAGCCACCTCCATTACTGAAACCACCACCATGGCCTCCACTAAATCCTCCTTTGCTAGTACCACCTCTGTTACCAAAGTCACTACCACTCATTCCATCGGAGCCTCCACTACTAGGGGTAGTAGGAGGGGTGAAACTGAACCCAAGAGGAATTTTACTCACCTTGAGGGTGTCAATCCTTTGGGAAGCAGAAGAGACATTGATCGAGGGCCCTATTTTAGCCATGCACACAAATGTAGTGGGCATCAAAATGCCTATCTGTCTTTCATAGGAATCAAACACTTCTCCTTGGGTGGTACCTAATCTAGGCCTATACGAAGGGATATAAGCTTCAGTTAGATTGGCCAGGCCTCATAGGAATTTTATGTATGTTCGATATTTCCCTAACAAATGTCTCACCTCGCCAGTAACCTTAGTGGCTCTCACAATGCTCAATAATTTCTCCAAATGGTTTTCAAGGTCTAACAATCTATTATCCAATGCCATAAGGTTTTCAATGAGAACACGCACATCATCATCCTCATATATAGACAAAGGAATAGGAGATGCTAGAGGAGTAGGAACATGAGTTATTTCTTCTATGAAAACCATCTCATCAGCATAATTCATAGGAAAACTAGTGGTATGGTTAGTATCTATACTAGTAGAAAAATTGGAGGCGAAACTAGAAGTGACCTTCCTCTTCTCCATTGGTAAGTGTTGCACACTTCTTCTAACAAAGTACCTAAAAGTTGTGGACTGGGTTGTGATGCTCATAAACCTTCACAACATTTAGGGTTATAGCAACCACCAGGCGTGGGGAAAAAGTATCAACACAAATGAATGAAAAGACATTATTCATGTCTGGTTCACCAAATATGTAAGAGAGGGAGACAAACCACGTCAAGGCTCTAGGTCATAGAGAGCTGATAACAAAGGGTTGCCCTAACTTACCTTACTCTAAAAGGATGTTTTGGGATGATGATCAAGAATGAAGAGCACTATGTAGTATTTTTGTCACTCTGCAGACCCAAAATTCTATTTGGGGCTAGATGAGCCAGTATCTGGAGTCTAAATTGTACCTCAGACAACTCTATGTTTGAGGATGACAATGCAAGTCTGGGACAACATAGTGGCATGTTGGCATCCATAAAACTAGAAAATGTGCAATACAGTAGAAAAATCTAAAACCTACTTAATAGTCTAGCTAATCGATTTTAACGAAGTAAACAGAATGATGAAGTATGAGAAATACAGATAAAGATGATTGTTACCTATTTTTCACTATGAGCTCAAACATGTAGACTTGAATCGAATAAATCATTTATAGGTACATAAATTTTCAATTTTTGCTGCTAAAGTATTCATTGTTCATCATAAAGATCATATTACATCTGAATTATAGTTTTATTGTGCAAGTATTTAAAAAAGAAAATTGAGAATTTGCATAATAATGCTTTTTATTCATTTTGTAAAAATACTGAATCTCGCATAAGCCACGAGAGTAACTGAATTTGATTATGACAATCAAATGATGAATACAAAATTTAATGAAAGCTACACTACTCAAAATAACGTAAGTGCAAAGAAGAGGAGAAATTCATCATTTCCTGTGATGATGAATCACTTCCATTGATGTCTTTAGTCATCGCGTCTCCAAGCTGCTGCAGCCTCGTTTCCTCGCTCCATGAACCTACAAAATTATAAAGGAATGGCGTTAGAGGTGTACTCTAAGAAATGATGAATTACATTTTTCCTTATGCCTACGCTACCAATAGGAATATAATTTTCATTGAATCAAGCATTCACTAGATGAAAGGCTGACAATCAAGAAAAACATAACTCAATGGAAGCTTTCAACTTCTTTTATTTTGCTAACATGTTTTCTTCAATGTGCAAGAATAGGTTCATCATGTTCGAGATCATTTTATCAGATATGTGGAGCAAAACGGGCTCCCACAAGGGTAGAGCTCGACATATCATGAGGACGCTCTTTAATTACATGTGAAGAGCCATCAATATCAATTACAGCCATTAAGAAAAACTGTTGTAACCAAGAAGAGATTCATAAAGTAGCCATATTTCATTTGTTATCTTTGTTTCAGCTCTACCTTGCATGCACTTTTGCATCTCAGTAAGGTATTGAGTTCCTTTATATTGAAGGGAGAATAGAGTGTCAATTATTTAAAACTATTTCTAAGAACTCAAGATTTATACATAGTCTAAAAGAGACTTTAAGAAATAGAGCATTATCATAAAAGAGCAGTCATCTAGAAGGACAACTAGTTTCAATGGAAAAGGGAAGTTTTGAAGACAAGAACTCGGTGAACTCTCTCTAAGAGGACAATAATTGCAGATAAAAGAGAGATTGTAGACTTTGATGACAGCCTTATGTATGATTTTCAAAGTTTCATATGCTCGTAGTAAGGAAGAAAGATCATGCTACAGGGTAATAAATTCATCATATTGCTGCATGCAGCTTATTAAGTCATGAATCTAGAAAGATAAGCATTCAATTGCTACTAATAGAGCTAAGAGAAAGTTTCATATTTAACAATATCCATGACATGGATTTAATAGCAAATGACAGTCACAGCTATTACTAGTCATTGACATGCTCACAAGGTACAAAGCAATAACAGAAGATATATATGAAGTATAGTGGAATTTTACTATGCACAATGAAGCATCATCATTTATCAAACATGCATACACATTACAAGTGCCAGATCAAAGCAGCAGGGGAGTAGTGAATTTTCAGCATCATAATAAAAAAGAGATAGTAACCAAATCAAATGGAGACTCAACCTGTATGTTCAAGTTAATGTAATGGAATTAAATCAAAAGTGAGACATCAAACAAGAAGGTACAGTCATGATATCATATCTTGTGCCAATGAAATTTCAAAAGTTGCAATCACATAATGATAGGATAGTCATACTAAGTGACAAAGATTTCATCAATGATGAGAATATGCAAATCAGGCTACTTCTTATGAATTATTTTATGGTTGATAGAATTAACAGAGGTAATCTATAGCAGCATCAAAGAAGGAAGCCATGAATGAGCAATGCATATATACAAAGCATGAATCACTTTCGATGGGTAGCCAAGCTTTCAGGGAGTGGATTAATAAATGAACAATTATGTATTCCAATAGAAAAGGAGCAAGTTACACTTTTTGGAACATCAAATGCTTATGGGGTCATCATGAAATTTTTTATAGTCATGTTAAATGAATGATAAATATTTTAGTATCAAAGCAACTCAATTGTGGAATGAAAAGACAATAGGACTGTTTTTATATATTGTTGTCTAGATGAATACTTAAAATTCTGTATGATAACATATGAGGTGAGCATCAAGAAATAGTTACAGGTATTCACCTTTCATGGAAACAACAAAAAGAGAAAGTCAATGTATGGAGTTTTTCCCTTGTATATTTCAAGAAGAAGCTGATTAAAAATCATGGTGACCTTTATATTACAAAATACACAGTATAACAAGGAAAATTACAGATTTGTTCTCACCCATGTAAGGGTTTTACTCAAAAATGCAGAGTACAACGAAT
This sequence comes from Sequoia sempervirens, assembly GCA_007258455.2. Taxonomy (NCBI): domain Eukaryota; kingdom Viridiplantae; phylum Streptophyta; class Pinopsida; order Cupressales; family Cupressaceae; genus Sequoia; species Sequoia sempervirens. Next base: position 162,969,230 of record VDFB02000008.1, read on the forward strand.
CACAAGTACCCAGATGGAGTTTTTAAAACCATATTTAGAATGCAAAAGGAAAATGTAAAATTTCTATTTGTCTCTTTCAAAGTTTGAACCACGATTATATGGCACCTCTGGTCAAAAAATGCAAAACACAGAAATCAACAAGTGGCCATGGATATAGTCGTGGCCTTATGGCCATTTTTTCCCTACAAAGACTCATTGAAAAGCCATAATAACAATAAGAACCAACTTACCTTTGTCTCATAAAGGGGGTCGACCAAGCTTGAGGAGAGATTATGAAGAAATCATGAAGTTTGAGCTTCAAACTCCAGCTCTCATGGCAACCAAAGCTATTATAAAGTGCAGAAAATCAACAGGGAAAAAAATGACACAAAATATATGAGAAAAGAGTTACATCTGTGCCCTTAAGGCCTCAAAAATGCATTCAAATGCTTGAGAATACTCAGATTTGGGACAAAATAGCCTTTTTCTTACCCTTCTTGTTTAGAATCTTTGGAAAATACTCATAATCAATAGAGAAATCATCAAGTTTGAGTTCAAACCCTACTCCATGGTGGCCAACAGCTTCTTCGTGAAGCTTCTCCAAAGTCAAGAGAATGAACATAATGATTTTTAGGGTTGTCATCTCTCTTTTGGCATGGTTCAATGATTTTCTTTTTGACTATCTTTTGAAAGGAAAAATCATTATGTTTTTATTTCCCATGGCCTTGACTTTAAGTCATGATGCCTTATATCTAATGATGGTGGTTGGCCTTTTTCATATACAGTTAGAGCTGAGGTTTTCAAATATATGCTAAGTGCTTATTATATATTGTTGATGGGGTCAACTATTCCAATATGGCTGATGGTAATCGATTATTGTGAGGAGTTAAAATAATGACAAGTATAATGTGCATGGTCACCAATGATTGCTAAATTAGCTTTATTCTTCAGATTTATTTGTATTATTCAATGTAAATGAATTATTTAAATGATGCATTATAAGTCATTTAATTAATTCATCATCTTAAAACACAAATAAAGAACATTATGTAAAGCTGAGTCACAACTATAGATCCAACTGAAGATTTGTCATGCAAGAATGGACTTTAAGTTATCATGGGAGAATTGAATAAAGCAAGGAGGGTTTTTGCATGTTTTGGCTCACATTCAGAGATTTCCAGTTCAATTTGAGTTATAGATCAGTTGCATGCTTTATGACTGCGAGTTTGAGACTGAGTTCACTCATTTTTGCATGAGTTTGAACCTCATTTTTAGGGATTTTTGCTTCTGCTTGGATTTCACCTTGGAGTTATCGCTTTCTCATTGAAATTGACTTTCAATCATGTTCATGCACTTTGAGGTGCATTCTCATTGTATATATTGAAAAAGTTTATCTTTTTCAGTGGGTTCTTGTTATTCAGCCTTTGCATTCTACAAAGTGAATTATCTTGTAACTCAACTTTCAAAATTTGATAGATATTGTAGCAGTCTTTACAGGTTATCTTGGAGTATCATTTGCAGAACGTTCCTTCATTTGTCATTGCAAGTTAAAAATTATCCTTCTTAGATTCAAGTGTCTTATTTTGTGAATGTTTGGATACAAGTTTAATGTGTTTGATATCAGAATCTTTAAATTTTTGTCAACATTTGTGAATGCATGCACACGAAGAAGTAATCATAGTTGCAGGTCATAAATTGTGTCTCAAGTATATCCATATCTTTAAGTTGTGAAAATAAGTTATTCCTTCATAAAGAATGAATTATCAGACCTTTTTGTGAATCATTAATGCAGTTAAATTGTTCAATCTAAGTTGTGAAAGTAAGCTTCATGATGAATCAGTTGTGAGTTAGTCTATTTTTCCTTAAATCAATAGGTGCATCACCACAGTCCAACCTTTCCATTTTGCATTAGATTAAGTTTCTTACCCTTTTCTTAGAACAAATTATTCGAGTATCAAATTGACCATCATATAGGAAGCTGGCCTAGAATCCAGAGGTTCAAACTCATTATAGGTCACCCACAACCTGAGTTTGATGCAATGTTTCAACAGATTGCTGAATTTAATTATTCAAGCATTTGGGTGCAATCTGATTGACAACAGTTTTTGGCACTGTCGGTGGGACTCTGAAGTGATCTTCAGAGAAAGAATTCAAAGATACAAGCTCTTGTTCTGGTATATGTAGCAACATTTTTACCTTTAAGAGGTACAAATTTATACCTGGTGACTTTGAGCACACCTACTAGTTTCACCAAGTTCAATGCTGGTATGTTTCAATTTCAAGCTTAATATTCTGATTTGCAACGTTTATATGAGTAGAAATGACATATTTTCATAGTCAACATGTATACCCACTTCCGTTTCATGAAAATCCTGTCAACCAATCACCCTATCAACCATATTAGGCCAATCATGTTGCTGGTTTTATCCCAAACAACCATGTAACAACAGCCTATCAACATGCTCAACATGCTTACCTCCCACCCACCCCTGCTTAGCCTTCAAATCAATATTCATATATCCATAAACAACTCCAGGAGGTTGATTATATGAAAAGTAACATGAATAATATGAAGGACATACTATCAGACATCGCAAAGTAGATAGAAGAGTTCAAGAGGCAGCAAGATTATGATCAACAACAGGAAGGGATAGCCTATCAGGCATATCTCTATGAGCAAGACTTGCTGATGCAGAGGAAACAATATGAAGAAGATCTTGCTGCTAAGGAAGAGAAGATTAGAATATTGGTTGGGGCCCAATCAGTTTCTTCCATAAAACATCAACCAACAGAGGAGAAGGTTTCCAAGGTTTTTATCCAATCTCCAAGTAAGTCTTCTAGTTTTGACATTCCAAGTTATAAGGGTAATATTCATATCAATGTTAAAGATCAGCCCCTACAGGAGCTCACAAATGAACATAGTTTGTCAAATCAATCCATGAACCCTCATTTTCAATCATATCAAGAGCCTGAACTAAATCATCAAGGTATTAAACAGCCATGGTGGCCTTCTTGGACCAAGCTTCCTGACTTCAAAATACCAAATCTAGTTCAAGAGGCTTCCATTCCAAGTTTTATAAATCCTCTTCTATTGCAAAAACAACTACACGTAACAAATCAAGGTATGAATCTTTATGAATATTCACCCATTCTTATTCAAGGGATCCAACATGCGTATGCATGTCCTAATACCATTTCTTTGTTCAAAGGAGAATCAATTGCTTGTCAAAATAATTGGTTCAATGAGCATGATCAGTTGAAGGTAAATTATGCAGGAGAGGAAAAGGTTTTTAAAAAGAAGCGGGAATTTTTTTTTGATATTGATATGCTTATACCTGATGAACAAGATGGCAAAGAAGACTTGCAGCAGGAGGTGAACGAACATGATCAATCAGGACAGTAGGTTGAAGAGCTTGAAAAAGGTATGAAAGGCGATGATTTCATGTTCCTATATGATGTATTACCTTCCTTTATTGAGCATGAAGATGTCAAACAATGTGATGAGTTGCTGGTTGACGTCAACAAATGTGACAAGTTGGAAGTTGCTCATCTAATTCTAAAAGGTAACACAAATGATGATTGTGAAGAAGCCATATTTTGGAATGATCTTGAGTCCTTTGTTTTGCACTTAGATGACAAACGAGATCGGGTTGAACATGTTTTAAACAAGGAAATGGAGGTTGAATCTCAGGATTTAGCTAATTTGTTTGAGCAATTACCTGAATTTGATAATGAAAATGAAGACAACACATGTTTACTAACATCAGTGTCTACCTTTGAGCAGCAGAATGATGAGACTCATCTGAATCCAATTCAGAACCATGAATTAGATGAGGATATGTTTTCAAGCATAATAGAGGTATTTTTTTCTAACATTGATGATATTTTGATGCCATATGAGCCAACAGTATGTGATCAACCTGTTCAGATCAAAGAGTTACACATGCCTTCATTTCATTTATGTGAACCAACTCTTTCAGGTTAGATTGAAATTGAGGCAGTAAGAAGGAAGGAGGAAAATCTTAAACTGCAAGTAGAGTAGTCTAATCAACAAGATGGAGTGCCAATAGTTTATAAACTTGAAGATAGTAGTAAGAGGCCAAAATTTATCCTTTCAAAGGGGTGTCTAATCAGGTATTTATCAAAAGAGGAGTCTATAGAATTACAACAAGACATGATTCTGCTAAAGCATGTGATTGCAAGTGTAGAGCAGCAGGTTACTCTCATTAATATGCCTTAGACTATCATCTTTAATGATAAAATAGATAAGGAAGGTATGCTTTTTATGATGATCCAGATTATGCTGACAATAGTTTTTGAATAGAAGGAGCAGTAGTTAATCAAATGTTTACCATTTACATACCTCTTTTTGATTGATCTTAAAGATTTGAAGCATCCTCTGTTGTTAAGGAAGGGGAACTATTTCTCACAACTAGTGAATGGTCATGTCTGAGCACTAACACTATTGGTTAGTGTAGGGTAGGGTAGAAGTTTCAGTTATGCTTTCAATAAGTGCCCTGTGGCACGTTTCATTTCAGTTTTGTTGTGTTTTCAATAAAGTGCAGTTGTTGCACATGGTTTTTCAAACTCTATCTTCAACAAAGTTGCAGTAGTTTCCTTTTAGTTTGTTTGGTTTGAAGCTGAGTTACATATTTCTGAGTCAAAACATAGTAGAACATGGAATCCATTCCCAATGGATAAGCTATATACTAGTCTATTGTGTTTAGTACGAAAACACTCTGCAAAGGTTGCCAATTTATTACCTATTTTTCACTACAAGCTTAAATACGTAGAGCTGAATCGAATTCATCATTTATAGGTACAAAAATTCTCAAGTTTTGCTGCTAAAGTATTCATTGTTCATCATAAAGATCAGATTACATCTGAATTACAGTTTTATTGTGCAAGTATTTAAAACAAAACATTGAGAATTTGCATAATAATGCTTTTTATTCATTTTGTAAAAACACTGAATCTCGCACAAGTCATGAGAGTAACTAAATTTGATTATGACAATCAAATGATGAATACAAAATTTAATGAAAGCTACACTATTGAAAATAATGTAAGCCCAAAGAAGAGGAGCAATTCATCATTTCCTGTGATGATGAATCACTTTCATTGATGTCTTTAGTCATCGCGTCTCCAAGCTGTTGGAGCCTCGTTTCCTCGCTCCATGAACCTACAAAATTATAAAGGAATGTCGTTAGAGGTGTACTCTAAGCAATTATGAATTACATTCTTCCTTATGCCTATGCTACCAACAGGAATGTAATTTGCATTGAATCAAGCATTCACTAGATGAAAGGCTGACAATCAAGAAAAACATAACTCAATGGAATCTTTCAACTTCTTTTATTTTGCTAACATGTTTGTTTCAATGTACAGGAATGGGTTCATCATGTTCGAGATCATTTTATCAAATATGTGGAGCAAAATAGGCTCCCACAAGGGTTGAGCCCGACATATTAGGAGGACGCTCTTTAATTACATGTGAAGAGCCATCAATATCAATTACAGTTATTAAGAAAAGTTGTTGTAACCAAGAAGAGATTCATAAAGCAGCCATATTTCATTTTTTATCTTTGTTTCAGCTCTACCTTGCACGCACTTTTGCATCTCAGTAAGGTATTGAGTTCCTTTATATTGAAGGGAGAACAAAGTATCAATTATTTAAAACTGTTTCTAAGAACTCAAGATGTATACATAGTTTGAAAGAGACTTTGAGAAACCGAGCACTATCATAAAAGAGAAGTTGTCTAGAAGGATAGCTAGTTTCAATGGAAAAGGGACGTTTTGAAGACAATAACTCAGTGAACTCTCTCTAAGAGGACAATAATTGCAGATAAAAGAGAGATTGCAAACTTTGATGACAACCTTATGTATGATTTTCAAAGTTTCATATGCTCAATGTAAGGAAGAAAGATCATGCTACAGGGTAATGCATTCATCATATTGTTGCATGCAGCTTATTAAGTCATGAATCTATAAAGATAAGCATTCAACTGCTACTAATAGAGCTAAGAGAAAGTTTCAGATTTAACAATATCCATGACATGGATTTAATAGCAAATGACAATCACAGCTATTACCAGTCATTGACATGCTCACAAGGTACAAAGCAATAACGAAAGATATATATGAAGTACAATGGAATATTACTATGCATAATAAAGCATCATCATTTATCAAACATGCATACATATTACAAGTGCCAGATCAAAGCAGCTGAGGAGTAGTGAATTTTTAGCATCATAATAAAAAAGAGATAGTAACCAAATCAAATGGAGACTCAGCCTATATGTTCAAGTTAATGTAATGACATTAAATCAAAAGCGAGACATCAAACAAGAAGGTGCAGTCATGATATCATATCTTGTGCTAATGTAATATCAAAAGTTGTAGTCACATAATGATAGGACAGTCATACTAAGTGACAAAGATTTCATCAATGATGAGAATATGCAAATCAGGCTACTTCTTATGAATGATTTTATGATTGATAGACTTAATAAAGGTAATCTATAGTAGCATCAAAGAAGGTAGCCATGAATGAGCAATGCATATATACAAAGCATGAATCACTTTTGATGGGTAGCCAAGCTTTCAAGGAGTGGATTAATAAATGAACAACTATGTATTCCAATAGAAAAGGAGCAAGTTATAGTTTTTGGAACATCAAATGCTTATGGGGCCATCTGCTTATGGGGTCATTATGAAAGTTTTCATAGTCATGTTAAATGAATGATAAATAGTTCAATATCAAAGCAGCTCAAATGTGGAATGAAAAGACAATAGGACTATTTTTATATATCGTTGTCTAGATGAATACTTAAAATTTTGTATGATAACATACATGAGGTGAGCATCAAGAAACAGTTACAGGTATTCACCTTTCATGGAAACAAAAAAAAGAGAAAGTCAATGTATGGAGTTTTTCCCTTGTATTTTTCAAGAAGAAGCTGATTAAAAATCATGGTGACCTTTATATTACAGAATGCACAGTATAAAAAGGAAAATTATAGATTTTTTCTCTCCCATGTAAGGGTTTTACTCAAAAAATGTAGAGTGCAACGAATCACAAGTACCCAGATGGAGTTTTTAAAGCCATATTCAGAATGCAAGAGGAAAATGTAAAATTTATGTTTGTCTCTTTCAAAGTCTAAACCATGATTATATGGCACCTCTGGTCAAAAAATGCAAAATGCAGAAATCAACAAGTGGCCATGGAGATAGCCGTGGCCTTATGGCCATTTTTTCCTTACAAAGACTCAGTGAAAATCCATAATAACAATAAGAACCAACTTACCTTTGTCTCAGAAAGGGGGTCGACCAAGCTTGAGGAGAGATTATGTAGAAATCATGAAGTTCGAGCTTCAAACTCCAGCTCTCATGGCAGCTAGAGCTATAATAAAGTGCAGAAAATTAACAGGGAAAAAAATGACATAGAATATATGAGAAAAGAGTTACAGCTGCAACCTTAAGGCCTCAAAAACGCATTCAAATGCTTGAGAATACTCATATTTGGGACAAAATAGCCTTTTTCTTACCCTTCTTGTTTAGAATCTTCAAAAAATCATCATAATCAATAGAGAAATCATGAAGTTCGAGTTGAAACCCTACTCCATGGCGGCCAACAACTTCTTTGTGAAGCTTCTCCAAAGTCAAGAGAATGAACATAATGATTTTTAGGGTTGTCATCTCTCTTTTGGCATGGTTCGATGATTTTTTTTTTACTATCTTTTGAAAGGAAAAATCATTATGTTTTTATTTCCCATGGCCTTGACTTTAAGTCATGATGCCTTATATCTAATGATGGTGGTCGACCTTTTTCATATACAGTTAGAGCTGAGGTTTTCAAATATATGCTAAGTGCTTATTATATATTGTTGATGGGGTCGACTATTTCAATATGGCTGATGGTAATCGATTATTGTGAGGAGTTAAAATAATGACAAGTATAATGTGCATGGTCACCAATGATTGCTAAATTATCTTTATTCTTCAAACTTATTTGTATTATTCAATGTAAATGAATTAATTAAATGATGCATTATAAGTCATTTAATTAATTCATCATCTTAAAATACAAATAAAGAACATTATGTAAAGTTGAGTCACAACTATAGATCCAACTAAAGATTTGTCATGCAAGAATGGACTTTAAGTTATCATGGTCGAATTGATTAAAGAAAGGAGGGTTTTTGCATGTTTTGGCTCACATTCAGAGATTTCCAATTCAGTTTGAGTTACAGATCAGTTGCATGCTTTATGACTGCGAGTTCGAGACTGAGTTCACTCATTTTTGCATAAGTTTGAACCTCATTTTTAGGGATTTTTGCTTCTGCTCAGATTTCACCTTGGAGTTATTGCTTTCTCATTGAAATTGACTTTCAGTTACATGTTCATGCACTTTGAGGTGCATTCTCATTGTATATATTGAAAAAGTTTATCTTTTTTCAGTGGGTTTTTGTTATTCAGCCTTTGCATTCTGCAAAGTGAATTGTCTTTTAACTGAACTTTCAAAATTTAATAGATATTGCAATAGTCTTTACAGGTTATCTTGGAGTATCATTTGCATAATGTTTCTTCATTTTTCATTGCAAGTTAAAATTTATTCTTCTTAGATTCAGGTGTCTTATTTTGTGAATGTTTGGATACAAGTTTAATGTGTTTGATATCAGAACCTTTAAATTTCTGTCAACATTCATGAATGCATGCACAGGAAGAAGTAATCTTAGTTGCAGGTCATAAATTGGGTCTCAAGTATATCCATATCTTTAAGTTGTGAAAATACGTTATTCCTTCATAAAGAATGAATTATCAAACATGTTTGTGAATCATTAATGCAGTTAAATTGTTCAATCTAAGTTGTGAAAGTAAGCTTCATGATGAATTAGTTGTGAGTTAGTTTGTTCTTCCTTAAATCAATAGGTGCATCACCATAGTCCAACCTTTCCAGTTTGCATTAGATTAAGTTTCTTACCCTTTTCCCAGAACAAATTATTAGAGTATCAAATTGACTATCATATAGGAAGCCGGCCTAGAATCTAGAGGTTCAAACTCATTATAGGTCACCCACAACCTGAGTTTGATCCAATGTTTCAACAGATTGCTGAATTTAATTATTCAAGCATTTGAGTGCAATCTAATTGAAAACAATGATAAATCAAGTAAATAAAAGCTAGGGCGACAAATATTATCTCACAAAAGTGTTGATTCTCTAGCTAGCTCCACGCACACTTTCACCTACACACAAGCAAGAGGGGAAAATTGTTGGGGATGTATAGGGTCCTACCTCATTCAGACCCCTATTTTGGTGTTTCCACCTCCACGAACAACTAGAAAAGAATCAAAGTAGAATATGTGATAAAGAAAGTAGAAATTATTGCAATGAGCACTACAAAAGATAATGTGCTATTCTATCAAACCATAAAGGAAAGAGTTTGAGATGTTACTACCTCCACCTAAAGGCTCACTAGCCAATGAAGGGAGAATGCAAGGTATGGACTTGGAAAAGTTACCATAGTTGTAACGGTGATGAAGGGAGGTCTCACAAGACTCCAAGCCCACAACTTCTGAAGTAGCACCACACATACAAAGATGGAGTGAATGAAGTAGCAAACTACTACAATAATCACAATGGAGTGCTAAAATACTAAAGTGAATGAGAATGTGCTTGAGGAGTTGAATGAATTGCTAAGAGAGATCAAGTGAATGTGTAGAGGATCAAGTGAAGTGAAGATGAATGCTTTTGAAGGTGGAATGAGAAGGAATAAGGCATTTTTTGGGTCAGTTGGTCGACAAGAGGATGTTACAATTCATCCCAATGAGGGGTGCAATGCCTCTGCCAGCTTGAGACGTGGGAATCCGTAATGGACGAAAATATTTCGTGAAGATGCCTACAAGTCGCGCTTGCATCCCTAACAAACATTCTCCTCGACACACAAGACAAAAACCAAGTGGATGCATTTTGGATGGGTGATGTGGAATTTCGCCTTTGGATTTGATTTTCTAAGGTGCGGGTATGTGAAAGGGGAGCTTACAGAAGGGGTGAAATTTTTCTCCTATATAAGTGGAACTTGGAGTGCATTTTTCATTAATGTACAATCACTTTTATCTATCTATTCATTATGCAAAACCCTAAGTAATAAATTTCACTTTTATTAAAACCCTAGTAGATACTTTTAAGTCCAGTTTGAACTTTTATTGATAGAAATTTGTAACCAAGTAGCTAGGAAACCATTAATGTATTCTTTATGCTTTAGGTGAGATTTATTCAATAGGAAGCGCCTTAGAAAGGGGATGACATTGCAAAATAAAAGCATTTAGAAAGTATAGTTGAGAGATTAAGAACAAAGATACCATCATGTGAGGAGTGACTATGGTAGATAGGAGAGATCTAGAAATGATCCAACCAACTCATGTTCCTTAATAAACCTTCATGATATTTGTACCAAGTGAACCAATGACGTGGAATTTAGATATTATTTCCTAAGATGAGGTCATGAATTGCTAGGGAATTTTGAGGCAAGGTCCAAACATCAAATTCAAAGTAGGATAAGAAGGAAGAGTTATCCCAGCTATAGATAGGTGGGTATTCCACCATGTTATAGTCACCCCCAAAACCCATTCAACATTAGGGAAGTGAAGATTATTTAATTCTCAAAGAAAAATTCCCTTAGAGGTGGATTTAAGAGAATATATAAAATGAAATCTAGCAATTGTTTCATGAATGATAATGATGAAAAAGTATGTGTAATAAGCAAGATGCTCTTTTAGTGAAAAAATCATTTGGGGGAAGCTTATTTATAAGAATGAGTATGCATTTCATAAAGAAAGGGTAGTCACTTAAGAACAAAATCCCATACCTAAATGCCTACCTATAAATATTGGTTATGCCTTTAGGTTCAAGCTTCCATTCCTAAACATGTAGTTGCTAGTAATGCATACCCATTTAGGAACAAGTATATATTCCTAAAAAAGGTATTAATTTTCCCCCCTACAACCTCACTTTATTTTTTTTCAACTATGATCTAAACCCTTGGAAAAGAAAATTATATTGGGTAAGTAAATCAAGCATCCATAATAATTTCCCCATTCCACACTCTCCCTCCATGAGAACAAATTGATAGAGTTTTGAATTAGGAAAATATATCCTATATATTTTTCTATTATTTAGAGTTTTCTTCATGTTTCTTAATGTAAATGCATTTATAAATCCTAAAAAACTAGACCAAACTTTGGTCCTTAAAATATTAACCTAGGCCATAAATCATAATCAAGTGAGTGCACCAAATTGGGGGACCAAAAAGTTGCCAAATTGATTTTTTTGAAGAAAACATGAGCATGTTATGTAAATTTTTATAAAGTGTGCTTACATTATGGCTTGATAATTACCAAGAAATAATGTGAACCCATTACAAAATGTGAGCATGTTACAAAATGTAAAAAAATTGTTATATGAGCATGTTACAAAATGCAAGCGTGTTTTCTAATGCACTTGTACATTTTGTAACGTGAGCATGTTACATAATTTTCACTCATGTTATCTAGATTTTTAAGAAAACATATATATTTAGAGGATATATATTTATAAGTAGAGGGAGAGATAGAGAGAGAGAGAGAGAGAGATAAAAATATAGAGTTAGAGAGAGGGAGAGAGAGATAGAATGAGATAGAGAGGGAGAGAGAGAGATTTAGAGAGAGGGGGGATATATATATATATATATATAGAGAGAGAGAGAGAGAGATAACAATGAGAGATATAGAAAAGGAAAAAATAGAGAGAGGGGGGATATAGATAAAGAGAAAGAGGAAGAAATAAATAGAGATATATAGAGAGATAAAGATAAAGAATAGAGAGGGAGAGAGATAGATCTAGAGAGATATAGAAAAATAAACAGAAAAAGAAAAAGATAGAGAGACAAAGATAGATAGAGATAAAGAGATACAAATATAGATAAAAATAAAAATAGATCTATAAAGACAATGACAACTAAAGAAAAATATAGAGATATAGATAAATATCAAGAGATACAAACAAAGGTAGGTATATAAAGACATGTACAAATAAAAAGATACAGAGACACAAAGAGAGATAGATAAATATATAGAAACTAAAAGAGGCATAAAGAAACACAGAGAGAGGGATAGAGACAAAGATAAAGATAGACAAACAAATATAGATAGGGATAGAGATAAATCCATAAAGATATAGAGACAAAGAGATAAGTAGAGAGAGAGAGAGAGAGAGATATATAGAGAGGGAGAGTGGGTACTATAGAGAGGTAGAGAAAGGGAGGAGAGGCAGAGAGTAGGTAGATAAAGAGAAGGGGGAAATAGAGAGGGAGAGATAAAGAGATGGAGATAGGGAGGTAGAGTGATAGAGATAGAGAGGGAGAGGGAGAGGGGGAGGGAGAGAGAGATATAGGGATGTAGAGAGAGGGAGGGAGGGAGAGAAATGGGAATGCATTGTCCTACTTTTAGGGTTTTGTTCAAAAATAATATAAATTTTATGCCACATTAATCATTCTTCAAATATATTGATATGCTAGCTTATCAACATAAGTTAATTTAAGCATTTTCAACTAAAAATTAATTTTGATCTAACATATGGTCTAGTTAGATTCATTCTACCTTAGTAAAATATGGGTTGCAACTTTTCCAACTAGAAGTGTCCACTAAATGCATTTTTTGCATTACTTTGGGCCTAATTCATTAAAAAAAAGCTTGATGTTTAACAACTTCTCTTATAAATAATATTTTTAAAATATAGAAAAATACACTTTTGCATATCTATAAATGTAGTTTTTAAAAATGTTTTTTTTTAAGAGTTTAGTTATTTTTTATATTTTTAATTTTAATTTTATAAAAGATAGGTCATCAACATCAAAATATAAGGTTGATTATCCTTTCAAGGAAAAAAATAGTTTTTTTTTTTAGTTTTTTAAAAAAAATATGATGCACTACATAAAAAAATCTATGTCAAGATGATATGATTTTTTTTATATTTTAGTTAAAATGTTGTGTTTACATTACACAAAAAATTTAAAATCTATTTAAATATATATATTTATCAAAATGGGGAAAAAATAAATCCATGCACTAAAATTTCATGTTATAAAACTCAAAAAAATTGAAGGAAAAAATAAATTTATTATATATAGAGAAACATTCCCTTTAACTACATTGTCATGATTTTAACACTAACTAAATTATATTTTCTAATTTCTTAAAAATATATATTCAAATAATTTTTTCGGTTTTAATTAAAAAATTATAAATATAAAATGCATTAAAAATATATTTTTTCATTAATTTACATCATTTCAAAATTCAAAACATATATTTCACTTTCTAGTGATTCAAGTTAAAAGGTTAGATCAGTGTTGGGCATTTCCTTTATAAAAGTGACATAGATTTGTACTTTTACCCATAAAGAAATAGACATATAGGGATAGATAGAGAGAGGGTGAGTGGGGGAGAGAGGAGAGACAAAGAGAAGGTGAGAGAGATAATGAAATAAAGGGAGAGATAGTGAGAGTGGGATAGAGATGGGTAGACATAGAGAGATGGAGAGGGAGAGATAGATATAGAGGGAGGGATAGAGGGGAGAGGGAATATATAGAAATAAGGGGAGAGAGAGAGAGAGAGAGAGAGAGAGAGAGAGAGAGAGAGAGAGAGAGAGAGAGAGAGAGGATGAGAGATATATGGGGAGAGAGGGGAAGAGAGGGGGTAAGAGGGGAAAGAAATAAATAAAGGGAGATAGGGAGAGAGGTAGGTAGAGATAGAGAGGGATATCTAGATAGAAATAGAGAGGGGGAGATAGATATATAGATAGATAGGGAGAGGAAGAGATAGAGGGAAGGAGAGAGAGAAATTGGGAGAGAGAGAGAGAGAGGAAGATAGAAATAAATAGAGAGGGAGAGATATAATGATTGGTTGAGAGGGGGAGATAGAGAGATATATGAGAGAGGGAGAGGGATACAAAGAGATAGAAAGATAGAGATAAAGAGATAGGAAGATAGATATAAATGGTGAAATAGATATAGAGTTAGAGGGAGAGAGGGAGCCCAGATAGAGTGAGAGAGGGAGAGAGAGAAAGAGGGGAGTGGGGAGATACATAGAGAGGATGTGATAAAGAGATAGAGATAGAGAGGGAGAGTCAAATAGAGAAATTTAGAAAGATAGAAAGAGGGAAAGAGAAAAATAGAAAAAGAAATAAAGATAGATAGAGAGGGATGGAGAGGGAGAGAGAGGGAGAGATAAAGAGATAGAAATAGATAAGGAGAGAGGGAGAGATAGTTGGAGATGGAAGAGATAAAGAGAGGAAGGTAGGAAGATGGGGTTAATAAAAAGAGGTGGTGAGATAGGGAGAGAGAGTGTGATAAATACAGAGGTAAAAATAGAGATAGATAGGGAGATATAGATACACAAGGGGATAGATAAAAGATATAGACAAGGAGAGGGAAAGATGGATAGAGATAGATTGGGATAGATAGAGATAGATAAAAGGAAATATATATAGATAGAGAGATGGAGAGATAGGGGAGAGAGATAAAGAGATAGAGAGGTGGGGAGAGGTAGAAATAGAGATTGAGAGATAGAAGGAAAGAGGGATAGATGATGAGAGATAGAGAGATAAAAATAGATATTGAGAGATATAGGGAGAGAAAGTGGTGCAGGAGCACCTATCCCACAACATCCACTTTTGATTATTTGAGTGCCTAGTAGGTTCATGCTAGTGTTTTAAGTTTATTTTGTCTAATAAGGTCTAAGAGACCAACCATAATGTAATGAAAGTATTTATTGAGTCATGTAGGGAAGAAAGTTAATCTTGCATTTACAAGTGTTTTTGTAGCCTTTGAGGGAACATCTTTGAATTTGTATTAGGAGATACAAGGTTTGAGTCTTATGGAGGTAAATGGGGCTATTTTCAATCCTTTACTATGGTTTTAAGAGTCATAATTTTCAAACATTGCATAGATATTTCAATGTAATTTGTAAATGTAATCAAATGTGTAAAAGGGTGTGATTAGGCCTCCAATGGTCCTAATGATTCAAAATCTATTATAAGGAAATTGGTCAGTAGTTTTGAGAAAGATAACCTTTAAAAAGGTAAAGGATGTCATTTGTAAAGGTTGGCTAATGATCAGGAGAAGAAACCAATAAACTTTCATTGTTCTTAATACTGTAATTCACAGATTTCACTATTTTTCTTTCATAAAACACTGTGGTACGACCTATACAAGTTCTTAATGGCTTGAATATTTTGGTATGATGTAGACCTATGTATTATCCTTCTTTTTTATTCATTTTGTGAGTCTTAACATTCATATTTGTGGAAGATTTATACTTCTCTCCGTAGCAGCTTGTACACAGAGATTTGAGGGCCTGACTTTGTTTTATTGTTTTAAAATGTCAATCCACCTGTTGTCTTGAACTATTACTCAGTGGATTGACTTGGTAGATGGTAGGGTAGGTGTTGTAATGTTTAGGTAATAAAGGAAAGATGGTTTTTTGGATTGTATTGTCACCGAGGGTCAAAAAGGGTGCACTTTTCTTTGTGAAACAATGAAGTCAAGTTGATGTTGCAAGAAAAAATGAAGGAACTAGACTTGTGATGGTTTGGTAACCATGTACATAGCATAATAAAGGTGTTTTATGTTTTGTTATGGGCCTGATAAACTCGGATGAGTAGTTTTTCAGTAAACCCTTAAGATTTGTATGTAGAGTGAGGGTTTGTAAGTTCGGTGTCAAAATGGCCTTGAAACTGAGAAGTAACCTGTGAATTGGGTGTTTTTTGACAAGTTCAGAGACTATCCAAAGAGTTTTGATGAATACAAAATGATTTGAGGGTAGTTCATTTGGAAAACAAGCCTAATTCTAGTAGCCTAAAACATGGATGTTGTATTGAAACTCTCTATTTTTGGAAAGAGGTCACTTGAATCTTTTTGGGAAGTTTTTTTTATATCAGGTTGAGAGTCTTGGTAGGTGCTTGGTTTTCTGATGTAAGGTCTTGTGTAGAAGATAACTCCTTTTGTTGGATTTTATGAGAGAGATTGAGAGATAGGGAGGGAGTTAGAGATAGTGAGAGATAGATAGAAATATAGGGATGGAGAGATAGAGATAGAGACTTGGAGAGGGAGAGAGTTGAGAGAGGGAGAGGGAGAGATAGAGATAGAGGAAGATAGATGTAAAGAGGTAGAGGGATAGATAAAAAAATTAAAAAACAAAAAAACAAAAAAAAAATAGAGAGAGAGGGACAGTGAGAAAGGGAGAGATGGACATAAAGAGAGGAAGTGATAGAGAAAGGGAGAGATAATGATGGAGAGATAGAGAGCGAGAGATGTAGTATAATGCCTCTTGTGTTGCTATCACTATTCTGATATTCTATTTATACCGTTTTGTGTACTTGAGACTTTAATGGTGATTATTTCACTAGTTTGACTTGTTTGGATGACAGTTTTGTTCTCTTGGATGCTTATGATACTTTCTTTTCTGATGTTGATGATATGATGATACATGGTGTTTGGAATTCTATTGGTTATGTTTATCATCTAGATGTGGTATTATGTTGTTATGGAAATTTATTAGTAACTACTTTATGATTTTTTTGATGATGTGTTCATTGTTGGAGTCTGGTGAGAGAACAGTGTAGCATCGCTTGTTCGTGAGCACCCTACTACACTGGGACTTTCTCTCATGGTTTGCTTGTGACTAGATATATATATTGCTTGACATTTGGTTTGATGCAGGATGTAGGTACTAGGCACTGACTCCACCTCCACTATCGGGTTTGAGCATGCCCTACAAGCCCAATGGATATGATGTGGAAGGCAACTTTCCATTTTTTAGTGTTTTAATGATTTATCAGTTGAGTTTGATTTCAAAATCTGGAGGCAATTCCTTTAATGGGAAAATTAAATAAAAAGAAAGTTGTCAATGCAATTATTATTCATTCAAATTCATTTAAAAAAAAGATATAGATTTTAATTTGGGGGTTTCTTTTTGAAAAACAAGGAATTCTTGGTTGGCTCTGTAATTTTTCTCTGTAATTATTCTTTGTCAAGTAAAAATAAGATAGCCGTTGGAGTTTTGAAGAAATTGTTCTTGGAGAACGGTCTGGGGGTAGTGTGAGAAGTTGTCCTTGAATCACCTTCCCATCAATGAGCATTGGACTATAGGTTAGCCATTGATTTACTTGGTTTGTTCTTTCATTTTAAAAAGCTTAGTGCCATAGTCATGTTCTTATCATACGTTTCAATAGTTTTTGAAGCCCATTTGAGATTGTTGCATTGGTTAGCAATTTTCCTTCTCAT
Organism: Sequoia sempervirens; assembly: GCA_007258455.2. Classification (NCBI taxonomy): domain Eukaryota; kingdom Viridiplantae; phylum Streptophyta; class Pinopsida; order Cupressales; family Cupressaceae; genus Sequoia; species Sequoia sempervirens. The sequence goes on from VDFB02000008.1 coordinate 162,986,533, forward strand.
AATATTTTTTTTCCCTATCTTTGCATCTATTAAATCTTGCTTCTATATTATAATCCATGAGATTTCTATGGGTATCGCTGACTCTTGTTAGATTCATAAATTTGATGGTCGTTACCTCCTCTTAGAATTTGACTTGTGACACTATCCTTTTGTTGTCTCATATCAGAGCTCATATATTCGGCTCTATAGGTTATATTCCAAAGACTTAGAAGTATCCTTTTAACCCTTGTTTCATATTATCAGTTCGCAACTCTACATAAATTTGATGAGTTATGCTTTTAGGAATTCGAATTATCCAAAAATCTATAATGTTTATTTCCATTTAAGGAGAAATTGCATATTCTCATTAAGAGTTGCCAGTAGCTTATGTCGTTTACCTGAAATTGCATTCACATACTTTCTATTTGGGCACCGCCTGGTGTTAGAGGAGGGTTCGATTCTTTTAAGACTTTTGGAGTTTTGGGCCATCTTCTTTCCTAGGTCGATAGTAATTTCTCTTTATATTCTTATGTGTTGATTTGGTTTCGAGTTACTTGTTGAAATCAGCTGAAGTGGTCTTGTGTGTGGTGCCCAGAGCGTAACATGGCTGTTGATCTTTAATTTAACTTTGTCCATGTTTTATTGATGGTAGCTACCTTCTGTGGAATTCCATAGGGTTTTTTCGCCCTTCGGTTTTATTTTTGATTGCTTTCTGTAGTATTTATTTATACCGTTTCAAAGAAATCTACTTTTATTTGCATAGGCGTGTGGGTTATGCAAGTAGGAGTATTGTGTGCAGCTATTGGCGAAGTTATTCTTAGTTCCCAATGCTTGCTTATACTAACGACCCTCTTATTGGGAATATAAATCATTTTTTTCTTATGTAAAGGTGTTTGAATTTTATTATTAGCTATTGTTTATAAATTATGTAATCTGTATAATGACAGTAGAATAATCTTGATCATATACAATTTAATCTATATTTATATATATATGTAATTACATATGTGAGTATAGGTGTGTGTTTATTTTTATATGTTGTTCCCTTATGTATTTGATAGGCTATGTTAAAACAACAAATTATATATATGATGTCGTATTCTTTTTACAGTTAGTGTATTATCTCATAGAAAAGATAAGAGTAAGTAATAATTTTATATACATAAATAAATATATAAATATAAATATGTATGTGTATATACGTAAGTATATATGTACATATGTATATATATTTATAAATATGTGTTTAGATCATGATTTCAATTTAAAGATATTTGTTTGGATAAAAAGCACATTTAAATACTATGATAGGCAATTCAAAATGTATAATTAGACATTTTGTATATCTTGATTATATAGCTTTCTCAATAATTTAAAGAATATCATTTAGAACATACAATTAAAATTCAATTTGATTAGTTAAAAGGATTTTAAATATTAAGATCTTGAATGTGTAGTTCTTTGGTTATTTAAATGACTTCTTTACGGAAGTGCAATTTACATGTGGTGACGATTTACATGTTCGTCTTTTAAGTTTATCATATGGGTTTGTTAGTAGATTAAAGATGGGTTTTGCTTTATGGTTCCATGTCAATTGCATTCTTTTTCCCTTGTATCATTTTCAATTTGATGAGATTTTGAGTATAGTTATGTGGGAACCCATAGTATTAAGTTACTTTCCACTGGGATTTTAAGGGTAGTTTGTCCGATAGGCTTCCAGAGGCAATGGGAAACTGGTTTTATGTGGATTTCCATGTTTAATCTCTTTGAGTCATTGATTGAATTTATGGCTTCGTGTTCTTGTGGGTGTTACCTTTTATCATGGTTTTCTTGCCTATTGATATGGCTTTGAGTGAGAGGGTTCATGCCTCGCATATGCACTTGGGTTTTATGATTTTTGTGCTTTTTGTGTTTTGGTATTGTTATCATAGGGATTTGCACCTGCATGCAAGGTTGAAAATATTTACAATCCCACGTAATATTGGACTAATTTCAAGTTGTGGGTACCCTATTGTCAAACTAGACCTCTAGATCATGGGCTGGCTCCCCTTTTGAATCTCCTAGAAACTACTGAATTGTAAGGAAAATGGTAAGAAAGATTGACTAAAAATGTAAATTGAATTGATTCTAGGAGGTGATTGCACCGAATATGATGATCTAATGGAAAATTAATTCACAATTGAAAACTCAGGGAATACCTTACACAACTCATTAATTGCAATCTTATGAAAAAAATGTCTCAAAGGAAGGCTAATTAACCTTTTCTAGAAGGAAAAAAATGTTTCACAACCTGAAACTGATAACTGTATGCACAACCTAAGACCTAAAACTTGATTGCATCCAAGAATTTGTAATAATGAAAGAGACAAGATTTAAATGTTTTGATTGATAAACCACATTAAACCTCATCAAATCAATCATTCACAGTATAAAATCAGTTATAAGAAGGTAAAATTTTATATCCTTAATCCAACAAAAGGAGAAACTGTAATGAAATAACAAAAAAATTAACTTATAAAACCTGTTGTTGTATATTAAACTGTCATAAAAATGAGTTACAAAATGTCTTCTCTCTCAAAATCAAGAGAGTAAAAGTCAAGAACTAAGGAAAAAAGACTAATTTTTTTCCTTATATACAATAAAGGGCTTCAAAAATCCAAGAGGAGATAAGTGAAGTCAAAATATCTTAATTGTGAAGTCATCCACGAGCAAAAGCAAAACTACATGAAAATTGGACCCACCAATGTTGTAAACTGAGCTTAAACAACCCAAAACTCTATGTCACCATGTATATAACTAAACTGCATTTCAAAATAGATCATGAATGAATGGAGGTGGCACTGAAAGTGAATTGAACCTCAAAAATATCTTCTCAAAATATCTCCCATGACGAGAAAAGGAAGGCCTCAAAATGAGGAGTTAAAACAACATTAAAAAAGCCAAAAATAGTCTTAACTCTTTCTCTAAATTAGTTAGACTAATGAAGATTCCAAAACTGCATGCAAATGAATTTAGTTGCACTCCAAAATGAGTGAAAATATCTCCAGTAATACTCCACTCATTTTTCTTGCATGAGGTAACTGTATAATTAAATATTAAAAATAATCAAAATGATTATTTTGATATTTAATGTGTAGTTCTTTCCTTTCCAATTACATATTAAATATTAAAGTAACATTATCTCTAATATTTAATTGTATTGTTATCTTATTAAGCTCCATGCACAAAGAAATAAGTGGAGTATTCTTATTTTAACTCTAAATAACAACTTTAACTTGATTTACAAGTTCACCCTTCAAGACACATGAGCTCCATATACATTATTAAGTCCATTGAGTTTACAAGTCAAGGCCCCAACAATAATTCAAAATGATCTCACTTTGAAACACAAGGAAAAAATAAATAAACATGATTAGGGCATCAAGTTTAACACTTGAACCCTAAAAGCCTTTAAGCATTTTGTATTTTGAAAGACCCATTCAATAGTTGTGTCGCCATGGTGATAGCAATAGGGTTTGAAGGCCATCAAACTTCATGCTTCTTCACTGCCTTCCAATGATTTCTTGCTTATCTACAAAAAAAAGCATAGTAAGTGTTTCTCTTCCACAAATTTGGGCATTTTTTCTATTTTGAGGGATTTTATGGGCTTCTACAGCTATGGCATTACTTGACTTTCTAGTGCATTGATGTTATTATCTTCTCTTTCTTTCAATACTTCTCTTGTTTGAGCCACCAAGGGGAGTCTTTGGAAACTTTTTCACTGTGGAAGAATGTATTTTATGTGAGAAAAATAAGGTACATTCCTTTCAAATCTTTGACTCATTTCTTTATTATTTAATTGTAAACACAAAATGATTGTCTCCTTTTCTACTATTTTTTGAAACTCCACCATTGCATACATGGCCGCAAGTATTCTTCTAATGTTTTGGGTCTTCTTCTTTTCCTGTAGAAGACAGGGAAAACTGTAAACTTCAATCTTTGCATTTTTCTGAAAGCTCCATTGTTGGCATGAGCTCAAATCCTTGTTATTTCCCTTGAATTTGCATTTGCATGGAGAAAACCCAAGCGGGTTTGGTCATTTCTAAAGGAAACCAGCTTATTAAGCCATGACCATTTATGCAGATTTTGTATTTTGAAACTCTTTATTTATATCCATGGCTTGAAATCCTTGTTATAGCTTCTCATTTTTCTTGAAAACAAGAGGAAAATCTTGGCTCGACTTCACAACTAAACCACATATTCCTCATTTATTTCACTATATTTGTGTGTTTCTTTTGTAAGCTCTATCATTGGCATGAAACCCCCAACTGGGTATTCTGATTTAGCTTTTGTATTGAACATTTACTCAAACATGATTGCATTAGAAGACATGATACATTTTCATATCTATGTTTAAACTGTGTTATTTTTACTGAAAGTCTTTCACATTCTAAAACATTTAGGCACTACCCCTCTTGAACTTTGCAAATCTAGAACACTTCTTAGGATTACTTAACCTATGAAATACAGTCTCTTCTCTGTTTTGTAATGTTGTCATTGAGATGTCCTTAGGCTGAATGAATGGACTACACTATCAATGATTAACAGATGCTAGAGCTTCTTGTACTCTTTATGCATTTTAATCTTTCCTTTCATAAGCCATTGAAACTGATTTATCATTATCCTAAAGTATATGAGCTCTGACATAATGCTTGACAGTGGAACATGTATGCATGTTCACTATCACTCCTTTTTGCAATAAATACTTGTTCTAATCAATATGAGAATCCAAAAAAACACCATTTGTATGAACAAAACATGTCAAGGCATCAATATATACTCAAAACTGATGGAAATAGAAGTTTTTCAATATGAGAATAATATGTTTGCTCAATTATGTACTTAAATAGGCATCAAATAATATTTCATTCTCTCATAATTTTTCAATTTATGGCATCTTTTTTGAACTACTGAAGTGATTCATGCTATGGTTGTGATATTATTGTTTTCATTTGAAGTTGTATATTCTAAAAGCTTCCTACTCTACCTCCCTTGCAACTTGATGGTTTGTTGCTTCACTGATCTAAAAAGTGCTTCTTCTTCATGTGTTGATTGTTCCTTTCAAATGATGTGCACAAGATGACTTGCTTAATCTATTTCTATCATACTGAATTAAAGGTTACTTCTATGAATTTCTCTTATGACATCAATCCTATTTAATGACTATTTTGAATGTTTCACGACTCTCATGTATTGATGTGGATGAGAGGGTGTCCTCTTGATATGTTGGGATAGACCCTTGTGGGATCCCATTTTGCTCCACATATCTAATGAAATTGATCATGAACATAATGAACCTATTCCTACACATTAAATAAACAAATTAGCAAAATAATTGAAGTTGAAAGCTTCCATTGAACTTTGTGCTCCTTGAACATCTAATTTTTTAATGACTTAATCATTTGATGAATGCCTGAAAGGATGCATATTACATTTATGTTGGTAATGTAGGGGTAAGGTAGAATGTGATTTTTCATTGCACTAACACCACCTTTCAACAATCTTGCAGGTAAACCTTGGAGCTGGAGTTGAACCTAGAGCTAGAGTTGAACCAAGATCAACACACATTGTAACAACGATTCGTCATTCCAGGAAATGAAAAATCACCTTATCTCCTCGTTCTTATATTATCTTCAATTATGTGATATACATTTCTTCTTGTATTCAGTATTTGATTAAGTAATCAAATCAAGCTACTCCCATAGCTTGTGTGGGACTTTGGTTTTTACAATATGAATAAAACAACATTTCTTATGCAAATTTATGAATTTTTTTGTTACAAACATTTGGATAATAATATTGGAAATTAAAAAGTAATCCAATTTGTACAACAATGAATACTTAGCAGAAAACTTTGGAATTACTTGTGTAACTTTTAATGATGAATGCAATTCAACTCTTCTTGTTTTGAGCTATAGGTAAAAATAGGTAACATGTAACCCCTTCATGTTGTGAGTTTTGTTTTAGAGCTATCAGGGAGAGTGGTTCTTAATGGGGGATAGTGGATAAAGAGGCAACTTGGGTAACCCATGGAAGAGTTTCCTTAGCAAGTGATAACCTAATAAAATCAATTAGTGGGTTGGGTAGGATCACACTAAAAAATAATGAGTAAGTTGCCTCACCCATGCCGTTAGTGCTTTCGCAAACTAAGGGTGGGCTAAGAAGGCCATGGTCAGCAATTTCACTACCTTTTCCTCATGAAAGGTTAGTGAACCCACATGTGTCACCCTATGGGGCTGATGCCTATTAAGAGGCAGCTTGGGTAACCATAGATGGGGGTTGATGCCTAGTGAGAGGTAGCCTAGGTAACCCATGTAGGGTTGTGTGATGACACTCTCCCTTAGCATCCCTTGTTATTCCTTGCTTTTGGTGTGCCTCTAGAAGTAGTCGTTTTGATGTTTTGTTAATTATGGTCTTGTTTGGTGAGTATTTTAGTCTTCTGCTTGACTATTCTTTCTGAGGGTCTTTCTTGTCATCTCCTAGCATGAGGGGTGGGCCTTCGAGTCTACATGGTCAAGTGGAATGTGCTTTTCACCCAATTGGGTTCCCAGATGGTGTTTGTGAAGTGCAGAGTTGGTACTGAGATAGTTGATCCAAAGCTTCACTGCAGTTTAGTTGTACTGTGTTCCCTCCTGTATTTATGTTAATATTATGTATCTTTCCCACTTTGAGTTGGGAAGCACATATGTGCATATGTAATCTTGAAAACAATGTATTTTTTCATTATCAATGTAGTTGTATATTTTTATTTGATCAATGTAATGCACACATGTATTTATTCTCTTGATTATGTTATGTGATTGTATATGGATACTTCCCATTTATGTAATGACATGGATGGATGATTAGTGTAATATTAATTCTTTATTATGGTTATGCAATGTAATATTGGGATTCATTAAGTATCATTATGAAATGGGAATTTTATTTCGTAATTTTGTCACGCGTACCCCAAAGGATGTAGTTGATATTGTAGTTGTATAATAGAAAATCATGTATTTTAACTTAATGTACATCTCATGTATGTTTTTTTTTTTTTTTAAATTGCACTATAATTTTTTCCTTAGTTGTCCTTTGGGGTTCACGTGATGAGGCATTACAACTTGGTATCAGAGCCAATTTTGCAAACACTGGCTACTCTAGGTAGTCTAAGCCCATTAGGTAACCTTTACACTTAACTCTTGATCTCACATGTTCCCCTCTAATGTTGTGAGGGAACATGCCATGGGGTAGGGTTCATGACCGTGGAAAATTCTAAGGTGGTGGCCATGGAGCCAACTACCAAAGTTCATCACCTCCAAGGTCCCATGGTTTAGAATGTGAGGAATGCCAGAGTTCCCAAAACAATCCAGGAAGTGGTGGTAAAAATCCATAGTAGCCAAGTCTAGAAGGAGGGTAGTTATGACACTTAAGGAGATTCTTGGCTATTTAGGCCCTAGGCCAGAGGAGCAGTAGTAGGTGGAGAGAGAAAGAGATAGATCATTGAGACAGAGGGAGTTAGCAACAGAGTAGGATGTCGTAGTGGTGGGGGGTCACATGAGAGACCTGTTGAGAGCATGACCTCCCACATTTGATGGTACTAGTGAAGGACTGGAGGTAGAAACATGGTTGATTGATCTAGACCGATGCTTTGCTATGCACCCTTATGGAAGTAATACTAAGGCTAGGTTCACCATCATGCACCTTAGAGGCTTTGCATCCACTTGGTGGCGACTAGAAGAGCATAAATTGCAACTAGACATTAGCATGGCGACTTGGGAGTTATTTTTGGAGAGATTCAGGGCCTGTTTCCTTTCAGACCACTGGAGACAGTGTAGGGAAGATGAATTCCATGATTTTAGACAAATGGAAATGTCTATTGAGTAGTATGAGCGTCAGTTCTATGAGCTCAAGCAATATGTGAGAATCGACAATGATGAGGCAATGCTAGTTCAACACTTTGTTAGGGGCTTAAATGCCTAAATCAGTGGAGGAGTCTAGGTCTTTGAGATGAAGACAATGGAGGTAGATATTGAAAAGGCTCATCTTGTGGAGAAAAACTTGGCCATGGATTTGGGAGGCCACATAGGTGTTCAGATTGGTAGTACACCTACATCTAGTTTTAGTTCTTGAGGTGGGTAGCCTCAAGCTGCAAGCTCTTCCAAGAGTGATCATGTGCCCTCCAAGGGTGGTCAACAATAGTAGTCAAATCCTAAGCACAATAATTCTTAGTCTCAGTAGAGTGACATATCTCAAGCCAGAAAGTATCAGAATTGGCAACGAAATCAACATGAGCATTTTGAGCATCCTTCATAGAGTACACAGTCGACACCTAGTCGAGGCAGTTTCCAGCAATCTAATGCACCATCTAGTGGTAGAGGTTTTTCTTGGGGAACAAGTTGTTTCTCCTACGGGCAACAGGGACATATTGCTAGACAATTTTCATAGAGAAACACTATAGGTTTTAGTCAGAGGCTAGTCGATGGTGGGAAATGTGGGTGCTAGTTCTCAAAAATGTTGGTTGAAAAACTTCAAGAGGTTTCCAAGCTCTTGGTATGTTTTAAGCTAAAGAACAAGGTGAAATAATGTATTTGAACCTTCTCTTCATGCTCTAGTAGACCTAGGTGGGTATACCTATGTAAATGAGGTAGACTTAGACTATTTTTTTTCTACTTAAGCAATCTATCCACAATGGAAATTGGTAGTGGAGAGATGTAATCCTAACTTGGTATAAATTGTATAAGCAATATCAAGGTGAAATTTAATATGTTTAGGCAACAAATGTGAGGTTTTGAAAATAAATTTGATAAAACTAAATGATGGAATGGATAAGACTAGTGCCTTGTTGGGTAAATGGAGTCAAATGAAAATCCAAGACAAGTGGCTTGTATTTAGTGGTAACTCTAACTGTTCGGCACACTAATATTGGTTTATAACATGTATAACCATGCAGGAAAGTGATTGAAAAACTCTACCTACTTATCCAACTAACATAACTAGGTTACTTATAATTTATCAAAAGTATTTTAATCTTTACTTGAAAGAACTAATTGAATAAATTATGCAAGAACACAGATAACACCAAATTGGAGATAGATTAACAATCCTAATTATATGGTTCTTCTTATTGATCCAGATAACACTTCCAGATTACTGTAATTAACTAAATGGATTTTAATTCCTTTGGGGAAACCAATTAATCATATCACACAAATACAACAAATGTGCATTGATAAATTGAATATATACTTGATATACCAATTTAAATAAGAAAGAAGCGTTGAAATGGAGACAACCAAATAATTGAATAACTTCAACAAACAATTGATACCAAGATAATGCCACAAAATCAGAGACTTTTAATTGAATTCTTCAAAATATTACTTGCAACATACTCTTTCAAAATATAAGCATTATGGAACTTTTCTACTATCCATTAATTATCCCTATTCTACTACTATCTTCTCCTATATCTTTCTTATGGTCCTAGTCTCTCTTATATATATGAGAGGCAACAAGCTTCAGACCAAAAGACATGACTTTTGATTAAAAAACAAGATTTAAAACTAATCATAACACAAGAAACTAACATAATCAAAAATTTGCATGTCAATCCATTAATATTTGAGTAAAAGCCCATGGTCATCTAAGACCTATTTAATGCTTTTATTGTATGATATTTCCTCTCCGTGATGTACATAATCAATCTTCTTTAGAGCCCAAGTGTTTTTCTTGCCACTTATTAATTGTCAAGTCACTTGGCCATTTGAATTCTTGTGTGGCTATGAAGTTTGTAAGGTGACCCTTCCATCTGTTATCTAGGAGGTTTCTGACATCCACCATGAAATTTGTATATCCATTTTCCAACATAACAATCCCATCAAGTAAAGTATGGAACTTGTTGAGATTGATCTCCTCATCATCCAACATATTTTCCAAGCATTTAGGAATCATCTGATCAAATTCTTATCTCCATTCATCTATAACTTTTAACTAATTATCATCCTTGAGGATTGATGGGCTGAAGATATATTTGATGGAGTCAAATGTACTCCTCCTACTTTCCACTTTCTTCATTATATCCACCAAATACTTATATTCATCAATCACACCTTTTACCATTTCTTGTGTAGGTTTGAGCCTTGATGGGGTATCTAGATCCCTGTGTGTAGCTTTTCATAAAGTGGTTAGTATGTGGAAGGTGGGCTGCCATCTCTTTTGGAACTCTTCAAGGATGGGGGAGTTCGTGTTTATTTGTTCCAAAACTTTAATCATATTGTTGAAATTTTCATGTACTCCATTTATCTTCTCCTTTAATATCCCAACTCTATGCTCTAATATCCTCCTTAGAGTCTCTATGATATGATGCTTGACATCCTCCATGTTATGCTTCTTCAACTTATCAATTTCATCTCTTATTTATCGTATCTGTGGATCCTCTATGTAGACAGGTGGGTGATAAACAATTAATTCATCTCCTCTCACTGTGGTGGATTGCCACAACTGTTGTTTTAGCTTCACATTTTCAATAAACAACTTGTTCACCTCATCATTCGATACTTTCAATCTCTTCTCATATTCTTTAATCTTCTTCTCTATATTTTCTACTACATCCTTGGTGAACATTGCAGAATGCATGGTCATAGTGGTAGCTTCTATGGGAGTTGTGTATCTTAATGTTCTGACCATAGCTGACCCCCTCAATTCCTGTACTACATCCAAAAGTTGAGACTTGTATTTTTATGTCTTTTCCATAGAGCAAGTGTTTGGGTAGTAGGATTATACCCTGTTCCTAAGAGACCCTCTTTTGAATCAAATTCTACTACCAACATGGGGTCATCTTGTGTTTTGATTTGATCTAGAAGAAACACTTTTGACAGATCCATCCCTGGTATAATTAGCATATCACTTTTCAATACCATTTATCTTGCCTCCTAGGGGGTGACATTAATGTTATCAACACTTAACTCTACAAATGTTTGAGTCTGGGTCTCAACGTGCTTTGACTGATCAACTCCAATAAGATTGATTTTCAAGCTTTCATCAAATTGTTTCATTTTCATTTTAATCCAAAAATCCTTAAATTCATTGGTGTGGATAAAATTATCATCTTCCATGAATCTTAGAGAAGCCACCACCCTCACATCTTCTTGAATTTCATCAAATCCTTCCTCTGATAGCCTAATATTAGGATCATGAGGGTTTTGACTTCTTTGTTGTTCTGCTATCTCCTTTATTCCAGTCAGAGCTAGGATTTCTTCTTCTTCTTCATCATCATTTGAGTCATATCCAATCAATGGCTCAATCTTCTATCTTTTAGCCTGTGGTTCGTGAGTAGGATATGGAGGAGATGGATGTGTAGGTGATAGGGGTGGTTTCTATTATGTGGATGCTTCATCTGGTGGTTGGTGAGGTGTGGGATGTGGTATCAACCCCTCATCCTGGGCCATTTTGTACAATTCATCAAACTTATTAAGGATCATCTGCATCCTTTTTAGAAGGTTGGATTCATTTGCAGAAAACCCTCTAAAACTTCTATCCTTCTCCTTCTTATGATTCTCCCACTTCATCATTATTATCCACCTTTTTTTGGTCTACATTACATCAGAAAAATACACCATATTTCTTATAACATCCTCCTCAGGTTCAAACTCATGTGAGATGGCCCACTTTGTCAACAAGGTTCTTTTGATCATGTTGATATGACCCTCTGGGTCACACACTCTCTTTTCTAGATTTTAGGGGATAGTTAACCCTCATAAACCTCTGCAGTTCCTCTAGAATATCAGACCCAATGGCTAACTCTTCAAATACAGTCAAATTAGGCAAAAAATATACCTTTCCTTTGATTTCTCATCAAATCATGCTCCATCTAAAGCATCTGACTTATAAAATCGAGAAAACATACCCTTGCAGGTGCAACCTTAGGAAAAATATGTGGTGCTTAGTCACATCCATATACTCTAATAATTGTATGTTGAGGCATTAAAATCTAGTTAGCATAGTTATGGGTATAGCCCTAGTTTGGCCTATACTGTACAAGCCTCATCACTTTCACCAATGATTCAGTCAATCTTGGTGTTGGGAAACTAAGGGCAACTATCAGTCTAATAGAAAAATCATCTTGAAACACTAGGAAATCACACTTTGTACATTTGCTATCCTAGATGTTACACCAGTTTTGCATAGGGAGTCTCACTCCACTTTTTTGTGTACACAATTTCATTCTAATACATGATTAGGTGACACAATAAATAATATTTCCTAAAAGTAATGGGGGCTTTAGCTTCCCTAACTTGCAACAAGCCCTCATGTATTTGTTTCGCAATTATAGATGCAAAATAAAACTCTACATTTGAATCAAAATATTGAATTATCATAGCCATTCTCATCAATCCTATTGGAATATGTTCCTCTGCATCTATCCCCAAGACCTAACATAATGCATGATATGTGTTTTTTAAATAAACTTGAAATTCTGAGACTTGGAAAGGTTCCATTTTAGAAGAAGGGATGGGGAGTTTTCTGTTATCATCACCCCTCTTCATGTGTAGGGGGAGCTCATCACTTCGGTATGTTCTTCTCAACCTCTTATGCTCCTACTCTAGTTTAACTAAATTCACCTTTGTTACAACTTTTTTATTTAGCTTGAAACACTTTATAATGACATCTCTTGTGACATCAACTAAGCACTCACCATTTGGGATCCTAACAATTTTGGTTGGAGAATGGTAGATGTGGGAAAGGGATTTAATTGGCTCAATTTCAATGAAAACATTAGGGACAATCAATTTAGCCAAATCTAGGGTCCATGGGTTTGATGTCAGAAACTTGTGATTTCTATTTCGAAAGAAGTACCAATAAAGGTTCCAACCCAACTGAGGTATAATGGGGTTTCTACAACCTTGAGATAAGTCTCTAAAAACATTTTTAGGTCCTTTGTCTACTAAACTAGGCATCAAGGAAAGCAATGGGGATTGCAAGGAGGTTTTACTAGGTTTGGTTTCATCCCTTTTAACTCCTACTTTAGTCTTCCTTGGTGCCATTTTATGAAATCCACAGAGAATGATGAGCAAATCTTACTCAAGGGTAGAACTCGCTTTGAAGAATTCCCTATACTCTCACAATTTGAGCTCTTCTGCAACTTGGTTTCAGCTGTTATGAGTGAAAAATCTCAACCTTTTTTGTGTATTTCAACACCAAGATACATTTACTTCTAGCTCATAAATTCACACAATTCAAATCTTTGTGTCAAGCTCAATTTTATGTTTTGATGTTGACTGATGTGATTGTTGTGTTTTAAATGACCCAATGGCTTAGTTACTGCACAACCTCATGTCATTTTATGCTCCCTTGCGATACTGCAGTGTTTCTTTAGTACCTTTCTTCAATGTACCGCTCTATCGCAGGCTATGTCTTGACCCCCCGAGGTATAGTGGTATAGTGTGAAGGGTGTGGTATATGGTAGTGGCTCCTCTCACCATCCTACCGTGAGCTGCTTGGTGATGAACTGCAGTAGAGAGGTATGGTATGGGTGTTATGAGGGGTAGCTAATGTGATAGTGGTATTGCGATAAAGGGTAAAAATGACTTTGTGAATGGCGATAATGTGATTTATTATGAAAATAAGAGTGGGAATTTTTTATTTTAATTGATAAAATACTTAGAATTTCTATCAAAATTTTGGTTTCAACAGCTGCTCCAGTTGGGGATGAGTGATTTACCAATCATTGCAAGAATCCAGAATATCTCTAGGTGTAGACTAGGTGTCCCCTTCATTTGGTTTATAGAGGATATGAAAAGATGGAACTGTGGTGAGGATGGAATGAAGATGGATATGGAGATGAAAATGATAGAAATGGAAATGATCCTATTCTACTATACATGGAAATAAACTTTGTTTTTATTGAGGGAGCTCTAGGATTGTCCATATACTGGAAAGTCCTAGTCCCTTTTGATTTCCTAAACTACTATGCATGGAATGAGTAGTAGTATCTTTAAGAGCTTGTTAAGAGTTGTCCATGCACTAGCAACACTTATCACTCTTTATATTACTATGCATGGAATTGGTGATTTTATGAAAAGAAAAGTTTTAGAAGTTTTCCATGCACTAGTAGTTCCTATTCTTCTTCGGACACGTTTTACAAATAATAAGAGTCCTCCCCTCCTTTTCCAATGATAACAAAGGGACCTAACCACAAGGCTTCAAACTTTCCATGCTTTCCCTTTTCTTGGCATCTAGCATTCCACATTAGTACCAAATCATTCACCTCAAATTTTTTATCTTTGGCTTTCTTATCAAAAAGATGTTTCATTTGTGATTGCAACTTCATATTTTTCTTTTGGGCCATTCTCCTTACTTCATCAAGTTCTGCAAGTTGTTCCATCCTCTCCTCCATTGGTTCTGGAATATCTATGTCTTCCTGAAGGATGAACTTGTGAACTAGAAAAAAGTTTTGCAATGGCATCTTGGCTTGTGTTCCATACACCATTCAAATGGTGACTTTCTAATCACCTTCTTTACAGTAATCATATCCCCCCACACAACCATTCTCAACTTTGAGTACAATGCCTTCTTGTTCCCATCTAACATTCTTCTTATTATTTTCAAAAGACTTTTATTACTAGATTCTACCCAACCCTTTGCTTATGGGTGGTAAGGGGTGGCATAAGAAATAGTAATGCCATATGTGTCACATAAATTTTTGAATTCATTAGACCTAAAACACATCCCATTATCTGTAATCAACCTTACTGGTGTGCCAAATTTGGTTATGATATTCTCCATCAGAAAATTTATCACCACCTTGCTTGTTGCTTGTTTAGTTGGGATTGCCTCCACCCATTTTGTTAAATAATTTGTGGCTACAAATATTCATTTGTGCCCTCCACTAGATTTTTCTATAATTTCCCCTATGAAATCAATTCCCCACTAATGGAATGGGCCTGTTAGAACTATAAAATTTTGAATAATTTCACAAGCTTTTCATATCCCTAACTTTCCAATCAAGTCCTCACCTTATGCTTAGGACCTCTCTTCATAATATTTTTCACATTCTAGCCATATAATCCCAAGGAATCCATCTAGGTATGAGTATTTCACATAACAGTCCATATCGGCATGAGATTATCAAGGTCTCCTCGACCCATAGTGCATTCTTGTTAATATACATCTATTGTTGCCTATCGGCAAGACCTTAGGGTTGTCACAGTGCTTGGAATTCACATGTAGGTACCTTTCGGCAAGACACTTTTATTGTTTCAGCGACTAACGGTTTCCCATCAGCAAGAGTGTCTTCTTTAGCATGGGTCTTGGCAAGATCTTATTGTCTCACCAACCGGTGACAGAAGGAGCATGTCTGTGAGAGATTTTTCTTCAGCGTGAAGTCATAACGAAATCATATTGTATTACCGATCAACGCACAGAATGAGCAAACACTTTGGCCAAACAAAATATATTCGGTATGTGGTCTCACCGACTGGGTCATGTCTCACTGACCAGTGCATGAGGAGGTTTATCAGCCAAACTATAGGTATTCGGGGAAAGGTCTTAGCGAGTTCGAGGTGTCTTACCGACCGGCGATAAAGATGTACATATTGGTAAGACTAATATGCATCATAGTAAAGTCTCGGCGAGTACCTCCGGTCTCACCAACATGCGCAGTGGAATCATATCAACAACTATCGAAGTAAGGTTATACAGTCTTGCCGACCCGTTTGTCACATCGAAGTGTTTCATCGGTGTGAGAATGGTATTGTCACAACGACAAAATGTGAACTTAAGGAAATTTCTCAGTGAGAGATTTGGCATCGGTATGAGTCTTTTTGAAGATTCATAGTCTTGCCGATGAAATTTATTTCATTGGTAAGATTAATTTCTTCAGTGAAAGGGTGGTT
Organism: Sequoia sempervirens; assembly: GCA_007258455.2. Taxonomy (NCBI): domain Eukaryota; kingdom Viridiplantae; phylum Streptophyta; class Pinopsida; order Cupressales; family Cupressaceae; genus Sequoia; species Sequoia sempervirens. Next base: position 163,002,426 of record VDFB02000008.1, read on the forward strand.
ATGTCTCAGTGATAGGAATGTACCACGGGGTATTTCGGTATGACACAAGGTATTCTATGAAACCTCTCCCTAACTCAGAATTGTCTTGGCGACTAGAAAATGTACCATAGGAGACTCTCAGTAAGATGCATTATGATCTGTAGGATGTCTCCCCAACTCTATGGGTCACAGTGAATTGTGTGTGGTGAATGGATTTCTTTCGGTGAAAAATTTCTTTCGAAATGTTTCGGTGAGTTCTTAGCAAAGCTCGAATGCGAACAGTTTCCTGCCAACATGGAATGCAAAACGATGTGTCTCTTCAGATGCAAATATATAAATATTCATTCTCAATTGTAAAGGAGAAGATTAGAGATAGATTAGGTAGGAGGATAGGAATAGAATTTCCACAGAATAGGGACTATGATGTATGATTTCAAAATGGAGATTTTAATGAGAATTGGTTGATGTCGTAGCTCATTTCTGGTATCAATTATCTGTTGAATTTATTGAAAGTATTATTAAGTTGTCTCCAAGATTGATGCTTTCTGGTTGTTTAAATTGATATAACAAGTTTATATTCAGTTTATCAGGGAACATTTGTTGTATCTGTGTGGTTAATTAACTAGTTCTTTCAAGGAGAGATTAAACCCTTTTGATTAATCACAGTAATCAAGGAAGTTCATCTAGATCATTAAGAAGAGCTTAGTAATCACAGTCTTGCATGTTTATACAAGTTATAAACAAAACATATGCCAACAATTTGAGTGTTTTCCAGAAAGAGGTTTCTCATTGCTATTTCATTTGACTCCACTTACCCAATAAGGCATCGGTCTCTATCTTTCACCATTTAGATTCATTTATTTTCTTTACATATGTTAACTGAGCACATTAGGATTTAGCTTTGAATATTGTGACCTTGTTTGTTACCCTGAAACATTGTGAAAGCTTGGCAACCTTTCGTGGTTCAAACCTGTGTTTTTGAGAGCTAACAGGGCCTTCAACCTACATAGGTCTTAGAGGCAATTCTCCTTGGTAATTCAATTTTCCTAAATTTTTTTGGCATGCCTCACACTTTCTAGTATAGTCACGTGCATCGTTGAAAACCTTAGGCCAATAGTATCCTTCCCTCAATATCTTGTGCATAGTAGTTTTTTCTCAGAAGTGTCCCCCACACACTCCTTCAAGGCATGTCTCGATTGATGTTCATCTAAGAATAACAATAGGACACCATCCCTATTCTTCCAATAGAGGTCTCCCTCCATGAATACCTATTTTGAGGACTACAACTTGAGTGTCCTTTTTTTTGTTGTCATCAAACCCTTCTAGACATTTCAAATGTTTGAGTTAGTACACAATATCAGTGTACCATGAAGTGTTTTCAATACTTGTGACCATATCTTCTTCACCATTCACATTGTATACTTGGGCAACTTCCAAATTTGTTTCAACCATCAATTTGTCTAATTATTGACTCCTTACAAGATTAGTGATCTAAAACTCAATATCAAACTCCTAAATCCTATTTATCCATCTGCACCTATGTCCTATTGTCTCACTTTGTATGAACACATCTTTCACTGGAACGTTAGGCACATAAGCTATTACTTTTTTCCCTACTAGATATGACCTGAATGCCTTGACAAATTTTACCAGTGCATAGGCTTGTTTTTCAGCAATATCATACTTCAATTCTACAAGATCTGGAAAGGTTTTTTGAAATATGGAGATTTCAATATAGGAAATTCTTTGATTGCTTTCTTTATGGATATGAATACATCTATAGCCTCAATAGCCCAATCAATTTTTGCACCTTTCTTCATCATTTTTGATATTGGCTTTACTATCTCAACAAAATTGATTTGTCCAAAAAAGGATTGAATAGCCTTATATGTCTTGGGGATAGGTATCTTGTCAATGGCCTCCACTCTTTCAAGATCAATCCTTACTCCCTCCTTAGAGACTATATGCCCTAGTAACTTTCCTTCTGTTACTGCAAATTGACATTTTTCAGGATTAAGTGAGATGCCATACTCCAATGCGTTAAAAAATATTTTCTCAAGATGAGCCACATGATCTTCTGCCTTTTTGGAGTATGTAGTTAAATCATCTTGGTAGACTACCATTATTACATTGATAAGGTCAGCAAAATCAACATCCATGGCTCTTTGGAATGTTGCACCAGCATTTGTGAGTCCAAATGACATCCTAACATAAATGTATGTTCCCCATGGTGTAGTGAAAGTTGTCTTGTATTGTTCTGATTCTTTAACTTTCACTTGATTATAGCTTGAAAATCCATCCATCATGGATAGTAACTCACATCCTATGACCCTTTGTAGCATCATCTCCATGTTTGGAAGTGGATAATTGTCCTTGAGAAAAGATACATTCAAGTTCTGAAAGTCAACACAAAGCCTTACATCTCCATTTTTCTTTCTGACTGGTACTAGATTGGAGACCCAAGATGAATGTCTAATCAGTTTGATAATTCCTCCTTCCCTAAGCTTGATTAGTTCTTCATGCATTTTAGGCTCCAGAGTTGGATTCATAGGTTTTTTTTTTCCTAAATGGTATTGCATTTGGTTTTAATGGAATCTCATGTTGGAATAGATCTTCTCTATATGCTTTAAGATCCTCATAAGACCATGCAAAAACATGCTTGTACTTTCTTAATAGTGCAATTAGCATTCTTCTAATTGTTGGACTTATTTTCTTTCCAATATATACCCTTTTGGGTGCCAATTCAGTCCCCAGGTTGACTTCTTCAACATTTTCTCTCTTAACTAGTGTTTGCTTCATGAGAGCACAATCATTTTCATCAAATACCCTTTCTAGTGCCAAAATTCCTTTAGGAAGTTTGTTGGTTTTGAGCTGCACAAATTTTTTGAACACAGTTTGTTTGCCATCTATTTTTTCCACAAAGGCATTAAAATCAATCTCCCAGGCTTCATATTGGTCTATGCAATGGAGAAAAATTATGAGATCAGTGTCATCATTGAAAACTTTCCAACTATAGATATTATCAGGGATAGTGGGCCTTGTTTTGAATTCAACTTGAGATACTCCAACCAAGGTGATATCATCTCTTTTTAGGGCTCTATTGACTATGCAATTTTCCATTAACTTTTTGGACCTGTCTATCCATTCAATGGGAAAAGAATCAAATAATTCAATTGTATCCCACACAACATTTCTATATTGTTTTAACCTTTTGTTTTTTGCAGTATATTTTGACCTGGCTTGTGAAATGACCAACTCAGAGTCTCCAAGAATAGTTAATAGTTTGATCTTGTGTTTGACAACCATATTCAAGCCAATTAGCAAGGCTTAATACTCTGCTATATTATTTGTACATTTGAACATCAACAAAAATGAATACTTTAATGTGATACCTTCAAGTGAAATAAAAACTACCCCTGCTCCATTACCTTCCTGACTACATGCTCCATCAAAATACATCCTCCATACACCGTTCTGATTTTTAGAAACATGCTTATCAATTGGATCAATATTCACTAATTTAGTTTGGGAAGGCTCTATCCTAAAAATCCCTAAATTCACATCACAAAAGTAATTTAGCTGCTCTTGAGCAACATAATCCACAATCTGATTCATCCTTGGTTCTCTATATAACTTGACCTCTTCACCATTTACTAGTATTGTGGCATAGGACTAGTCAAACTGTACATTTCCTCCAACCGCTATAGTCCATTGTCTTGACAAAAGCATCCCAAAATGAGGGGGTGTGTCAATTACAATCATGTCAATATTATATACGACATGTGGGTAGGTATCCAACTTAACCTATACATCTTTCATAATTCCTGCCACTTGGACATGCCTACTATCCACATCATAGCATTTTCCACCAGTAGTTTCTACCCACATGCCAAGTTGTTTCATGACCCCTACTAGCATGATGTTAATAGCAGCCCCTGAATCTATCATACAATTTCTCACCAGCTTGTTATTTATGAGTAATTTAGTAAAGAATGGATCGACTTGTGGAGGATTCATTAATGCATCACCAAGAAAAACCTTAAAAACCTTTACCTTTTCCTGCTTATTACTGATCTTGGTGGTCCCCTTGTTCTCAGAGTTTATGCTTTTATCATTTCCATTAGATATTAATTGACTAGCACTGTCCCTATACTCTTTTATCTTCATCATTTCTAATAATGGTACAAACATTTTTACCTAAGACAAGGCCTGTGTGAAGTCTAAAGATGTATTTTCTATTTTGGCTATCTTCTTTTGCTCCAATGGATCTCCTTTGTTCTCTTTTTCTCTTATATTTCTTTCATTAGAATTTTGTTTGTCTTTATGTAACTCTTTGTTTTCTTCTTTATGAACATGCTTTTATTCATTCTTATCAAGCTGCTAACTTTATGTCCCTTTTGGTGTTCCCTATGTTTCTCCTTTATCTTTCACAAATATCCCTCTTGGAACACCCTCACCTTCATTTATTATTCTGTTTATTAATTGATATTTTCTTTTTGCCTGTTCTACTGCAACAATGGTTAATTCCTTGATCTCCTCATCAGTTGGTTTCCCTACTTTGTATTTACTTGACTGAGATGGTGCATAAGGAGAATGTAATTCATCATTTCTTTCATCATAATTAGAAAAGACTTGTTCTTCCATATGAATATTGTATCTTTGGTTATCAACATCATACTCATAGCCTTCCTCTTTTGAAGATGAATATCCCTATCCAATTGGATGGAGGGTGTGAGAAGTTAAATATATTGTATGATCCTCATCCTGATTGTCCACTGGTATTTCTTCTTCTTGTATTGATTGAGCTGCCACACAATGGTCAAGAATATGTGGAAAATTGCAAACTTGACACCATGGATTATTGTTAACCATATATGCTCCCTTCTTCTTTAAGGGATCAGGAGTCTCCTTACTCTTAGGCCTATCAATTATGGGCCTTCCATCCTTCCAATTTGTGTTATATGGTATATCATACAACCTCATTATTTCATTTCTATATGCATTCTCTTGCCTATTCTGAGGGTAGTTAACATTTTGGGGAATCTTGAGATTATCTCTCTTTTACCAATCATCCCAACAACCTTTCTATTGTTCTCAATTGTCAATGCTATTTTTTGTGCTTCAACTAGATTTCTAGGGCCCCTATTTCTAAGCTCATATCTTGTCTTTGGATCAAAGGTTTTTAGGTAAATGCTCAATGCTATAGGGTCTATTAATTTGGACCCAGGTGGTATCTTATTATGTAATTTGGAGAACCTCTAGTTGAAGTCATAAACTGACTCATTCTAATTTTTTTGGATACTTATCAGTTCATGCAAGGAAAACTCAGGTGCACACTAATTTCCATATTGCTCCAAGAGTTGATCTTCGAAATCTGATATAGAATTAATTAAAACATCATGCAGGTTGTTGAACCAATCTCTTGTCATGTGTTTGGGTGCGAAAGAGGACCATTCCTAGCATAAAACTACCTATTGGGATGTGTTGGAGCAGTTTGTTTGGTCAAACAAATTGCAATAAAAAATTTGTACCACTTTGCAACTTTACATTGCTCCCATTTGACACTTTTTCCATCAAGTGAAAACTGAACACCACAAGAAAATGAATTTGAGATAAGAAGAACTAAGAGAGGTTATTATAGAGGGGCCCAATGTGATCCCGTAGGCTTAGATGGAGATTTCATAAGCATCACGGTTTCTGAGTAATAGTTTTTCAAAGTTTGCTTCCCTTTTGCACTTTGGACCCTTAAGGGATCTATCCGGTTGAATGTATCTAAGAGTGATTTTGCATGCTTAGGTGCGAAAGAGGACCATGCCTAGTGTAAACATACCTATTCGGATGAGTTGGAATAGTCTATTTGGTCACACGAGTTGCAAAATGAAACTTGCACCACTTTGCAACTTTGCACTTATTGCATTTGACACTTTTTTCATCAAGTGAAAATCCACTGCCATGGGAAAACCACTTCGAGATAGCCAAAACCAAGAGAGGCTTTTGTAGAAGGCCCAACATGATCCTGTAGGATGAGATGAGAAGTTTCTAAGCATCATGGTATCTGAGTAACAACATGCTAAAGTTTGCAACCATTTTGCACTTTGGACTCTTAAGGAATCGATCTGGTCAATCATAGCTCATGTTTGGGTGCAAAAGAGGACCATGCCTAGCATAAACATACCTATTCAAACATGGTCGAATAGTCTGTTTGGTCACACAAGTTGCAGAACAAAATTTTCACCACTTTACAACTTTGCACTGGTTACATGACATAATAACCTAGCCAAAATGACCCTGGACAGAATAACCCGGTCATAATAACCCAGGGAAAAAATAACCCAGGGTCATAATAACCCAAGCCAAAATAACCCATGGAAAAAATATCCCCATAAGAATATAGAGAAAGGAAAACAAAATTTATAAATTACATGTATGTTGCTAAAAAAACTTTATTATTCAAATTTTCAATTAAAGTGTCAAATTATGAGTGATGCCTCTTGTATAATATAAAATATTATGGTTGTCATAACCATCAACCAATCTTTTTAGTCTTTCTTTGAGTTCACAGTATTTTTTCCTACTTGGTTTCCTAGTGTATCCAACCATATATTTCTCTATTCTATTCTCTTGGAGACTTTTTTTTTTTCACTACTTTGATGAATTTCCAGACTAAGCTATGCGATGCTTGAAGAAATTCACTAAATCCTCTGTGCCATCCCTCAATAGTATTATTGGTTATGGGAAGATCATCTTGAGTAGCTGAATAGCAATTCCACATTGTGATTGGAAACTTGGGTGATCATCTATTTCCTGTTCTAGTTAGTATGCCAATCCATGTGTCTTCAAAATAATCAATTATGGGTTGCAAGGTCTCCTCATGTTCTGTATAATAAGGAGATTGTTGAAGTGTTTCAAATGCATCAATTACGTCTATCTGAGGCATGAAAGCTAATGCAACAAGTTTCTTGATCTCATATGCAAATGCTTCATCAGCACTGTAACATGTTTGTAGACCTTCTTCTTGAACTTTCCTCCACAAGAATTGAGAGAAATGGAAAAAACATCCCCAAATAGTGGCGTTCGGAAAATTTTCAAAAATAGCTCCCATGAAACCTAATTCAAAATCAATAAGTATAGTTTTTGGGTTTAGATCAAGTTGAAGTTGTTTTGATTCTACAAGTACTTGTGTATAAGTGGTTATTGATTTCTTGCTCATAAGAATATAAATGAGTGGAAATATTGCATCAGTTTTCAAGCCAAGAATCATGTACAATTGTTGAAAAATACTTGGCATTGTTTTAAATGTATAGTCACTAAACCAAATTTAAGATTATTTTAGTAATTGCAAATTTTGTGTGGTGGTGAATATTAAAAAAAAAATCTCATCATTACTGTCATGAAAAATAAACTTTTCCCCTCTATTGGTAATTGTATATTCAACTGGTAAGAGAAGATTTATCGATGTGTGAGGATTTGGTGGCAGTGCTTCAAATCTTAATATTTTTCTTTGAATCGTTTTGGATAATTTATGGGTTGATGGTATTGCTCCAACTACGGGTAATGAAATATTAGAACATGAAGCATCGATGATATTTCTTGTAGAATCTTGAGTCGAGCACACCATGTATTTCATTTCTTTCAATTTGTGTTTGACAATGATCATCTCAAGTTTTGGAGCATGATTATGTTTTGTACTGCTAATCACATCACCAGATTTTGTTTGTGTCGTAGTATAGCACCGACTTGAACATTTATTTGTAAAATATTCCACACAACATCAGATCGTTTTATTGATGCCTTGTCGATGAAACAAAAATATGTAAGCATCTACAATAAGTAAATTCTTGTTTTTTTGAGTTGTTAAAAATTGAAGAGGCATTGTATATATTAAAAATATGAAGAATGTGTTGGTTCCCTAAAAAGTATATTTATTTTTTGTATAATATTTTAGAAAACCCTAGTGAAATTTAAAATAATGTTCGAAAAATATATTACAAAATATCTTCTTTTATGAATTTGGATTTCTCCACTTCTTATCACTCTACACACTCTTACTTCTTCTCCCCTTCTTCCTTTTTTTACTTCTCTTAATTCTACCACTTTATATATCTTCTTAACGCCTTTTCATTTATATCTTTTCATAATAAATCTTAATCAACTTATTCACACGAAATTTCCTTTATTTTTATAATTATTTACCATTTTATAGGTTATTTAAGCATATTAAAGGTGTTTTAAGTCTATTTTAGGGGTATATAATAGATATATGGTCTAAAAATGACCTAAATAGCCTCTATGGTGCCTCACAATCATATTTATAATTTATTTTATGTCATTTTTAGTTTACTAGCTTGATCTAAAATGACCATGGGTTATTTTTTCCATGGCTTATTTTGACCATGGGTTATTTTGTCCATCGGTTATTATGACCCTAGATTATTTTATCTTTGGGTTATTTTGGATGGGTTATTGTGTCCAAGGTTATTTTGGTCAGGTTATTCTGTCCTGATACCCTTTGTACTGCTTGCATTTGACACTTTTTCCATCAAGTGAAAATATGCTACCATGGGAAAACCACTCCAAGATAGCCAAAAATGAGATAGATTTTTGTAGAGGGTCCCAACACGATCCTGTAGGATTAGACGAGAAGTTTCTAAGCATCATAGTATTCAAGTAACAACATGTTGAAGTTTGCAGCCATTTTGCACTTTGGACTCTTAAGGGATCGATTTGGTTGAACGTAGCTTGGAGCAATTTCGCATGTTTGGGTGCGAAAGAGGACTATTCCTAGCATAAAAATGCCTATTCAGATGTGTTGGAACAGTCCGTTTGGTCACACGAGTTGCAGAATGAAAGTTTCACCACTTTGTAACTTTGCACTACTTACATTTGACACTTTTTCCTTCAAGTGAAAATCTGTTGTCACAGGAAAACCACTCTGAGATGGCCAAAACTGAGAGAGGTTTTTGTAGAGCGGCCCAATGCAATCCTATAGGATCAAAAAATATTTTTCTAAGCATCACGGTATCTAAGTAACAACGTGCTAAATTTTGCAGCCACTTTGCACTTTAGAGTCTTAAGTGATTGATTCAATTGAATGTAGCTCAAATTGATTATGCATGTTTGGGTGTGAAAGAGGACCATGCCTAGCATAAAAATACCTATTCAAATGCGTTGGAAAATTCTGTTTGGTCACATAAGTTGCAGAACAAAAGTTACACCACTTTGCAACTTTGCACTGCTTGCATTTGACACTTTTTCCACTAAGTGAAAATTTGCCGCCATGGAAAAACCACTCCGAGATAGCCAAAACTGAGAGAGGTTTTTGTAGAAGGGCCTAATACAATCTTGTAGGATTAGACAATAATTTTCTAAGCATCACGGTATCTGAGTAACAACATGTTGAAGTTTGTAGCAATTTTGCACTTTGGACTCTTTAGGGATCGATTTGGTTGAATGTAGCTCGAAGCGATTTCATGTGTTTGGGTATGAAACATGATCATGTGTAGTGTAAACATACCTATTCAAATGCATTGGGACAGTCTGTTTGGTCACATGAGTTGCAGAACGAAAGTTGTACCACTTTGTAACTTTGCACTATTTGCATTTGACACTTTTTCCATCAAGTGAAAAGCTGCCACTATGAGAAAACCACTTTGAGATAGCCAAAACCAAGAGATTTTTTTATAGAGGGGCCCAATGCTATCCTGTAGGATTAGACAAGAATTTTCTAAGCATCACGATATCCGAGTAACATGTTGAAGTTTGCAACCATTTAGCACTTTGGACTCTTAAAAGATCAGTCCAGTTGAATGTAGCTCAAAGCGATTCCACATGTTTGAGTGAGAAAGATGACCATGCCTATGTAAACATACATGTTTGGATGCTTTGTAATAGTTTGTTTGGTCACACGAGTTGCAAAACAAAATTTGTACCACTTTGTAATTTTGCACTGCTTGCATTTGACAGTTTTTCCATCAAGTGAAAATCCACTACCGCGGAGAAACCACTTTGAGATAGCAAAAATAAAGAGAGTTTTTGTATAGGAGCCCATTATGATCTTGTAGGATTAGACAAGAAGTTTTAAGCATCACGGTATCTGAGTAACAATATGCTAAAGTTTGTAGCCATTTTGCACTTTGGACTCTTAAGGGATTGATCTAGTTGAATGTAGTTTGGAGTGATTCCACATGTTTGGGTGCAAAAGAGGACCATTCCTAGCATAAAAATACCTATTTAGATGTTTTGGAATAGTTTGTTTGGTCACACAAGTTGTAGAACGAAAGCTAGACCACTTTGCAACTTTGCACTACTAGCATTTGACAGTTTTTCCATTAAGTGAAAATCCGCCACCATGGGAAAACCACTTCGAGATAGAAAAAACTAAGAGAGGTTTTTGTAGAGGGGTCCAAATAAATCCTATAGGATTAGATGAGAAGTTTCTAAGCATCACGATATCCCAGTAACAACATGCTAAAGTTTGCAACCATTTTGTACTTTGGACTCTTGAGGGGTTGATCTGGTTGAACGTAGCTCAGATCATTTCTGTGTGTTTGGGTGTGAAAGAGGACCATTCCAAGTGTAAACATACCTATTTAGATGCATTGGAACAATCCATTTGGTCACACGAGTTGCAGAACGAAAGTTACACCACTTTGCAATTTTGCACTGCTTGCATTTGATATTTTTTTCCATCAAGTGAAAATCAACTGCCACGAGAAAACCACTCTAAGATAGCAAAAAAAAGAAGAGGTTTTTGTAGAGGGGCCCAACATGATCTCATAGGCTCAGATGAATATTTTGTAAGTGCCATTTTTTCTAAGTAATACCCTGTCAAAGATTGCTACCCTTTTGCACTTTGGTCATTTTTTATGCACATGTTCCAAGACAGTCACTATTGATTTTGAAGTATGTGTTGTAATTCAATAATGGATATCTAGATCAGTCTTTTTTTTGTGAAGTCATTTGAGAAGTTTGTGAGAAAATGTCTAAAACTAGGGTCTACAAACCTACTAGACAAGGTAGAGTGAAGGGTTAAAATTAAAGAGATAGAGAGTTGTTGGTTGAAACATTGTTTGAAACTCATTCATTTGAGGTTTTGTGAAGATTGACACCCCCTTCTTACTGATGCAAGATCATCTATTAGTATCCACAAACCATCAGGGTACTTTTGACCCAAAATTAATAGGAGAAGATCAAATTAAACAAACATCATTCTTTTGCTCAACTTTCATGAAAAATTCACTTATACACTCACCAAAATCTGACTTTTCCCAATTAGAAACTATAAGACAACCAACAATCCAAGAACTTCATCAGTATTCCATGTCATTATCATATTCAAAAACAACCTTACCAGCATCATATTGACTATATCAAATCCATAACCTGATCAGCAGCATTAAACCATTCAATTCTTTCATTTTTTAACCAATTACTCATCATTTCAATTTGTTTGAATGAGAATAAGACTACAAACCATTGAGTTTTCTTCTAACCATTCACTATACATCCAAGACATTGTAAAAATCCTATTTTTGACTGAAATAAATCAGATACAAACTTACAAACCATTGGCCATCAGACTTACCATTAACTTGAAGTAAAAAACACCATTTTGCACCAAAAATCCACCTTACTCAAAACATCAAATCTTTAAGATTAAAGTTCACACCTTTACCAAACTATAGATACATCTTTAAATACATTATCTTGGTAGTTTCAATACACATTCAAACTCTAAAAACTTTGTTTACTTAGAGTACCACTTTTTAGCAATCAAAACATCATTTTACACATTATGTAAACCTTGCTCAAAACGTTCAAAACACCAAGTTAGCTTCTTAGGTATTATCCAAGCATTGAGACATGTTTTCCAATACCTTTTAGACAGGTTTCAATCATAAAGAATAATTCAAATCACTGTTTGGATAGATTTTTCCATTTTAGCTATCAAGGCATCAAATTTCAAGTAGGTTTCCAAACCTTGAATCAGGTGTAACTTATTATTGAGATCATTTCAAACCTAGACCAATAGATTTTTAGCAACCCATTTTAGCCAATATTAATATATCCAAAAATTAGATATACCTATTTTGGAAAATATGTGTAAACCAATAGCCTACCCATTGGAAAATGCTTTAAATCAACCCAAAATTTACAAAGGGACTACCAATGAATCAAATCCAAAACCCCATATGACTTCAAACAGTCTTTTATCATGTGTCAAAACTTAGGATTCACCAACATTTAGGGGCTTAAAGGCCCAATTAAATACCCAACAATAGAAACCTTGTTTTTAGGCTTAAACCATGCAAAAAGAATGAGGGTTTGATAGAAAACACTATTGAAAACCTTCAAAAGCTTAGTCACTACTCCAAAAATGTTTAGATATTTCTTCATATGCATTCTAAACCTCCTTTCATCCTTGAACACTTCATTTTCTTCAAAACACCACTTGGAGCCACACTTTTCACTTGGAAATTCATCATAAAACCCTATAGTAGCAACTCCACCTTTGTTTCTTGAATTCCCCTACACAAATAAACACACACACACTTAAAAAATCCTAATACTAGCCTACTCCACACATCTACACTATCAAATTCAGTGGAGGAGTTATTATTGGTTATCTAGACTCTCAAAACCCCAATCTTGAGGGTTTACAAACCGAGTTGAGAAAAATCAGTTCAAACTAATGATAAACTCAATGGATACCCTCCTAAATAGATTCAAATGAAATATAATTCACTATTATATCTTAAAAAACAAGATTCAAGGCCTTAAACTATTGTATAGGCCATACAAGTTAATGAACAACTAGAAAATTTCAGAAAATCACTAAAATAGGGACTTTATTGATTGTAAATCTTCAAGAATAGAAAAGATCTCTATTTTGCTTGACCTTACATGATTTATATAGATTTTTCCTAACTAATAACTGCATTTTAAACTTTCTTTATCAACATATCCCTCTAATTTCCCACAAAAAGACTCTTCAACTTCCATTTTTTTTGCCTTTTCTTGCATTTTTGACAATTTTTACAACTTTTGCACTTTTAGCATTTTTTTTTTTGCAAATTCAATTGCCTCACCTCCTAGTGACCTAATAAACATTAGAATACATTAAAATAGGTCTTCAAATGACCTTTTACATACATTTTACATTTGAGAATTCAATTTTTTGAAATTTTTCCTTTTGTAGGCATTTTGTGAGCAAGGTGCTCCTACACCACTTACATATTCAAATTGAAAAACACCTAATTGCAATACATCATAGGTGCTCATTATGAGGTTAAATTTAATTGAGTAACTTGATATTCCCTCTCTAAGCTTCACACACTCTTTTATAATGGATTCAAATTAGAATTGATATTTTATAAGATCATCAAAATAAGGATGTTGCATTGCTTTTTTGGCTGAGATTCTCATTGATAGCTCATAAATCAGCGTTTTCTACAATGAGAGACCAATCAATTTTAGTAGTTTACTTACAAATATGTAAAGTAAATGAGAAAAAGAAAGAGTTTCCAAAATGGAAATGAAATGAAAATAGATGGAAGGTACTTACATATAGCATGCCAGTTGTTGATGGTCAAAATAACACAACATTAAACAAAATATCTCTATCCTATTTCTCCTAAAAAAGAAGATAACATAAAGCAATTTATTCTCCACGGTCCTAGTAGTTGGTTCTCAACTGTGCTAATGTTACTCAATGGCCAATGCTACTGCAAAATTCAAGGGGCTTGCTAGTATAAAGGAATAAAAACTACATCATATCAATTAACATACGTTTGGGGGGTATAAATAAATAGAAAAAGATAGATCAGGGCTTCAGAACAACAACACATGAATAAAAGACTTCTTCACATCTATACATGTACCCTAACAATGAGTGTTTCTTCAATTAACCAAAACCATAACATGATGTAATCCACAGCATAACCTACACCATTTCATACATTCACAGTGTTAATTCAACAATCACAACCATTCACTAAAACTTCACTTCAAGATTGAAACAGATCACTCACTCCTTGCTAAAATAAGATCAATAGACATAAAATTAATTCCATTCATAGATAATTCAATGAAATAATCTTAAATCTAGTTTCCCCTATTGATTCGCATCAAATAGAAAACATTTAGGCACAGCAACATACTGGCATATGGATGATTATGATTCATTAACATTTATCATTGAGGTTCAAACTTAACAATAACATGAAATTGTACAAAAACTATAAAAAGTATCCAAGTATAATAGAAATTTCAAAGTATCGTACAAAAACTTATGAAATCCTAAGACTATAATCACTATCTGCTATCTTATCAGGTGGCTAATCCTTCTTCAATCAGTTGACCTTTCCAAAATAGAGCCCAAAATTACATATAGGAATGCCATACATAAATTTCTCTCAATAAGAAACTGAGATCCACTAATCAAGGAGTTGGAACTGCATGAATGAACTATATTGGCTGATCTTTAGTTCAATAACTGATGGCCCTATTGTGAAAAATCTGACACCCAAGGAGGAAGGTAGAATTGTTGGATGAGATCTTTAGTTAAACTCATGTCAAAACCATCCAAAATAGGAGATGAGAGGAAGTTGTCCACCAAGAAGAGAATATTTTGCTGCCAGCTCATTCCTGCATTGCTTGGTCAAGGAGATATTCATCATAACTGGAGAGTACTTGTTAAAGAATGTACTCATCAGGTCCATCTACCCAATTATCATCAAATTTAATTCTCTTCAACTATGCTAAGGTGAATTCTTGGATATCTTTCAATTCGATCAATTCCCTCCTAGCAGCTTTTACCTCATCTTTGATGTCCATGAGTCTATCCAACAACAAGTCTTCTCCATCATCTTCATTATACATCACTTCCTCAAACCTTCTCCATTTCTCCTTGAACTTACCCAAAGGAAGACCTTCTTTGACCTAGATATCCACATTGAGCAAAATAACATCCATCACCTCCAATTCATCAATTTGTTCATTCAAGTCCTTACTGGCCTCCTGAACTTCATTTTTATGCTCATCGATGAATTTGGGATTATTCTCAATGTATTCTTAATAAAATATGCATTATCTTCCTCAGGGATTAATTACTCTAAAAGAATTGACCTAGGAACCTTATTGATGTCCTTTAATTTCTTAATATGCTCTCTATACTCTTCATCTTGCTTTTCCAATAGTTCAACATATTGATTCATTTCTTCTACTAATTCTAGTGCACCCTCACACACTTTAATACCATTAGCAAGTACCTCACCAACCTCTTGATTGAGCAAATCAATCCACCTATCAAGCATCCCACCTTACTTCTCATATGCACCAAGTCATCAACTTCTTTCTTGCTCAGTAAGATTAGGGGTCTCTAGAGTAGCAACTTGTTGATAAACTAGAGTGGAGACATCCTTCAATAATTTGTGCAATTGATCCAATTGATCTTTATGTTCATCCTTCTTCTGCTTATCTTTAATCATTCTGGATTTGGTGGAGGAAGCTACAATATCAATGAGGTTGACCTATTGGTTCCTTGTAGGTCTCACTAAATTGAAAGTGCCCATATGGTAATTAGTTAAATGCATGTCTTTTCTATCTTTATCCACCATTGGGATTGCACATTCAACAACAATCTCTCTTGCATTCATGAGCTTAGTGGAATGAAGAACCCTGACCTTTTTCTTGGGTCTTTCCTTCTCTATTCCATTCATCATTTCATCCCAATTTAGAGGTTGAGGTTGAACTATTTGTTTTCTCTCAAGATCAAGTTTTAGCCAATTTGGAGCAGTAGGAGTGGTGACTACTTGTGTAGAAGAAGAGGCAGTAGTGGCAAAAGAAAGAGGTTTCAATATGGTGGTCCTAGGTTGAGAATCAACCTTTTGTACATTCTCTTGTTAACTTTTCACAACTTCTTGTGCCAACCTTTCAACTTCTTCTTTATCTTTTTGCTCCTGCAACCTTTTAGCTTCTAACTCCTTTTTTAAATGCTCTTCTTCTAGTCTCTTCTCATACATTCGATCTCTCTGCTTCTCAAGCTCTTTAACCTTGTCCCATGCCTCTTTAGATCTTTGTTCATGCAAAGCAAGTTATTATGCCTCTGTTTCTCTTTGTAAGTGTTCTTCCTCTTCCTTCCTTCTGTGGGATTCCTCAACAACCTTAAACTTAGCCTCAAGGGCTTCTCTTTCCCTCATTTTTCTAGCTTTTTCCTCCTTTACATCATGTATCTTCTACAACATTGCTAATTTTTCCCTCTCTTCTTTGATTTTGAGTTCCTACTCTCTTTGCTATTGTTGCTTGGCAATTTCATTAGCCTTGGATTTAGCCTCCAATTCTTGTTGTTTAATCAATGCATCAGCTTGTGCCTTAGCATCAATTTCCTTCTATTTGACAAGTTCCTCAACTTGTGCCTTAGCATCTGCTTCTCTCTTAGCATCTTTGAACAACTTTAACTGGTCCTCCTCAGTCAAAACATGCTCAATTTCTGCATCCTCAGTTTCCTCATGAGGGAAAACCACATTAGTACCCTTATCCGATTGAGTAGCCTCAAAATCTGTATCTATGCCATGAATTTCAATTTCAGGCTCCTCTTTCAAGGATTCAACTTCCTTGTGAAGGGTTCCCACAGGCATTTCCCCACTTGGATGCTTTGTGAGAGGAGGTTGAGTTGAGGCTTCTCCTTCAACCATTATTGAAACACCAGGTTGAGATGAAATCTCCCCTCTAGGTTATGTTATGGCCTCTTCTCCATGTGCTTTAGGAAGATCATAAGTAGGAATCATAGGTTCAATCTCTTCCCTAGAATTGGGAGGGAAAAACTCCAAGGGCTCCTTAGGATCCATTCTTCTTTTTGTTCTCCTGTATCCTTGGGTGGTGCCTACAACATTTCTCTTTTTGGAATTTTGAGCATCTGGCTCCATGATTCTCATAACTACCCATTGGATGCTTCTATCCAAGACTGTCCTCACAATCTATTTTATATCAATGGAATCCTCTGCATCCCAATCTACTAGATCTAAGTCTTTAGTACATATTTTCTTTGCATCATATTCAACCATGAGTGGAATGGGCAATCTTTCATAATTTATTCTTCTCAAATCATACTCATCTTGTAGATCTATCCAAAAATCTTCTAGTAGATTGAAATGTTTATCAAAAATAGTAGGAAGCAAACCTTACATCTTGTTCTTGAGATCAAAATACTTCCTAGAGGTATACAAGCCCAGATTTAAATGGATTAGCTCATCATAGATTATCTTGGCTTCCACATTGTGTGCACAACTATACTCACCTAACTTCATGGTGAATTTGTGGCATCTAGTCTTGTTCTTATTGGAAAACTTGAGATTAACCACTATAGCTTAATAAATGAACTCCATGAAGAAAATCCTATTGTTACAGTACCTAGGCAATAGATGAGGGTGGCCATCAAAACCAACCAGCCTAAAATAAGTAAACTTGGGGTATTGGATGTACCAATGTGCCCACTCCACAATAAATGCCATAGCATCCCTGCTCAATTTGTAGCTTGCATCTCTTGTTATCTAGTTAATGATAACATACAAAATGCATCGTTAACTCTTCTATAGTGGGACTCAGAAGTATACAAGGTGAGCTAATCATAGTGATCCCAGACCCTTTTCTATCCTTGGGCTTCTCCCAATATTCCAACTGCATTCAATCCAGGAAAGATGCCCCTCCTTGCAGCTACATATATCACGAAAGAGGTCATGAAGAAACTCTTGGTCTCTCTCACTCCGAGCATCTAGTTATGTATGCATTTTGATATAATCATCAATCAATCAAATTGTTTCCTACCATCTAGGATGGTTTCAATTAATGGAAACAACCATTCCTTGAACTGGGAGGCATCTCTCTTCCAAAATACCTTGGAGAGCACCATAATTATATCTTCAATCTCCTTGTAGAAATCTGATCTTTTAGGCTGATCAGGAAGCTTGGCTAGGGACTCCTAATGGGAAAGGTCATTGATGTCACAACTTGCATAATTTAGTCAATTATTTATCAAACCATGTGTGTCTCAGAGCTATATGTGATAAGGATGGTTGTCACAGATTTTTGGGGGGTTTTCACTGTAAACAATGACTTCAGGTATCGATTTAGCTCCTTTAGGAGCTTTTAGGAGCTCCTCAAGAGCTCTGCAGGAGCTAAACTATAGTGACTAGTTCCTAAGGATTAATTCTATCTTATTTCCTAAACTAAAGTTCTGTTGACTTATTTCTAACTTTATTGGACTTGATTGAGACCGATTCATGGAGAAGACTAACATTTACTTTAATTCTTAATTTAAAATATGAAACCCAAATTAATTCTAATTTCCTTTAAAAGAAATCTATCTTAAGATTTGTTGGAAGTTAAATGCTATTTTAAGAACATAATTGAATTGCAAGGAAATGACAATTAATCTAGAAAAAATAAACACTAATTTCCATGAATAGATTTTCAACAAACATCAATTCCATCTTTTCATAAGTTTCCATCATTGCTTCTAATTAAACTCAACAAATAATTACCAAACTTAATTTTTCAAACAACATCTAAAGTTGATTAATCTAATAAACCTTATAATGATTCTAACAACTTAATCTAACCATGATAAACTAAATTCAAAAGTGATTCAAATAGAAGTGACTATCCAAATTTATCATTCAATAACTGAAAATGATTCAACAACTTATCATTCTAGAATTAACATCTAACACTTCAAATTTAATATCAATGAACAAAAATAGCATAACTTAGTAAAATACCAAAACAAGATCGATCACTTTGATTGAGTGGGCCCTGCTCTTCCTCAGGTAAGATCCCTTAACATAGTGATTACGTTAAATTATTGCTTTCATTCAATTTTATCAAAGTGGGACATAGAACTAAGTATTTGCATTGATTACAAAATTTTGATTGAAAATTATCTAACTCCTATTTAAAACTAAAACATGGATATTTATAAACATATCCTTATTGAATTCATAACATGGAGATTAAATACCAAGATTCAAGGCATCTAACTAAAGATTAAAACTAAAGCAAAAATGAAACATGACTAAAGCAGGACATAGAGAAATATGCTAGATTGGTCCTGGAAGTAGAAGTTCCATAACCGACTACAAAGAAGCTGATTTGGACTTGAGTGACTCATCATCTAGTTGGTCCCATCAAATGGTGTGAATATTTACCTTCATTAAACAAAGATTTTAACCACATCATCAATCTTTAAAATACCATGTTCAAAACCCTTAGGAAAAGGATAACAATTATGGTAGTAAAATATCAATGCAACATAATTATCTTATTAATATCATCATAAAGTAATGCATCTAACATAAATCATTACTTCAAATATATCCACTAATTTAGCTAAACATAAAGAAAAATAAGTAAATCTGTTAATCTATAATCAACTACCAGTCATGTCAATTAACAAAAATAACAAGTCTTTTAAACATAAAATGAAAGTATTTTGAATCTCTCATCTTCTTTTCAACCCTCATCAAGTTCTTGTTCATGTGAGTCTTGGTAGCCTCCTTCTTGTTGTTATATGGTTGCAGTGCTTTTTCCTCATTAAGTTTCTTGGGGCTTTGCGGGGTAGGTAAATTGAACATGAACCTTATCATCTATGGTGTAAGGTCAATAATGATGTTCCCCTGCAAGTCCACACATTGTCTGGTAGTAGGATTATAAGCTCCAACTGCTATAAGTATCAACTATGGACACTACACAGATAGAGGATAGAGGGAAACGAGTGCCAGACCAGATTGAAAAATTCTTTGTGTTCTCCTCATTACATCTTCACTAAATGTTTCTTCATACAACTCTTCATAGTTGAATGATCCCAAGTTTGTGTCTGTGATATATGCCCAATTCGAGTCCACCTTGCTAGCTATAATGGTAGGAATTTGATGCTTATACCTCAAAGTATAGGGGAGTTGTTCCACCTTGATCTTCTTAGGCTTGGTTCACTGCCTTGAACTCTCTACAGGTTGGCTTCTTTGAGAAGCCTTTTCTGATGCTCCTGACATCTCCTATTTCTACAATAAAACCCTAGATTAGAGGAACATAAAGTATGAAAATCATTACATCATCCAATACCATTCTCTAATCCCTCAAGATAACTTTCCATATTTTGTCAAATTTCATATTCACCAGAAGCAAAGTCAAAGAAGAATCGGGAATGAGAAACAATTTAAAACAAGGTGGGATCGAGAATGGAACAAGATTGGAACTGGGATCGAAATGAAAAATGAACCCCAAACCAATAAATAGTTCCAAGTTTGACCTCCACTCTGGCTCCGCTTATGCCAAAGGGCAAGGGTGAAAATTAGAGTCAATGGTCATTAGAAGCAGGATCATTTTGGGAATGAACCCCAATGCAAATATTCATGGGACGAGTTCATTCCTAAGTTTTCTTCCTCCAGTTTACCATTCAAAATGAAGAAATTTTTTAATAGCACGGTCACATGAGCTTTTACACTTGGGTCGCATGGGATCATAAGAGAACTTCAAATAAAGGGGCTTAACCTCACCCTTTAACATAATAAAGACCAGATTTAACTCAAGGGACTGGATATTGTAAAATTCGTCGAACAAACCCTAGTTTGCATGATGCATTGACTCAAATAATTAGGGCATCAGAAACCCAACATGAAAATCATTGAACCAACATGGGAATAAGATCAAAAGGGGTCTCCAAAAAAATTCCAATAGATTTAAAGCACAAAGGAGCCCACGAAATGAAACCCTAGTTAGAAACTAGGGCACAATAGAACAGACCTCCCATGAAAATGACAACAACAAAAAAAGAAACAAATGAAAAAACAAAAAAAACAAAAATGGAAAACAAAAAAGGACAAAACGAAACCAAAAAAACACAAGGGAATGAACAGAGATTCATAGGAAAAGGTCCCATGAATGCACAAGAACACCATGAACATGAACACGAAAGAAAAATGACAAACACAAGTGGGAAAAGAAACAGGAAAATACCCTGCCTTGAAATGTCAACAAGGAAAGGTTGAAACTTGACAAGAATCTGCTCACCAACATGTCTCCATAATCAAATCGTACTCCTCTCAAACTTATCCTAGCTTTGGTTCGCTAAAAAAACTTTGACAATAAAGATAATGAGCCAATTAACCATGATTAAGGTTTAAAAATCATTTCATGCATTTGAGGAGGCTGCAATTAATGCCATAAATGTAGTTGGTCGGGGGCAGAGCAGACAATGTAAAAGAGTAATCAACCAATGTGGAAATCAAAGGCAAGGTGGATGCGGACCCGAATCTAGAATAGAATAGAAGACCTTTACCAAGTCACTTATAGAACTCTGGTTCTGGTTCCAGTCCCGCAAAAAGGATAGACAACAAAGGGAAATAGGGGCAAATTCAGAACCAAAACCGGACCTGAAACTTTTATAAAGTTCCAAGTTCAGTTCTGATTCCAGCTCCAATCCTGAAAAAGGAACAAAACATTGAGACAAGGACACAAGAATGATGAGAAGCGAGACCAAAATGAAATGTTGGTGTAATTAATTATTAATTACACTTTGCATAACTTTACTTAGGTAATTATTTATTTCCTAGGTTAATTATTTTCATCATTATCTTATTGAGCTATCTTGTTGCTCAAGATAAGATTAGGGTTATGCATCTTTGCTTTTATAAAGAAAATCATTATCTTGTAATTATTGAATTCTCGAATAATATTAAGTTGCACATCCTTTTGCAACCTCTCTGTTTTTTTTATTTTCTCTTCTATGGAAGGTCTATTCTGGTTTGCAAATCTGATCTTGGTTTCTAACATGGTATCAGAGCCTTGATTTGCAGCCCCTTCTTAGATTTTTTGAGAAAATCATTGCAAGGTGCATTCGGGATTCCTCGAGGGTATCATGCCTTGAGTTCATTCATGCGGCGTTTTGGATCAGATCGGGCTTCACCATTGGATTTAGAGTGCTAGAAAAAGTCAGGATTGGCTTTTGTTTTGTAGATTTTGGCCATCATTTTCCAGATCTGTGAGGGTTTCAAGCTCAGAGATTTTTTGCAAGATCTAGGGGTAGCCAAATTTTTGGAGCAGTTTGAGCACAAACGAAGGTCACCATCGTGTTTGCAGTAGCCAAAAACCCTAAAAATTCCTTTCGTTTCATCAATTTTGGTGAAGTTGGTCTGGAAGGAAAAAAAAATATTCCTGGGGGGCCGTACAGCCTCCCCAGCACGCTCCCCGAGGCACGAATATAAAAATAAAAATAAAAAAATGTGCTTTCTTGAAAATTGTGTTGGGGCTCCCAGTTCAGTAGGCCGCCGCCACCAGGTGATTGCTTAGCCGAGTGGCACCACCAACCCACCACCACTGTGCATAGCCCCCATGGGCCTTCTTTGCAAGGGCTATGGTCCTATTGAGGACCGGGTGCTCTACGCCTAGCCCCGATCAAGCTCAACCCCTAACAGCGGTCACATTGGTGACCGGGGGCCGTGCTCAGCCCTTGGCAACCCCCTGCAATAGTCTGCTGGTTGTATGGGTGACCAAGGGCTCTGCCCCAGCCCCCAGCCGCCAACCCCTTGGTCCTGCATGGGACTAGGAGCTAATTTTTTTAGCCCCCTAGGCGCCCTACAACCGTTATTGGGCTTTCTAGAGCAACTTTCACTAAATCGAGCATATTTTTTGCATACGATCTCTGTTTTTCACAAACGAGATACCATTGGAAAGCTGATTCCGACATCAATCTAGTGGTGTAGGTTTTTTTTGACCATATTTTTCTCTAGATTTATTTTGCAGTCATTTGAACTCAGATGTTGTTTTCACTCCGGAGGGCATATCTTTTGACTCGGTGATCCATTTTTTGTCATTCTTGTGGCATTGTAAAGCTGATTCAGTCCTCTACAAAGATATAATGTCTATTTTATTTTTATTTTTATGCATTTTTAGGATGCTCTCCTTTTTGAAATCGTTGGGTTATTGTAATAAATGAACTAAGATAAAGTTCCATTCAGGGGGTTTCTTGCATAATAAATCTGATTAGAGTGTAGTTTTCACTTTGATCTCCATATCCATTTTGATTTGTTGGTAGCTCGTATGGGTTCTTTGGTTTCCTAGTTTCCTTTGGCCACATTTTTGCTATAGCTTGACACATATTAGATTCATCGATTCACACTTCAGTTAAGAGATTATGTTTCTTGATCCTCATTGGTTCAGATTCTTCTCAGTTTGAGGGCCATGTTTTTATGGTTAATGTTCCAAATTCTTTTTGGTTCTCCTTCACATGGAAGAGTTTTAGCTACAGTTTGGCATCTGCATTGAGATACACGACTTCTAGATTCTGTCATCATCTCATCTACTATTGCTTCACAAATTCTAGGGTTGTTCCAGTTTGTGAATTTTCCAGTGTTCTATGGCATCGGGTCTGTTGTCACATTATCATGATTCCATTTTGGTTTCAATTGTAGATAGAAGTATCTTTCCTTGCTTGTTGGATTGTGGTTTCAATGTTACTCCACAGTGTTCTTCTAGTGCTTCTTTGCAGTAGTCATCTCATTCGGGGGGGTTTTCCCACTGGATTTTCTCTCTCTTTGCATTTGTAAATGAGTACCTGATCAGGCCTTGTTGTTGGGACTCATATTTGCATAATAATCCGCTTCTCCCTAAGTTGCACTTATGGGGGTTGTTGGTGTAATTAATTATTAATTACACTTTGCATAACTTTACATAGGTAATTATTTATTTCCTAGGTTAATTATTTTCATCATTATCTTATTGAACTATCTTGTTGCTCAACATAAGATTAGGGTTATGCATCTTTTCTTTTATAAAGCAAATCCTTATCTTGTAATTATTGAATTCTTGAATAATATTATGTTGCACATCCTTTTGCAACCTCTCTGCTTTTTCTAATTTTCTCTTATGTGGAAGTTCTATTCTAGTTTGCAAATATGATCTTGGTTTCTAACATGAAAACTGGGCCCGACCGAGACACCAATGAAAACATACAACCCAAAGCAAGTGAGCGGGAAACAAAATAGAATTTGGAACTTTTACCAAAGTTCCAAGTTCGGTTCCACCTCTAGTTCCACTTCCGCCAGAGCAAAAAAAAATCCACAAGGAAGCGAGAAGAAACTCAAGGGAGAAACAGACCTAAGAGCACAATACCAACAATCAAACAATGAAAAGAACACAAAACAAGGGCAGGACCAGAACCGGGACTAAATCCAGACTTGGAACTTTGTAAAAGTTTTAAGTCCAGTTTCCATTCTAACTCTGATTCAACTAGACCAAAAGAAACAAGGACTTAGGAGAAAAATAAACAACTCCGAAGACCCAAACAAAACACCAAGGATAAAACAAAAACAAGGGGGGCCCATTTGGATCCAAAACAAAATGGGGTAGTTATGGAAGGCATAAAAAATGGTGACTCGGTTGGGAAAATGGTTTACCCATTTTCAAGACACTAAAGAATTCAGTCACCCAGAACCTCTGGATTATAAACATTCTAACTCAAGTAGGATCAAATATATTAAGGTTGAGCTGGAATCTTAGATGTAAATCAACATGAATTATTTTGAATCTGAGTGTGTGCATATGGTGCATCTTTCTTCATAAAATCTTTCTTTACCACTAAACAACTATACTTAAGATTCAAGCTACATAAGTTGAGTCCTTTAACTGTCATGCAATGAAATCCTAGGCATTGCTTCGTTGCCAACCAGGCGTTCATAGCCCCGATGGAGATACCTCAAGTTCTCTCAAAGTATTGCTCTACTACCAAAAAAACATCCATAGCCTTGATAGAGATACTTCAATCGACCATTTGATATTGAGTTTTCCTTTTTTCAATGGTTCTTTTTTTTCTTTTATAGGCTTCACTTGTGAAAATTCTTTATTAACTTTTCTCAATACTCAAATATATAACTAATTTGAAGTGTCTGTTGAGAACTATAGTGGACCTTATGATAGTATTGTGAATCATATTTTTCACTTGAATCAAAGATACAACCACCCTAAGACAAATAGGCATTTTACATAGGCAAATGTTTTTATCTATTTTGTGATAGATTTCAATCATGGTTCATGAGATTGTTTACATTATACCTTATTCTTAATAAGTTTTCAAACCATTGTTCAAAAAAATCATAAGACACAAATTTAGAATGAAATATTTCAATAGACATGTCTAAAAATATCTAAACCAATTTCTCTCCTAGTGCTTGCAACATACTTTGAATAACAACCCCTTCATTTCAAAATGGAAGAAAATGAAGATCCTCAACAAAAACAAGACAAAACAATAAAAAAAACAAAAACAAGAAAACAAAAGAAAAACAAACAAATGAAAAAAACAAAGAAGAACTAATTACTTATATACAATCAACAGAAATCAAACCCTCATGGCCAAAGTAGTGCTTGAGAAAATGACCATTGATAGGAAATGGAACAGGTTCTCCTATTAGGGTGCTCAAACGAAAAGCATTGCCACCCAAGATTTCAGCTATTTGATATGGACCCAACCAAAGTCTATCAAACTTCTGGTGGTCTCCTTTCTTCTCCTTAGCTTTATCCCATAGCGACATAAGATTTGATATCCTAAAGGCCTTAATTTTGGCCCTCTTGTCAAACCATCGTTTGATGACAACTTGATGTTTAGAGAACTGTTGTAAAGTAGTGTCTCTTTGTTCTTCCATGTTTAATAGATTAGTTAGCCTAACCTCTATCTGATCATCCTTTGAATAGAATTTCTGCATGAACCTGAGAACAACTATCTGCAAATGTATAGGGAAGACCAACTCTTGGCCATAGACTAAATTAAATGGTGAATTCCCTAGGGTGACTTTAATGCAAGTTTGATCTTCCCATAAGGAAAATCTCAGTTAGGTATGCTAGTCTCTAGGTTTTTTTTCTAGCAACTTTTTAATCACTTCCAACAGGTTTTTGTTAGTAGAAACAACTACTTTGTTTCCCTGAGGGTAGTAATTAGACGAATACTTCAAGACAATTTTTATTGATAGGCCCATTAAATGAACTCAACAAAAGAGAAAGAAGGGCCATTGTCACATACTAGGGTGAATGGTACTCCAAACCTAGTTATGATGCTTTCATTGAGAAACTTGATGACCACATTTGTGGTGTTGTTTTTGTAGAGCCGAGCCTCAATCCAGCGCGTGCAGTAGTTAGTTGTCATTAGAATGAATTTATGACCTGTAGATGATTTTGGATTAATAACTCCAACAAAATCTAATGCTCATTGGGAAAATGGTTTTACCTCATACATAGGTTGTAAAGGAATTGTTGGATTATGTTCCCTGGATGTAGAGGTCTGACATGTCTTGAAATGTTGGTGTGCATCTCCGAACACATGGGGCCAATAGTAACCTGGTCTAAGAATCTAATGTACCAAGGAATTGGAAAACCCATGCCCTATGCCATGTCTACCATGAAACTCAACAATGGCATGTTTTGCTTCTTATTGATCTAAATAGTGCAGGTAAGCACCTTCAAAATTCCTTCTAGATAGAGCTCCTCCTTTAAGCATGTAATGAGCACTCTTCATCCTTAATGCTCTCCTTTGAGTAGTATTCATCTCATCTAGGCATTTATTATTAAGGATGAAGAAGATCATATCTATATACCAAGGATCCTTTGTAAATGATTGCACTGTGTATTGTTGGCAAGTGATATTCTTATCCACATCCGCCATGGCTTTAGATAAGCCCTATCCTTGAACAAGCTTCATTGGATGTATTTATAGATAAAACTCTTGTAAAAAGGCCATCCATTTTCCTCTTCTCTCCCCTAATTAACTTTGCATGAGGAGAGACTTCATAGAGGGATCAAGAACTATGGAAACAACCTGACTCCGAAGGATGTAATGTCTGAATTTTCTTACTACTCGCACAAGTGTGAAAGCCTAATTTTCAAGGGGTGGATATCTAATTTTTGCATTCTTAAATGGGAAGCTCATGAAAGAAATAGGCCTTTCATCTCCCAAGCCTTTTTTTTGTGTCAACACAACAACACACGAATCATTGGATGCAAAAGAGTAGATATAAAAAGGCTTTAAATAATCTAGCCTAGTTAAAACTAGTGCCTTAGAAATCGATTGTTTAATCTATGAAAAAGTAGAGTTAGCTTCATTACTCCATTCTACCTTTGCATCCTTTTTCATTATTTCATTAAGAGGTTTGAAAATCTCTGCAAACCCCATTATAAATTTCTTCACAAAATTGATCCTTTCGAAGAAAGATCTCATTTCCTTCTTACTACCTGGCATTATCAATTTTAGGATGGCTTAACCTCTGTCAGGGTCTATGAAAATCCCCTTTTCTAATATTACATGACCCAATAGTTTCCCTTTAGAAACTCCCAACACACACTTTTTAGGATTAAGAGACACACCATAGGTTATCTCTTAAGAATTTTCACTAAATATGCAACATGGTCCTTTATGTTTTTAGAGAACACAATTAAGTCATCCACATAAATAATGATACATTTACCTATTAAGTCTTTGAATTCCATGTCCATTGCATGTTGAAAGGTAGCTCTAGCGTTGATAAGACCAAATGACATCCTCCACTAGGCAAATGTCCCCCACTTGATAGTGAAGGAAGTTTTCATTCCATCTTCATGGCTGACCAGAACTTGATTATATCCTGAATAGCCATCCAAAAATGACATCATCTAGGATCCATTAACAGTTTTCAATACCTCATCAAGATAAGGAAAGGGGTAATTATCCTTCTCTGAGGCCTTATTTAAATTCCCGAAATCAACACACAATCTAATCTCATCATTTTTCTTGCATACAAGGTCCAAGTTAGCAACCCAAGTGGAGTGTCATACTAGGAAGATTATCCTTATGGACAACAACTTTTGCACTTCCTTTTGAATTAACAGCTCAATCAAGGAATTCATTGGGCACTACTTTTGGTGAAAGGGCTTCGCCTTTGGCTTCAAGGGTATGGTATGTGTGATCATTGAAGTATCAAAGATCTTCAAATCCTCATATCCCCAAATAATTGTTGCAATGTCTTCTTTCAATGCCTTAATTATTTTATCTTTGATTTCCTTAGGGTAGGTTTTTCCTATATACACATTCCTTTCCTAACCAGAATCAACCAAATTGATAGATTCATACTTCCATCCATCACTTTCTATTGCTACCCTTTCACAAGCATGAGGGTCTGAGTCAAAGATTCTCTCCAAGGCTACCATCCCCTAGGGAATGCTATTTATTTTAAAGTTAAGTATTCCTTTAGTATCACAATTCTCAAGATCCCAATCTCCATGGTCTCTTTTTGATTCATCAATTATTTGTCCCTCAAAGACATCTAAACTTTCCAAGAAGGAAAGTATATGTTGGTCATCATCAAAGACCTAAAAATTTCAGACATTATCTAGGATGGCTGGGATTGAGACCAACTCCACCAATAATCTCTTCAACTTGGAGTCTTGCATAGGCTCCAAAGTACTGGAAACAACAAGTGCATCAACAATCTAATTGTCTTCTCTAGGAATCAAAGTGATTCCAAAAGTATCAAAATCTTCAATCAAATTCCAAACTCTGTTCACATACGCAGCTAATCTTTTGTTGTGACAAGTGTATTGACTACATACTTGCTTAACAATAACTTCAGAATCCCCCATAACCATGAAATGTGTAACCTTCTTTCGATGAGCAAACAACAGTCCTCGAACAAGCACTTCATATTCTACTACATTGTTTGTGCAACCAAACTACAACTTGTAAGATGAAAAATATTTCTTCCCTTTCGGGTTGGTTAGTTCAATTCCTACTCCACTCCCTGATTTGGACTTAGAGCCATCAAATTTAAGACTCCATAGTTGTTCTGGAGTTGGGATTTCTTTCTTCTTTGGGATTATAGGTGTTTGCTTGCTAGAAGTAGGTGGCAGCTCAGACTAGTGTTGACTATCTAGACTTAAAGGTTGCTGCGAACAAGGTTTATCAAAAGATTCTCCTATATTCAAAACCTATTTAGGAATTACTTCCTAAACATTTTCTTGGATTAGATCACAATTTAGTATGTTTTTCATCAGTGCCTTAGGCATTGGAAGGTTATATGGGGTAGGTGTAACAGACAAACATTGAGATTCATCAGTCTTTGTTTGGAAATCAGAGCATAGAACTCGAGTCTACTCAAGTTGGGAAGGACCTTCCTCTTGAGTGAGACTAGCTCTCATAAGGATGGTAGCATCCTTAGCTTCAAATGAAAAAATATTGGTGGGTGTTGAGGTTGGCATTCACAAGTTTCCTCAACCTGGCAGATATGGTTAAAAATATCTATGCAAGGTTGACAAGTTAACTTAGAATGATTCTAATAATGAATCCTACACCAATTGGGGAGCAACAAACTCCACAAATCAACCTCTTCTCCCCGAACCAACCTATCTTGTTGCAAATTCTTGATTAGAACTTGTTGGTTAATCGTAGTCATTGGGTCACTACTTTCTAAAGGCAGTGTATCATTATAATTGAGTATTGAAAAGGTCATGATTTCCTCCCTCTTGTAAACTCCTATCTCAGTTTTGAAGTAAGCTACCTCATTAGGAGGATCGTATTTAGTGATCATGTGTTTGAGCCTAGGCTCACTTTCAATTCTAATATGTGATGCTATCCCTTTCCAGGGTAGCCACATGTGTGCAAAGTCCAAGGAAAGATATCCCCCAATGCTTTTCATTAGGTCTTGGCTTAGAAAAATACCATATATTTTTGCGATATCAGCCACTTGGATATCCATGTAAGTTTGGATCCTTGGGTCAGATCCAACCTGTACATGAATACTTTTCAGTTCTCCTACCACATTAACTTCAACTTTATCCAACCAAATGACCTTTTTGTTAGTTTGAAGCGGACTCAAACCTAAATTTCTACAAATTTAGAATGGCATGACGTTACCTAATGCTCCAGAATCCTACAGGAAGTTGTGCAAATTCTTTCCAAAAATCCTTAAGCTTAAAAGGAAAGGTGGGATCCTTGTCTTGCCTTTGTACATGGCTACATTCATTTCATTTGTTGGAGTCACCATTTTCTTTCCTTTTGAGCAATTTGCCTCCTCCAAGGCCCTCAACACAATTTCTCATTGGGCAAGGCACCACTTCATAATGTCAAAGAATGATGTAATGAAGTTTTTTGCTTTTGTATCTCTGCAATAAAATCAAACTTCGAATCATTATTCACCTGATATTTAGGAAAGGTAGGTGGATTACCTTTATTTTGAGATTCAAATGGCCCCTTTGGTGGTGGTGGATTGTTTTCCATGTTCTAATTGGGTGAGACCATGGTGTTAGGAGGGGAAGATGTAGTAAATGGGCCCTTATTCTGATTTCTCAAGAAATGACCTCCTTTGGATTGGAAGGCCTAAGCATCATATACATCTTCTACTAGCTCATTTTCTTCTTGGCTAGGGAATGGAAGTTCTTCATCAAAGATGTCATAAGTCATGGCAGTATTTGTGGATCCACTAGACTTATTGGTAGCACCTTGCAATGGACATCGACCTATGAAATCTTGACCATCTTCTCCATTTATGAGTAGTTTACCTTAGAATGAGTTGTAGTGTCATGCAGTCTACACCAATTTGTCATAAAGTTGTGATCTACCACATTTGCAGTGTGTGGCTTGTCATCACTAGCTTGATAATTATGGGAAACTCCCCCATTGTTTGGCCCATTACTCCATTGTCTATTATTGTTAGACCTTTGGTTGTATCCCCTATTCTAATTTTGGTAATTTTGGTTAGGGGAATTCTGGCTTTGGAAGTTCCTCGGGTTCTAATTGGTGTTCTGATTTTGATTAGAGTTCTGGTTGGAGTAACCACCCTAATTAGAATACCCTCCCTGATTTTGATAATTTTGGTTTTGGTTTTGGCTTTGAGGGGGGTTATATCTTAGTTGATCCATATCATTGGACATCTGAGATAGAGTCTTCTTCAAAGTTTCCATTTCATTAGTCAATTGAACAATTCATTCACTTTTTGCAGTTTTCACAACAGATGGCTAACTGATAGGATTTGACCCTCCATCTTGATTATGGTAATTTTGTGATTTATGGGAGGAATCCTAAGCCCCATTAGTGATGAATGGTAGGGGTGGTGGAGTTAGTAACTTAGACATGGGTCCATATTGGGAATAAGACATCCTTGGGACTGTATTAAATAGAGGAGTTGGATTAGGAATTTGATATCCTATGGGAGGGAGAAATCATAAAGTTCCTGATTGTAATCTTATATTTTGTTGAAATTTAATGGTCAGGTGATAAAATTTAGACAGAGAATTAATCTCAATGGTAGGATATGTCCTCTACAGAAATAGGCCAATCAAGGGATCTACGACACTTAAATATGCCAAAATGGCGATATTTTCAGCAACCAAGGATCGTGTAGCCTTCAGTACATCCTCTAGAATCTTGTGTTAAACAATGGTACGGGTTCATGGGGTTCTTTTCTTATGGTAGCAAATTGGTGATACAAAATGGCAGGGTCTATGTAGACATAAAATTGATTGATAAAGGCATTTTGTAAATCTTTCCAACTTATAATAGACCCTTGTGGAAAATTCAAATACCAATTGTATGCCATGTCACCCAAAGAGTAGGGGAATAATCTACATACAACATCATGATGGGATACTTGAGCATGAGTATAGGAATATTTGAATGGCTGTATATGTTATTCAACACTCCTTGGTTCTCCATGCATATATTTGGGAGAAAATCTCTCAAAAATATTGGGAAGATCAAGTATACCACTAGGGATAATCCCCAATGGAGAGGGATTATTTATGAAGAAATCCATTTGTGGTGGCGGGACTGGTTGAACCAGTGGTGGAATAGGTGGATTTGGTGGAAATCTAGGTGGAGTAAGTGGTGGTGACAATGGAATCAAAAATATATGGGCTTGGGGTCTATACCTGATAGGGGTTTGGAGTTCAACCAATGGTTCTAGCTTCTGAGAAGATCTGAGAACTCTTTCAAACCTTTCTGGTGAGAATGACCCAATTCGAGCCAGTTTGTTCCTCAAGCCCTCCTTTTAGTACTAGATTTGTTTATGGTTGAAATAGCACAACAACATTAAACAAAATATCTCTATCCTATTTCTCCTAAAAAAGAAAGATAACATAAATCAATCTATCTTCCAGGGTCTTGGTAATTGGTTCTCAACTGTGCTAATGTTACTCAATGGCCAATGCAACTGTAATATTCAAAGGGCCTGTTGGTATAAAGGAATACAAGCTAAATCATCTCAATTAACCTATGTTTTGGAGGTATAAATAAATAAAAAAAGATAGAGTAGGGCTTCAGAACAGGAAAACATTAATAAAAAACTTCTTCACATCTAGCCATGTACCCTAACAATGAGTGTTTCTTCAATTAACCAAAACCATAACATGATGCAATTCATAGCATAACCTACACCATTGCATACATTCATAGTGCTAATTCAACAATCACAACCATTCACTAAAACTTCACTTCAAGATTGAAATAGATCACTCACTCATTGCTAAAGTTAGATCAATAGACATAAAAGTAATTCCATTCATAGATAATTCAATGAAGTAATCTTAAATTTGGTTTCCCCTATTGATTTGTATCAAATAGAAAACATTTAGGCACAACAACTCATTATAATATGGATGATTATGATTCATTAACATTTATCATTGAGGTTCAAACTTAACAATAACAAGAAATTGTACAAAAACTACAAAAAGTATCCAAGTATAATAGAACTTTCAAAGTATCTTGCAAAAAATTATGAAATCCTAAGACTATAATCACTATCTGCTATCTTATTAGATGGCTAATCCTTCTTCAATTATCCGACCTTTACAAAATAGAGCCCAAAATTACATATAGGCATGCCATGCATAAATTTTTCTCAATAAGAAACTGAGATCCACTAATCAAGGAGTTGGAATTGCATGAAGGAACTATACTGGATGATCTTTAGTTCAATAACTGATGGCCCTGTTGTGCAAAATCTGACATCTAATGAGGAAGGTAGAACTAGTATATGAGAGCTTTAGTTAAACTCATGTAAAAACCCTAAAAAATAGTAGAGAGGAAGTTGTCCACCAAGAAGAGAATGTTTTGTTGCTAGGTCATTCCTTCATTGTTTGGTCAAGGATATATTTATCATAACTGGAGAATACTTGTTGAAGAATTTCTTCATCAGGTCCATCTACCCAATTATCCACAAATTCTATTCTCTTCAACTCTGCTAAGGTGAATTCTTGCATATCTTTCAATTTGATCAATTCCCTCTGAGAATATTTTACCTCATCTTTGATGTCCATGAGTCTATCCAACAAAAAGTCTTCTCCATCATCTTCTTTCTACATCACTTCCTCAAACTTACTCCTCCATTTCTCATTCAACTTATCTAGAGGAAGTCCTTTGATCAGGATATCCACATTGAGCAAAATGGAAACCACCGCCTCGAATTCATCAATTTGTTCATTCAAGACCTTATTGGCCTCTTGAAATTCATTTTTATGCTCATAGATGAATTTGAATCTAAACCAAATTATGCTCAATTTCTTCACAATAAAATATACATTATCTTCCTCAAGGATTGATTCCTCCAAAAGAGTTAACTTAGCCACCTTGTTGATGTCCTTTAATTTCTTAACATGCTCTCTATACTCTTCATCTTGCTTTTCCAAGACTTCAACATGTTGATTCATTTCTTCTACTAATTCTAGTGCACCCTCATGCACTTTAAAACCATCAGCAAGCACCCCACCAACCTCTTGATTAAGCTGATCAATCCACCTATCAAGCATCCCTGCCTTACTTCTCATCTGCACCAAGTCATCAGCTTCTTTCTTGCTCAGTAAGATTGGGGTCTCTAGAGCAGAAACTTGTTGAGAAACTAGAGTGGAGACATCCTTCAAGAATTTGTGCAATTGATCCAATTGGGTTTTAAGTTCATCCTTCTTCTACTTATCTTTGATCATTCTAGATTTGGTGGAGGAAGCTACAATATTAATGAGGTTGATCTATTGATTCCTTGTAGGTCTCTCCAAATTGATAGTGCCCAATTGGCAATCAATCAATTGCATGTCTTGTCTGTCTTTATCCACCATTGGGATTGCATATTCATTATCAATCTCTCTTGCATCCATGATCTTAGTGGAATGAAGAACCCTATCCTTTTTCTTGGGTCTTTCCTTCTCTATTTCTTTCATCATTTTCATCCCAATTTAGAGGCTGAGGTTGAACTATTTATTTTCTCTCAAGATCAAGTTTTAGCCAAGTTGGAGCAACAGGAGTGTTGACTACTTGTATAGAAGAAAAGGCAGCAGTGGCAGAAGAAAGAGGTTGTAATATGGTGGTCCTAGGTTGAGAATCAACCTATTGTACATTTTGTTGTTCCCTTTGTGCAACTTCTTGTGCAACCTTTCAGCTTCTTGTTTATATTTTTTCTCCTACAACCTTTTAGCTTCTAACTCCTTTTTTAAATGCTCTTCTTCTAGTCTCTTCTCCTCATACATCTGATCTCTCTACTTCTCAAGCTCTTTAACCTTGTCCCATGCCTCTTTCGATATTTTTTCATGCAAAGTAAGTTCTTCAACATATTTTTCTCTTTTAGGCATTCTTCCTCTTCCTTCCTTCTATGGACTTCCCCAACAACCTTAACCTTAGCCTCAATGGCTTCTCTTTCCCTCCTTTGTCTAGATTTTTTCACCTCTACATCATGTATCTTCTACAACATTGCTAATTTTTCCCTCTCTTCTTTGGTTTTGAGTTCCTGCTCTCTTTGTTGTTGTTGCTTAGCCAGTTCATAAACCTTGGCATTAGCCTCCAATTCTTGTTGTTTAATCAATGCATCAACTTGTGCCTCAACTTGTGCTTTGGCATCTATTTCTCTCTTAGCATCTTTGAACAACTTCCACTAATCCTCCTTAGTCAAAACATGCTCAGTTTATTTATCCTCAATTTCCTCATGAGAGACAACCACATTAGTCTCCTTATCTGATTGAGTAGCCTCAAAATCTATATCTATGTCATGAATTTCAATTTCAGGCTCCTTCTCTTTCAAGGATTCAACTTTCTTGTGAAGGGTTCCCATAGGCATTTCCCCACTTGGATGCTTTGTGAGAGGAGGTTGAGTTGAGGCTTCTCCTTCAACTATTGTTGAAACACCAGGTTGAGATGAAGTTTCCCCTCCAGGTTCTATTATGTCCTCTTCTCCATGTGCTTCCAGAAGATCCTGAGTAGGAATCACAGGTTCAATCTCCTCTCCAGAATTGGGAGGGAAAAACTCCAAGGGATCCTTAGGAGCCATTCTTCTTTTTGTTCTCCTATATCCTTGGGTGGTGCCTACAACCTTTCTTTTGTTGGAAGTTTGAGCCTCTAGCTCCTTGATTCTCATAACTACCCATTGGATGCTTCTATCCAAGACCGACTTCACAATATGTTTTATATCAATGGACTCCTTTGCATCGCAATCTACTAGATATAAGTATTTAGTACCTATTTTTTTGCATCATATTGGGGATCCAAGGTTAGCCCATCATCTGACAAAGTATTAGGAATATCCTCCTTCACCCCATATTTAACCATGAGTGGAATGGGAAATCTTTCATAATTTCTTCTTCTCAGATCATACTCATCCTACAAATCTATCCAAAAATATTCTAGTAGATTGAAATGTTTATAAAAAATAGTAGGAAGCAAACCCTACATCTTGTGCTTGGGATCAAAATACTTCCTATAGGTATACAATCCCAACTTTAAATGGATTAGCTCATCACATATTACCTTGAATTCCACATTGTGTGCACAACTATACTCACCCAACTTCATGGTGAATTTGTGGAAACAAGTCTTGTTCTTATTGGAAAACTTAAGATTAACCGCTATATCTTGATAACTGAACTCCATCAAGACAATCTTGTTGTTGCAGCACCTAAGCAATAAATGAGGGTGGCCTTCAAAACCATCCAACCTAAAATAAGTAAATTTGGGGTATTGCATGTGCTAATGTCCCCACTCCGTAATAAATTCCATAACATCCTTGCTCAATCGATAGCCTGCATCTCCTGTTAGCCGGTTGATGAAAAAATATAGAAATTCATCATTAACTCTTCTATAGTGGGACTAAGAAGTCTACAAGGTAAGTTGATCATAGTGATTCCACACCCTTTTCTATCCTTGGGATTCTCCCAATATTCTAACTGCATTCAATCCTATAAATATTCCCCTCATTGCATATGCATATATCACAAAAGAGGTCATGAAGAAACTCTTGGTCTCTCTCACTTTGAGAATCTGGTTATGTATGCATTCTGATATAATCATCGGCCAATCAAATTACTTCCTACCATCTAGGATGCTTTGAATGAATGGAAACAACCATTCCTTGAATTGGGGGGCATCTCTCTTCCCAAACACCTTGGAGAGCATCATAATTATATCTTCTATCTCATTGTAGAAATATGATCTTTTAGGCTGATCGAGGAGCTTGGCTAGGGACTTGTTTTCAACCCTCATCCGGTTCTTGTTCATGTGAGTCCTTCTAGCCTCCTTGTTGCTATATAGTTGCAAGGCTTATACCTTATTGAGTTAGCCGAGGCTTTATGGGGTAGGTGCATTGAACATGAACCTTATCATCTATGATGTAAGGTCAATAATGATGTTCCCCTGCAAGTCCACACATTGTCTAGTAACAGGATTATAAGCTCCAGCTATTGTAAGTATCAACTTTGGACATTCGATTGATAGAGGAAAGAGGGAAACGTGTACTAAACTAGATTGAACATTTCTTTTGGTTCTCCCCGTTACATCTTCACTAACTATTTCTTCATACAACTCTTCATAGTTGAATTAGCCCAAGTTTGTGTGTGTGATATCTGCCCAATTCAAGTCCACCTTGCTAGCTATCATGGTAGAAATTTGATGCTTATACCTCAAAGTATAGGGGACCTATTCAACCATGATCTTCTTAGGCTTGGTTCCCTACCTTGAACTCTCTATAGGTTGGCTTCTTTGAGAAGCCTCTTTTGATGCTCCTGACATCTTCTATTTCTACAATAAAACCCTTCATTAGTGGAACAAAAAGCATGAAAATCATTACATCATCCAATACCATTATCTAATCCTTCAAGATAACTTTCCATACTTAGTCAAATTTCATATTCACTAGAAGCAAAGTCAATGAAGAATTAGGAACGGGAAACAATTTAACACAAGGTGGGATCAGGACTAGAATAAGACTGGAACTAGGATCAAAATGAAAACTAAACCTAGAGCCAATCAATAGTTCCAAGTTTAATCTCCACTCTAGCTCTGCTTCCGCCAAAGGGAAAGGGTGAAAATTATAGTCAATGGTCATCAGAAGCGGGATCATTTTGGGAATGAAACCCAATGCAAATATTCATGGGACTAGTTCGTTCTTGAGTTTTCTTCTGCTAGTTTACCATTCAAAATGAAGCGATTTCTTAATAGCACGGTCACATGAGCTTTTGGTCTTGGGTCACATGGGATCATAAGGGAACTTCAAATAAAGGGGATCAACCTCACCCTTTGATAGAATAAAGACTAGATTTAACTCAAGGGTTTGGATATTGTAAAGGTCATTGAACAAACCCTAGTTTGCACAACACGTCAACTCAAATAATTATGGCATCAAAAACCCAACATGAAAATCACTGAACCAACATGGGAATAAGATCATAAGGGGTATCCAAAAGAATTCCAACTTATTTAAAGTAGAGAGGACCCCATGAAATGAAACCCTAGTTAGAAACTAGGGCATGACAGAATGGACCTGCCACGAAAATGATAGCAACAACAAAAGAAACAAATGGAAAAGCAAAAAAAGAAAAAAAGGACAAAATGAAACCAAAAACACACAAGGGAACGAGCGAAGATTCACAAGAAAAGGTCCCGAAAATGTGCAAGAACACCATGAACATGAACAAGAAATAAAAATGACAAACACAAGCAGGAAAAGAAATGGGAAAAGACCCTACCTCAAAACATCAACAAGGAAAGGTTGAAACTTGACAAGAATTTTCTCACCAATGCACCTCCACAATCAAATCGTACTCCTCTTGAAGTTATCCTAGATCTAGTTTGCTAAAAAAACTTTGAAAATAAAGATAATGAGCCAGTTAACCTTGATTAAGGTTTAAAAATCATTTCGTGCGTGTGAGGAGGCTACAATTAATGCCATAAATGTGGTTGGTTGGGGGTGAAGCAAACAACGTAAAAGAGTAATCAACTAGTGTGGAAATAAAAGGTAAGGTAGACACAGACCCATATATGAAATAGAAAAAGAAACCTTTACCAAGTCTCTTATCCAACTCTAGTTCTGGTTCTGGTCCTACGAAAAGGAAAGACAACAAAGGGAAATAGGGGCGGAGTCAAAACCACAACTAGACCTGAAACTTTTACCAAGTTCCAAGTTTGGTTCAAA
This sequence comes from Sequoia sempervirens, assembly GCA_007258455.2. Taxonomy (NCBI): domain Eukaryota; kingdom Viridiplantae; phylum Streptophyta; class Pinopsida; order Cupressales; family Cupressaceae; genus Sequoia; species Sequoia sempervirens. Next base: position 163,040,858 of record VDFB02000008.1, read on the forward strand.
TTTTGAAAAAGGAACAAAGCACCAAGACAAGGATACAAGAACGATGGGAAGCAGGACCGAAAAAAAACCTGTCCTAATTGAGACACCAACGAAAAAAAGCAACACAAAGCAAGTGAGCGAGAGTGGGAGCCGGAAGAAAATAGAATTCAAGACTTTTACCAAAGTTCCAAGTTTGGTTCCACCTTTGGTTTTGCTTCCGCCAAAGCAAAAACAAAACATAAGGAAATGAGAAGCAACTCAAGGGAGAAACAAACCCAAGAGCACAATACCAACCAATAGAAAATGAAAAGAACACAAAACAAGGGCAGGACCAGAACTGGGACCAAATCCAGACTTGGAACTTTGTAAAAGTTTTAAGTCCAATTTTCATTTCGACTCTGATTCTGCCAGACCAAAAGAAACAAGGACTTAGGAGAAGAAAAAACAACTCCTATGACACAAACAAAACACCAAGGACAAAACAAAAACAAGGGGGACTCATTTTGATCCAAAACAAAATGGGGTGGTTATGCAAGGCCTAACACCAGTCTCTCAACTTAGTCACTCCTGGTCATACATCTTTAGTGGGAGTTCCAAGATACCTATTACACACAACACCTCTCATGAATAAAGTAAGTTGAAATTTGAGATGCTCTTATAATGTCTACATCATAGCTGCTCATGATAAGGTTAACTTCAAATGAATAACTTGAAATTCCCTCACCAAGCATTGCACACACTTTCCTAATGGCTTAAAATCATGATTGAGATTTTTCTAGATCATCAAAATAAGGACGTTACATTGCTTTTTTGGCTAAAATTCTATTCGATGGCTCATAAATCTATATTTTCTGCAAGGGGACACCAACCAATTTGTAGTAGGTTACTTACAAATAGGAAAATTAAAGAAGATAATAGCATTTCCATCAAACAAATTAATGTGCATACAAGTATAAATTAATAAGAACCGATGTGCATACTTACAAATTAATCCAACAAACCATTTGGGTTTACTCTACTCTTTATTGTGTCAAGTATTGCCTCGTGGTTAGACTCACGAACATTCCACAAGACCTTGTTCAAAGGTATACCCCCATATTTGGTCAAACAAACATTGGATGCCACAATAAGGTTTGAGTAATGCATTCCAAAGTCCTGAAACAACCAATGTTTAACACTCTTATGTGGGTACCTTCTAAGCCATGTTCCAGTAACAACAACCGAGCCTATAGGGTATTCGATGTTTTCTCCATCTATAGTGTTTTGGAGGTACCTCCTTTGTAAAAGAGGGCTATTTGGTGGCCTACAAGGCAGGGCAACCTATTGGTTTTTAATATTGTTGCAAAGAAACCTCTTGAGACCTTCTGGTATTTTGTGTTAGGAGTTGAAGTGTGTCTTAGATGATGTTTGTTAGGTCTTTTTATGACCTTCTCTAAAAGGTATTGAGAAAAAGTAGTGTTGGAGGGCTACAATCCTTTAGGTGTGTGTTTGGGATAAGTTGAGTGTATAGTGTTTAAGGGGCTGGTTTTTTGTTTCAGTTTGATCATTTTGAGTTGGTTGGGGTCTTCACCACCTAGGTTGCTATCACACTACCCCTACCTTATCGACCCTACCCTATTGGTAAGCTAGTGGAGCGTTGGAAAGCTAGCTCACTCACTAGCTTGCCAATGCAGTAGGGTTGAGAAGGTAGGGGCAGCATATGCCTCATAGAAATGGGTGCCACAGTCCATGGCACCCCATTTCTATAAGGCATATGCTACCCCTACCTTCTCAACCCTACCACATTGGAAAGATAGTGGAGCATTGGAAAGTGAGATCACTCACTAGCTTTCCAATGCAGTAAGGTTGAGAAGGTATGGGCAACATATGCCTGATAGAAATGGGGTGCCACGATCACCATGGCACCCCATTTCTATGAGGCATACATTGAGCCTACCTTCTCAACCCTACCGCATTGGCAAGCTAGTGAAGCATTGGTAAGCTAGCTCACTCACTAGCTTGCTAATGCGGTAGGGTTGGAAAAATGAAGCGTCAACCTCATATAGAAATGAATTGATGCCATGACACCCATTCCTGGGGCATCGCCTCTACCTTCAACCCCTACCACGTATCTTTCTGTTTCCATTACCACCAGGGCATGCTGCGCCTACCTTCTCAACCCTACCACATTGGAAAGCTAGTGAGCAAGCTAGATAACCATGGCACCCCATTTCTATGAGGCATATGCTTCCCCTACCTTCTCAACCCTACAACATTGGAAAGCTAATGAGTGAGCTAGCTTGCCAACACTCCACTAGCTTGCCAATGTGGTAGGGTTGAGAAGGTAGGGGCAGTGTATGCCTCATAGAAATGGGTGTCATGGTGATGTAATCAGCATGACACCCATTTCTATGAGGCATACGCTACCCCTACCATGTCAACCATTTCTGAGACCATCCTAAACACATAGTTTTAAGGTTTGAAAGTCATTTAAATGGTGTATTGACCCATTCATCTCATTTTGGACACTCTAACTTGAGGAATGGGTTTGAAACATCACTAAAAAGGTGTGGGAATGTTGATTGTGTACGAGGGAGGTCAAGAGTTGAGTTGGGCATGAAGCCCTATAGTGAAATTTGGTGTTTTCCATAAAAAAATTGAGAGGTTTTGACATGCTAAGTGAGTATTGTGTTAGGGAAGTGTTGTTTCTTATTGAATTGAGTTTTTACAGACCATTTTAGACTGATTTGAGGTGGTGGCATGTTTTGATAAGGTTGGGAAGTGTGTTTTCCAATAAGCCCTAGGTTATTTGGCTTAAAAAGAGGGTTTTTGGTTTTGGCATCTTGGTGGATGAATTTCTAAGAACTAATTATGAATTCTTTGGTTTGAATACATATAAATTTCTTCCCACATGTTTTTGGAGGTTTTAGTCAAGTTTCAAGATAAGCTTCTTTGCTAAAGTGTCCTAATTTGAGGCCTAGTTGGCATAGAAAGCCTATTTTGAGAAAGTTGTTACAAAGTAACCAATAGTGCTTTGTTGGCATGTGATTGTGTACCCTGAAGGGTCCTTGAAATGGTTCAATTATTGGTCTAAAATAATCTTATCAAGAAGAAATACCCGATTGAATGAGTTGGCAATGGTACAAGGAAGAGTGCTGATTTGGTGAAAAGTGAAGAGTTTTGAGAATTGTGACTTGTGAATTGTTGTTTTTGGTTGATTTTTTGTGTTTAATTGTGTTGTAGGACCTCCCCTGGTTGCATCACAATTCAAATTCTTTTTCCATGCTTCCATTTTGTTCCATGATTGCAAGATAGGCTACATCTTTCCCCATGTTGCTAACTTAGCCTTCAATAAAGAGTCTTCTAACAATGGAGAGAAGGGTTAGAATCCCTTGTAGGTAGACTAATCAAGGAAACATTTAAAATGTATCACAAATAAAAGTGATGAGGTAGGTTTAGTGATGAGGTAAATTTAGAAATAGAGATGAAAACCAAAATAGTTTCTAAGATCTATTAATGTGGGAGGAGTATATTCCATTTTTTTAGAGTGATGTATGGAAAATTTGGTAGCATAGACAAGGCAATGAGCTTCTTGGCATAATTTTTTGAAAAAATACCTCAATGAAAGCTTCAGAGAATGATATGCACTTCCATAATAAAGGATTGAAAAATGATGTTTTATTTTTCTTCCTTAAAACATATGTCATATATATGTGTATACAAAATGTGGAAGCATACACAAGGTAAGTCAATTGTTAAATAAAAAAATGCCTCAAAGAGATGTGGTTTAAAAATCTAATTGGAAAGTGTATAGAATTGTGTAATTTAAAATTTGCATTGACAACCTAAGGTTATAATGATAAACAAACAATGTTCAACATGGACTATGCAAAATAACAAAAATGAAAGAAAGCCATATTAGAATGAAAGAAAATGTGTAAAGACTTCACATACCTAAAATACTGGAGTTTCAAATGGAGGATTTCAACCCAATATGTAGCCTTAGCTTCTTCTTTCTTCAAACTCCTCAACAATTTAACTTTTTCAAAAGCTTGTTCCCCTCCAAACTTCAATTGTATATCAGTTTTCAATGGAATTCAAACTTGAATTGATATTATATGTATTTCAATGTGAAAACTTTTTTATTTCATGCAAAGGTGGTGGAATGTGAAAAACATGCATGACTACTTCACAACATCATCAAAAAGCCACGTTTTGTCAGAGCACACGCAAAACTAGGAGAATATGCAAAATGTGGGCCTTGAGATCATGGGTATATTGAGTTCTTTTACCATTTTTAGTGCAACACAAAATGCACTCGTGTTATAATGTGAGCACATTATTTATTCCTAAAATGGCCATATCTCTACTTCAAAATGCGCTCGCATTATAAGAAAGTTGGTTTTTTAATAGATTTATTTTCTCTCTCTTTGTCTATATCCTATATACCCTAATTTTATCTCTCTTCCCTCTACCCTTATACCCTAATTCTATCTCTCTCCCCTATACCCTCTACCCTTAACCCTTATACCCTCTATCTCTCTCCCACTCCCTACCCTTTTGTCTCTCGAGTCTCTCTCTCATCTCTCAACCCCTATACCCTCTCCCTCTCTCAACTCCCTATCACTCACTCACTCACTCCTTTGATCTCTCTCCCATCTACCCTCTACCCTTAGCCCCTATACCCTCAACCCTTAAACCTTAATTCTATCTCTCTCCCCATCTACCCTCTACCCTTAACCCTTATACCCTCTATCTCTCTCCCACTCCCTCCCTCTCTCTCTCTCTGCTCTCCTCCCCTTTCCATCATAGCTCCTCTCTCTCACTCTCTCTCTAACATTCACTCTCTCTCCTCACTCCTCTAAGCCCTTAAAAACAGCCTCTACCCTCTACCCTCAATCCTCTACCTCTACCTCTACCCCCAATCCCTCAAACCTTGACCCTTAAACCTTATTAAACTCTCTACTAACCCTCAACCCTCTTGACCCTTAATCCCTCAGCCCATAAGCCCTAATGCCTCCTTCTTACACTCTACCCTATACATTGGAACCTGGGCCCTAATCCCTCAACCCCTATACCCTCAATCCCTCTGCCTCCAACCTTAACCTCAACATAAAACCCTCTACCCACCACCCTCTACCCTATAAACCCTTAAAAACTCAACCCTAAACCTAAAATCCCAACATAAACCCTAAACCAGCTAAACCCTTAAACCTCTACCCTCAACCATAATCCCTCAACCCTTAAACCCTTAAACCCACTTAGTAAACTCTCTACCCTAATCCCTCAACCCTCTTGACCCTTAATCCCTCAACCCTTCAAACCTAATCCCTCAACCACTATACCCTCTACCCTATACATTGGACCCTCGACCCTAATCCCCCAACCCTATACCCTCAATCCTCTACCCTTAACCTTAAACCCTCTATCAACTACCCTCTACCCTATAAACCCTTAAAAACTCAACCCTAAACCCTAAACCCCTCGGCCCCTTAAACCCTAGAGCCCTTAAACCATCACCCTCTACCTCAGCCTTAAACCCCGCCGCCCCTTGAAACTCTCTCCTAATCCCATCAGCCCTCTTGACCCTTAAACCTCAACCCTTAAACCATAATCCCTCAGCCCCTATACCCTCTACTATGCATTGGACCCTCAGCCCTAATTTTAACCCTATACCTCAGTCCTTTCCCTCAACCTTAAACTCCCTCAACCCTCAACCCTTACAAATCCTCTACCTCACCCTCATTCTCGCCCTCATCCCCTTAATCCATCAATACTCAGCCATCAAACCTAAACCTCAACCTTGATACCCTCTAACCTATACATTGGACTCTTAACTGATCCTTCAACCATAAGTACCCTCAATATTAATCCCTCAACCCTATACCCTCAACCCAATACCCTAATCCCTCAACCCTACAAGTCATCAACCCTATACCCTATATTCTCAACCCTCTACTCTATATAACATTGGATCCTCAACCCTCATATATCTATGTCCCTCC
>VDFB02000008.1:163046920-163067670 GCA_007258455.2 Sequoia sempervirens
ACTTGATCCTCTACACATTCACTTGATCTCTCTTAGCAATTCATTCAACTCCTCAAGCACATTCTCATTCACTTTAGCATTCTAGCACTCCATTGTGAGCATTGTAGTAGTTTTTTACTTCATTTACTCCACCTTTGTACGTGTGGTGCTACTTCAGAAGTTGTGGGCTTGGAGTCTTGCGAGACCTCCCTTCATCACTGTTGCGGCTGTGGTGATTTTGCCAAGTCCATACCTTGCGTTCTTCTTTCATTGGCTATAAGCCTTTGGGTGGAGGTAGTAACATCTTACTTTCTTTCCTTTGTGGTTTGATAGAATAGCACATTGTCTTTTGTAGTATTCATTGCAATACTTTCTACTTTCATTATTGTATATTCTACTTCGTTGATTTTATGACTATATATGGAGGTAAAAACACCAAAATGGGGGTTTGATTGAGGCAAACCACTATACAACCCCAATAATTTTCCCCTCTTTCTTGTGTGTAGGTGAAAGTGTGCATGGAGCTAGCTAGCGAATCGATGCTTTTGAGAAATAATATTCGTCACCCTAGCTTTTATTTACTTGCTTTGGCATCTCCATCTTTATTTCTCATACTTTATCATTCTATTTACTTCATTAAAATTGATTAGCTATATTGTTAAGTAGGTTTCTTGATTTTTCGACTATATTTCACATTTTTTGGCCATACGAATGTCAATGTGCCAGAGAGACACCATCGCACTACGCTATCATCCCAGACCCATGTTGTTTTCCTCAAATAGAGAGTTATCTGAGGTACATTTCAAACTCTAGAAATTGGCTCATCTAGCCCCAAATAGAATTTTGGGTTTGTAGAGTGATAGAAGTACTACATAGTGCTCTTCATTCTTGATCCTCATCCCAAAACATCCTTTTAGAGTGAGGTAAGTTAGGGAGCCCTCTGCTCTCGGCTCTCTGTGACCTGGAGCCTTGATGTGGTTAGTCCCCCTCTCTTACACCACTTAACATACAAAAGAATATGAATGTATAGATCATGGACATAAACATCTTATCAATGTGTACCTATAAGAGCTATATCACTAGAATTTGTCTAGATTCAAAAGGCACCGAGGCCTCTAGATTTTTTCCATTATCAATATGTTCCAAATTGTCTAGCTTCCTATTAGATTTAAATGAAAGTCATATCCCCTTTTCTACCACCAGTTCCAACATGTGTCAAAATGTTAAAAGAGATTTATGTATACTATAATTGAATAGTACACTATAAATTTGTTGTTGAACACCATCTTCAATTTATACTTTAATGCTTTGGGTTCTAAGAGGTTTCCACTTTTCTAGTATTCATGTAAGGTAGGGGTGGTACCATTTTAATTAGACCAATTTCTACACCTTTCCTCTATACCATGTCTACCTAGAAATTAACATCATATAATGTTTATTGACTTATCCCACTCAATCATCTAGCAACTTAAAAATAAAACAACTATGTTTATTGATCAAACTACTTTGATCAATATCATTTAATTTTGGAGAACAAACTAAAGAACATTTATCTAATCAAGAAGGTAGATATTTTATTAAAGAACATGCTTGAGTGGCAAAGTTTTTGAAGTAATAGTTCTACATTAAAAATGTAATTACCTAAAGTTATCAAAAGTGGACAATTGAATGCTTTCTTTGTACATGATTTTGTTGTTCAGGAAGAAAATACTTCCAACTCATCAACTATTATTTCCACTATCTCAATTATTTTTGACCTAAAATTCCAAGAAAGGTATATATCTAGTTTGGAAAATATTAGTAATTTTTGCAAGTCTAGCATATTACTAATCATTGTCATTGTTGATTGAAACTCAATCTTCATGCTATGTGTTGTTCACCATGACCATTGAACTTCACCAACAACTATAACTTTCTTTAATTATGTAGGTTTATAGCTAGACAAACACCTTATTATTTTGGTGCTTAAAGTTGGCCAATAAGAATTTTTTCAATTTTTTTGTCAATGCTGCTCTGATTTGTCTTTTAATTTCTTTTCATATTAAAATGGAGATTAACTTTTATACTTGCTACATGTAAACATATAGATTTGAGTGACATTACAATAGTTTTTAGTGTCATTCAAGCAAACAAAGAGTACAATATAGTTGAAATTTGAGTACACATAATTTCAATTTCAAAGAATAATCAATTTAAATGAAAATACATAAAAATAATAATAATTTCATCTATGCACTGACAATTTACTAACACGAACCATTAAGAAAAGAGCTAAATAACATTTTTCATATTATTAGATTAAAAAATTAAAAAAATTATAATTATTGTTATTCAATTTTTTAAATTCTATACAATGACTATAAGTAAACAAATTGCATCCAATACATGAGTATTTCTACCTCCCACAAGATTTAAAAAACAATTGAACTCTTATAACCCTAAGATTTGTCCACTCAAAATAACAAATACTTACATAAATTATTTAAAAAACACCACAAAAAAAGATTCCATAAGACATCTTTGATCTAATAAACATTAAAATTATTGTGCAAAAAAGATTCAGCTTGATAGTAAGCTTAGTCATTGATGAGCTAAAGGGGATCTATAATGAATGGTTCATAAGGCACAACACTTGTTGAAGGTTTTGCAAATGGGGTTGCAAGCTAAGTGGGTTTAACCTTGGAGAAAACTTTGTGGTTAAGTGCGCTTGAGCTGGAGTAGTACCAAGATGGTTGACCTCTCAGGAAAGCCCAGTGCTTCACCTCTGTGAGCATCACCTATATGTAATGAGAGATGGGTTCTAGTGAACCACTACTCATGAAACATGGGTCAATGAGTTTGACTCATAAAACTACACGGATGAATCCTGACCAATATCATAATTTGAATCCTGACCAATATCATAATTTGACACGTGGAAAATACTTATCAATTGATGAGCTAAAGGGGCTCTATAATGAATGGTTCATAAGGCACAACACTTGTTGAAGGTTTTGCAACTGGGGTTGCAAGCTAAGTGGGTTTAACCTTGGAGAAAACTCTTTGGGTAAATCCGCTTGAGTTGGAGTAGTATTGGGATGGGTGACCTCCCGAAAAGGCCCGGTGCTTCACCTCTATGAGCATCACCTAGATGCAATGAATGTTGAGTGGACCATTCACTATCATGAGAGATCATGGGTTCTTGTGAGCCACTACTCATGAAACATGGGTCAATGAGTTTAACTCATAAAACTACATGATTTAATCCTGATACCAATATCATAATTTGACATGTGGAAAATACCTCCTACTTATCAAGCTTAGTCATTGTAAAAATGCCATACAATTTATGTAATCTTCGTCCTTTTTTGTTGCTTTTGTAACTCGTTTATTGGTCTGTATGTAATATTGTTCAGTGCCTTATGTTGCCTTTGTGACTGGTTTATTGGATGTATAACAATATACTTCAACTACTCTTCGTAACTTCTTCCTTCTAATTTTTTTATGACTTTGTTCAATATTAAAAAAAATAAAATTATAAAAGATCTTTGACCTAATAGATTAAAATTATTCTATTATATTCTTTTCTCTGAAAGGAACAGCTTGTCGATGGCACATAAATGTAAATAAATCAGGGTTGTTAATAGTTATTGAATATGGGAAGAGTCTTTATTAGTTTAATGAACTAACTGCAGTTATTCTCAACTGCCTTCTGACAAGGGGTGAGAAACTGTGAGGACCGCATTTAGGAGGCAGTTTCTTTCAACTCTCTCTGCCTGTGCAGCGTTTTGCTCAGTTTAGGTTATTTTGACAGTACTTTTATGAGTTGCAGTAGTTTAGTCGTACAGCTGATCTGCTGATTCTTATTGACACTGTAACATAACATCTGACTGCAGTTAAAGACTGTAGGAAAATATACAGAAATAATTTTAGTTGTCAGATTTGGGGAGTAAATTGTGTTTGTATTTTTTTTCAATCAATATTTTTTATAACAATTATTTGTTTAGTTATTGTGATGATAAATCATGTAGTGTGATCATTGACGTTTATCACATTACATAATCTTTCATTCTCTTCTTTTATTCGTAAATCATTTAATGTGATCTTTAATGCTCACACAATTTAAACTAAAAATCTACAAATTATCAATTATGAACTGAGGAAATTTCATATCTTCAAATGACAAAATTATCATTATGAACTGGGAATATTTGATATCTTCAAATGACAGACCTCATCAAAGGAGAAAGGATATCATCTGACAATGCTCAGGGAATTCTGTGCTCTCAAACGTGCGATTTAAATTGACATATCCGGGGCAGAGAATTTAATAAGATTTGAGACCAAGTCAGTCCCTCGCACCAACTTGCCAGGCGCAACATGGGCTGTACTGTAGGTTCTTTACGGCCTACCATGCCTATCAAGCAAATCGATCACCCGTTCAAGGTTTCCTTCCTTTCATTGTATTTGTTTTCCAGCTTTGTTTAATATAAAAAAATGGTTTCCTTCCTTTCAAGTGCTTAGGCATACCTTCTATTTTTGTCCAAATTTTTACTCTTCATCTGCTACACTCTTCTTAAAATTTCCGTTTTTCTGATTGTATTTAAGGTACAAATGTATATATACGGCCATACAACCGTCTAAGTTATTCGATATATGCTGGGACTTTGTGCCATGTTTGGATTTTATCAATGATGTTTGACTTCAACTTTTTTAATCACTTTTTTCGTTCCAATTTTTCATAAATGTGCAATAATATTATTTTCTAGTAATATAAACCAAGTTGTCTTATGTTTAATTGTTTGGGTTAGGGAGAGAGGGGTCAATAATTGTGCATGGTTCAATTGTTGTTTTTGATTAGAGGTAAAATACGGGTTTTGAAGGGCTCAGAACCCTTTACATCATAAAATAGCTGAAAAATAAGAAAGCAACATAAAGCAAAAAGCAACCCAACAACAGCGACCCAGCAACAAAAAGTCAGCCAAAAAGGAGGACCCCACCACTAACATTACATGCTTTTTAGGATATCCACTGCCTTCATGTCGCTAGCCACAACCTTTTGAGTTTCATCAAGAACATCAGAAAATTCCTTCCTAGATGCCCCAACCTGAGCTTTAGTTTTGTTCCTAGTCCTTGCTCCAGGTCCATCCGTATTAACCTCAAAAATCAAAACAATACCTTTCTCCCCACCCAACAACACCTTCCACCTCCATCGGCTTACCAACAGCACCGACCTCTTCAACATGAGCACTATCTTTACGCTTCTTAGCGCTAACCAGAGGAGAAGTCACAATAGTCGAATCAAATTTACTAATAGATTTATGCACTTCCCCACCTCACATCACAATATCCCAAATTTTCACCATTTGCTCTTCAAAGTTGAGGATTCTACCCTCAAGATTTCGTTTCATTTTGAAAGTTTCCTCCGCAACAATGTCCACCATAGTGTTTAAGGAGTCAAACAACTCATCAATCTGATTCTAGACAAAGGACCCCTCAGCCTTACTCACCACTCCCCTAACTTTGACATTAATTTTATTGAGTTCATGAAAAAACCATTTAAAAAGCTTGAAAAAGACAATGGAACCCTCACAAGCAGTTCCAAGCACATCAAACAAATCTTCTCTATCAATATTAAAAACCCCTTTCCCTAAAGCATTTCCTCCTTAGAGGAACTAACCCTTTCGTGACCAATAGGGGTGTCCTTACCTTTTTCACCAGCAATTAGATTCTTAAGTTTGCAGATGGAACTTGCTATCTCCTCTGCCACCGCCTTTCTCTTTTTAAGCCTCTCCAAATCCACATCTTAGGTTTGCATAGCATCATCAACATCCCCAAACTTATCTTCCAGCTGCACTTCCGGCTTGACATTCAGGGAATCATCAGCAAAGAGGCCGCTCACAATAGTGAGAGGAAAATCCTCCAGAATTTGACCCGCAGTCCTCAAAACCCTTTTCTTCCTACTTACCTCCTCCACATCCTTCTTTTGTTTGGCAATAGGGGGCAGTGAGGAAGCCTCACCATACAAATCATTATTCACCTTCGCACACCTACTCGACAAATCATCAACCACCTGAACACTACAAGTCAGATAACCCTCATTGGCACACGGTTCCCCTTTTTTCATCTTTCCCGTAGTAGGGACATGAGCTTATAATATTCAATCTTGCTACATATTTATACTATATATTTTGACCACCTAAGAATGGAAAATTGAAGGTAATTGTTGTTATTTCTTTGTTTTTTTTAATGCTTCTTTTCTCTTTTAATGAATTATATATTTATTTAAGATAAAAGTTCTTAAAACTAATTATATTGTAAAGAAAGAAGGTAGAAAAAGTTAAAAGTAAGGTAAAGTTTTGTATATCAATTTTATAAAGAAAAGAAAAGTTGTTAAGTGGCAAGACTTCTTTTTAAAACTAGTAGCAGTAGGCAAGTCACAATTATCTAGTTTTCACACATCCATATTACCTTGTCAAGCAAGAATGTGTTCCTAGCCCCATAAAAGCACCATTAGGATTATCCCCATTAGTTTGTACATCTTTGAGAGGCTAACTAGTAGTCTTGGTAGGAGAAATAGTTAGGGTAAGCTTAGGAATTTTATTACTATCAAGCCAACTAGAAAAGTTCCTTTGGAGTGGTGCTAAGGAGAAACTAAATGTTGGTGGAATGACTAAGACTAACCATGAACACTTTGACCATGGGATTTGCATTGAGTAGCACAAGAATAATCATCCCCACAAGTATTTTGACTTCTACCCCATTGATTCCCTCGCAAAGGAGATGACCTTTGTTTAAAGGGGAGGGGAGGTCATTTACACTTAAACAATCATGCAAGGTGCACTACCCCAATAATCAAGAAGACCCTATAGGTGGGTCATTTCAAGTGCAACTTTATTAACTTACACTTGTATCTATATGAACACATTAGAATAAACCATAGATAGGATTTCCACTCTAAAAGCATGCAATATTTGGATAAATTAAATAGGAATTTGTGACCAATCTCCTAGGAGGATTACATGCTACTTATTTTTTTTAAAGCTTGAAAAAATCATGAATATAATACCTATCTGTTTGTACTTTAGGGTAGAATTAGAGAAGATGTTTTGAGAGATTTCTGGAGCCCACAAATGGGGAAAAAATGATTTTAAACTCCGAAATGAATCAATCTAGATCCAACAAGAAGGCCTTGGTATAGAATACACTATGCAAAGTAAGAAACCTTCAACTCAATGATAGCTTGCTATACATTTTGATAACTATGATGGATAGTGCCAACTAAGGGTTGAAGAGCCCATATATCATTAAGATTTTACTCCATATATAGACGTAGTAAAAAATATACATAACATTTATGAGGCTCGTAGCTATAAACGGTGTATCAAGACACATTTTATAGTCTTTCAATGATGGTTTAATTTTTTTACACCAATTTATACATTTCTATAAAAATAAAATCAACAATATTTTGAAAAGACTCCAAATCCTAATTTGCAAGTCTATATTTCACTTTGGTTTTAGGCCAAGAAAGAATATTCTTGGTGGTTCTTGAAAAAACAATTGATAGAGTTTTAATACCTTTGTTAAAACATTCAAAGAATGAGCCCAAGGAACTTTAGCTAGAGGTTTTATCTTGAAAATTAATAAGAAACCAATTTTCAATGAATTTCCATGCACATGAGACATGGATTAATAGCTTCCTAGACTTTCCATATTGTTACCCCCATTTTTTACTAGCCCAATTTTTACTTTTACATCAAATTCATTATTAGGCAGATTTGTACATAGTCAAAGTTGTCATCTGAAAGATTTATCATGAGTTAGTTGAGTTGCATTTCATTGGCATAACTTATTGAACCTATCTCAAAGCATCATAGTCCCACATGATTGAAAAGGGTTGGTGACATCAAACTCTATATCCATTGCTATATTAGAGAATGATTATACATTATTCCACTTGTTCTTGAAAATGGTTATGTACATTGGCGAAAACTACAGAAACAATTTTATGATTAATAACACTTTATAATTTTTATTCCTACATTTTCTAATTTTGGAATTAGGAGATATTTGACTCATTGAGTTTTATAACTATAACACCTCCAAAATAGAAAGGAATATCATGAAATTCCCTTTTATTTCTTTCAAAAATAAATTAAGAATGAATTTCTTCAAGTTTTTGCGAAAATTCAACGGTTAAGATGTGGTTTGTGTGGGACTTAGGGAGCATGAAAGGTTCCTGCTTGAAACCATGAAGCTATATCATTGTGTATTGTGCATCAAATAACCAATCACAAGGTTTTTTATTATTTTTTTATCAATCCTTTCTAGCTATTATTGAGTTTAGAGACACTCTCTTCAAAAATAAGGTCATTAAACATTAGAGTGAGATCATTTTCTACAAGTTCATTATAATCAAGTGTTTTGAAAAGATTAGGTGTCCATGTGCATACTGAGATGACCTCTAAAGCATATATTGACCCATTAAAAAATAAAAAAAATTGACATAAAATTAAATGAAGTAGGAAACAGAAATACTAAAATATTTTTTTACCAAAATAGGTAAGTTTTTATTGCATCATGCTTTCTATCACATTCTTAAAATTTAATTTGAAGGCTTTCTTGTAGGTGATGATCTTCATCTTGAAAAGAGTGCCCAATTGGAAATTATGCATACTTCTATCATCATATGATGACCATCATGAATCAATAATATTTGACATTTAATGCAAATAATTTCAAAGAAATGACTAGAGCTATAATCTTAGTATTATCTCTTTCCAAGTGAATCTCCATATTCAAGAAGTTGATCTATCAATTCCTTGTTTCCCATTTTCATTTCAAACTTTGATAATAATAGATGATTTTTTCTTCATCATATTTTAGTTGTAGCATCTCTCTAATGGTTTGGGCATTGATTACCACTTGGATATTCTTCCATTGAATCATCCTTATTCTTGTATAATTTTTTTTATAACAAGATTCAATGATTAATGACCATGAATTGACATTTGTGATCATATATTATGCCAAAGTAGAGCTCCGAACCCTTAAAAAAGTTTCCATTTCCCCCATCCATAGCCAATTTATCATTCATGCATGTGTTCCCTCTCTTAGCTTCTTTGCAAGTATTGAAAGTACTATATCAAAATTATGATCAACAAAGTCATATATAAGAGATAAGCCTTGAAAAATTCCTTTCTTACTATTTTTACATTTGCGATATATGCTCTTCATTGAGTAGGTACTATAAACTAGCATTTGGTATCTTTAAATTATAGGGGAAGATCCTAAAGTGATCTAGAAGATGAACTTCTCTTATTCTTTATCATTTTGATATCTAACATTTCCCCCCTCAAGGTCACTTTCTTTTACATAAGACCTTAGTGAAGAAAATTGATGCTAGTTAAGAGTGGAAAGAAGTAGTGTTATTTTATAGGTGAACAACGAAACTTGTCTTATAAACTTAATACTCAATTTAGAACCATAGCCTGAAGTTAGGAACCGACCTTTTGAAAAGGTTCATTAATTGCAATAACTATAATTTAATTTAAGTGTTAATTCAAACATTTCAGAAATATTTTCAATTGTAACTCCTAATTTTATTTATAATTATTTCATTTGTAAGGTCCACTATATTTAATATTTGTTAATGGGTAGCTAACCTATATTTCAAATGAAAAAAATGATCCATAAAATAAATATGGTTATTATAGGTGATAATACTAGCAGGTAAATGAATAATATGCTCAAGATGAACTTATTGAATGCTATCCATAAGATATATTGTGCTCTTATTACACTTATTTTAAATTGGAAGATATGGGAGGGCATGCTAACCCACCAAAAATGCAAACAACCAATAATTGAAAGAAATAAAATGCAAAAAAAAAGGGAATAAAACTAATATACCTTTATATAGGGTTCCAAATTTTATTGGTTTAATTGTGGTGTTTTAGATAGAGCCCATAAACTAAAATATTTAATCACTCTCCATCTTCATTGACCAATCCAAAATCATTGTTTTGTTTGTGAGTCATAATTTTATACTGGCTACTCTAAAGAGGATCAAATTTTGGCTAATGAACTAGTATCTTCTCTCATAATATTTTAGTACTATGTCACATACTTTAAAGTCTAGCATGGATAACCATTTTCCAAACCATATTTCAACCATTCTATTTTCTCCTAAGGTACTATTAATTCTATAGCATCATAAATTATACTCCCTTATGGTGAAAGTACAGTTTCATGCTCTATTTGGAACTTTCTTTAGTATCCTCTCCATTAACACATTTTAGACTAAAAGAACAGAAATAGGGTGCTCCACTTTTTAGGAGATGGAACACAAGGGATGAGGGCCTATTTCACTTAAGTTTCACTCAAGGATACCTTAGAGATCTCAATCTAATGATAGAATGAGATAAAGAGATTTGCAATAGGGTGTCCTATAGTATGATTAAAGACTAAAAGGGGGGTTCACCACCAAGCTAGGGCTTGGAAAGACAAGTAATATGAAAAACCTAATGATGTGCAAAACCTAAGTAAATGACCTAGAAATGAATGCAAAACATAATAGTAAATTAAGAAAACATAGAGGTGGACCTAGAAACTTGAATGTGCTCAGAAAAAGCTCAGAAATGCTAAAAATGTTGATCTTAAGGCTCACTAGGACTCATACATCAGGTTGGGAGATTTAGTCCCAAATTAGGGTTTTTGGGTAGTAACAAAAATATGACAATGATAAGTCTGGAACTCTTGAAATTTGGAAGAATCACTGGACTGGAACTCATACACCACAAGTGGCATATCAGTCCCATTTTTTTTTTTTAAATTCAAAGGTTGAATCTTCTCTTCGATCCCTACTCTTCCTTCCTGACTTGATTTCCAAATCTAAACCTGTAAAATGACCTACAAAACAAAATATAGTGTTCATTTGCATAAGGGGGGTTTTCCTTGGTCAAACCCTTAGTTTGGTAGTTAAACCTTGATAGAAATAATGGATCTTGAAAGTAAATGTGAATGCAAGCCCTAATCTTAAGTGCCTCTAACATTAGGAAATCTGAAATGTAATGCAAACCTATTCTAATGTGCTAGAATGAGATGGATGAATGAAGCATGAAGATGAATGAATCACTTTGGGAGATCTCTAATCACCCTAATAAGCCACAATAATGCATGTACCTTACTTTAGGCTAAAAGTAGAGTGATAATGGAGGATGGAATCACTTAGGAAACAAGTCATTAGGTTTGGCTTGATGGATAGTTGCATCTCCCCAACCTAGAATCCATCATGATTCACCATAAGCAACCATCATCAATCATTTAAAATGCTAGATCTTGAATGAAAGTGAGCTTGAAGATCTACAAAAACACTATAATGCTGCTCCAAGACTTCAACTTTGCTTTTTATTTGCTCTTGAATTCTCTTGTGAAAGTATGCTTGAGTGCTTAGATCTTGAATTTCTTTTCTAGATGAAAATAATGGTTTGAAACCTTGTGAAACATAGATTTTTGGGCATGAGGTTTATAGGCTACTCTTGCACTCAAGATGTTTCACCTAAAAGGAGAGAGATAAACCTCATGAAAAAACAATGTGGTTCACTCAAATTGGGAAATATATGATGTGATTAAGACTAAATGAGATGATCTAAATGCAACTAAGCTAAGAAATATGTAATGTTTGAAAATACAATGTGATATGCAAGCATGAACTAAAAGATTAACAAATGCAAAACAAGCGAAGAAGGATGAATTAGAGTGCACTTGGGAAAAGAATGACAAATCTAGAGTGTCATGAATGCTGACAGAAATTACTGAAAATCACCAGTGGGACTGATTCGCCACTGATAGCGAATCAATCCAACTACTGATGAAAACTTTTGAAAACAAGCTTTTGAGTGTCGGGATCCAAAATCTCACAAAATCTAACTTTCTAGCCTTAAGGTGGGACTCATTTTCCACTAATGGTGAATCAGTCCTCTCCCAAAATTTTGTGAAATTAGGGACCAATTCTGTAGCACTAGATCTGATCTTGTCTTCTTGTTGGGTTGACAGAGTCAAATCTCCATAAAACAGACTGTAGGTTGTCTCCAAGCTTGAAATACAGTTTGATTTGACTTGAAACACTTTGTTGACTTGTTGACCACCTTTCAACACCTAAATACTTGATAAATCTGCATACACAAGTCTTGTTGAAGAAATCTGAAGATATATCAATGGTTGCTCCAAGATACTTGATTGATGCTTGATTGAATGATGAAAAGTGCTCAAATGCTAATTGAATGCTTAGTGAATGAAAATATTGCTTGAATGAATTAGGAGATGTAAAATGATGAGAAAAACACATATTTATACACACTTGTGCCTTAGTAACCCAATGATACCTCATCACAAGCTGACATAAGGTGATTTTGAATAAAAACCCGAAATAAAATTTGAAATATTTTGAATTTTGAGCCAAGAGGGACTCATTCGCTACCCATGGCAAATGGATCGCACCTTGGACTTGAAAGTGGGTGTCAGGAATTATCTTGTATTTAATGTTGTTTGTCGGTTTTACATTCAAAAACACACTTAATTAAGCCTTATGATTACTTAAAGGGGTCAAATAAAGCATAAGAAAGGTGTAAATAGTGAAATTAAACCTAGAAAAGCATGAAATCTTGTTACAAAACTTTACAACACTTCAAAATATGACTTGATAAGTGATAGAAATGTTTTACAACACTTCTCAACACCTTCACAAGACGTCATAATTTGAATTTTAAGGACCTAATGTGAATGTTCAAGTCACATTACAACATTAAATCAAAGAAAAATAGACCAAGCATCATGAAGAAAGACCTAAAAGACCATGAAAATGTCAAAGCTCCATGTTTCTATGGTACATTTAGCCCCCACTTTAGTGAGAGGATGAACTTGTTTCAAACTCACACTAAAGTAGCCATGCATATCAAGAGAGAGGTCCAAATGCACTTATGTTAGCAAGATGGAATGAAAATGATCAAGAGTGATGATCAAGCCCCTAGGATGAAGATCCCATGGAAAACTAAACATAGGAACAAAGGAATGTAAGTGAGAAGAAAGAGAAGAAAAGGGAGAATTGGATTGAGCTTCGATCGTTTGTACAATTAGTTGTGGATTAGATCTAGGCTATTTGCAAGAAAAGGAGAATGCCTACTCACTCTGGGGTGAAAAAACTCATGGTGGTCCGCCGAGTGAGAAGACCCAAAAAGGTAAGATACATATGCTAGTTGGTATGCACCCACAAAAACATAGGTGGCTATGGGGAAAGTCGTGCCACTGAATGGGCTTCCCACTCAACCATATCAAAGTTATACCTCTTGATAACTTTAACAAGGTTCCACAAAGGAAAATTTTAGTTCATTCTTCATGAGACAAGCAAAGCTTTGTATGCTTAGAACCCATGAAAAAAGAGCAAGGTACCACAGGCATGCAAGTTGCATTATGCAAGGTGGCAAAAATGTAAAATGCAAAAATGTAATATGTAAAATGTAAAATATTTTCAAAGGAGTCTTGTTAAGTTCATGCAAGGTCTGTCACTTAGGGAACATTGTGTCTAATGTCTCCAAGAGAGGACCAATCAAAGAATAAAATATTCACAACATAGGGGATGTAGTACGTCGCATTAGGCCACTAAGAGGAATGCAATATGCTAAGATAGATCACACTTATGAAGGACATCAAACCCAATGTCATCCACAAAGTGATGAACACATTGTATGAAGTGACAAGGCTACACTACGAACCAAAATTGAAAATGAAATGATGCCAATGTGTGCCCCCCAATTTAAAGGAATTGCTACACACCATTCTATGAACAATTACTTTAAAGTAGCAAAGGAAAAATGCAAAAAGAAAACAAGACATGAGAGCCAACTCATAAAGCCCCTATGCCAAGTCATATGTTTCTAAGTTAGGTTGTGTCATGTAAATGAAAAAGAGGACAAAAGAAAAGGGAGTTTCCCCCTAGAAAGGAACACACCAAACACATAAGGAATCTATGGATTTGGGGTCAGTATATTCATTGTTGCAATGTTTTTATGAAAGAATTCAAAACTATCATCATTCCCAAAAACACATAGAACTAAAAGAATGACACAAAGAGAGTGAAAATAAAAGGAAAAAAAAGTCCATTTTGGGTCAAAATGGAAGAGACATTGCAGTCTCAATGCTTTGCATCATCCCCAAAAGGAAAAAACAAGTGGAAAGAAAACAAAAAGGAAAAAATATTACAGGTCCTTATAGAAGAGGAGACATTAGGTCTCAAGTACCATACATCATCAAAGGAAAAACACAACAAAAGATAAGAAATAAAAGGAAAGGGACCGATTAGGTCAACAGGAAAAACATAAAGACATCAATGCACTTTATCATCTAAAAGGAAACAAAAGCTCAAGAGTGAACAAAAGAAAAGGATCTTTTGGGTCAACATGGAAGAGACATAGGGCATCTCTACGATTTGTGTCATCCCCAAAAGGAAAACACAAAAGAAAAAATGAAAAAGATAATGTATGACATATAGAAGAAGAGAGGTACACATAGAGGAAGTGTACAAAGAGAGAACATCAAACACATGTTACAGGGGAACACAATATGCACATAAAATCACACCATAGAAAGAGAAAAAGGAAAATGAATATAAAAGGCTAGTAAGGTGAATGCACATCAACCATCTAACAAGTCATCTACCTCCTAGTCATGTTTAGTGTATTGCAAGGGTGGTTGGCTGTCCAAAGGAATAATTGCAAGTGCCAAACTAGGAGAAGGTTCTTCACTTGGTATAGAATATTTATCATTTAAGCCCATGGTAGATGAAAATAAATATTTTAGATTGTTATGCACTTCTTCATCTATTTTTGTGATCTCCTCGTCATCATCGCCATCAAGATTGATTACGATAGGAGGACGAAGGGTTATTTCCAAGGAAGGATGTATCAAAATTTGTGGCTGTTGGATCGATTCATTTTGTTGTGAGGGCTGGATTGTATTATCTTGTGGCAGGTCAAGAGGATGATTTTGATCATCTATTGCTTCTGTTAAAGGAGGAGGTTGGTTTTCTTTGTTTTCTTCCATTTGAGATTGATGAGCAAGGATATGATGGCGAAGCCTATGTTCCCTAACACCATGGTTTCATTTTATTTTATTTTGAAGTTGTTGAGGTGTAAGAGCGGGTTGATCCATCATAGGTTCCTTTTCTTTCAAAGGAGGAAGAATGGACGAAATCGAGGAAGACAGGTCAATCACTTTCTCTTTAGCTTTATACACTTGTTTAATGTGAGGAGGCATGACATGATTGGTTTCATTTTCTCTTGGGAATTTAAACAATGGAGGAGAAGTATCTATGGTTGGGTGCTCATGAGGTTGTATTGTTTGTTCAATGTTGGACTTAGGCTAAAGCATGGTTTCATCTAGGATAGGAGGAGCTGAAGTGGATGGGGACATGTTATGAAGAGACAATTCGACTATGCATTTGGATTGGAACTTTTGATAGGTTATGAAAAAGAAGTCCTTTCAAGGGGTGATAGGTTCCATAGGTTTAGGTCAAAACGCTTCTAATGAAAACTTACCTCTACAAGATAATGGATTAAAGCCACTATGGTGTATGGTAAATATTTCATTTCCATGCAGAAACTTCAAACATTTGTGAACAACTAATGGGACCACTTTCATCAAGTGGAGCCAAAGATGACCCAGCCATAGACGAAATTGGTCTAATTGTGGAATGATAGA
The DNA here is from genome assembly GCA_007258455.2 of Sequoia sempervirens. Lineage (NCBI taxonomy): Eukaryota > Viridiplantae > Streptophyta > Pinopsida > Cupressales > Cupressaceae > Sequoia > Sequoia sempervirens. The sequence continues at coordinate 163,062,638 of VDFB02000008.1, forward strand.
AAATGTTACCTCCGAAGTTTTGGGTCCTATTTGTAAGGGGAATACGATCAATCCAATCGTAGGGCACACAAAACAAGTATGTGTTTTAATCCATGCAATTGGTTTGTTATAATCATCTTGATAGAGATCATGTAATACTAAAAAATCTTTCGTGATCACATTCTCACCACAGGCGAGATCTATTAATATCCCATTAGTGGGCTTATCATAGATTTTGTTGGCTATGTAAAGAGGACCATCGGGAAGATTTTTAAGTATATCATGAGAAGAAAAAGTAATATCAAGAGATTTTTTGGTTGGGCCTTTACAAGGGATGTCTATCGTACCCACAAGTTCATCCATAGGATTAACTTAGGTAACATTTGGAGTTATATTAGGTTGTTCAATATTTGTATCAACATTCATTATACTAGCCTTGACAAATGAAACATTATGTTTAGGCATAGGGTTGGTAAAAAATTGTAAATTTTGGTTAGGGGGTGCAACAGACTTATTGCCTTGATCATTGACACCTGCAATGGACAAATGACCAGAATCAATGAGATATTGAACTAAGTGTTTGATACACTTACATTATTCTGTGTGATGTCCATTTTGGTGATGAAAATGACAATAAGTATTAGGTTTAAAGGTGGGTGGTAAAGGCTTAGTGGTATCAAGTTGTTTAACAATAGCAAAAGTGATCATTTGTTGCTAGAGCAATTGGTTCATTATGTTATGGAGGGTATCAGGTAAGGGAGTAAATTGTCTCTTTGGGTCCCCATAGGTAAAGGGAACCACTACTTTAATAGCCACCACTTGACTTTGAACAGGATGGGTTGGTTGCGGAGAAGGCAGATTCAACTGTAAGAAGCCTCTATTTGGTTTTCTAAAGTTTTGCATGTTGTTTTGGTTATTTTGTTTAAACTTCTCAGCTCGGTTAGAAGTGGAATTTGAATCACGACTAGAAACTGAGTTGTGATAATCACAAAGGGGCATGCATAAATGCATGAACGAAGGAAATTTCATCATAGTTAACTTATCCTAAAGGTGAGTGTGTAAGTTTTCAATAAACATATTTTGCAAATGTGAATCAGGAATCTTGACATCAATTTGAGCACACAATGACTGATATCGTGAAATGAAATCAGTTACCTTTTCACCGGAATTTTGTTTACATTGCATTAAATCAACCATTGTCTTTTTAGGAGTCATATGGACTTGGATATGACTTATGAAGGCATCCAAAAGTTCATTGAATGATCGGATTAATTGAATGATTGGGTAAGTTTGAAAACCACTCCAATGTAGTGTCCTTCAAGGTCCTAGGAAAAAGTTTGGCTAACAGCTTATCATCAAGGAAAAAGTCACTGCACAAGGCTGTATAAGCATTGACATGATTAGTAGGGTCTCCTTTACCTCCATATTTCTCAAACCTGGGCATTTTAATTATTGTGGCATTTGTGTGCGTAATATTTCTAAGGATAATGGACTACTATGAACATGATATGTGGGTGAAGCATTTTGACTTTTGCTAATGGTGGAGATTTGTTGTTGCATGGATGAAACTGTGTTAAAGAGTTGTGTGATGATGGGATCATTAAAGTGGTATGAGGTGGAAGGGAAAATGGTGATGGAGTGTATGTAATGTTAGGGGAAGTGAAAGGGACACTAAGAGGGGTGAAGGTGGAAGAAGGAATATGTGATGCCACAAAAGAACTAGGAATTCTAGTTGGAATAGCAAAAGAAGGAGTCACATGACTAACTTGTTGCATAGTTGTTGTAACTTGAGGAGTGGTATAAGTTGTTATGGATGCTATGGTTGAAGGAGGAGGATTGTGAGGTCCTCCTTGGCTTACAACAATGTTAGCTGTCTGGGAAGTAGAATGAACATGTTTATTGTATATCTCAGCTATTCTTTTCATAGCTTGTAAGCCATCATCACTTTCAATCAAATTATGAAGGTTTTCTATTGCAAGTATGGCAGTGGTGGAAATGTTTTCAAGGGATAAATCTTGTTGTAAATGTGCAAAATCCTCATGAATACTAATGACTTTTTCTTGCGGAATGGAATTGTTTTGTGTGTCAACATTCATTGGATGGAAAGGTGAAGGAATAATAGTGGTAGTATCCATGCCTAATGCACCATTGTCCATACTAGGAGTAGGAGCTCTTGAGATCCCAAGGTCCAGAATGAAAGTGATATCACTAGAAGTAACGAGTCTACAACTTCATCTCACTAAATTATTATCAATGGGGCACCAAACGCTCATACAAGTACCACAAAAGATGGGGTGAATGCAAATGTAATGTAATCTAAGAGTGAAAAATGCAAATAATAGGAATTCTATAAAGTGAAACAAAGAAATAACAACAGAGAACATAAATTCAATAATTACCCAAAAAAATGCCTGAAAATGTAGTATGAAATGTGGAGGTGGACTGATTTTCCCAGCATGGCAAATGAGTCCAACTATGAGATTTTTTTGTGTTTTTAAGAAAAGTAAAAGTGATTTTAATGCTTTTTAGATGCAAACTAAGGATGCAAATGCATATTTTCAATTTTTGAATGATATGATATGAAAAAATGAAGTCTAAATGAGTCTTTCACTAATGCAATTTTAAGAAACCTTAGGATGCAAAAATAATACAAAAGACAATTCTATTAAGTCCTAGGATGCAAATATAAATGCAAATCAGAATGACATATGATGTTCAATATGTAGGTTCACCAAAATGAACCATAGATTTTTGGGCATGAGGTTTATAGGCTACTCTTGCACTCTTAGGATGTTTCACCTAAAAGGAGAGAGATAAACCTCATGAAAAATCAACGTGGTTCACTCAAATTGGGAAATATATGATGTGATTAATACTAAATGAGATTATCTAAATGAACTAAGCTATGAAATTGACTGATTATGAATGCAAAACCTAAGAAATATGCAATGTTTGAAAATGCAATGTGAAAGCATGAACTAAAAGATGAGCAAATGAAAAACAAAAGCGAAGAAGGTTGAATCAGAGTGCACCTGGGAAAAAAATGATGAATCTAGAGTGTCCTCAATGCTGAAAAAATTTATTGAAAATCACCAGTGGGACTCATTCACCACTGATGGAAAATCAATCCAACTACTGATGAAAACTTTTGAAAATACGTTTTTGAGTGTTGGGATCTAGAATCTAACAAAATCTAACTTCCTAGCCTTAAGATGGGACTTATTCTCCAATGATGGAAAATAATTCCTCTCCCAAAATTTTATGAAATCAGGGACCAATTCTGTAGCACCAGATCTGAGCTTGCCTTCTTGTCGGGTTGACGGAGTCAAATCTACAAAAAATGGACTATAGGTTATCTCCAAGCTTGAAATACGGTTTGATTTGACTTGAAACACTTTGTTGACTTGTTGACCACCTTTCAACACCTAAATACTTGATAAATCTACATACACAAGTCTTGTTGAAGAAATATAAAGATATGTCAATGGCTGCTCCAAGATACTTGATTGATGCTTGATTGAATGGTGCAAAGTGCTCAAATTCTAATTGAATGCTTAGTGAATGAAAATATTGCTTGAATGAATTAGGAGATGTAAAATGAGGAGGAAAACACATATTTATACACACTTGTGCCTTAGTAACCCGATGATACCTCATCACAAGTTGACATAAGGTGATTTTGAATAAAAACCTAAAAGAAAATTTGAAATATTTTGAGTTTTGAGCCAAGAGGGACTCATCTGCCACCCATGGCGAAGGGGTCCTACCTTGGATTTGAAAGTGGGTGTTTGGAATTATCTTGTATTTAATGTTGTTTGTCAGGTTTACATTCAAAAACACACTTAATTAAGCCTTATGAGTGCATAAAGGGGTCAAATAAAGCATAAGAAAGGTGTAAATGGTGAAATTAAGCCTAGAAAAGTGTAAAATCTTGTGACAAGACTTTACAACATTTCAAAATAGGATTTGATAAGTGATGAAAAGGTGATTTTTGGGTGAATTGTAATGAATAGAGTCGAGAAAAGTGTAGAATTTTTTTACAATACTTCTCAATAGCTTCAGAAGACATCATAATTTGAATTTTAAGGACCTAATGTGAATGTTCAAGTCACGTTACAACATTAAATCAAAGAAAAATGGACCAAGCATTGCGAAGAAAGACCTAAAAGGCCATGAAAATGTCAAAGGGCCATTTTTCTATGACACACTTTGTTTATATAGGAACTTCATCTAATTTTCCATTATTTAGATCTCAAATGTCAACATCAACCAAAATTTTGAATTAAAAACTTTAATTTCTCACTCAAACCCTAAAAATGGACCACACAGACTCATACACCACTTGTGGCATATGATTCCCACCTAGGGGGACTCATATGCCCAAGGTGGTGTATGAGTCCCACCCTAGGTTTTCATGGTGGGCCAATGATGGGTTGTTAGAAAATTTAATGCTTTTGTTTATTTTGTCAAGATTTTAGTTGAAATAAGCCTTGAGATCCAAAATAAAGGGTCTTAGGATCCTATTAATGATGATTTAAAGGGGTCATGAATGAAAGGGTACCAAAACAGGTGCAAATTAAGTGAGAAATTATACCATCTCCAAGAAGGAAGTACAATTTCCATCACTACATTTAACCCCCACCTTAACATCCATATGACTCTACGTACATATGCAAGCTAAAGGAATCCAAACAATAAAATTAATTTCATAAAAGGATACTCATATGGATTCATTCATAATATAGGAGAATGAAGGCCCCATTGTAGCTATCTGCAAAACCAGAATGTTAGGAACCGCATCCTACAACACCAATTTGTTAGTTGTTAAAAAATCCTCTTATCTAACTTCTTCACAAAATAAAATTCGAGGGTAGATGTATACCCCCCTTTATTCTACTTTCTTTAAGGAGGTGGAATCAAGGTAGCAATCTAGCTGCACCGAATTAGATGACTCATATCATAGGGTATTTCCAAGTACCGTACCATATAATGATGGACATTTTGATAGGAACAAGAGCGAAATCATGAATCCAACGCAACAAACAATGTCAAAA
>VDFB02000008.1:163067770-163161835 GCA_007258455.2 Sequoia sempervirens
TAGGTGCGGAACAAACTCTCCTAACGTCAAAACCTCAGGGAAGAATGCAGATATGACTTTAAATTTTTCAATTAAAACCCAATTAAGATACTCATGAAAGAAATAATAGAATATAGAAATGAATATACACAATTAGACACCAGATTTACATGGGAAAACCCTTATGGGAGAAAAACCCACCAAACCAAGAAAAGCCTCTTTGTATTTCAGTAAAAAGAATTGCATACAGAGTATAGACTTCACTTTTTGATGTCAATTTATAGCAGCATAATTTCCTGATCAACCTTGTACAGAAATGCTCACAAAAACATCCAATGAACTTACACAGATCAATCTGTATTCAATCAAGAAACACTATCACTCATTCAACTGTTCACCATCATCTACCATTGCTCGACATAGTCATTTTCCTCGTAGTCTGTTCATCTCCCTCACAGGAATGGTCACAACAGTCCAACTACTAGCGGTTCACATTCCACTTCTCTGATTGGCTGAAAACAAACCACGTAGGATAGTCATTTGGTCAAGGCGTTCAAATAGTATCGCATGTTGGTGAGACATTGGGCAGTGTCTCCTTGATGCCACAATGCCTAACTGTCATTATCGTCCAACTAGCACTCAAACCCATGGTCATTATTACTGGTTGAGGACAAGTAGCTAGCACTCAAACCCATGGTCATTCTTCAGCATAAGGAGGCTCATTCTCATATAGAAACATGAAACAAATCATGTATGTGTGATAGACTGGGCAGAAACGCTAGGTGGTAAGCAATGAGGCCAATTCTCTCCAACACCTCAAATGGCTCTACAAAATGAAGTGAAAGCTTAGAGCCTTTCCCATAGCAGATTGGAATCTTTCATAGACGCACTCGCAAGAAAACCTGATCACCAAAATAAAACTAACGATCAACCCTATGTGCATCAACATTCTTCTTTTTCATGTCGTGTGTTGCTACTAATGTTCTTTGATGCGAGCTACCATTTGCTCCATATCCTACAACATTTTGGGTCCTAGGAGAACTTGGTCCTCAAGACGGTCCCAACTCAATGGGGTCTAACAAGGACAACCATATAATGCCTAAAAGGGAGCCATACTAATCGAGCTATGATATTCGTTGTTGTAGGAAAACTCTACCAAATATAAATAGTCCTCCCAATGTGATTGTTGATCCATCATGTACATACAAAGCATGTCCTCAAGAACCTAGTTGACCCTCTCAGTCTGACCATCTATTTCTAGATGGTATGCAAAATTGAAGTTCAGTTGGGTCCCTAAGGCATGCTGCAATGATGTCCACAATGCAAAAGTGGACACTAGATCTCTGTCAGAAACAATCCTTCACGAAATTCCATGCAATCGAACAATGTCTTCCATGAATATTCTTGCTACCGACGAAGTAGTATATAATGATTGGATGGGAGAAAAGTGTGCCACCTTGGTCAACCTATCAATAGTGACCATGATAGCATCATGTTGATGAGAAGTCATAGGAAAACTGATAATAAATTCCACTGATATGATATCCTACTTCCATTCAGGAATGAGATGAGGCTGTAATAGACCTACAGGATGTTGGTGTTGTACCTTAACTCTTTGATATTCCAAAAATCTTGCCACAAATTTTTCAATATCTCTCTTCATGCCAGCCTAGCAATATAGCCAGCGTAGGTCTGCATACACCGTCTTGACTCCCTAATGAGTAGAATAGGGAGCCTAATGTGCCTCAGTCATGATTAGGGTACAAAGAACCTCTACAAGAGGTACATACATATGACCCAAATACCACAAAAGTCCATCTCATTCTAGTGAATAACTAGAAAACTTTCCTTCCAAAGCCCTATTTGACTCAATTTTTGATTTCACTTCATAATACCAACTATCTGTTGGAAGTTTTGTGAGGATCTAGCTCCTCAAATCCACATCAAGAGTCAATGCAAATATCTCATGTCTCTACCAACCCAAAGCATTTTCAACTATGTTTTCCTTGCCTTGGATGTACTTAACCTCAAAATCATATTCGCAAGTAAATTTCATCCATCTCTTTTGCCTAGGATTTAGGTTCAGTTGCGTAAAGATATACTGCAAGCTGCGATGATTGCTATGTAGCTCGAATTGATGCCCCAATAAAAAGTGTCACCATCTCACAAGGGCATGAAAAAGAACAACTAACTCCAAGTCGTGCATGGGGTAATTTAGCTCATGATCCTTGAGCTTGTGGGACTCATAATAAATCACATGACCTTCTTGCATCAAAATGGCTCCTAAGCCTTCTAAGGAAGCATTGGTACATACCACGAAATCCCAAATAGGATTAGGAACTGCTAGGATTGTTGCACTAGTCAAATTTTCCTTAAGGGTCTAGAAAGCTAACTAGCACTGCTCTAACCAAACAAACTTCTTCCCTTTCCTTTGAAGAGAAGTGATGGGATGTGTAATCCTCAAAAATCCTCGTATAAATTGTTGATAGTAGCCCTCCAAACCCATAAAACTGTGAATCTCAATAACATTCATGGGTACAGGCCAATCAACGATGGCTTAGATCTTTGAAGGATCCATAGCGATACCTGCACCAGAGATGACATAACCCAAGTATTTCACTTTAGTCTTAAAGAACTCACACTTCACTAGATTAGCATATAACTGATTGTCTCTCAAGCACTGCAATACTTGTCTCAAATGTTCCTCATGCTCCTCCATAGTTTTCGAGTAGATCACGATATCATCAAGGAACACAATAAAAAATCTATCCAAGTAGGTATGGAAGAATCCATTCATCAGAATCATGAAAACTGACGGTGCATTTGTCAACCTGAACAACATAACAATGAATTCATAATGCACATAATGAGTGCAGAATGCAGTTTTGTGTATATTAGCTTTGGCTATCTACAATTGATGGTATCCTGACTTAAGATCAATATTTGAGAATACCTGAGCCCCCTTTATCTGATCAAATAGATCGTCAATTCTATGCAAAGGGTACTCGTTTTTCATCGTCACTTTGTTTAGCTACCTATAATCAATGCACAAATGGAGGGAACCATCCTTCTTCTTCACGAATATCACTAGTGCTCCCCAAGAGGAAACACTAAGAAAAATGAACCCTTTTGCTAATAACTTCTCCAACTGCAAACATAGCTCCTGAAGTTCTTGTGTTGCCATTCAATATGGAGCTTGAGATATAGGCTTAGCTCTAGGTACAAGATAAATTTTGAAGTTGATGTCACGCTTTGGTGGTATCCCCAAAATTTCACTCGAAAAAACATCTAAGAACTCCTTAAGGAGAGGATAGTCATCCAGTGACACCTCTTGAATCTCTCCCAAATCCAAGTCATTGACTAACACAATGAACAACTAACAACCCTAGTAGAAACACCTCTTTAATTGCATGACAAAGATCATCCATAGTGAGATGGCCCTCTATATGCCAACAATCTCAACCTCATTTCTTGAATCATGTACACATCGCACAACCTTGTGGTGACAATCTACTATAGCTCGGTGAGCACTCAACCAATCCATACCTAAAACAACATCATAGGAACCAAGAGGTAGGATTTAGAGGTCCACCGTAATCACCAGTGACCCTATTTTCAAACTACAACCTTGAACAAGCAATTCCATTGCTACCTTTGCCCCGGAGGCCAATTCAACCTACCACTTAACACCTTGTCTTGCTGCCACCAGTCTACAATGCTCTACTACTCAAGGATAAATAAATGAATTTGATGCACCAGAATCAAAGAGAGTAGAAATACTAGTTCCTTGTAAGACACTTGATGTCTCAACCACAGTGCCTTGATGATCAGCTTGACAGTTGTCAACCGCTATGAATACACGATGTGATTTTCCCACTGTTGAAACCAAAAATTTCATAGAAATTCTATGTATTTTAACAATTAAAATAAAAAATTGCCACTTTTATTTTCATAATAAATCACATTATCACCATTCACAAAGTCATTTTTACCCTTTACCACGATACTACTATCACATTAGCCACCCCTCATAACACCCATACCATACCTCTCTACCATAGTTCATCACCAAGTAGCTCATAGTAGGACAGTGAGAGGAGCCACAACCATATACCACACCCTTCAAACTATACCACTATACCTCAGGGGGTCAAGACACAACCCGTGGTAGAGCGATACATTGAAGAAAGGTACTAAAGACACACCACAGTACTGCAGGGGAGAAAAAAATGACACGAGGTAGTGTGGTAACTAAGCCATTTGGTCATTTAAGAAACACCAATCACATTAGTCAACATCAAAACATAAAATTGAGCTCGACACAAAGATTTGAATTGTGTGAATTTATGAGCCAGAAGTAAATGTATCTTGGTGTTGAAATACAAAGTTGATATTTTTCACTCATAATATTTGAAAACCAAGTTGCAAACGAGCTCAAATTGCAGGAGTAAAGGGAATTCCTCAAAGCGAGTTCTATCCATGGGTAAGCTTTGCTCAAAATTCTCTATGAATTTCATAAAATGGTACCAAAGAAGACTAAGGTAGGAGTTAAAAGGGATGAAACCAAAACCAATAAAACCTCCTTGCAATCCCCATTTCTTTTTTTGTTGCCTGGTTTAGTAGACAAAGGACCTAGAAAGGTTTTTAGAGACTTAGCTCAAAGCTGTAGAGACCCCATTATACCTCAGTTGGGTTGGAAATTTTATTGGTACTTCTATTGGAATAGAAATGACAAGGTTCCGACATCAAACTTGTGGACCCTAGATTTGGCTAAATTGATTGTCCCTAATGTTTTCTTTGACAATGAGCTAATTAAAGCCCTTTCCCATGGCTACCATGCTCCAACCAAAACTGTTAGGCTTCCAAATGGTGAGTGCTTAGTTGATGTCACAAGAGATGCCATTATAAAGTGTTTCAAGTTGAATAAACAAGTTGTAACAGAGGTGAATTTAGTTAAATTGAAGCAGGAGTATAAGAGCTTGAGAAGAACATACCAAAGTGATGAGCTCCCCCTACACATGAAGAGAGGTGATGATAACATAAAACTCCCCATCCCTTTTTCTAAAATGGAACCTTTCCAAGTCTCCAAATTTCAAGTTTATTTAAAAAACACATATCATGCATTGTGCCAGGTCTTGGGGATAGATGGAGAGGAACATATTCCAATAGGATTGATGAGAATGGCTATGATAATTCAACATTCTGAGTCAAATGTAGAGTTTTATTCATTTGAGTTTTATTTTGCATCTATTATTGAGGAACAAATATATGAGGGCTTGCTACAAGTTAGGGAAGCTAAATCCCCCATTAATTTTAGGAAATATTCTTTATTGTGTCACTTAATCCTGTATCAGAATGAAATGAAGTGGACTAGAAGAATGAAATTGTGTACACAAGAAAGTGGAGTGAGACTCCCTGTGCAAAACTAGTGATACATCAGGGATAGTAGATGTACAGAGTGTCATTTCATAGTGTTTTGAGATGATTTTGTTGTTAGATTAATAGCTCCCCTTGGTTTCCCAACACTAAGTTTTCCTAAATCATTGATGAAAGTGATGGGGCCTGTATAGTATAGGCTAGACTAGGGCTATACCCATAATTTTGTTGACTGTTTTTTATGCCTCAACACACAATTATCAGAGTATATGGATGCAACCAAGCACCACATATTTTTCCTAAGTTTGCACCTCCAAGGATATTTATTCTAGATTTTATGTGGCAAATGCTTTGGATGGAGCATGATTTGATGAGAAATCAAAGGAAAGGTATATTTTTTCTTGATTTGACTATATTTGAAGAGTTGGCCATTGGGTTTGATATGCTAGAGGAACTACAGAGGTTTATGAGGGTAAACTATCCCCTCAAATCTGGAAAAGAGAGAGTGTGTGACCTAGAGGGTCATATCAAGATGATCAAAGGAACCTTGTTGAGAAAGAGGTCCATCTCACATGAGTTTGACCTTGAGGAGGATGTTATAATAAATTTGGTGTATTTTGCTGATGTAATGCAAACCAGAAAAAGGTGGATAATAATGATGAAGTGGGAGAATCAAAAGGAGAAGGATAGAAGTTTTAGAGGATTTTTTGCAAATGAAACCAACCTTCTAAAAAGGATGCAAATGATCCTTAATAAGTTTGATGAATTATACAAAATGGCCCACGATGAGGAGTTGATCCCACTTCCCACACCTCACCAACCACCACATTAAGTATCCACATCACAGACACCACCCCCATCACTTACACATCCATCTCCTCCATCCTACTCATTAACCATAGGCTAAAATATAGGAGATTGAACAATTGGTTGGATATGACTCAAGTGATGATGAAGAAGAAGAAGAAGTCCTAGCTCTAACTGAAATAAAGGAGATAGAAAAACAACAAAGAAGTCAAATGCCTCATGATCCTAAGATTAGGATTTCAGAGGAATGAGCTAATGAAATTCAAGAATATGAGAGGGTGGTGGCTTCTCGAAGATTCATGGAAGATGATAATCTTATCCACACCAATTAATTTAAGGATTTTTGGATTAAAATGAAAATGAAACAATTTGATGAAAGGTTGAAAATCAATCTTATTGTAGCTAATGAGTCGAAGCAAGATGAGATCCAGGCTCAAACATTTGCAGAGTTAAGTGTTGATAACATTAATGTCACCCCCTAGGACGCAAGAGAAATGGTATTGAAAAGTGATATGCTAATTATTCTAGGGATGGAGCTGTCTAAATTGTTTCTTCTAGATCATATCAGAGCACATGATGACCCCATGTTGGTAGCATAATTTGATTCAAAAGAGGGTGTCTCAAGAATAGGGTATAATCCTACTACCCAAACACTTGCCTTATGGATAAAACAGAAAAATAAAATGAAGCCTCAACTCTTGGATGTAGTACAAGAATTGAGGGGGCCAACTATGGTCATAACAATGAGAGACACAAATCCCATAGAAGTTGCCACTATGACCATGCATTTTGCAATGTTTACCAAGGATGTAGTAGAAAATATGGAGAAGAAGATTAATGAGTACGAGAAGAGATTTAAAGTATCAAATGATGAGGTGAACAAGTTGTTTACTGAAAATGTGAAGCTAAAATAGCAGTTGTAGCAAGCCACCATAGTGAGAGGAGATGAATTAATTGTCTATCACCCACTTGTCTAGGTAGAGGATCCACAAATATGAGAAATGAGAGATGAAATTGATAAGTTGAAGAAGAATAAGATGGAGGATGTCAAGAATCATATCATAGAGACTCTAAGGAGGATATTAGGGAATAGAGTTGGGATATTAAAGGAGAAGATAAATGGAGTACATAAAAATGCCAGTGATTTGATTAAAGCTTTGGAACAAATAAACACTAACTCCCCCATCCTTGAAGAGCTCCAAAAGAGATGGCATCCCACCTTCAACATATTGACCACTTTGTGCAAAGCTACACACATGGATCTAGATGCCCCATCAAGGCTCAAACCTACACAAGAAATGGTAAAAGGTGTGATTGATGAATATAAGTATTTGGTGGATATAAGGAAGAAAGTGGAATGTAGAAGTACATTTGACTCTATCAAATATATATTCAACCCATCAATCCTCAAGGATGAAAATCAGTTAAAAGGTATAGATAAATGGAGAGAAGAATTTAATCAGATGATTCCTAAATTCTTGCACATATGTAGGATGATGGGGAGATCAATCTCAAAAAGTTCCATACTTTACTCAATGGGATTGCTATGTTAGGCAATGGATATACAAAGTTCGTGGTGGATGCCAGAAACCTCCTAGATAACAAATGAAAGAGTCACCTTAAAAAATTTGTAGCTACACAGGAATTGAAATGGCCATGTGACTTGACCATAAATAAGTAGCAAGAAAAATAATTGGGCTCTAAAGAAGATTGATTATGTACATCACAGAAAGGAAATATCATACAGTAAAAGCTTTGAACAGGTCTTAGATGACCATGGTATTTTACTTGAAGATTAACAGATTGGCACACACATTTGTGATTATGTTAGTTTCTTGTGTTATGATTAGTTTCAAATTTTGTTTTGTTATCAAAATTTGTGTATTTTGGTCTGAAGCTTGTTGCATCTCATATATATAAGAGAGACTAGGACCATAAGAAAGATATAGGAGAAGATAGTAGTAGAATAGGGATAATTAATGGATAGCAGAAAAGTTCCATAATGCTTATATTTTGAAAGACTATGTTGCAAGCAGTATTTTGAAGAAGTCAATGAAAGGTCTCTGATTTTGTGGCATTATCTTGGCATCAATTGTTTTTTGAAGTTATTCAATTATCTGGTTGTCTCCATTTTTGTGCTTCTTTATTATTTAAATTGGTATATCAAGTATATATTCAATTTATCAATGCACATTTGTTGTATTTGTGTGATATGATTAATTGGTTTCCCCAAAGGAATTAAAATACTTTTAGTCAATCACAGTAATCTAGAAGTGTTATTTGGATCAGTGAGAAGAACCATATAATTAGGATTGTCAATCTGTCTCCAATTTGGTGTTATCTATGTTCTTTCATAATTTATTCAATTGGTTCTTTCAAGTAAAGATTAAAATCCTTTTGATAAATTATAAGTAACCTGGTTATGTCAGTTGGATAACTAAGTAGAGTATTTCAAACACTTGTCTACATAGTTATACAAGTTATAAACCAATATTAGTGTGTCAAACAATTAGAGTTACCACCAAATACAAGCCACTTTTCTTAGATTTTCATTTGACTCCATTTACCCAACAAGGCACTAGTCTTATCCATTCCATCATTTAGTTTTATCAAATTTATTTTCAAAACCTCACATCTGTTACCTGAACATATTAAATTTCACCTTGATATTTCTTATACAATTTATACCAAATCAGGTTTACATCTCTCCACTCCCAATTGCCACTATGGATAGATTGCTTAAGTAGAAAACAAAAAGTTTAAGTCTTCCTCATTTACAGAGGTATACCCACCTATGTTTGGCAAAGCCTGAAGAGAAGAAGGTTCAAATACATTATTTGGCCTTGTTCATTAGCCTAAAACTTGCCAAGAGCTTGGCAACCTCTTGAGGTTTTTCAACCAACGTTTTTGAGAACTAACAAATTGATGACTCTATTGGGGACCAATTCTGAACTCAAGCCTTTCATCATAGATTCATTCTAGAGTTAAAAGATTGCTAGGAATAAACTAAATCATTTTCCTACTTTCAAAAGGTAGGTGGCGACTCTGAAGATATTTTATGATAGATAAAGTAAACATTAGATTAGAGAGGATAGACAATAGACATCAAAGGTACTATATATCATTTGACATGAACAAAAGAAGATACTTACACTAGGATAGTCCCAAGAAGAACAATGGGAGATGGAGTAACAAACATGGATCTCCCCCACAAAACAAACATGAAAATGAACAAGTCTAAGGGGACATCTAGCCAAGCAGATATCATAAATGAATAAAATTCATCAGAACAAGCCTTTAATGCACACAATATCTTTTCCACATTGTATGGGTTAGAAGATCACAAAATTGATCCATGTGGAGATCCCCACACTCTATTTGAATGAGAAAATAGTGATCATCCCACTTGTCACTTTGAAATAGACCAAGAAAAAATGTAGGAGTTCTATGCCAAGAAAGATGAGGAATGAAGACAAAGGCAGGTGGAGTATGATCATGAAATGGATCATAAACATGAAGAGGGAGACCAATGCGGGCCCATGGATAAAATACGGGCCCATGGATAAAATAGTTTTTGTTGAATAATTTCAGCACATGACTGATCAAGAATTAGAAATACAAATGCAGTGGCAGGAACAATAGCTTGAAAGAAGAAAATGGATGATAAAAAGAAACATAGAGCTAAGTCAACAACTATCTCAGAGGAATATTAATGCATCAAAACCACCTAAGTATGTTCCCCCACATAGACAAAGTGGTAATTTCAATCCATAAGGAGCATGTCAGAACACAAGAGCACCACACAATGTAAACCAACAACAACAACATCAGCCTAATATGCCATCTTAGAGATCCCAACACCAAAATTCCATCAATGTTCCTCAACACAATCCACTTCCAGGGTAGCAATACCCCCCACAATACCAGCAACATGTGCCCCACCAAAACATGTATTATCAACAACATGTCCAACCAAATTCTTATCATCAACCTCAATATGGGTACCAATACTGTCCAAATCCATCGGATTTGAACTTACCTCCCCAAAATCCTACAAACCCATGTAGACAATTTGACTTGATAGGTTATCAATTGTACCCATACCCAATGGATAGTAATTGGAGAAATATGGTTCCTAAGTTCATTGGAAATAATGGGATATTAGCAGAAGAACATATCAAGAATTTTAATGCCTTTGTTCAAGATATTGGTATGGATTATGAAGATGTAAATGTGAGATTGTTCATGATGTCTCTAACAGAAGAGGAATTAATCCAAGCTACGTTCAACTAGCTTGATCCCTTATGATGGCATGCAAAACAATGGAAAAGAGAAACATACACTCGACGGTTAAGAAGTCTAAGTATTCCATACAAAAAGTGTATGATCATTGGTGTAGAGCACCTTGCTCCTTCATTTGATGAAGAAGATCTAGTTCAGTGGTTTTAGTCATTATAATGTCAAATAAGGCCATGATAGGCCATTTTGTAATCTTGCTTTTAGTTTTGAGTTAGTGTGGGGTCATTTGAGTCAATTATGTAACTACAAATAACAAAATAGCATTGGTAAAGGCATTGGAAGAGATTACTAATGATGCCCCTATTCAAAATTTAGAATTTAGGCTTAAAAGCCAGGCTAGACGAGGTGAAAAGAAGAAATTGCTTGAAAATAAGTTAGAATAGGTTGGAAATAGGGTGGGGTTATGGAGTTTGATGTGTTCAAATGGTATGCAAGGACAAGGCAGGTCAAAATTATGTTATGGCATGATGCCCTAATTGGGAATAGAGGGGTTTTGAATGGAAAAGAGAGGTTTGAGGGAGTAAAAGTGGGTAAAGTCAAGGGGCGGCATAATTTGCTAGTCAATTAAGTTTGTGCAGGTAGAATGAATAGTTTTGGAAGAGGTTTTGAGGTTGTATGATTTCTGGATATGGGGTTTTGAATAAACCCTAGTGAAATTTGAGAAAAGTGAGGGTTTAGAGGATAGCGGGGTTAGAAGGCCAATCACACCCTAAAAATTATGGATTTTGTGGATTTGCAGACTAGTAAATGTTGTCCAATGGTGTTTTTTAATTGGAAGAGTGATTGAGAGCATGTTTCTTTGTTAAATAGACCTATTCAGGGGTCTAGGATAGTGTTGAGTCCATTTCTTATTTGTATTATAAATTATAACTTGCTTTCTCCTGAGTCCATTTCGTATACAAGAAATATAATATTGCAAAAAGTTGACATATAAATATTTCGACGTGTTTATATGGTGACACATCAAGAACATAAAAATTCATTTTGCACTATCAAGATTATGCTATGAAAATTTTTAAAGACTATTGAAGATAAATGTTTATATGATAATGTGTCAAGAAGTTAAGTACTTCATCTACTTTGAATATTATGTTTCACAAGTGTTGTGAAGTGATGTAGAGAAACCAGCACTTAGAACAACTTGACAAAAGTGAAAAAATGATCCATCACCATAAATGACAAAAAATGCAACAAACTTGATTCACTTGACAACTTTCATAAATTGATTCATCACAAGCAATGATTAAGTTCATTCTAGATCATATTGGAAACATTGTCATGGCAGCCCACAATTTAATACAATGAACTATCATTAATAAATTTCACAAAACAAATAATAAATCCAATCTCTTTAGTGAGATTGAAGATAACATAACTATAGACTTTTCTTCCAATTTTTATGAAGATCCAACAATGGAAAATAATGTTATTTCATTTTTTCAAAAATTGTAAACCCTAAGTAGGGTTCAGACCTACCCTCACAAAAATGGCCATAACTTTTCAAATCTTAATGAAATTTGATGAGAATTTAATCAAATTAAAGTAGATTCAAATGGAAACAAAATACAATTGGTTTTAGATCAAAATATGAACTATACAATCCATACCATCACATTTTTTAGACTGTAATTTAAGCACAACATTGTTATAATAGGGAAGTCTCAGCAAAATAGTCATATCTCCCACAAAACTCAATAAAATTCAAATAAACAAAAATAATTGTAAACTAGAAACAAATATATTTCCATCCATATATTATAATCCTTTATATGAGTCCATACCAGGTCGTACAATGCACAACTTCAGCCTAAAAACAATGTAAGAATAAAAAAATGCAAACAAAATTTGAGGTTTCTATTCATCAAACTTCAAAAATAATTTCTCCAACCATCAATTCTAGTTTTGGAGGGTGTATCTATACATTTCTAACCAAAACCAACTATTTTCAACAACCTTTTGATTAGTTTCTTGACAAAACACCTTAATGAAACCTTTTGACAAGTTGCTTGACAACTTTCTTTAGCAACTTTTATAATTTTTACAATATTTGCCTAAATTTCACCAAATGACCAAAAATGGTCCTAAACCACTCGGGATGGTCTCAAATTACCTTATTTACATCAATAAATCCAAAACAAAACAATAACCAAAGTTTCACAATATAACTTAAAATTGCATCAAGGGTGCTCCTGCACCATACTCCTAAGGAAGAGAAAATTTGAGGTTCACCTCAAATAGGAATCTTCTTTCTTGTCTTCTAGTTCCTTTGCATGTGTGCATTATTTCCTTTTTCCTAGATCTCAAATACATTTGTATCAACTGGTGCACTTGTGTGTTTTGGTCCATCAACATGCTTCTTGAGCCAAGGCCAACTTGGTACAATGTAGCCATGTGCTTTTGTTTTTGTTCTTGTTCTAGCTTGACCATGGAATACAATTGTAAATTTACTTTCACTATCATCCACTTTGTCTTCATTACCTGCACAAGAAACAAACATATTAAAGAAATCATATTCTTCTTCATACTCACTTCTTCATCCACCTCATGTTTTTTTCCACACATTTTTTTCTTTTCATGATTCTCCAAAATATTTGGCTTCACCTCAACCTTATGCATCCATGCAATTTCATTTTGAATTGCTCATCCATTCTTCCATTCTCTTTGACATCAAAATTCTCAACTCCCAATTCTTCTCTTGAGAACCATGCCATCTCCTTATCCTCCATAACTATCTCCTCTCTTTGGACTATCCTTGAGTCCTCTACAACTTCTTTTGCTATCTCTTCTTCTTCTTCTTGAACATCACCTACTTCAACATCAATGTCACCATTACTTTCATTAGTTTGAGAAAATTTAAAAGAAAATTTTTCCATTTTTTGTTCAACTGGTTTTTCAAACAACATGTTATCAAAACTTATTACCTCATCCATTACTTTATTTGTCTTTGCCTCATACTATTGTACTTTCTTCTTCCTACTTAACAAGCTTTCAATTCCTATGCACTCATCCTTCAAAGTTGTTAATACATATTTCATCCCATCGTTTCGTATCTCATATGTGTTGTTTTTTCTATTATACTTTGTTTCCCTATTATAATGCCACAACCTTCCAAACACAATTTGAAATACATCCAAATGCATAATATCACAAACTATTTCATCCTTATAACTACCTATATGAAACTCAAATTTACATTGTTCACGTATTACCTAATTACCTATCTGAAGCCAAGTCACTAAATAGGTGTGGGGTGTGGTATTTTTTTTAAACCCAATTTATCTACCATATATTCAGA
Organism: Sequoia sempervirens; assembly: GCA_007258455.2. Classification (NCBI taxonomy): domain Eukaryota; kingdom Viridiplantae; phylum Streptophyta; class Pinopsida; order Cupressales; family Cupressaceae; genus Sequoia; species Sequoia sempervirens. Next base: position 163,081,527 of record VDFB02000008.1, read on the forward strand.
AACAATATTATCCATACAAATATCTGAGATCACAACTTGATAGCATTTACCTTCAGACTTACAAGCAGTCCAAAATAAGCTTTCCTTTTCCATCTCTCTTTCTTTCTTGGCTTTCAAAGTTTCACAATATAACTTAAAATTGCATCAAGGGTGCTCCTACACCATGAAAATTATGTATCCTTTGCTTAATTGAGTTGTTCCAATCAAAGGATTAAATATATTAGAATTTTTTTATGAATCATTTCATGGAATGCCAATTGAAAACATGTTTTTTGGTTTTAGATAAAGTTGTTTAGCATCAATCAATTAATATTCAAGACAAACCATGAAGGACAACAATGATCAATGCTAGGGCTAACCAATTAATAAGTATACACGTGAATAATTCAAGCATGTACATGTGAATAAGTGAATCACAAGTACTCAAAAACATGCAAGCCTTGAAGTATACACACAAATACATAGTATACACAAATTAATACAAAGTATATGCATGAATACAAGGTATACACAAGAAAACATGTAAGTCACAAAGTATACATTGGAACACACATAAGTCACAAAGTATACACATAAATTGTAAAGTATACACTTGAATACACGTAACTCATATCTTTTGAACCATCAATTTAGAATGCAAATATGGAAATTATCGATAAAAAAGATTTGTATTAACCAAATAGCCATGTAGGCATACACCAATATATGTCGATATAAGCATGAAATATAGGTACAAAATAGCCATATAGACTTACGAGAATGCCATATAGGCATACAATGTCAAATATATCGAATACAAAATATGTACAAAACCGCCATGTAGGCATACAACAAAGGGCTTTGGAATAAAAATTCATTGCTCTCCATGCTCTGGAAATAAATTATTTCTGTAGACACCAAAATCTGGTCTAAGCCTGCAACTTCAATATTCTTCATAATTCATATTTCTATGGTCATGATTAAATAATGTCAATTATTTAATTATTTTTTAAAAGTATTCATTTCATCTATTAATTAAATAATCTTAATTATTTAATAATTAATTCACACTTTTCTTTATTCTATCTGATTAATTAAATAAATGCTTTTTATCTAATTATGTTACTAATTAACCTTATCCTTCTTGTCAAATTAAATAAATTCTTAATTAATTTACCCTTTATCATATGTCAACTATAATTAAATGAATTCTTTATTTATTTAATTATTCATTAAACCCCTTTATCACTTAATTAAATAAATTTTATTTATTTAATTATTCTTCAAATATTAAATCTTGAATTAAATGAATTATTTAATTCATAAAATCTATTTTAACCCATTCAGATTCTATATTTAGATAATTGTGTAAGTTATCTAAGTATTCACTTTGACTCAACTTGAGATCTATTTAAATCAGTCAATTAACTCTTGATTTAATGTCTGAGTTGCTTTCTTGAGTAATCTCTTTGTCATATCATTTAGTCATCTAGTTCTAACTTGTTTGCGTGTACATGCATATTAATTATCTTTATTTAATTAATTAAATCTTGTGTGTGTGTTCGAATAGAGTGTTGCTTTAATCCTATCTTTATCTTTGTCATGCAAAGATAATTCTTCTGTTTTCAAATACCAAACTCGAAGATTAAATCATAATTTAATCTTTATCTCTATTCTTAGTTTTTATCACTTATGTCAATACTAACAATTATCTCAATGTATGTCCAATATTTTAATCTAAATCATCTGTCTATCTTTCAATCCTGGCCTACCATTCGAATGATCAATTTTCTATAAATTGATCTTTTTTTCATCATTTTACCTCTCCCAAAATCTTATGAATTTTGGAAGCATATCTATTATTTTAATCTTCGATGTTTTTCTAAATCACTATCACAGGCTATACTTGCACAAGAGAGATCTGAGGGCAATTATAATACAACAAAAAAATGGAGAAGGTTAATCGAGGTTATACATGGAATTACGAAGATATTGCGTGTGATTGTTTAGTTTATTTATGTTTTAGCTTTCCTTTGTTTGATGTTGTTTAACTTAGATTGCATTAGATCTTTGATAGCATTGAGTGTTTGCTTTTGACCTTTCTTTTGTATTTCTTGGATGTTACATTTGGTGAACCGGACGTGAAGACACCATCTTCATGTATCCATAGACTTTTATTCAATTTTTGTAGGTTTTTGTATGGAACGACACATCTGTTTGACGAAATGATGCAACTAACATTCAGAGACGCATTTGCTTGACGAAATGATACAATTAACATACTAGACCGCAACTAATAACAAAAATGACGCATCTGAAAAATCATTATGCATCTATTATTTTCGAAGCCGCAATTAACTGGTAAAATCCTGTGATGCATTTGATGAAGAAAATGACGCACCCGACTAGTAAATTTTTAGGTTTAAATTTTCAATTTATAGCCTTTTTTTTTGTTTTTATTTTCACTAATCTTCTACTTTTAGCATATGTCCTGAGGATTTAACAAAGTTTTTGTAGATTGATAGTTGAAGACCAATATCAAAACTACTAATAAATATTTATGTCGAATACATGTCGAAGACCATAGTTAATTTTTTTTTAAAACAAATTGTTTGGTAGTGTAGCAAATCTTTCATTTGGATTAAAATTAACAAGTTTCTACTGTGTTTGGTGCAAAAGCACAATTTTTTTATTACCCTCACGATTCGGTATATCAAAGTATCCTCTCTCCTTGCACCTCTATGTGATCCTTGGTGTAAGAGAAATGGTTACTAACTCTAGAAATTGGGCCTATCTTGGTGGGAAAAAGTACTCACCTCAGGACGACTTAGATCAGTAGCACCCTGAACCCGAGGGACTTCTAGCTGGAATATAAAACTGGATTCTTGGGGAAATCCCAACAAATCATGCATATGGTTTTGATGAGATGGATTTGAAAGGGGAATCTCACTGCATAGATCATGTCCTACGAACAGAATGCCCAAATTAAACACCTTTGTTTGTAGTGTCCAAAATCCTTCTATTTACTAGTACAACAAGTCGGACCCCCATCTCACGTCTTTACTGTTCATGTGTAGAGATGAAAGTATGCCATGGGATGTTCATGGGTACTGTAGCTTGGCTGCCCTGAATGACATTAATGAGCCGTGGAGGGGAGCTAGTGGGCTCAAGCTACTAGTCGTTCGCCTTGAATAAACATAGTTGGGGAAACCCAAGTGAGAATTTAGTAAATACTGTCCTGCATAGCCTAGGATGTGCTTGTTTGTTGTCAATTTAAACATTCTTTGAGTCAAAAATCAAACTAAAAACACTTGTCTTATGATTATCTTTGTTTACCAAAACTTGATCACAAAACATAGTCAGTTTATCTCATAATTCATTAGAAAATTGCAACTGTCAAACAGAGTCATAACTATTCACCAGAAAGTCACAATTGATCTTTAAAGTCGCATTTGTTAGTATAGCTCCCATCTGTTTAATTTAGAGTCGAATCTATTTTAACCTGAGTCACATCTATCAAAAAAACTCGCATCTATGTCATATTACACTGCATTTGATAACTTAGTTGCATTTTTCAGAACCCCTGTTACTAGAAAACCACAATTGCTACCTTTTGTGACACATCTAACTAGGTGAGTCGCATCTACAGTCTGGAATGACACATTTTTCACTATCACAGAAATAACCTTCTTTTATTAAGAACAATCACTATTTAGAAAACCTGCATCTATTACAGTCTGAGTCACAATTGCCATCATGACTTGCATCTGTTAGAAACTACACCACAATTGTTTGATACCAAATATTGAACTTCACCAGAAACTCACAACTAATTACCAAAAAACCACAACTATGAAACATAACCACATCTGTGAAATTCTACGACACATCTGCCTAAGTATTAGAAAACCAAAATTTACAGTCACATTCCAGTCGACACAGTCATACCAGTTTTTGATCTGTCTTTTCACAGTAGTCCTTGAACATAAACCTGAAATGATTTGCTCAATTTTGCATCCTTTAGGTATCATTTAGTCATAACTATAGTTGTCCTAATTCTGAGTTTTAGTTTCATCTTAGAGTACATATTACCTTTAGATCAAACTTCTAGGAAGGTCACTTTTACAAACTTTAGAATAGGTCCACTTTCTACACTTTGAAAAAACTATAGCATAAATGAAATATATCATTGAACCTAGTCACATCATCATATCTTTTGTCCTACAATGAGTCCTCCCAACTCATCAGTCTAGTTAGGGAGCTCACCTTATCTGTGGTCCTTGTCCTACATAATTTCCTTGAAATAACTAAATTGACACTTTGGTTAGACTTTAGGTAGTTGGTAACCTCATCTTAGGCTCACAAAATTGATTACCTTATAAGCTTGCTTAGATTTTGAGTATTTAGATACGGTCATCCTAGACTAGCATCATATTAAACATACCTTAGTCACATGGAAAATACCAAAAATATAGTTGCATACATTCCTTATTTGCATCCAAAAAATCCCAAAAATATAGACTAGAGTCATACTATCCAGACATAGTTTTGCATTCCTTTCATATTGAGCTTATCTTACATGGTTAAAACTAGGTCTAAGAGAAAAGAGAGAGAAAAGATGTTGAACCCAAATGAATTCATCAATCCATTCTCGACAAGACCTTACAAGACTTTATTAGACAAATTCACCACTAAAGACACTCAAGGACACATTAGAGTAGAAGACATAGAGGTTGTTGCAAAAGACCCTAAGTTTTCCTCTTTTGTAGATGAGTACCTAGCAAACGATCATCAATGATGCTTAGCCAAATTGTTAGTTGAAGGTGATACCTTACCTAGAGGATTTGATATTATCACCTTACAAACTCAACCTACACAAGCGAAAAACACAATGACTGCTAGTACCACTATACCTCAGGTAAATACAACCATATGATTTGGTATACCTACATAAAGTACGATAGTCCATATGTCTCCATTTGGTACATCTAGCATGGCATCGGGATTTAATTTCACTATAGGGGAATCATCATCCACTCCCTTCAGTCCTCTTGTTGGGAAAAAAATAACTAAAACATTAGCTCCTACACCAAATTTCAGTGTCCCTGGTACCATACCATAGACAACAACTATACCTAGTGTCCATGTCACTAGTACTATAGCATAGATTGCATAGACAGGAGGCATACCCTCTTTCCAACATCATAGTCAAAACCCATTTTCATATACTCCAAATTAGAATCCATTCTCAAACATTACAAGTCAAAACCCATTTTCATAGACTTCGAATCAAAATCCATTCTCACAGATTCCAAGTCAGAATCCATTCACACAAATTTTGAATCAACACACATTCACCAACATTCAATCAAAACCCGTCATGAGACATTGGATTTTAGAATACGTACATAGATCCAAATAATCCAACTACCACATCATTAACTCAAGTCGACATAATGCAGACACAAATGCATGCACTCCAAACACAAATGGATAACATGGTTGTGTCAACTAAGAAATCCTTTTTAGCAAAATATTTGTTCCCCTTTCCCTTTGATAAATCATTGTACATGACCCCTTTCCCTCATGGGTATGTCATACTAAATCTGCCCAAGTACAATGGAAAACACAATCCGATAAAACACATAAGGGAATTTTTGACCATGTGCATTGATGTTGGCTATGACCCTACTTATCTTATGAGACTATTTCCAAGAAGTCTTATAGGAATTTCACTTGAGTGGTTTTCCGGTCTAAACTATGGCATAAAATCATGGGGCGAACTGGTTGAGAAAATCATTGAGCAATTCTTCTTTAACATAGACCACTAGATAAATATAGCAACCTTGTGTCACACAACACAAGATGAAGGAGAGACTTTCATCACTTTCTTCCAGAGATGGAGGACTATAGCTAGCCAATGTCCCATCGAGATACCTACAAAACAAAAAGTCACTATGTTCTAAGAAAACCTTAATGCAAAACTAAGGAGTAACTTAAGGGTACATTGTTGCACATCCTTTTCAGAACTAGTGGGAAAATGGGTTATAATAGAAAAGGATCTCATTGAAAAAGGAAAACTTAAGGCACCGACATCCAACATAAATCCAATAGGGAAAAACACCCCCAATGATAGAAATAGATTTTGGTCTCAGAAAAAAAAGTTACCAATGATGGGGTGGTTGATGCTAAGACCTTACAATCAAGACCAATCATTACACTATGAGGACATAAACCCTCTTCCAACACACTTAACACTGTCAATCAACCTCCCAACATGGTCCAAAATACTCAACGTCTGCAACAACAAAGGAGGTTTTAGAAACATGAGTTCACTCCCTTAGGGGAACCCATCGAGTCAATATTCAAACAACTGTTGCAACACAATCTTATACAGCTTCAAGAACCAAGACAATATGATCCAGGACAATTTAAACCAGTTTAGTGGGATAACAATGCCTTTTGTGATTATTATAGAACTAAGGGACATAACCTACAAAATTGTCAAAAATTGAAAAATATCATACAAGATCTTATTGAGAAGAGAATAATTGAAGTTAGTGAACAAAAACAACAGTCATCAAACACTGATCACAAAGTCTTTTTTGATCCACTACATGACCATGGGAAAGGAAATGTCCCTAGTCTGAGTAACAAAAACCAATTTATGTCAGCCAACTATGCAAATTTCAAGCATTATTATAATAGTGGCAAAAACATTAATCACCTTCGCACCGCCGATGAGAATATCAATACCATTACCATCAATACAACTTCCAAGTATCCTATCAACACTCATCGTACTAAGATCACTATCCAAGGTCCTCCATCACAACAAACATCACAAACTTCCAAGTTGCAGTATAACTTGATCAATTGGAGAAGACCCCAACCCAAATCTCCATCTTGGAACTATTACGTATCTCCCCTGAGAATCAATCCATTTTAGACAAATATTTACAAAGCACCACTGTCCCTAATGATCTAGATGAAAATAATTTCCATGAAATGGTAGGCTACTTGACCAATAATCATCATCCCATGTTCTTCGAACAAGACTACGCAACTTAAAAGAGAAATCATAACAACCCTTTACATCTTGAAGTCCTTGTTGACAACACCAAAGTTAGATAAGTTTTGGTAGATAGAGGAGAAGGGTTAAATTTGTGCACTTTAAAACTAATTAAGGTATTAGGTTTCTCATAAGCATGTGTAGAAACAACCAAAAGTATTGTCATTAAGGCTTATGATGATGAGGAACAAAAATCAAAGGGGGTGGTAACACTTCCTATTAGAATTGGTCCTGCAGTAATGGAGACAAAATTCCAGGTCTTGGATCTCACCCCTCCATACAACCTTCCGCAAGGTAGACCATTGATTCATTCCATGAAGGAAGTCCCTTCCACATATCATGAATGTCTCAAATTCCCTTACGATGGAACTAAAATAACAATATATGGTGACCCAGATCCATTCCAATATTGCACCAATCTAAAAGAGATACCCCAACGCCAAGTTCCAGTAAACCAAGAGGCTTCATCATCCAATTCATCTCACTATGTCAATCCATCCACTCTCACTAGAACATCCACTTCACCTTCATTTCCTACCACTCCTAAGGTTGAGATCTAAGACAAGGGTTGTGGAGAATATTACATGAAGACATCTTATTGTGTTATCCATTTGATTCCTCCTAAGTCATATGGTTTACCTACACCAGATAGGAGACAATCTATGGTCACTATACACATTCCTCCCATAACAACTTTCACTAAATGGGGAGAATTAAGTAAAGAAGTCATAAATACAGAAGATGTCACCTCCTAGTTGTATAGAGAAGATAATGAAGAACCTCTCTCACTTGCTCACATTCCTATAGATCAATATGGAAAAGGTTTCACAATCATGCAGAGCAAGGGATATAATGGACATAGTGGCTTATGCTTACATCAAGATGGGATAACTGAACCAATCTTTGTTTCTTAGTGGCCAAAAGTCTTAGGTCTTGGGTTTCAACTGATTTACATCGGTGTTCCTAGTACCACATCACCCTTAATCAAGGAAATAAGTGTTTCAGACGATATTGAGACATCTCACGAACCATCTAACCAACACTACTATGACTCCCCCAACTCAAAAAAATATGAGTGGGATTCCCTATCCTCCACCTCTTCCATGAACCTTGAAAAGCTATTTGGAGAACTTGACTTAATGTTGAAATCCTCACCAAATTGATTGAATTCCTATCCACCAAAGAATATGACAAAAGAGGAATGGTTTAAACATTACTATCAGGAATCTATTGATCCTATCTCTTAGAAACCTGATACATCTATTTTAGATAACCAAACCTTGGCATTAGGCCCACCTCTCAATCCACCCAGATCTAAACCAAAGAGAAAAAAGGACTTAGTACAAAAATTTTGTGACCATATGAACAACTCAGTCGTTAACTTGACCCCCTTGAACTTTGACAACTTTGATGATGACATGCCTTTACTTTATCCCCAACTCATTGATCGAGACCAACAAGACACACCCGTCTTAGACATTTTTTAGGATGATGAAGCAATTGCTAAGTTCCTGGGACTAAGAGAAGGCATAAATAGTGGTGATCACAAGGCTAGTTTTACCATTGACTTTGACAAAAAAACATATTTTGGGGAATTTGTTGAACCCTCTAGTTGTAAAAATGAGAAAAATAATAAAAAAGACAAAAAAGATGAGTCTCTAGGTGAAAATTGAAAGGCGCCTCTAGACAATGAAAAAGAAAAAATAAAGGACACATCTAAAGGTGAAAACCTCTCAAAGGCATCTAAGGATGGAGGTTTGAAAATTCTCCCCTTTGCATAGGAAAATTCACCCATGCTTGTTGAAGAATCAGTAGAAGTCAGCATAGGCACAAAAGAGAATCCTCAACTAGTTTATTTTGTAGCATCATTGACAAAAGAAGAGCAGCTAGAATTCCACAACTTCTTTACATAGAGACAAATAAATTTTTCTTGGTCATGTGCAGACATGCTTGGGTTGGATCTCGAACTTGTTCTACATCACTTTCCCTTAGAACGAGGTGTAAAATCAGCGAAATGGAAATTGAGGAAAATGCACCCATAGATTGCTTTACTAGTCAAGGCAGAACTCAAGAAACGGTTAGACATTGGTTTCATTAGATCAATCAACTATGCAGATTGTATTTCCAATATTGTACTAGTCACTAAACCAATAGAAGGCATTTGCATCTACACAGATTTCAAAGAGATCAACAAGGATTTCCCTAAGGATGACTTCCCTCTACCTAACATTGACATGATAGTAGACATGATAGCAGGGTATGAGATGTTGTCCCTTATGGATGGATTTTCAGGGTATAATCAGATTAGAATTGCAACTGAAGGCCAACCTAAAACAACTTTCACATGTTCTTGGGGAACGTATTGCTGGAATGTTATGCCCTTCAGACTCAAGAACATTAGAGCAACCTATCAGTGTTCCATGACCACTATTTTTCACGATCTTGTACACACTCTTATGGAGGATTATGTCGATGAACTTATAGTTAAAACCAATACAAGGGAAGAACATTTAAAGGTTTTAGACAAGATATTTCAAAGGCTAGAGAAGTATAAAGTGAGACTCAATCCCAAGAAATGTGTGTTTGGAGTAAAATCAGGAAAGCTTTTAGGATATATCATTTCCAGACGAGGCATTGAAGTGAATCCAGCCAAGGTAAGAGAAATCATAGACATGCCTCCACCAACTAATCTCAGTCAACTAAGGACATTAGAAGGGAGACTGCAATCCATTAGAATATTTATAATGCAGTTAGCAGATAAGACACATCCTTTCCAACATTTACTTAAGAAAGGGGTACCCTTTGCATGGACAATTAGGTGTGAAGAGGCTTTTCAACTGATCAAAGAATATCTACTCACACCACTAGTCTTAATGCCACCTTTTGAAGGATGACCATTGATTCTTTATATTTCAGCAACCCATTCATCACTCAGAGCATTGCTTGCATAGAATGACGATGGTGGTCATGAAAGGGCAATATACTATATTAGTCAAACTTTGGTAGGTTATGAGCTCAACTATAGTACCATTGAACGTGCCTATCTTGCAGTAGTATTTACTACTCAAAAACTAAGGCAATATATGTTAAACCATCAAATAATGTTGATTTCCAAAATAGATCCTCTGAAATATCTTCTAACCAAAGCAACATTAACAGGGCAACTGGCCAAATGGGTTATGATACTTAGTGAGTATGATATCCAATATGTAGAGAGAAAGGATATTAAAGGAAAAGTCATTGTTGATCATTTAGCTGATGCACCAATACAAGCCGATCACCCATTACTTGTAGACTTTCTTGATGAGTTTATATTCACAATTGACACAAACACAACATGGAAACTATACTTTGATGGCTCACATACAAATCATGGCTTAGGGGCTGGTATACTATTTATCACACCATAGGGTGATTCCATCCCTAATTCATTCAGGATTGCATTTCCATGTACCAATAACATAGCAGAGTATGAAGCTCTAGTGATAGGGTTACGCATGGTAGTCAAGTGGAAAATTAAGAACCTATAGGTATATGGCGATTCTCAACTAGTCATCAAATAGGTAAATGATGATTATGAGACTACGGATGAGAAGCTTGCTCCATACAAATGCATAGAAGATAGTTTTAAGGAGTACTTTGACAAGGTCAAATTTCATCAAATACCTCATGTTCTAAACAAGGCAGCATACACTATGACTATAATTGCATCACTTTTAGACATTCCTAGCAATGTGCTTAAGTTTGAGTTCTTGGTAGAACAACTTTTGGTCCCAACCTATGATATCCTAGATTCTGAGATGGCATGTGACATTGTTGGTCCTAATTCCCCATGGTACAAAGAAATCTATGACTACCTTCATGCTGAAATCATACCCATTGGCCTTTCAAACAACCAACGTAGGACATTCCTTTGTAAGTCAGCCAAATACACCATTGTCGGAGACATCCTATATAGACGCACCTTAGATAATACCCTACTGAGATGTCTTGATTTTGATGAAGCACAAGCAACCTTGTGTGGGGTGTATGAGGGTATATGTGATTCCCATTCTAGCAGTCCTACCCTAGCTAAAAAGATTATGAGACTAGGTTACTATTGGCCTACCATGGAAAAAGACTCATATATCTTTGTAAATAAATGTCACCAATGTCAAGTACATGGAGACTTGATACATGCACTAGCATAGGAGCTCCATCCCATAACATCACCATGGCCCTTCGCCCAATGGGGACTCGACCTCATAGGTAAGATCCATCCCACATCATCCAATGGCCACAAGTTCATCATAACTACCACTGAGTATTTTAAGAAGTGGATTGAGGCTATTCCCATGACATACATCACTGACCCATAGATCTCTAAGTTTATCCTGAACTATATCATCTGTTGGTATGGTGTCCCTCAGTCCATAATCACAGATAATGGACGTTCATTCAAGAACCAAGAAGTCTGCCATCTTTGTGAAGAATTCCATATTCAACATCATTTTCCCACCCCATACTACCCACAGGGTAATAGCCAAGCAGAAGCATCTAACAAAAATATCATTAGAATCCTCAAAAAGACTGTCAATGATGTTGGCCATGATTGACATTTATAGCTTAATCCCGCCTTATGGGATTATCACACAAGTATCCGTACTCCCACTGGTGCCACTCCATATTCACTAGTATTTGGTTTTGAATCCATTATGCCTATTGAGGTTGAGATTCCTTCCTTGAGGGTATCCTTGAAAAGGCACATTGATGATGAAGAGTACCAAGTATCGAGACTCCATGAGCTAGAATTCCTAGATGAGTGATGGAAGAAGGCACTGGACCATTTCCAAGCATATTAGAATTGCCTTCGTTGTAGCTATAAAAGGAAGGTCTTGAACAAAAACTTTGACATTGGTGACCTGGTCTTAATGGAGAACCCAAAGAATCAAGCAAACAAAGAATGAAACTAGGAAATTTTGAACCTAACTGGTTAGGACCTTACATTGTCATAGAATCCTTTGAATCAGGAGAATATCAAATCTCTACTCTTGAAGGAGAACCATTGTCAGCACCCATCAATAGTCTTCATCTAAAGAAGTTCTATGCATAGCTTATGAGAGCCTTGTCTTAATTAGCAAAAATACAAAAAAATAAAAAAACATCATTACCTAGGTGAAAACCTAGCAAATAGGTGTCTTGGTAACATCAAAAAAATCAAAAAATCCAGAAAATAGCAAAGAAAATTATTTGTCCAATAGTGAAAACCACTCCGGTGGCGCTTTAGATAAGTACCACGGTGAAAACCTGGCAAATAGGCACCATGTGTAGTTGAATCTGCTCCTTTGTCTACTATTATTCTAATCTAACATCCCTGTACATAGTCCACTTACCTGTACATACTACCTATCCCTGTACATATATTTCTCTTCCATCACTTATACATACCATTCATAATAAGTGGTAGTCTTTCCCATAACTTGGAATGATTGACATCGAGTGCATTTCATATCCCCCATTTTATCCTATTCATAATAAATTGGTCTTATACTCGACTGGGGGAAAGCACTGAGCTATGCCATATTGGTTCAAACATTGGTTGTTTTGAAAACATAAAACCATAGAAAAAATCCAACAAAATCACAAAATGTCCTGAGAAAATACAAAAAAAAAAACATTCCAAAATTTCAAAAAGAAAAAAAAACATGTCGTCAAAAATCCAAAAAAAAAGTCAAAGTCAGTCGCACTTGTTGGTCTTTGTCATTTGTCTAACTATGTTGCCTCTATGACTAGACATATCCAAGGCCATTTTCTGATGTGCCCCTGAGGCATTAGGTTAGTCTATTTAGGTTTGTTTCTATAAAATCATGACTCAATCCATATGTCTATATGACAAGGTCATTGGTCATGTCGAACTATGAGGTCTTTGTGTGTATAACGTAGGCAAGGGTATCAATCGATGAGCCCTGAGGCCACACTAGGTTAGTCCATTAGGGTTCGTCACATTCACTATCACACATGTCTTCTACTTGTAGTCAGTCTTGTCAGTCAAAGTGAAATCAAACTATGAGGTCTCTACGTGTATAACATAGGCAAGGCCATCAAGTGATGAGCCCCCAAGGCCACACTAGGTCAGTCCTTTAGGGTTCGTCATCACACGTAGTTAATTGTCAGCACATTATATCAAGTCATGCATCAATCTGGTGAAAAATTCAACAATGTCTCTAAGTAAAATCAAAAAAATTGCCAAAGCAACAACCAAAATAGATCAACTTATGTCTGCTACAGTATGTATCCTCCTAGAAACAAACATGATCAAAAAAATCAACCTGTGTCTTATTGAGGATGAGTTCTTCCTAAATACTGATATCAACAAAAAAATTTGTCTTATATAGGATGAGTCCTTCCTGCATATCAACATTGTCAAACAATCAACATAGCCTTACACAGGTTATCACATCAATGGCATCAGACTCAACATCTTATATGATACATGTCTTTCTAAAACTAGGATTTTGTCATGCCTTATACAGATAGTCATAACATTGAAACCAAACTCAAAGTCTTATCTAGTATGTGTATCTCCTGAAACCAGGCTTTATCAATCAATCCTTTTATCAATCAATCCTTTTATCAATCAAAACAAATCAAACAAACAGATCAAGTTTTGGAAAATATTTTACTAGCTTTTGACTTTATGGCTTATTTATCTTGTCATTTCATTTTACTATGTTACTAGCTTTCTCAAGGATGTCCCATGAAGGATTTAGAGAAGCAACAATGTATCACAATTCTATTTTCTTTGACTAATTTATGTTGACTATCTTTTATTTTATGATTGGAATCCTATTACTAGCTTTCTCAAGGATGTCCCATGAAGGATTTAGAGAAGCAATGATATATCATAATTCTATTTTCTTTGACTGTTGTCTATCAACTGTCTTTTAAATTTGGTTTTGAGTCATGTTACTATTTTCCTCAAGGATTTCCCATGAAGGATTTAGAGGAGAGATGACATATCATGACTTGTCTTTTATTTTGTTTGTTGTTTGTGGTTTGTCTTGACAAAAAGACTGGGGCAACTTCTACCTTTAGTATGAGTTAGTGACAATCCTTTTCTGTGGCTATCTATTGTTGGCAAGTGGATTACTTTGCACACCTTGATCTATGTCATATCAATGTGCTTTTCTCCATTTGTATTAGTCCCTCCCAATGATGATAAAGTGCAATGCTTTTAAGTAATACATTGAAACATCGAAATTTGTTAATACTAACATCCATCTCATTTCTTTTATTATTTCTAAATCTTTCTTTCTGCACTAGCAATTCTTCTTTCTTGCATTATGACGGAATCCTGTGACACAAAAAATATAATGCATCCTGCATATGCAATCATGTTAGAAATATCATTTCCAAATCATACATCATCATCATACATACATCTTGCATTTGAAATATACAACCATATAGGCACTTATCAAATCTAGGAAATCATGGCATAATAGACATTCATCATCATAAATTACATATCATAAGCATTATGGATGTACATAACAAATGTAAATACATGCATCACATTACATCCATCATCAAATGTATAACATCACATATAGAAAGCATTGTACATATAACATCATATGGCATCTCATAATCATAAATTGCACACATAGAATCAACATCACATCATAGGCTACATAAACACATCATAAATTAAATATGATCATCCATCACATAGGCATCTCATATAAACATAACATGTATAAATAAATGACTGCATATCATGAGAATCACCCCCAAAATCATATATATATATATATATATTGCTCAAAAGTTTCACATCACAATGTCATAATGTATCAACAAATATAGAAGCTCACAAGCTATAAGATCATGATACAATGTCTCAATACATATCAATAAATGTCCCTATCCAAAACTATCACTGCTCCCATGACTAAAGTGTGTAGAAGAATGATGTCGGGATCCTGATGACCTATGTCCTAAAGGCAACTTGTCATATGGTCCAGATCTATGAGGCCCCTCAACCCACTCTGTAGTCATTTCCCTAGTGTGGGTCCTGGTCTAGGACCTACCGCTATATGCCCTTTGAGAAACTAGGAGCCCGTCTCTCTGGAGGAACCTCTGCCTCATATAAATCTCTATAATAAGAAGCCCTCTCACTAGATTTGACTAGATCTCAAGCAAATGCATCTACTGGCCCACTACAAAGAGCTCTAGTATCTATAAACCACTGCTCAGTCTCCTATCTTTGAGCTATGGATTGATCCCTGTCCATATAGGCTATGTACCTCTCCATCCATAGAACATCTCACTTGGACATCAAAACCCTCATCTGCTCCTCCAAAGATGCAAGCTGAGCATGAAGTGTAGCAATATCAGGATCAACTTCCCTTGTATCATCCCGTCTCACCCTCTCCAAACCATCATCATCATCCTCTAAATCCTCCAAAATCATGCCTTAGACCTCACGCTCATCATCATCCTCCTCCTCATCATCATCCTAAAAGACACCAAGCAAACCTAGGGCATCAATCTCAGCCTCCTGTTTGCTTGCCTCCTCCTCTACATGATCCTCTGGAATGTCCTCCTCTATGGCATGCTCCTCCCCAACAACTACAACATGAACTTGATCCTTGCCAATCTCAACATGCACCTCCTCCTCACCTCTACCAATATCTAGCATCTGCACATCCTCCTCCTCCCATACCTCCTCACGGATAGGTGATAAAGGTGGACCTCGTCCCCTCCATCCATGCCTCCCTTTCCCACCACCTTGTCAACCACCTCCACGACCATATCCATCACGCCACAACCACCTCCACCTCTCTGACCTCTGCCTCTTCCATGCTTGTCGCACGGTCTTGTCCCTTGCCGCTCTATCGGTGCATCCTAAACTGGGTCTGTAAGGGGAATCATCTTGTGAATGGCTAACCACTTATTATATGCCTCGGTGGTACTTGGATCTACCAAACCATCTCTCCATCCCCACTGCACTGCCTGTAATGCATCAATATCTACCTTAGCAGTGTCCACTAGTATCTCTGCACCCTAGAGTGTAACCTCCCTAGAAGATCTCACAAACTCTACTCGTCCTCTAGGCTCATCCTGAACCTCTCTAAACTGCCATAGAACATGATCTAGAAAATGCCTCTATATAATATGCACATGCAAAATAGTCTGCCCAATAAAATACTTTTTCTAACAAAAATATGGCAAATGATCATCCTTGTCTGACCACTCTGGACAACCCAAGTATGGTCTTCGTGTGAACTATACCATGGTATCAAGAGCATGTCTAAAATATCTAGTATCTCCCATATGGTGCTGAGTATTATCCCTCGCATAATAGAATGCATAGGGTGCTCCATGTTGCACATCAACTATAACTGGTAGACGAAATATAGCATTGTGTTCCCACATCCATACCATTGGGAGCGTGGTACCACAACTCATAGACTGTGCCTCTCAATAGGCTATATCATGCAAATGAAAATATAACATGGCAAGAAGACAAAGGCCCCAAGCACACACCTCCTGATTCTCTAACATACCTACCAACATCTCTCCCCATCCCACAGGAAATCCATGACCTCGATGGCTAGGGAGGACTATACCATCTATCAATGTACACAATAGACAATCTAACTACCTATCTCATAATGGTCAATACCTAACTATCTAATATCCTCGTGAGGATAATATCTACACATCTTAGATAATCCTCTATGAGTATCATGCATCACCCTAGTGCCTCTTATCGACAATCTGAGAATCATGTATACATCCTCTAAAGTAATTATCGCCTCTCTAGTAGGCAGGTGAAACGAAGATGTCTCTGAGTGCCACTGCTCACATAAAGTTGTCAGTAGCCCATGGTTTGCCTGAATAATGGGAATGTATGTCACATGGAGGAGACCCAAATGCCTTAAAAATCATTTCTCCACACTCCGCAAACTATCCCAGAAGAGAAAAGTCAATGGTCTTGGCTCTTGCGTATAAATAGGGTCCAAAACAACCTGCAATGGCATTATACATGTCTCATGTTAGAATCAATCACCTATCCTAATGCATAGTGACAAAATCAAATGCGTCAATATTTTGCTAATGTGTTATTCCTTTGCAATTACATTACAGGAAACCAAATTCGTCATTTTATTTTTCAAATGTGTCATAAAATGTCACATGTGTCATTTTAAATCACAACTGTGTATAGAAATATCAAATACAAGTCAAAATCAAATGTGCCTCTTTACATCTGCGCTAGAAAACATCTAACCTAAATGCAGATGCGTTGATTAAATGCAAATGTGTTGAAACATTTTTCAAATGCTTGACAAAAATCTCCATGTGTCTATGCTAAATGAAAATGCGTAACTATTTCTCATATGCATAGAAAGAAAAAAATGCGTAGAACTTTTAAACACCTACGCTAAGCATCATACATGATTTTACAAATGCATTGATCCACATGCAAATGTGTTAATCACACATTCACATGCGGATTTTCAATAAAGTGACGCATGAAAAAAATTAAAATTAAACGCATAAAAAAGCGCAAAAATCAAAAATTCAAATGTGGAGATCTAGGTACATACTAGGGGGTCCACGTCAACTAGTCGTCTGAAGGTACAAATCCTATACGCCCGATGGTGGGTGTGTGGAATAGGTGACATCTTCGATGAGAATGCAAAGCAAAAATCTCAAATTTCAAAGCTATGTGGGTAAAAATGACTTGGTTTTTACCCCATTTTCTATTTATACCTAGGGTTTTGGTGGCATTTCTTGTAACTGGCTATGTAAACTTCCAACTTCAATCGACCCGTACCCTTCCCTAACACTTCAAATTCAATTCCATCAACTCCACTGCATTTCTGGCTATCAAATTGAATAATCGAGACTATTTCCAAAAAAAAAAAAAAAAAATTTAAAATTTGTCAATTTTCTTGAGAGGGCATACCTTCACCTGCTTTACATCGGGGCATGACTGGGGCATATTTTTGATCGATTTTGTTTGACACAATGCCAAAATGACATTGTATCAAAGAGGGGCAAATGTAGACACTGAAATCTGGTCTAATCTTGTGACTTCAATATTCTTCATAATTCGTATTTCTATGGTCATGATTAAATAATGTCAATTATTTAATTATTTTCTAAAAGTCTTCATTTCATCTATTAATTAAATAATCTTAATTATTTAATTAATTCACACTTTTCTTTATTCTATCTGATTAATTAAATAATTTTTTTATATTTAATTATGTTACTAATTAGCCTTATCCTTCTTGTCAAATTAAATAAATTCTTATTTAATTACCCTTTATCATATGTCAACTATAATTAAATGAATTCTTTATTTATTTAATTATTCATTAAACCCCTTTATCACTTAATTAAATAAATCTTATTTATTTAATTATTCTTCAAATATCAAATCTTGAATTAATTGAATTATTTAATTCATAAAAATCTATTTTAACCCATTCTTCTATATTTAGATAATTGTGTAAGGTATCTAAGTATTCACTTTGACTTGACTCAAGATCTATTTAAATCAGTCAGTTAACTCTTGATTTAATGTCTGAGTTGCTTTCTCGAGTAATCTCTTTGTCATATCATTTAGTCACCTAGTTCTAACTCGTTTGCATGTACATGCGTATTAATTATCTTTATTTAATTAATTAAATCTTGTGCGTGTGTTTGAATAGAGTGTTGCTTTAATCCTATCTTTATCTTTTTCATGCAAATATAATTCTTCTATTTTTGAATACCAAACTCAAAGATTAAATCATAATTTAATCTTTATCTATATTCTTAGTTTTTATCACTCATGTTAGTACTAACATTTATCTCAATGCATGTCCAATCTTTTAATCTGAATCATTTTTCTATCTTTCGATCCTGGCTTGTCATTTGAATGATCAATTTTGTATAAATTGATCTTTCTTTCATCATTTTACCTCTCCTGAAATCTTATGACTTTTGGAAGCATATCTATTATTTGAATCTTCGATGTTTTTCTAAATAACTATCACAGGCTATACTTGCACAAGAGAAATCTTAGGGAAATTATACTACAATGGAAAAATGGAGAAGGGAAATCGAGGTTATATATGGAATTACATAGATATTGGGTGATATTTTTTAGTTTATTTATGTTTTAGCTTTCCTTTATTCTCTGTTGTTTAACTTAGATTGCATTAGAGCTTTGATAGCATTGAGTGTTTTCTTTTGGCCTTTCTTTTGTATTTCTTGGATGTTACAATTTCCCTTTGATTGTCGATCAGATGGTGATAGGTCTATCACTCATTTATGCTACGCTCAAGGAGTGCTCCTACTACTTCTCCTAGTGTTTAGTTCATGGTGAAGTTTTAACTATTACAATAAGAAGTAAATACGTTAATATATAGAAATTATATTATAAAAAATGATATATTTAACAAAATAATCACTTGCCACCATCTCATGATCACTCTCCATGAGGGAAATATTCACATGCCCATGTTGAGGCATGCTCAAGCCCTATATAAACCATCCAAATAGAAATTAAACTACGAATCAATAATGGTTTTATTTTTCACTAACTAACATCTATAACAATGAATATAAATTGAAATTTACTAATTTGCCTCATACCTCCCTTGTCAGAGCCATCGAGGATTGTATTGTAGATGAAAAAATGATCTCCATTTCCCTTGTCACATTCAGAGGTGTTTCAACTTGCAGCATCTGAAAATAAAACAACAAATTATTCAATCACAAAAACTACAATAGTGATCCATGTCATGACTTATAATGTATGAGATAATGAATTTTTTTTTAGTACTTATTAAACTATATATTTATGATTAACATGCTTACTATTTTCCCTATCCATATCTTGTTTGAAAGGACATGTTTTTTAGGTTTTTACCCATAGCAGCAAGTCGGTGAACCATTTGATCAAATGCTTTCATAAACATGTATGATAACTATGGTGGCATAAAGAAGGTAGTGAACTGTTTGAAAAAATGCCTCAAAGAAATGGGTTCTCATGGTGATGGAATGCCATTATAAACAAATGTACATCATGGCATTCCATCACCATAAGAATGTATTTCTTTCAGGAATTTTTTTAGAAAGTTCATTGCCTTCTCTATGGTATTATTCCTTACTATTATGCTTTGATGGATATTTTTCCAAGCATCCATAGTTTGTTGGAAAGCACTTATTTTACGATTTTAGCCATAGCAGCAAGGAAGTGAGTAGTTTGATAAAATGCTTTGGTACATATGTATGGAAAATGTGGTATCATAGAAAAGGTGGTGAGTTGTTTGAAGAAATTCCTCGAAGAAATGTGGTCTCATGGTGATGGAATGGAATTCCATCACCATGAGACTGAATTTCTTCGAGGCATTTTTTCAAACTACTAACTGCCTTGTCTATGCTATTGCTTACTATTATGCTTTGATATATTTTTTCTAAGCATCCATAGTTTGTCGTGCAGGTGCACCTTTCTAAGCACATGCCTCCATGAAAAGCAAAAAGTAAAAATTGAACTGTTTGAAAAGATGTTGAGCTGTAAAAATGGTCTCATGGAATGCCATGACAAGCAAATGCAATTGGAAGCTGCTCCTAGACTTATTACTTATGCTATGTGAGGTAATTGCATCACTGTTTATGTTGACTTTCTAAACAACTATATTGTAGTTGAAATTTTGTCATCTATCAACATCTAGTTATTAGTTATGGAATGTGAAGTAATGCTTTGAGTTCGAATGATGTGCAATGCAATGTATTCAATGATATGAATATAAACTACACAAATCTATTAACTATAATTCATTAGTTAAACTCTTTATTTTATTACCTACGTCTAGGTTTGAGTAAATCCACTGGTAGTGGGAGGTGTTCCCTTGAAACCTCCAATATTAGCCTGTTCAACACCTAAAATCACATATTAAAATACCATTCATAAAACAATTCTATTAACATGTAATAAATTTATAATTGTTTACTAGTTACATACCCCATCAATAGGTGTACTGCAGAAATAAGTAGATGTAGGGCTGGTGTATCCAGTCTAGTCAACACTGTGACCCTACAATTTTATTAAAATCATAAAACTAAATTAGTTAATCTTGCATTTCAAAATCAAAATTTAATAAATTAAATTCAATGAACATGTTAAATTTTACCTAACTATCAATGCCATACACCTCATGCAAAATGTTAGCTTCCCTCTCCATCTCCATAGTTGCATACAAATCCTACGTAGTAGCCTCCTGAGTGTCGATGGGGTCATATGAACAAGTCACCCCACAAGATTGACACACATGGGTTCGAAGGCCACCACTCAAAGACTCCCATGGATTGCATTGTAGAATAGGGCTAGTATGATGGATGACACTCTGGGTCAAAGTGTTGATCACCTACAATGTCTCTATGTCGACACTCTCCTTTGCGATGGAAGACATAACAATGTGCTCACAAGGTGGCCTAGCGAGATCTCATCTCCCTTGCCATGTAGAATCCAGTTGTACATCGGGTCTATCCTAATCCAACCCCCCACCTCTCCCCTAGAAGTCGCTCATATCAAAATTATTTGGGATTTTTTTCAATATGAACTCACTGTATAGTTTCCTAAGAAAATTCTACGAGACTTCACAATTGTTTCACGGTGGGTAATCAAAGACCATGTACCACCTATCATAAAAATAGTTCCCAATCTATTGGTGGTGGAACCAATGAATAGGAAACCTCTTCACATTGAGGGTAAGATTTTGATTTGTGAGTGGGTTAATGAATAATGAGCACAAATCACCTTTTGTAATTTTTAAATCCTTTAAATCTTTATATGATAGTTTATCCGCATAATAAGCCCTAGATGCTTGCCTCCTATCTTGCCATCTAGTTATTTTTTTGCTAATTGAATCTACATTTTTTAACATATCTTTCAATGAACTTGCTAGAGTCATTATTTCTATGGTTGAACCATTTGGATCAATCAACCTATTGATTAAAACCTCAATTTTTATTTTTATTGTTCTCAATTTCACTCATTAAATTTTTTTGAGTGCTAGGAGGGTGTTGAGTGATTGGTGGAGGTTGTTGTTGAGGTTGATTTTCTTGTTGAGGATTTTATTCTTAAGGATTTGGTCGCTCGTCTTGTTGAGGATTTTGAGGGTTTTTAGGTTGATTTGCATTTCCTCAAAATTCAAAAAAAAAAATCAAATGCAAACTAAACTAACAAATTCAAAAAAATGGAAAACAATCCTTACCTCTCACACCTCCTCGTCATCATGGAACCATCCTTGAGAAGAAATGGCAACCATTGGTGAATATTTTTCACAATACCTCCTCCTAGAATGTGAGCATGAAAAATGGGGGTTTTGGCCTTGGGCACAATGAAAAACATAGTTGAAATGAAGAATGAATGAGTTTCACTTTTTTTTTGCTTTTAACATGTCATAACATGAGTGCGTTATAATGTGCTCACGTTATGGACTCATTGTGGCCAAGCCTTAGGATTGACACACCAAGCCATAACATGAGCACGTTATAATGCACTCACATTATGACTTTTCAAAACTTTTTTTTGAAAGTGGCCACAAATTGGTTACCCATCTCCATGCATCCGCCCCTAATACTTTTTTCATGATATTATGATAATGTGCTACTATTTAAATTTGGGTGAGGGGATAGTGTAGCATCACTTGTTTGTGAGCGCCCTACTACGTTGCGACTCACTCACCGTATGCTTGCAATTGGATATATATGTTGTTGACATTGGTTTGGTGTAGGATGCAAGTACCAGGCACCAACTCCGCCTGAACTGTCAAGCTTGAGTTTTCCCTATAAGCCCAATGGGTATGATGTGGAAATTTGAGTTGACAAGAAGTTCCTCATCCTAGTCCATCATCTAGTCACTTTGTATGACAACATCGTCTGTTTGCGACCTCGTTCTTGTTCTGGTATAGCTTTGTTTGAGTTGTTCATTTTAATTATTCATTTATGTTGTTTTATTTTGTCGTTCAAGTTGATTGGTTAATTAACATGTTGCAATTATTTGGCATGATCGTGGTTCAATGTTGTTTTGAGTTTCATTGCTCGTAATTGTAACGTTAACTTAATTAAAGTATTAAATTATTAAGAGAATTTTATTAATTAAATAATTATCAAATTAATTCAAAGGGGTTAATGATTTAATAGTTTATACTATTATTTTATTAAAGATGAATATGTAAATAAAACATGAATTTGAACTTATAAATAATGTTTATTTTCAAATTTAATATAAAGGATTAATAATCCATTTATTAATAAAGTTTTTTTTTTTTAATTTAAAATATTTGGATTATGAGGTAATGCATAAAATATCATAATGGATATTTTATTAAATATGATATTTGAAATGATAAATTTCAAAAAAATAAAAGAATTACGCGACAATTATTAAATTTAAATAGTTTGATTTAATATTAAACGGTAAAATATTAAAATAAGGGTAAAAAATTTATCCGTGGTGTTAAACATGTAATAGTGGAAGTAGGTTTCTAAATTAACTAAAATGTAGAGATTTACCAATAGGTGGTAAAACAGGGAAAACACATTTTTTCTGGGTATACTCTCAAAAATCGTAAATTTATTAGAAAATTGCCACCTATCTGAGTTTTGTTACTGAAGAATTTAGAGATTTTCTTGATTTAATGGGCAATTTTGTGAAAAGAGAAGATACGAGAATTGTCAACAAATAAAAATTGTTTTACTCTGTAGAGGACTCTGGTAAAAAGTTGAAAAAAAAGCTAAAATTTTTTACAACCGAGTGAATTCTAGAAGAAGCTGTAGGAACCGACTCAGCCCGTCATCTTCATCTTCAAACATCATTTTTTATGTTCATTGCATTTGGCTTTTGGGAATTTTCTTTTCTATTAAACCTGTACAGTGTTTTGTTTTATCTGGACTGGTTATCCCTTAATTATTTCTCTTCTTATGCCTTAATGTTTTGAATTCTCCATTTGGAATTATTTGTGCAGATGTGGTAATGGTTGTGTTAATATTGATTTAAATTTATGTTTTTTTTAGTGTTATTCACACCCTAACTAGGTCGATTCTCTTAGGGAAAATTAAACAGTGAATCTTTAGCCTTTGTGCAAGTTTTGTTGCTATGATGTAGTGTTATTCACACCCTAACTAGGTCGATTCTTGTTCCCTGTGCGACTCATTGTTGAGTTTTCCCTTATCCACTCTCCAATATGTTTTATTAACCTCCATTCTCCATTTGGTGTTTAATATTGTTTTCTAGTGCCTCCATTTCCTCCCTTCAATATTGGGTGCTATTGTGTTCAGCTTCCCTTTGGCCACACCATTTGATTTGGGGGAAAGTTAATTCAATTGTTTATCATGTATACATTTCATTTTATGCTACGATATATTTGGTTTGTACTTTATGTATTGTTTCATCAAATTGATGCTCCTATGTTATGTGCATTAAATTTAATTCCTTAAGCTCCTTAGCTTTTAAGACACCTTCTTGAGAGGGTGTAATTCTTTTCACTATGTGGGAGTTAGGTTGGTTTCCTAATTAGTAAATTATTATTGCAAACTTTAGGCTTGGTATAGTATTTCCAGATGCTTGGGGGGGATCACTGGTTTGTGGTATCTCCCTTGTTGTCCCTTGGCTATGTGAATATTGTGCCTTTTCCTCTCTATGTTGATGCCAACCCTTGTTATCCTAATCTTTGTTTGCCTTCGTTGTTGTGATGGCTATCAACTATGCTATTGTGTTCCATAGCTTTGGATTGGTTTTGTTTTTGGAAAGGCTAGAGGCTTGCATTGTGTTGGGTTATGGATTTATGTAGATTTGTAAACCCAACACCCCCTTCCACTTTCCTCCTTATGTTGTGCGCGACCATGGAGGTCATACCCTTAGTTGAATGTTTTATATTTCATAATATATATATATATATATATATATATATATATATATATATATATATATATATATATATATATATTTGTTTCTTTTAGTTTGTCTTCTGTGCAACAAAGATTAATAATAAATAGATTTAATATATATTCTTATTAGCATTTCTTCAACTGAATAAATCATGTGTTTTCATATAAATATATATATTTACATGGGTGCGTGTGATCTAAGTGGTAAATTGTATTTTATTAAAATTTTAATATGTGGTGTATGGAAATCAGTGCATTCATTTTTAAATAGTGGTGATAATAAAATAGTTTCAATTTCATATATATATATATATAAACTTGCATATTAATTATATATATATACATTAACATGACTTTAATTAAAAGGAATTGGTTGTCTTAAAATACATATGAATTATTATTGAAAATGTTTATATAGTTTCTTGATTAATTGAACAATCTCCAATGTGATGAATTAAAAATGTCCTTCCTTAATTTAATTTTTTTTTATGAATTAGAAAATTCAAAAGATTGAAATTAATGATTTTGTTATGGATTCATAAGTAGTATTGTTGCGGTTTATTTAAAACATCCCTTAAATTATTTATAAATCCTCTTCTACAGAATTATAAAATAAATATGATTATATTTATAAATATTTGTGTGTATTTATATATATTTATATTTTAAGTATATGTTTATATTTGTAATCGTTTTAGAAATGGATAATTCTAGAAAGAGATATTGAAGTTGATGAAACTATGAAGTTGGGTAAAAATATTTAAATGGGTCATTTTATTACAAATTGATTATGGCTTTCTAGAATGGTAAAGTTTTATTTAATTAATTGATTTATGATTATTTTGGAAAAGAAATTTATTAGTGTTAGAATGATTAAATTATGGAATTATGAGAAATGGAAATCCATTTGTAGGCATATTTTGATATGTATCAAGAATTGTATAAACTCTTTAGCAGCTTAAATAATGTTAAGTGGATGTGTTATTAAACGTAAAAATTGTGGGTTATGTTCTTTAGAATTGTCACTTGGAATGCATGTAAGAGACATAATTTGGTTATGTCTCCAAATAGGTGGTTTCTTTTTATTATATTTTCACTAGGGAATATTTTGTGTTTAGTCATGTTTGGAATCTGTAGCTTTAAGTTACTTTCCTCTAGGAGTTATGGGTAATCGTTCTATAAACTTTTAGAGGCAATCGGAAAACTATTTTATGTGGATTTCCATGTTTGATCTCTATGATTCATTTTTTGATTTCAACTCCTGTGGGTGTTACCTTGTTTCATTGTTTTTCCTCTTGTCAAGGTTGTTTGGCGAGATGGTCCATGCCTTGCATTTGTACTCAGACTCATGAATTTTGGTATTGTGTGTTCTGGTACACCCTTGGTATTGTGAGTTTTAATTTAGGCTATTAGGGAGAGTGGATCTTCATGGGGACCAAGGCACAAAGGGGTAGCCTAGATAACCCATGGAAGAGTTGGTTAAATAAGTGAAAACTAATAAAATTAACTAGTGTGTATGGGTAGGAACACATTAATTAAAGATAATAAGATACCTTGTCCATGTTGTTAGTGCTTTCATAGACTAAGGGTGGGATAATAAGGCCATGGTCGGCAAGATTGGTACCTCATCCTCATGAGAGGTTAGTGGTCCCGCACGTGTCACCTTATGGGGTTGGTGCCTAGTGCAAGGCAGCCATGATAACCATAGATGGGGGCCGGTTCCAATTGAGAGGAAGCTAGGATAACCCATGATAGGACAATGTGATGAAACTCTCCCATAGTATCCCTTGCCTTTTCCTTTATATGCCTCTGGGAGTAGTCATTTTGTAAATTGTCATTTGGTGTTGATGTTAAATGTTAATTGTGTTTTGTTGACTACCCTTGTTGTCAAGTCATTTTTCCTTTCCACTTGACTATTCTTGGTCAGGGGTCTTTCTTGTCAACTACTAGCATGGGGGGGTGGGCCTTTGGGTCCACATGGTCAGGTGGAATGTGCTTTGCACCCTATTGGGTTCCCAAACAGTGTTCATGAAGCATGGATTTTGTACTAATAATAATGATCTAGAGCTTTGCTCCAATTTCATTGTATCATGCTCATTTATGTAACATTCTTGTATTTGATGTATCATCTCCTTTCTATACCAGGAAGCACTAATGTGCGTATGTAATTCCTGAAAAGATGTAATTACATAATGATGTATATGTACATTCTGAGTTGATCAATGTAATGGATGGATATTATTGATTTTATCATGTGTTTCATAGATAGATGATTCTCTTTATTGTATTATGATGGATGTATGCACATGGTTCTATTATCCTTTATCATGGTTTATTATGTAATTTTGGAATTTGTTCGTTATCATTATGGTATTATTCTAGGTTTATTAATGTTGTCATGTGTACCCCAAAGGATGTAGTTGATATTATAAATGTATAATTTCTTACATATAATGTATGTTCATGTACATCTTATGTAATGTTTCTCTTTTTAAAAAAACAAAAATTGTGCGGTAATTTGTTATTTTTTAGATGTCCTTTGGGGTTCACACAATGGGGTGTTACATTCTCAATATCATTGACATCTTTATTAGTACCACAATCATAATCAAAAGCTTATCAAAGTAATACCAAAGGTTAACATCATAAGCTTAACTAATGAAAACATAATGTAACTAATCAAAGAAACAATCTCTCTCAACCACTACACAATTGTCACCAATGACAACACAAGCTTGTTGACATCAATAAGAACACCTTCATATTCACAATAATATCCCCCTTTGTTATTGATGACAACACAAGATGTGCAAAACCATCAAATACAACATACACAACATTCCTTTACTCTTAGTATCTCTCCCCCTTTCAAATTTTCCTTTTTCACATGACTTCTCTCTCTCCTTCTATATAAACAAACTTTTTGACATGAATTCTCTCTCCCCCCATTTGACATCAATGGAAAAGGATAAAATATTTTTCATCATTTTTCCCTTTAACATAGAACCAAGATACTTGCTACTACTCTTAATACTCCCCCTTAGAAGTATACAACAACCAAATCAGCAATGACTCACTGCAACAATATCACTACCTATTCCCCCTGAGAGGTAGCCACCATCATCAGTCTAGAAAAGGAATAAAAAAATAGATCCATTGGACTAATACATCTCCATATGCATATAGTTAAAAGAAGGAGGGGAAATAACCCCCAACTTCTCCCAAAGATACTCAAAAGTATCCTTAGGAAGAGCCTTGGTAAATATGTTAGCAATTTGATCCTTTGTAGGTACATACTTAAGATTCATTTCATTCTCCACAACCTTCTCTCTTGGAAGTGATATCTGATTGAAATATGATTTTTCCTTGAATGCATCATAGGGTTCTTTAAAATATCGATTGCACTTTTATTATCACAAAAGATAGAATTAGGCTCGTCATACACCACTCTAATATCCTTCAATGTTTTTCTCATCCACAATACTTGTGTGTAGTAATATGGTTCTACAATATACTCAACCTTTTCAGTAGATAAAGAAACAAAATTGTATTTCTTACTTATGCATGATACCAATATACACCCAATAAAGAATACACCACCACTTGTACTTTTTTCTGTCATCCATGCAACCAACCCAATATCTGCATATGTGTAAGCACTCAATGTGAAATCAACATCCTTAGGATACCACAATCCATAATATGGAGTACCCTTCAAATGTCTAAATATCCTCTTCATTGCTACAACATGTGTCTCTTTATGATCTTCTTGAAATCTAGCCACAAGACAAACTGTACACATGATATCTAGTCTAGTATTTGTTAGGTATAGTAGTCCACAAATCATAAATCTATACTTGATCTAATTATCCCTAGGGGAATCATTATCCTTACTTAGTTTGCAACCAGTAACCATAGGAGTACATACCAGTTTGGAGTAATCCATTCCAAACTTCTTCAACATTTCCTTCACATACTTTGATTGTGAAATGAATATTCCTTTATCTGTTTGATTGATTTGTATCCCAAGGAATAAATTCATATTCCCAAACATAGAAATCTCAAACTCTTTCTATATTTCTTCTACAAATTTCTTGCACATAGCTTTATTTCATCCAAAAAATATTTCATCAACATACACAACCACTATCAATATTTGATATTTCTCAACCTTGAAGTAGAGATTAATATTTTCGGTACCTTTATTGAATCCTTTTTGTATCAAATATCTATCCAACCTTACATACTAAGTTCTAGGATCTTGCTTCAACCAATACAATATCTTCTTTAATCTCTAGACCATATTAGGTTTATCTGAAAACTAAAATCCTTCTAGTTTTTCCATGTAAACTTCTTCTTCCAACTCTCCATTCAAAAAAGTGGACTTCACATCCATCTGATAAACTCTAAAGTCCTTATACATTGCAAAATATAGAAACATCATAATTTCTTCCATTAAAGCTATTAAGGGAAATGTCTCCTCAAATTCTATTCATTCAACGTGTGCATAGCCCTTACACACAAGTCTTGCTTTGTTTCTTACTACTTATCCACTCTCATTCAGTTTGTTTCTAAATACCCATTTAGTACCAATAATGTTTTTATTTTTAGGCTAGGAACAAGTTCCCAAGTCTGGTTCTTCTCAATCTACGTAAGTTCTTCCATTGCTTTCATCCAATTTTCATCTTTACATGCCTCACTCACTATTTTAGGTTTGACTTCAAAAATTAAACACAAATTTACCTCAGCTTCAATAGCTCTTCTTCTTGTCAACACACCTTTTATTTTGTCTCCAATGATCCATTCTTCAAAATGATTTCTCTACACATACTTAGGGGTCTTAGGGTTCTTTTTTGGTGCTTCTTCCTCTTCATCCTACACTTCCTTTTGTTTAGCTTTTTCTTCTTCTTCTTCTTTGCAAGAAGGTTCATCTGATTTATATCCATCTATTACTACTAAATTCCTCAAATCTTTATAAATGTTGACACTTGCACTTTCAATAATATTTCTTAGCCTTTTTTTGTAGCATCTTTAAGCTTTTCTTTTAGTATAATATCCAAGGAAGATACCTTCATTAGACCTTGCATCAAACTTTCATAAGTTTTCATCATCCCTTCTGATATAGCATTTTCTTCCAAATACTCTAAAGTACTTGACAATAGGAAACCTTCCATACCACAACTCATAGGGATTCTTTGTGATGTTAGCTCTTGCTTGAACAATGTTAAGTATGTAAACAATAGTATGAATTTCTTCCCTCTAGTATACTTCTGGTAGGTTAGCTTCTTTCATCATAGTCCTTGCAACTTCTTGAACAAACTTATTTTTCCTTTCAACCACTCTATTTTGCTAAGTAGTCCTAGGGGAAAATAAGTGCCTTTTTATTCCATGATTCTCACAAAACATGTTAAATTCATTGGAGGTGAGCTCTCCACCTCTTTCAAACCTCAAACATTTGATCTTAAAATCCATCTAATTTTTTACCATAACTTTGAATGCTTTGAATCTATCTAGAGCTTCAATTTTTTCTCTAAGAAAAGTAACCCATGCCATTCTAGATTAATAATCAATCAAAATCATGAAATACTTGTCACATTGAAGACTTCTCACTCTTGTAGGATCACAAAGGTTTGTGTACCAATTCCAACAATTTGGTAGAAGATTGTTCATTTCCCTTGAAACTACTTCTAGTTTGTTTTCCAAATTGACAGTCTCTACAATCAACAGTGATAGGATTTGTAATCCTTGACATATATCTCACTTCTTGAACTAATTTTATTCTAACCAAGTTATCAAAATTGATGTGACACATTCTCCTTTTCCATAACTAGCTATCATTAATCTGAGTCATAAAATAGTGACAATCAACACCCTTCAGTTGATAGATATTTCCATATGTCCTCTTTCCAACAACAACCATAGTTATGAACCCTTTTCTGATCTCACATCCATCATCCTAAAACATAATATTGTATCCATTTCTACACATTTGTCCCACACTCAAGAGGTTATGCCTTGAACCTTTAACATAATAAACATCTTCAATATTATGCTTGCCATTAAAACTAATTGAACCTATTCCAAAAATATTAGAACCCGAATCATCTCCAAATTTAACAAATCCTCCATCATATTTTTAAGTTTAAAAAAATTACACTTATCTCTGGTCATATGATTTGAGCAACCACTATCAATAAACCAATAGTTCTTATCATGTATAATATGAAAAGTAGAAATCTAAGTACCTCTAGTGTTATCCTTTTTCTTTGGAACACTTTCCTTCACACAAATTTTAGAGTTAGTAGAACCATGTTCATCATTTAAATCCAAGAACAAACATTCATTATCATCAACATCTCCATAATTAGATTCATCATCAGAAATACTAGCATCTTCTCTAACATAATTGGTTTTCCTGATCATTTTTCCTTTATTTTCCTTGTTCTTATTGTTCACAACTCTATTTGGACATCTTGAAGCATAGTGACCTATATTTCCACAATTAAAAAATTTGAAATGTATTTTACCTTTGTACTTACTAGTGCCCTTTTTCATTCCTCTTACAAAATTAGCTTCCTCATCATCAAGGTCATCTCCATCTGAATCTTCAAATTTTTATAATTTTCCAGTCTTGAAAGTAGTCTCCACTTTTGCACCATTTTTTAGACCAATTGTTCTCATTTCAAATGAAGTTAGTTTTCCAAACAACTAATCTCTAGTGTAGGTATTAAAATTTTCAACTTGCTCAATAGCAGGAACCTTTTCACTATAAGAATCAAAAAGAGTTTTGAGAATTTTCTTTGCCACTTTAGGTTTTTTGACTTGTGCACCAATACCTCTTATAGTGCACTTACCAATTCATCAACCCTCTACATGTAACTTGTAATTATTTCATCTTCAAACATTCAAAAAGTCTCAAATTGTGTCTTCAAATTTTGCAACTTAGCTTTTTTATCTTTATCATCTCCTTCAAAAATACTTTATATCTTATCCCAAACTTCTTTACTAGTTTTTGGATCCATAACTTTCACTAATTCATAATTTTCAAGACTACTCAAAAGAAAAAACCTTGTCTTACCATTTGTTTCATAGGACTTGATTTCATCACTTTTGCTCGATCCATTTGTAGGTATGTTACATGCAATCTTCATTTCCTTAGTGACATTAAATCCAAGGTAAGCTAGATATCCTTACATCTTCACTTTCTAGATGCATAGTTTATTCCATCAAATATAGGGATCTCCTTCTTGTTTGTTATCCCAGGTCTACCTCAAGTGGTTAATATTTTCTCTGAGGAACCTTACTCTGATACCAATTGTTGAATGATCAAGACAACTGAGAGGGGCGTGGTGAATCATTTGTACCAAATTAAAACATCAAAATCATCAATAGTAGTCAAATCCACAAGCATTAATTAAGCCCTTAATCTATTGCATTGTTTAAAAATAAAAATAAGATAACATAAATTGAAAAAAACAACACCATACAAAAGAGAACACTAGATTTATATGGAAAATATTAGAAGGGAAAAGCCACGGTGAGAATTAGCTCACAATATAAGTAATTACAAAACCAGTACAAAGACACTCACTACTAGAATAGGATGCATAGTGTAGAAAAGGATCATAGCCTAGGCTCACTACTAGAATAGAAATAAGAAAGAAAATATAATGTTACATAGAGAACATGATCTAAATGCAACAAAAAATCAACCACAATAGCTTCAAAAACACTTGCAACCTTCAAGAGATCAAGATACCTCAGCTCACTGCATTCAACAATCTTGCATTATAGCTCACACTAAATTTTTCACTTTTGCACTTAATTGTGCATCACAACACACAATTATATTCCACACACCATCTCACATCAACTCACCTTGCATTTATACCATCCACACCTTGAAAAACATCTTCAAGTCAGGTACACTCACCTTACACTTTACAAATTCAAAATATGTCAACACTAAGCATTCCTGTGGTCTATAGGAATGAAAGTGGACCAATACAAAACCTAATTGGGACCCAAATAAAAATTCACACACCAAGCTATTCCTTCATCAATACTTAAACATTTTTTAATACAATGTAAACACCAGGTCGGTCATTATTCATGAAAACACCATTAAACTTTGAGTTCACACTTCCTTGAATCCAAGGATGACTTGTGAACCACACACCATGCTTCATCACAATCTAGAATATTCCTCTATCATCCTAAAATCCATCAAAATCATTCACAACAATTTGCACCTTCAGAATGCACACGCCTAGTACACTCAAACTACACTTCCAAACACTACAACTCTAAAATCCATCTTCCAAAGTGTTAGGTCTTAAAAACGCTAGTTTTAAACCACAAGAGGTTGCCAAGCTCTTGATACGTTTTTGGCGAATGTACAAGGTCAAATGGTGTATTTGAACCTTCTTCCCTTCAGGCTTTGCCAGACCTAGGCGTGTATACCTATATGGATGAGAAAATTTAGGTGATGTGTTTCCTATTT
This sequence comes from Sequoia sempervirens, assembly GCA_007258455.2. Taxonomy (NCBI): domain Eukaryota; kingdom Viridiplantae; phylum Streptophyta; class Pinopsida; order Cupressales; family Cupressaceae; genus Sequoia; species Sequoia sempervirens. The sequence goes on from VDFB02000008.1 coordinate 163,115,018, forward strand.
TAGCAATCTATCCACAATGGCAGCTAAGAGTGGAGAGATGAAAGCTTACTAACTACTACTAAAATTTGAGATGTGAATATTTCAAATGAGATTTTATGAAATTCTAGAATGGAATTGGTGTGACCAATGCCTACTTCTATTGGGCTAATGGAGTCAAGATTTGTATGATATGTGAGTCCTATTTCTAGACACAATTCTAATTGTTTAGCACTTTTATGAGTTTATGCCTATCATAAATGTGCGAAGATGCAATTATCAAGTTCTTATTAATCCAAATGTCCTTTTCCAGATTACTGTGATTAATTAAAAGAGTTTAATCCTTCCTTGAAGGAGCCAGTTAATTCAACCACACAAGAGCAACAAGTGTGCTTTAATAAATTGAAAATATTCTTGATACTTCAATTTGAATAATAATGAAATGAAAACCTTGGAGACAACCGGATAATATTTTTAATAGATTCAACAAACAACCACACCATAATTGGATCACCAAACTTATGCATTCTTCTCCATTATATAATTTGAAAAGATTTTATAGTATACAACATGATGTTCTATTTTGGCAACAGTTCACCCTATCCGACTACCTAACTCCTAATATTTCTTCTCCATTATATAATTTGAAAATATTTTACAATATACAACATGATGTTTTGTTTCTGCAATAGTTCACCCTATCCGACTACCTAACTCCTAATTTTTTTTTATACAATATTATTTTACATAAATACATTGTAATTTTAGGGTTACGACCCTTCGCTTGTTCGCTGCATATCTTCAATATTCTTCTTCTTTGGAAAAAATATTTAATTAATTTCCTTTGAAAAATTAAATATTTGAATTAATCTTCATCATCTTGGGAAAAATAATCAATTATCCTTCCAATGACTTTAACTTCTTCATCTTTGCATTCCCATGAAAATTAAATTTTAATAATTATTATAATCTTCACTTTGGTATCAATTTTCACACTCACTTTTACTCATATATATTTTCACCACGTTATTTGAGTAAAAATAATCATCTCTTCTATAACCCTCTCGGTGAAAAGTGTTTTACTTATATTTCTTCACAATAAAGATAATTACCAATCTAGTAAAATTGTTTTGCTTCCCATTGTAAATATTCTTTAATCACACTTTACACTTCACACCATTTTATCTCTTACTTTTTAAATAAATCCTTATTTAATACTTTTCATTTTATAGCTTCATATTTCATGGAATCACTATTCTACTTTTCACTACACCACCGCATATAAATTTGGAATCCCTTTGTGGTAATTCGGGAATAGTTACCTCTCCTCAACATACTTTTCAAATCACACCAGTAAACTTTATATTCATCAAAATATTCACCATATTAAGCCATATTAAAATTTAACAACATTGAGGATTTTGAAATCACCGCCATACTGCATATACATTAAGGTTTGTTGGCGGGATTGTGGTGACCTACCACTCTACCGTGGTGTATTCTTAGTGCTTTACCTTATATACCACTTTACTGCAGGCCACATTCTGACCTCCTGCAGTATAGTGGTTCTCCCTTATGTTTGTTCATGCTTCACTACTCTACCATGGGCTTCATTCCGACCCTCCATGGTAGAGTGGTTCCCTCTGCTAGTGTTGATGATGACCCTACTTTACCGCGGGCTAGGTATCAACCCCCCGCAGTATAGGGGTAATGTAGTATATTGCTACCCTCTCACTGTGCTACAGTGAGTTACTCTGTTGGAGGATATGGTAAGGAGGTAAAAGGAAAGGCATATATGGGGTGATCAAGTATGATAGTAGTATGGCGGTAAAAGGATAATTTGAATTTGCAGATGGAAAAAATATAAGTTTTATGAAACTACTAAGAGAGACCCTTGATTTCATATGAAAAAATCAACAGAATTTTAGGTGAAAACTCTAGTTCCAATAGCGGCTCTAGTTGGGGACGAGTGATTTATTGATCACTACAAGAATCTAGAATCTCTGGTTACTGACCAAGCCTTGAGATGGTATGGTGGAAAAATGGAATGGAAGGAATGGAGATGGAGATGGAAAATGATGGAAATGGAGATGATCTTACACTACTTTACATGGAAAGAAAATACTTTTTTATAAGGGACACCTAGGATTTTCCATGTACTATCAAGTCCTAGTCCCTTTTCATTCCCTAAACTACTGTGCATGGAGAAAAATTATTTAGAGAGGTTTGTCAAGAGTTGTCCATGTACTGGCAACCCTTAATCCTCTGTGCTTTTTTAAGAGAAAAAATGCTTCATAAATTGTCCATGTACATGAAACTCTTGTTCTTCACCAGACATATTCTACATGTAATATGAGTCTTCTCCTCCTTTACCAGTGAAAAAAAGGGGCCCAATCACAAGGCTTCAAATTTTCCATGCTTTCCCTTCTCCTGACACCAAGCATTCCACATCAGCACCAAATCATTCTCCTCAAATTTTCTCTTTTTAGCTTTCCTATCAAATAGATATTTCATCTATGAATGTAACTTTGCATTTTGCTTTTGAACCGCTCTCCTTATCTAATCAAGTTTGCAATCTACTCCATTCTTTCCTCCATTGGTTCTAGAATGTCTATATCTTCCTAGAGGATAAACTTGTAAACTAGTAACAAGTTTTGTAACAACATCCTAGCTTGTATTCCATATACTAGTTCAAACATAGACTTTCCAATTTCCTTCTTCACAGTGATCCTATCTGCCCACACATCCATTCTCAAATTTGAATCCCATGCCTTTTTGTTCCCATCTAAAATCTTCCTTATGATCTTTAGAAGACTTTTATTATTAGACTCAACCTGACCATTTGCTTGTGGGTGGTAAGGAGTTGCATAAGAGATAGTAATGCCATACGTACTGCAGAAATTTCTAAACTCATCAGTGAAACACATCCCATTGTATGTGATCACTCTTACCGGTGTACCAAATTTGGTTAGAATATTTTCCATTAAGAAGTTTATTATCACCTTTCTTGTTGCTTGTTTAGTTGGGATGGCATCCACCCATTTAGTGAAATAATCAGTAGCTACCAATATCCACTTATGTCCCCCACTTGACTTCTCAAGTATTTCTCCAATAAAATCAATCCCCCATTGGTGGAAAGGGGCTTCTACTTGTAAGGGTTTGAGTGGTAAGGCTCTCTGATATTTTATCTTTGCTGAGAACTTTTTGCAAGCTTCACATCTTCTTGGGTGATCCCATAATAGTGGTTTACAATTTTTGGCCAAACTGGACACTGAAATTATTATTTTTAACTAAATCTTCACATTCGGGCACCTATAGCGGCTAAACTGTGAGGAATTTGAAGATGGTGCAAACTAGAGTCTCATCAAATTTTGTCTGTAGATTCTAAAATATTTTTTCAAAATTTTTTGGAATCAAATTTCACTTCTTTTTCCATCTCCCATGAAAATTGATTTTTTTTAGAAAACAACATTTTAAAAAGTGGACGCACACCGATAACGATAACTTTTTTCCATGAAGGATAAAATTATAATTCTTTCAAATTTAGATTTTAACTCTGATATCTAGTGCTTCCACTTGGTTAGATAGTTTTTTATTGAATATTTTTCCTTAATCAAGTTTCAAAGTTAAACGAATTACAATTCAGACACAGTGCAACCATATAACGATAACTTTTGTTGTATATGTCAAAATTTAATTTTATTTCTTTTGTTGGATCAAGGACTTCAATATCTAGTGCACTCACATTTTTCAAATTTTTTTTGATAATCTTCTATTTTTCCACATGAAGAACAAAGAAATTCATTTTCGATGAAAACCTATGTTTAATAAAACTTAAAAACAAATACATAACAAAACCAAAACATATTAAAATTATATTCATTGGATAGCTTGTTTTGAGGAATACCATAATAATTTGAAATAAATTTTAAATGAATTCATTTGATCCCCCAAAAGCTAAATCAAAAGTGATTTTTTATCAGCATTTTGATAGGTGTAAAGGAGACGCATTTATAGGTATGGTTTTAAACTAGCGAGGTTCTATCCAAGGGGTTTTGATCTAATGTGATTTGATCAAACCCTCTTCAATTGGAATCCTTAAAATGGAACTTTTTAAGGATTAAATCATTATATTTTCTAAAAATATGTGATTTCAGCTAAAATTCATTCCTCTCAGGAATTGTAAACCACTATTATGACAGCACCCTACATACAAGGAGTCATTAAATATCTTAGGCCGATAATAGCCTACTTTGAGAATCTTGTGTGTAGTTGTTTAGCAGAGTAGTGACCTCCACAAACTCCATGTATCTCCTTCAGGACATGTTCAACTTGTGATTCATCTAAACACAATAATAACATCCCATCCCTCTTTTTCTAGAAAAAATCACCCTCTATGAGCACATATTTAGATGCTTTTAGCTTCAAAGTTCTCATTTAGTTATCATTCAATCATTCAGGGAACTTCATGTGTCTGAGGTAATACACAATATTTGTGTACCAAGAAGTATGTTCAATGCTTGCAACTGCATTCTCCTCATTCTCTGTATTGCAGATTTTATTTGCTTCAACGTTTGTCTCTACCATCAATTTGGCCAAACCCATCCCCTCACCAATTTAGTGATCTAAATCTCCATATCAAATTCTTGGATCTTCTTAATCCATTTGCATCTCTTCCTTGTTACTTCTGACTAAACCATAATATCTTTCACAGCTGCATGTAGGACATAGGCAATTACTTTGGCTCCAACAAGATATGGTCTAAAAGCCTTTGTTGCTTTGGCTAGTGCAAAAGCTTTATTTTTCATAATATTGTACTTCAACTCTAACCCTTGTAGTGAATTGCTGAAAAAGGATACAAGTTGCTCATGACCCTCATCATTCTTCTGTAACATGACAACTACTATAGTATGGAATGAGGGAAATGAAAATATTTGAAAAGGTATGGAAAAATCAAGAGACTTTAGGATAGGGGCTTCTTTGATGGCTTTTTTGATAGATATAAAAGCTTCTAAGGCTTCTACAGTCCAATCTATCTTTTCCCCCTTTTTGAGCATTTTGGATATGGGTTTAACAATCTCAACAAAGTTGGACACAAATCTCCTAACAAAGTTAATATGTCCAAAAACTGATTGAATGGACTTAACAGTCTTAGGAATAGGGATTTTATCTATGGCTTCTACCCTTTCAGGGGCTATTCTAATTCCCTCTTTTGACACAATATGCCCTAAAAGTTTACCCTCTATAATAGAAAAATGACATTTTTTAGGATTCAAACTAATACCATATTCAAAAGCCTTGAAGAATATCTTTTCCAAGTGTTCCACATGATCCTCAACCTTTTTTGAATAAGTAGTAAGATCATCTTGATATACTACCATTATAGCATTGATCAAATCTACAAACGCCATGCCCATAGCCCTCTAGAAGGTTGCCCCTGCATTTGTGAGGCTGAATGGAATTCTCACATAAACTAATGTCCCCCATGGGGTGGTAAAGGTTGTCTTATAATGCTTAGATTCCTTAACTTTGACTTGATTGTAGCTAGAAAATTCATCATTAACAATAACTCACATCCTATTACTTTATGTAATATAGCTTCCATGTTAGGGAGAGGATAATTATCTTTGAGGGAAGCAATGTTTAAATTACTGAAGTCCACACATAGTCTGATATCCCCATTTTTATTTTTTACTAGAACCAAGTTTGAGACCAATGTTGAATATCTAATGGGCTTGATAATACCCCCATCTCTGATTTTTTCCAATTCCTCTTGCATTTTTGGTTCCAAAGTTGGGTTGATGGGCCTCTGCTTTTGTCTGAATGGTTTTGCGTCTTGTTTCAGTGGGATCTCATATTGAAATAAATCCTCCCTATACACCTTGAGATCCTCATAGGACCATGCAAACACATGTTTGTACTTTCTTAACAATGCAATGAACATTCTCCTGATTGTTGGACTCAATTTCTTTCCAATATATACCTTTTTTGGTGCTAACTCAATCCCCAAATTGATTTTTTCAATAGCTTCTCTTTTGACTGGTGTTTTCTTCATGAGGGATCAGTCATTTCCATCATATACTCTTTCCAATGCCACAAGTCCTTTGGGAAGCTTGTTAGTTTTAAGTTGCAAGACCTCTTTCCCAAATACAGTTTGCTTTCCATCTACTTCGTCCACAACAACATTGAAGTCAATCTCCTGAGCCTCATATTGATCTATGCAATAAAGAAATTTTAGGTCACTATCATCATTGAAAACTTTCCAGCTGTACCTATTGTCAGGGATAGTAGGTCTTGTTTGAGTTCAATTTGAGATACTCCAACCAGTGTAATATCATCTCTTCTTAATGCTACATTCGCTAAAAAATCTGCCATTATATTTTTTGACCTATCTATCCATTCAATGGAGAAAGCATCAAATAATTCAATTGTATCCCATACAACATTCCTATACTGCTTCATTCTTTTGTTTTTTGTAGTATATTTTGACTTAACTTGTGAAAAAACTAGCTCATAATCTCCTAGAATAGCTAGCAATTTGATTTTATGTTTAACAACCATATTTAAACCTATTAGCAATGCTTCATACTTTGCTATATTGTTTGTACATTCAAATTCCAGCAAAAATGAATATTTGAATGTAGTCCCCTCAGGTGAAATAAAAATTATTCGTGCTCCATTACCCTCTTGGCTACATGCTCCGTTGAAATACATCTTCCACACACCATCATGATTTCTGGAAACATGTTTGTCAATTGGATTAGTATTAATTAGTTCAGGTTGGACTGGTTCTACTCTAAAACTCCCAAGATCTACACACAAAAGCAATTTAATTGATCTTGAGGCACATAGTCTATAATTTGACTCATCCTTGGCTCCCTATACAACTTGACTTCTTGACCATTCACTGGTATCATTGCATAAGATAGGTCAAATTACACATTTTCCCCAACTGTTGCCATCCATTGCCTTGATAGAAGCATTCCAAATAGAGTATCAATCACCATCATATTTATATTATAGGTTACTTGAGGATAAGAAACCAATTTTACTTCAACGTCCTTCATAACACCCACTACTGGAATAGGTATGTTTTCCACTGCATAACATTTTCCACCATTAGTATCTACCCACATGCCAAGTTGTGTAGTGACTCCAACTAGCATAATGTTGATGGCATCACTAGATTCTATCATACAATTCCTCACCAGCTTGTTATTTATGAGTAATGTAGTGAAAAAAGGATCAACTTGAGGGGTATTTATTAATGCATCACCTAAGAAAACATCCAAGACATTTACCTTTTCTTGTTTATTAATAATCTTAGTGGCTACCTTATTCTCAGAACTTGTGTTTTTATCATTCCCATTAGATATCAGTTGGATAGCACTATCCCTATGCTCCTTAATTTTCATCATTTCAAGCAATGGGACAAACATTTTAACCTGAGATAAAGCCTGAGTGAAATCAAAAGAAGAACCTTCTGCTTTGATCAATTTCTTTTGCTCCAATATTTCTCCTTTGTTTTCCTCCCTTTCCTTTTTACTTGTTTGATCAATCTTTTGTTTTTCTTTGTGTAATTCTTTACTTTCTTATTTTTGGACAAGATTTTGTTCCTTCTTATCATGTTGTTTATTTTTTGTCTTTTCCAAGGCTCCTTGTATTATTTCTTTATCTTTCATGAATATTCCTCTTGGAACACCTTCCTTTTCATTCATTGTTCTATTTCTTAGCCAATACTTTATTTTTGCTTGCTCAACTACAGTAATGGTTAGCCTTCTAATTTCCTCTTCCATTGGTATCCTTATATTACATTGAGGAGGTGTACCAATAGGGCATTTTTCTTCATTATTTTCCTCATAATCAGAAAAAACCTATTGTTTTTCCATATGGATATTGCATCTTTGGTTTGCAACACCATATTCATAACCTTCCTCCTCTGAAGAGGAATACCTTTTCTCAATGGGGTAAATGGTGTGAGAGGTTAGATAAATTATGTGATCTTCTCCTTCATTTTCTACTAATACCTCTTCTTGTATTTTCTAAGCTACATTATAGTGATCTGGGGAATGTGGAGCATCACAAATTCCACACCAAAGACTATTGTTAACCACATACACTGCTTTCTTCTTTAAAGGGTCAGGAGTTTCTTTACTTCTAGGCTTATCCATCATGGGCCTTCCATCTTTCCAGTTTGTATTATAAGGCATGTCATGTATCCTGGGCCTTTCAGTTTTGTATGTGTTTTCCTGCATATATCTAGGATTATTGATTTGTTGAGGGACCCTAGGATTGTCTCTCTTACTAACCATCCTGGCAACCTTTCTATTATTTTCAATAGTCAGTGCTATTTTCTGAGCTTCAACTAAATCTTTGGGGCACCTATTTATAACTTCATATCCTATTTTTGGATGAAACACTTTCAAATTAATACTCAATGTTGTAGGATCTGCCAATTTTGACCTAGGTGGTATCTTATTTTGTAATTTGTTGAACCTTCGGTTGAAGTCATAAATAGACTCATTTTGATGTTTTTGGATGGTTACTAATTCATGGAAGGAAAAATATGGTGCACATTAGTTCCCATACTATTCAATAAATCGATCTTGAAATTCTTGAATGGAATCAATAGAGGCTATTGGTAAGTTGCTAAACCAATCCCTAGCTTCCTCAGTCAATGACATCATAAATAGCCTAATGTGCATGTCTTCATACTACATTTCCAAGTCTTGAATAAAAGAGTTGAAACTCCTTGAATGTTCCTCGATAGTGATTGCACTACTTCTTGTAAATTTTGGGACAAGGCTTCTCAAACTGCTATCTATAGGGTAAGGGTATAGTTGAAATCTTGCTAGGTCAAATTGTCTAATCATGGTTGTGTATTGTTGAGGGGGTAGGTTATGAGGGTGCTGATATTGGTATAATGGATTATTATATTGTGTATGATGAGGTGGCATATATTGTTGGTTATGAGGTGGTTGAGCATTTGGATGATGTGATGTATTATTTGGTGGAATAGTTGGTTGTATGTATTGATTACCTATTTGATATTGTTGTGCTCGTTGTGGATTTGAAGGTCCTAGATTATTATTCCCTTTCATGTAAGGTGGTATTTATTTAGAGAGGCTAGTTGTCTAAGCATCAATTTGAGCTTTCTGCAATTTTAAGTCTTGTCATTCTTTTATTGTTTGAAGCCTCATCTGTTCAAGCTCTGCTTTTTCTTTTTCTACTTCTTGTCTTTTTTATTCCAAATGTACATCTAGCTCATGCTTAGTCATGAATTCATAATCTCCTTTAGGGGATGCATTGTTAACAAGCTCATTCTGATCTCCTTCGATTCTATGATCAGACTCCTGATGATTCTTGACTCTTTCAACCTCCAGTTTTGTGTTGAATTCCTCTTGTTTCTAAGGATTTAAATTATAAAAAGGATTCCTTTGCTCTTCAGGAGTATGAGGTTCTCCAGCTAAACTATTTTTCCATGTATCAGAGTGATCATATGTCTCACAATGTGGTCTTGACACTTTGTCCTTATTTGTCATGCACATATTATCAACAACTCTCTTACCCTTATTATTCTTACCCTTATCATTTTTATTTGTCCATTTTTTGTTGTCACTTGGACCTCCTTTATACTAGGACCTTTTACCATGCATGTTGAGTTAATGTGATGCTCTAATATGTACCTTTTTTTATTAGGGTCACCACTCACTTTCTTAAAAGTGAGAAAATGCTATAACTTCTTATTCCCAGTGGAGTCTGTATAAGATTATTGACTCTATGACAAAGGCCCTGACTCTAAGATGATTCCCTAGCAAAGTCACCAAATTGTTAGGTCTCAAAAATGATGGTTTGAAACCACAAGAGGTTGCCAAGCTCTTGATATGTTTTTGGCTAATGTACAAGGTCAAATGGTATATTTGAACCTTCTTCTCTTCAAGATCTGCCAGACCTAGGTGGGTATACCTATATGGATGAGTATATTTAGTTGATGTGTTTCCTATTTTAGCAATCTATCCACGATGGCAACTAAGAGTGGAGAGATGAAAGCTTACTAACTACTACTAAAATTTGAGATGTGAATATTTCGAATGAGATTTTATGAAATTCTAGAATGGAATTGGTGTGACCAGTGCCTACTTTTGTTGGGCTAATGGAGTCAAGATTTGTATGATATGTGAGTCCTATTTCTAGACACAATTCAAAATTTTTGGCACTTTTATGATTTTATGTTTGGCATAAACGTGCGAAGATGCAATTATCAAGTTCTTATTAATCCAAATGTCCTTTTCTAGATTATTGCAATTAATTAAAAGAGTTTAATCCTTCCTTGAAGGAGCCAAATAATTGAACCACACAAGAGCAACAAGTGTGCTTTAATAAATTGAAAATATTATTGATACTTCAATTTAAATAATAAGGAAATAATAAACTTGGAGACAACCATATAATATTTTTAATAGATTCAACAAACAACTTGTTGGTTATTTTTCTTGTAAGCCAGGTTGGTCTCCTATTCTACCTATGGAGTAGCCAAATCCAATCAAGGGCAGCTCGGAGGACCCATACCAACTGACAAGATCAAAAGATCTTCTACACTTTAGGCTCTGCAGAACCAGGGCAGGTATACCCACACAATGCCTTAAAGAAGACCAGACATTGCTTTTTATAGTAGATAACTCCTGATGTCAAGTGTTGAGGACCTCAAATAGGGCTAGATTCTTAGTAGCTCAACCTTGAAGCAACCAAGAGGTAGGGTAAGACATCAAACAAGATTGATTAAATAAAATGATTGATCTTGAGCAAGAAGATTAGAACCCTAAAGACATACAACAAATATCAGATTAGTGCCATTATTCTTGGGCTAGGAGTCACAATAACCTACAAATATAAGGAACCATTACTCTGGACATTAAAGTCTATGTGAAACTAACCTTATTAGTCCCATAGCTAGTGATCGGATCTAAAAGACTACTTATCAAATCCTCCTATCATACATGTGAATCTCTGATATGATTAAAGCATTTAACTTATTCCTTGAATAAGAGCAACAACCAAAACAGAGATTAAAACATTACATTAAAATGGTTAATGATATGATCCTTGATCAACTTTCATTAACAATCCATATGCAAAATACAAAGGAGAGACTTAAAGACCTCAATCTATACATTCAGATTCATACATGTGTCCAATACCTCATAATTTATAAACTAAAAAACCTAGACCTTAAACTCTGATAGTAATCTGACTCTATGATTTGATGCCCTTCTCTTCAGAATTGGTTCTAATTTCTAGCCAAAGACCCTTACAAATGACTCAGAAATTCCTTTTAAGCATTCCAGGGATTGCCATCTAGCTCAGGGCCACATCGGCATGCCATGTCAAATCTTAATCGCCATGTTCTTCAACTACTTCTCTCGTCTCATAAATGCCACTGGTCGGGTTGCTGCAGGAAAGACATTCCCACATGAATGAAGCTAGGAAATCAATGTTAAATCCACCGTTGAATCCAAGCACCCATACTCGAGCCAGGCCGTCCTTGTCCTAGAGCTGCATCACCATGAATGCTAGCTCAGCAGAGCCAGCGACCAACAATCTGTCGCCATGAATGTTCCAAGTTTCTATTTTTCGCATGCAAACACCTTCGAAACCCTAGTCATGTGAAAGTTTGAATCTCCACCGTTGATCAACTGAGATTGGACGACTGTCATTTAAATGTCATTGGACTATTGAAACAATCCTCCACCGTCAGCAAGACAAAGCAATGTCGGGAAGACCTCCAGGTGACAAAAATAGTTACACCAAAGTCACTGGGCATATCAACCAAACACAAGGAAGTTAAGGAAAGTCAGGCTAAAGAGGTGGCATCACATCGAACAACCATCATAATCGGGAAGACCTCACAAAGTCAGCAAAATCTCATAGCGAACTCTGCATGTGACACCGAATGCACCACAAGGTCGAGGAGACATGGCCAAGTCGGCCAGACATCTTGGCGAAGCCACCGCAACCAAAGGGAAGTCACACCGAAGGGTTAACATAATTGGTGAGACAAGCTAGGGTCGGGGAGACATCACATAGAACATTTTGTATCTTGCCGAAACATCTCGAGCTCACAACAAATCACCAAGACATTAATGATCTCACATCGACTGAAACCTTTTCCTTTTGTGCATCGCTATAACATCAAGATATCAGGAAGACCTCCTATCGGACACAATGTCTTTCTAAAAGTCTTCATTCACTTTTGTGTCACTGAGACAATCAAAACCTCTCACCAAAAGACCCTTTATGTTCCATCGACGAGACCGAAGGTGACTTGTCAAGACCTCTCGCCGAAAACCTAGACTCTTGTAGAAGAGATTACCTTTATGTTTTCGGTCGATGTAACAAATTGTATTTGCCAAGACCTCCTGCCACAGAACATAACTTACGCCGATGGGATCCCAAAGTGCATCCGTCATCGAGACACCATGAATTTGGCAAGACGTTAGCCTGACCAACTAATTCACGCCGACGAACTTTTCCATGTGCACAAGTTAGAGTGACAATATATATCTTTGCTAAGACCCTATACCAAGAACCCTGACTTATGCCAAAACACATCCATTCACCATCGGTCGGTATAACATTGCAATCTCACTGTGACTTCACACCGATGGCACTACAGGAGGGGTGGCAAAAATATTTTAGGGAGACTAAGGGGAGTCGAGAAGACCTCACCCCAAGAAGACATCAACACACCGATGGGAAAAAATCCCATCGGTGAGACACAAAGAAGTCAGGGAAACATCTCCCTGACACAATTAACATAGGCCAACAGAAAGAGACCTCGAGGAGACAACACGGGGTCGCCAAGAGGTTATCCCAAGCGCCAAAGGTCACAACAAAGGCAACATGGGGCCGGTAACGAATGGAAAATGGGGCTCGAGAGAACCATAAGTGAAGAGAAAACCGGGCGGACAAGTCACCGAAGAGAAAGAACAAGTGGCCAAAAAATGAAAAAGAAACCTGCAGACCCGAAAGGAGAAAACAAAAACCCCAGTCAAGGTTTCAACCCATGAAGGAAACAAGAAGGCAAGACAAAAGAACCAGAGGGAGAAACACCCACCAGAAGTTAATTCAAACATGTTGAGCTCAACCCTTGTGGGAGCCCACTTAACCCACATGCTAAAATGAAAAACACCCCATAGCTAAAGTTTTATCATGAAAAACAAGAGTACACCACTAGACAATGAGAGAACCAGAAATGGCACTAACAAAGGCTCTAGTTGGGGATGTATGCTCTTGGTGGGCATAGCAAGAATTCAGATCACTGGGAGAGCAGACCTGAGAGAAGGAAACCCAAAACAGTGAGGAGCTAACCAGACAAGGTTAGCAGACACAGCAAAACAAAACTGACCAGAAAAGCAAAAACCTAACCTAATGTTCATGGAAAAAAAATGCTTTAGATGAAGCACCACTTCGAGAATTGTCCATGAACAGGAAATTCAAGAGTCACATTGTTGATTCTTTATTTCATTTGATGACACTAGGCCACCAAATGAAAATGAGGGCAAACATTTACCCCTGTTAAATACAATTCTGCAGAATGAGCTAGCCTTTGCTAACTTGTGCTTGCCTCTGCTAATCTATAACAGTATAAATGAATGCACCTCTGCAAACACAAGTACCTGATTGCCTCTTCGCAAGTGAAAAATTATTCTTTGTTTAGTCTTATCTTCAACTAGCAACGAGATCCAATAAACGTCATCATTACCACCTTCTTGATTCTTTTATTCTGTATCATGTGGTAATACATGTGAATACTGATCAGGACTGCATAAAAACACAGTTTGATCATAATTAGCTACCTGACAAAACATGTTAGTACCTCTCAACATGCTGTCATATTCATCATTATAAACATGTACATGATCCTTATGCATTTGAAAGTCAGGCATACTTTCAAAATGTTGACTGTTATGTGACAACAAGCTGTCATATTCACTATTTACATTACCCTGAAGCTGAAAACAACTAGCTCCAGTGCTTTAGATACTATCACATTCTATGAAAACTTCATCAAGTGTATACAAAGGGATACACTCACCATTCAACACATCTTGCAACTGCTCTATATCATTTTCAGTAGGAGGAGGCACATCATTAGTGCAATGATGGTTTAAACTACTATTCCCACTTCCTCTTTTCACTTGTCTCTGTTCTTCATCATGCTAGCAATGAGAGTCATCAAAGGACTCTAACTCATCCTCATGGGTTGTCCAACTGCCATCATCATCCCAATATTTCTCACCATTGAGCAACTCTGGTTCAGAAGCAAAATCTGATTTTAGACTAAAATTAGTGTCATCATGATCTGTAAGATCACCATTAGAAGGGGCATCAGAATCACTTGCATCATACCTTGCATCCTACAGGTCCTCATCATCAAGATCGATATGAGTTTCCCACAACAACCTAGAGTTGTTGTGTGCAAACCTTTGATATTCAGTGGCTAACAAATCTGATATTTGTTCACAACTTAGTAGGTCAATGTTTTGTCCTACCCTCTCAGCCACTTCTTCCTCTTCTTGATCTCCACCAGGATTGGATGCAATACCAAGCAACAAATCAGGATATCCCAAGGTATCTTCAAAAAGATAATCCCCATGAGGGTGGATCTCCACATTCTGACAGTCAAGCCTGATATCCTCTAGAGCACTCCCTGCATCAGCAACCTCATTTGTCTTCTCATGAAGACTTGTGTCAAGACTACACTCACTTGTGCACTTAAACTGCTTAACTGTCTCATCACATTGGTGATTACACCTCCCTTCTTCAAAGGGCCAGTCTAACTAATGTTTCTCTTCAAGTTCTTGGCTTGGGAGACTCAAACTATGATCTCCTACTTGGGGCACCACTTCTGCAAGTTGTTCGAACACAACTTCTTCATCATCTAATGAAGCATCATCAAAGGTATCAAGGAACAAAGTCCTGAGCTGATACCATGAATCCATGGAGTGCAACGGTAAGCAAGTAAACCAATCATCGGCCACACCTTCTAAAGTCCTTATAAATAATTTCATGACAATATCCTCCTTTTCAACCTGACAGTCTCCAATGAAATCAATAAAAAATTGCATATGTCTTAATGTTGATTCCTCAAAACCACCTTTAAATTTGGGTAAATATTAATTGATTCCCCTAGGGGCAGCATGTGGGTAACCCTAGATTTTATCAAAATCCAAAGGGTTGTATCTTTCACTATCATACGCCCTCTTATGAAGACAAGACTGTGCCTTAAGCATGGTATCATAGCTTGTAGAGGGAGCATCAGGACAACAATGCATTTTGAAAATGAAACCTATCCCTCTACACTATCTAGTTGCAACATTCAAACCTCCCTTGATGCTAGTGCTTGATCTCACCAAATAAAGGGAAATAAAGTTTTTTTTTTTCAAATGTTCAAAAACATGAAGAATACCTGAGAATGTTGTAGCCATGTAACTATTCTTTGAATCTTCAATAGGTTCACCTTGATAGAGTCACCACCTCTTTGCAGAGGTCTGAGCTTCAAATGGTATGAAGCTCACTTACATGTAAATATTTCTCTGAGTTCCATCTGATAGAGCACCATAGATCTTGTAGCTTTCAGGTTCACTGCAACAAAACTTTCTCCAGGCCTGAGATTCTTCAAACTTTGAACATAACCAACATGGCAAACAAATATGACTCTATGATATGGCACTTATAACTAAATTTCTGAGTAAGTCCCTAGTAGAGTCACCAATCTGTTGGTGACTCAGATGGGCAAATGAGAAATGCCACTTTGAATATCTGATTAAGAATTTTCTTTGTTATATCCCCAGCAGAGTCACCATCTTGTTGGTTGTTTTTCTTGTAAACCAGGTTGGTCTCCTATTCTACCTATGGAGTAGCCAACTCCAATCAAGGGCAGCTCGGAGGACCTGGACCAATTGACAAGATCAAAAGATCTTCTACACTTTAGGCTCTGCAGAACTAGGTCGGGTATACCCATACAATGCCTTAAAGAAGACCAGACATTGCTTTTTATAGTAGATAACTCCTGATGTCAAGTGTTAAGGACCTCAAATAGGGCTAGATTCTCAGTAGCTCAACCTTGAAGCAACCAGGAGGTAGGGCAAGACATCAAACAAGATTGATTAAATAAAATGATTGATCTTGAGCAAGAAGACTAGAACCCTAAAGACATACAACAAATATTAGAGTAGTGCTATTATTCTTGAGCTAGGAGTCACAATAACCTACAAATATAAGGAACCATTACTCTGGACATTAAAGTCTATGTGAAACTAACCTTATTAATCCCATAGCTAGTGATCAGATCTAAAAGACTACTTATCAAATCCTCCTATCATACATGTGAATCTCTGATATGATTAAAGCATTTAACTTATTCCTTGAATAAGAGCAACAACTAGAATAGAGAGTAAAACATTACATTAAAATGGTTAATGAAATGATCCTTGATCAACTTTCGTTA
The DNA here is from genome assembly GCA_007258455.2 of Sequoia sempervirens. Taxonomy (NCBI): domain Eukaryota; kingdom Viridiplantae; phylum Streptophyta; class Pinopsida; order Cupressales; family Cupressaceae; genus Sequoia; species Sequoia sempervirens. The sequence goes on from VDFB02000008.1 coordinate 163,131,504, forward strand.
ACAGTCCATATGCACAATACAAAGGAGAGACTTAAAGACCTCAATCTATACATTCAGATTCATACATGCGTCCAAGACCTCATAATTTATAGACTACAAAACCTAGACCTTAAACTCTGATAGTAATCTAACTCTGTGATTCGGTGCCCTTCTCTTTAGAATTGGTTCTAATTTCTAGCTGAAGACCCTTACAAATGACTCAAAAATTCCTTTTAAGCAGTCTAGGGATTGCCATCGAGCTCAGGGCCACATCGGCATGCCATGTCAAACCCTAATCACCATGTTCTTCAACTACTTATCTAGTCTCATAAATGCCACTAGTCAGGTTGCTGCAGGAAAGACATTCCCGCACGAATGAAGCCAGGAAATTAATGTCAAATCTGTCACTGAATCTGGGCGCCCATACTTGAGCCATGTCATCCTTGTCCCAGAGCCACGTCACCGTGAATGCTAGCTCAGTGGAGCCAGCAACCAACCATCCGTCGCCATGAATGTTCCAAGTTTCTATTTTTCACACGCAAACACCTTCGAAACCCTAGTCACGTGCAAGTTTGAATCTCCACCGTTGATCAACTGAGATTAGATGGTCGTTGTTTAAATGTCATTGGACTGTTGAAATAGGCCTCCATCGTCAGCAAGACAAAGCGGTGTCGGGAAGACCTCTAGGCGACAAAAATAGTTACATCGAAGTCACCAGGCATATCGTCCAGACACAAGGAAGTCGGGGAAAGTCAGGCCGAAGAGGTGGAATCACATCAAACACCCATCGTAGTCGGGGAAGACCTCAAAAAATTGGAAAAATATCATAGCGAACTCCATATGTGACACCGAATGCACCACAAGGTCAGGGAGACATGGCCGAGTTGGCCAAACATCTTGGCGAATCCACCGTGGCTGAAGGGAAGTCACACCGAAGGGTTAACATGATCGGCGAGACAAGTTGAGGTTGGGGAGACATCACATAGAACATTTTGTATCTTGCCGAAACATCCAGAGCTCACAACAGATTACCAAGACATTAATGATCTCACACCGACTGAAACGTTTTCATTTTGTGCATCACTATAACATCAAGATATCGGGAAGACCTCTTGCTACACACAATGTCTTTCTAAAAGTCTTCATTCACTTGTGTGTCACTGAGACAATCAAAACCTCTCATCAAAAGACCCTTTATGTTCCATCGGCGAGATCGAAGATCACTCACCAAGACCTCTCGCTGAAAACCCAGACTCTTTCCGAAGAGATTACCTTTATGTTTTCAGTCGGTGTAACAAAATGTATTCGCCAAGACCTCCTACCGCATAACATAACTTACGTCGATGGGATCCCAAAGTGCATCTATCACCGAGACACCATGAATTGGGCAAGATGTTAGCCCGACCAACTGATTCACGCAGATGAACCGTTCCATGTGCACAAGTCAGGGAGACAATATATATCTTCACTAAGACCCTATCCCGAGAACCCTGACTTATGTCGAAACACATCCATTCACCATCGGTCGCTATGACATTGCAATCTCGCTGTGACTTCACACCGATAGCACTACACAAGGGGCGGAAAAAAGATTTCAGGGAGACCAAGGGGAGTCAGGAAGACCTCACCCCGAGAGGACATCAACACACCGATGGGAAAAAATCCCATCGGTGAGACACAAAGAAGTCGAGGAAACATCTCCCCAACACAACCAACATAGGCCGACAGAAAGAGACCTCGAGGAGACAACATAGGGTCACCGAGAGGTTATCCCGAGTGCCAAAGGTCACAATGAAGGCAACGCAGGGCTGGTAACGAATGGAAAACTGGGCTCGGGGGAACCATAAGTGAAGAGTGAATCGGGCAAACAGGTCACCGAAGAGAAAGAACAAGTGGCCAAAAAATGAAAAAGAAACCTGTAGACCCGAAAGGAGAAAACAAAAAAGCCAGCTAGGGTTTCAACCCATGAAGGAAACAAGAAGGCAAGACAAAAGAACCAGAGGGAGAAACACCCACCAGAAGTGAATTCAAACATGCTGAGCTCAACCCTTGTGGGAGCCCACTTAACCCATGTGCCAAAATGAAAAACACCCCATAGCTAAAGTTTTATCATGAAAAACAAGAGTACACCACAAGACAATGAGAGAACTAGAAATGGCACTAACACAACTGACACCATAATTGGATCACCAAATTTATGCATTCTTCTCCATTATATAATTTGAAAATATTTTACAATATACACCATCATGTTATGTTTCAGCAATAGTTCAGCCTATCCGACTACCTAACTCCTAATATTTCTTCTCAAAATTATATAATTTGAAAAGATTTTACAATATACAACATGATGTTCTATTTCAACAATAGTTCACCCTATCTGACTACCTTACTCCTAATGTTTTTTGATACAATATTATTTTGCATATATACATTATAATTTTAGGGTTATGACCTTTCGCCTATTCACAACATATCTTTAATATTCTTCTTCTTTGGGAAAAATGTCTAATTAATTGCCTTCGACAAATTAAATATTTTCATTAATCTTCATCATCTTTGTAAAAATAATCAATTATCCTTCCAGTGACTTTAACTTCTTCATCTTTGCATTCCCATGAAAATAAAATTTTAATAATTATTATAATCTTCACTTTGGTGGCAATTTTCATGCCCACTTTTACTCGCATATATTTTCACCACACTATTTGAGTTAAAAAAATCATTTCTTCCATAACACTCTTGGTGAATTTTTTTTACTTATATTTCTTCACAATAAAGATAATTACCAATCTGGTAAAATTGTTTTGCTCCCCATTGTAAATATTCTTTAATCGCACTTTACACTTCACACCATTTTATCTCTTATTTTTTAAATAAATCCTTATTTAATACTTTTCATTTCATAGCTTCATATTTCACGGAATCACTATTCTACTTTTCACTGCACCACCACATATAAATTTGGAACCCCTTGCGGTAATACATGAATACTTACCTCTCCTCAACATACTTTTCAAATCACACTAGTAAACTTTATATTCATCAAAATATTCACCATATTAAGCCATATTAAAATGTAACAACATTGAGGATTTTGAAATCACTGCCATACCACATATACATTAAGGTTTGTTGGTGGGACTGCGGTGACCTACTGCTCTACCCTAGTGTATTCTTGGTGCTTTACCTTATATACCACTTTATCGCGGGCCATATTCCAACCCCCTGCAGTATAGTGGTTCTCCCTTATGTATGTTCTTGCTTCACCTCTCTACCACGGGCTTCATTCTAACCCTCCGCGGTATAGCAGTTCCTTGTACTAGTGCTAATGATGACCCTACTTTACTATGAGCTAGGTATCAACCCCCGTGGTATAGCGGTAATGTAGTATATTACTACCCTCTCACTGCGCTACCATGAGTTACTCTGTTGGAGGTTGCAGCAAGGAGGTAAAAGGTAAGGCATAAATGGGGTGATCATGTATGACAGTGGTATGGCAATAAAAGGCTAATTTGACTTTGTAGATGGCAGAAACATAAGTTTTATGAAAATACTGAGAGAGATCCTTGATTTTATATGAAAAAATCAATAGAATTTTAGGTGAAAACTCTAGTTCCAACACAGAGTACCAAATCATGAATCCTCTTGACATAGGAAATATATCAAAACTATCAACATATCTTTAGAATCATAAGACCATAAGAAAAAATATGAATAAATTTAGAGAAAAAACATATCTTGCAGACACCTCTGTAAGCAACATTGCAAAACCAGTTCACATACTAGTGAACATAACTTCTTTTGCACATTGATCAAAAAGCCCAATTTCTAGATATAGAAAATATAAACACCTCTAACCAACACATCCAAACCATACAAGTAGATCTTAAAGCCAAAACAAATGTGAATAAAAACTAGAGCACCTCTGCAAACTAGAATACCTATACAACATCTTGTTTCCTCATTTTATCAATTTTCTCAATATCCTCGACATTTTTATCACTACCACAATCATAAATAGAAGCTTATAAAAGTAACACTAGAGGTTAACATTAGAAGTTTAATTGATGACAACATAATGCAACTAATCAAAGCAACGATCTCTCCCAACCACTAAACAACTGTCACCAATGACAACACAAGATTGTTGACATCAATGAAAACACCTTCATATTTGTAATAATAATTTCAATAGTCAAACAATACCAAAATAGGTTAAATTGATGTTTAATTTTTGGTCATTTCCAATTAAGATTTATTTCCAAATTACTTTTCCATTTTCATTCTACATCAATTGATTATTAGAAAATAATTTCCATATTTCATTGGCATAGAAACATTTTTAAAAAATGTGTTCTATAGTTTCACGAGTTCTACAAATATTAAAAATATCTATATCTAAGTGTTTCATCTTTTAGGGGACCCTTTGAAGCATATTTAACCACCTAAAGCATTCCTTTTTGGGCTCCACAACATTGTACCAAATAGACAAATATTTTTTTCCATTGGTTGTTTTCAAGATTTAGCTTCTAGGTTTTGTTTAAATGACTAGTTAAAGGATCAAAGTTAATTATTTGTTTATATATTATTTTTTTTTTTAGTTCAGATAGAGGAATGTTGACTTGCTAGAAAAAATCTTTTTGCAAATCAAGATTAGGCTTACAGCTTGAGTAGGATGGAATATCTTTACAACCATCTTTAAGGACATATTAAGTTCTTAAATTTGAAATGGGCAGACCAAACTCTTCTTGCAGAAGGTTCTAGTCCTTTAAGGAACCATTACTTAGGACACTACCAAAGGTTTGGACACTAGCTTAGGTCCACTTTTTGGAAAAATAACCTTGAAGGAGAGCAAGAGGTTTCCCCTTGTGCTCCAAGCTCCACCAAATTGAACTACTAAGGTGGATTAAATTGTAATTGTTTTGATTAGCTGAGGGTTTATTATATTGTTCCCGATTAGTTCCTAGGCCCTACATATGCTTCTAAACGCCATTGAACCCACAAGTACTATTGAGTGTTTCGTAAAGAGCAGATAGATTAAAGGTAACATTTTCTAGGTTTTTTATTAATTAAGAAGTGCAAGTTGGATATTGTTTCTTACTAGGATTTTCCAAAGTTCATTTCCATTCATATCCTTAATGATCCATTAGAAGCTAAGACTATGCCATGCCTTTGTAAGTATTTTAATCCAATCCCCCATGTGCCTTCTCTAGGCAACACCATTCTCATTTGATAGAGTGCCTTATCCTTTTCCCCTTCCCATTTGACCATAGGAATCTTTTTATCAACTTTTGAATCACATCAACTTGATAGTTGCTAAAGAACCACACAAATGTGAAGTAGATATTGTAAGAGGACATAATTTTTTGACACACTTTGATACTACTAGCAATGGATAGGTACTACATATTCCAATAATCTAATTTATTTTTAATTTTTTGTGTTAATCCATAGCCAAAATTCCTTTAAATTTGGATTGACTACAAAAGGGATCCCCAAATACCTAACTTATGTTGCAAATATAGTTGTCATTGCACTAAAATATCAACCTATTAGTTCCTGATACAACCACTAGAGTTAATGAATCCATGGTAGGTAGTTAAGCCATGTCACAAACCTAAGCATTGTGCTACATAGCACAAGGAGACCAAGGGCACACACCTTGCAACAATCCCCCCAACACAAGCAAGGGATTCAAACCTCTCACCTAGGCTCTAATACCAATTGTTGCAAAGGTGGTTGTAGTTCCACTAAAACATTGACCTACTAATACCCAATACAACTGACATAGTTAATGAATCCATGTGAGGTGGTTAATCCATGTCATGAACCCAAGTGTTTTGCTACACAAGGAGACCAAGGGAACACACCTTGTAACAACTTGTTTGTATGGTCCCCCATTGAAAGTTAAATTTTTGTATCCAATCAAGGGGGTCTCCATTTTTCCCAACATGATAAAATTTTCTTTGGAAATTCTTGCCCTAGATGCCTTGCAAAAAAGACTAAGTGTGCTCATTAGATTCTCTAGATTCCTTTCATCAAGCTCCACAAAAATTGTAGTATCATATTCAAATTGAATGTTCAAGAGCTCATTGTGGTGAGGTAGTATTAGACCTTTGACTCTAGGGGAGGTGTATGACTCTCTCAGTAGGTAATGCATTGCATTAGAATCAATGAAAAAAAGAGTTGGGGCTAGGGGACATCCCTTCTTTATAGACCTTTCTACAATGGACACCTTAGAGAGGGTGACATTTACATCCACATGAGTTGTTGTGTCCTTAATAATGTATTCACCATGTCATAGAAGGCCTTGGGAAATCCAAATTCTTCTAGTGTTGATATTAGGAAGGCACATTCTATCCTATCATAGGCTTTCTCGAAGTCTAGCAACAACACAACTAAGTTTTTCTTAGAGTTTCTTGCCCACTCTATAGCCTCCCAAATTGTTATCAATTTTTCTAGAATATACCTTCCTTTGACGAAACATGTTTGTGTATTTCTTATAAATTTTTCGAGTATACTAATTAGCCTCATAGAAAAAAAAAATCAAGGATCTTGTAAGACACATTCAACAGTGCGATAGTCCTCCAATTTTTAATAATTGTTATGTCCCCTTCTTTGGGAAACAGTTTAATGAGCCCCTTATTTATGTTTTTCCCTAGTGAACCTTTATCAAGGGCTTCCATTTACACCTGATGTAGGTCATCACAAATCCATTCAATGAAGGTTTTATAGAATTCAATAGATAACCCATCTATCCCAAGGGACTTGTCATTGGATATAGAGTTAATGGCTTTCATAATTTCTTCTTTGGATATACCTTTAGCTAATCTGCTTACATCCTCCTTGGAGAATTTTTTGGGGATCATTTTCTTGATGTGGTCTCTTGCATTGTAACAATCCTCACTGATTACTTCAGAGCTGAATAAATCCTTGTAGAATATGAAGAACTGGGGAAGAATCTCTTCTTGGTTTGAGATGAGGGTTCCATTGTGCCAAATTTGGTCAATTTTCTCTTTCATCCCTTTCTTGTTTATTTATCTAAAGAATAATTTTGTGCCTTTATCCCCATTAATCAGCCAATTTAGACTATCTTTGGTTTTTATACCTTGGATCTTATTGACTTGTATCCTTCACAAAGCTTTTTTTCCAAGTTAAGTTCTTCACATAGTTTTTCATTTGAAGGTTCAGTTTGGACTTTAAATTTAGTCTTTAGCAATTCATCTTGAAAATAGCATTCCTCCCTCTTTCTATCCATGGCTCATTTTTTTCCAATGATTTGGAAGAGGATCTTACAATCATTTATATTGTGTTCCCATCTCTCAATTGCACCTAGGTCCTTATACAACAATTTATGGATTTCCCTTAAGGTAGTTATGGTTACCTTGCAATCATTGTCCTTCAACAAATTTATATTGATGATGAAATTCTCCTCTTTTTTTGAATCATTCTTCCTGCTATTGTTTAAGATTATATTGGACTTAATTCAATAGTTGTATGAGAGAGTATATGGATATACCATCACTCTAGGACCATCCTTAATAAGATCAAAATTGAAAAATTTCTATTGGCATAAAATCTATCTAGCCTACAATACATCCTCTTTCCACATTTTTGTGCATTGCACTAGGTGTACCATATGTCATTATCATAGCTCTTCATCCCTTCCAAGGGATCAAATAGACTAAGCTTGGATTTCAACCTTTTCCATTAGAACTTTTCATTTCCCTTCCAATCCATTTTGATTCCCCCTTTCTTGTCTTCTTTGTTCTCTTCCATATTGAAGTCACTCCTTAGGATCCAAGGGATATTGGGTAGATTGAAAATCCATTTCTATAATTCAATTATTTCTCTATTTTCATTGGATGCATAGATTGAGCATATTCAAAACCTAGTGCCCCCTTTCTCAAAGGTGGCCCACATAGCTCTAATGGATGCGGAGGTCCCAAAGTTTGTTAGATGTTGATTCCAACAATTAGCCATGATAAGGGAAGCCCCCAACCCTTATCATGGATAGTGAAAATGTGGGAGGAGTTGTTCCAAATGAACCTCAAATTGGTTTCTAGAGTGAAACCAATTGCTTTAATCTATTGAATGAGGAAAAATTCCTTTTTTTTCTCTAGGTTGAGGAATCTTTTTACTATGTATTTTTTGTCTAGGGATTCCAATACCCTTACATTCCATGAGGTGTAGTTAATATTCATTATTACAAAAATTTGGAGGGGGTTCTTTTTCACTCCTAAATAGCACAAAGTATTTAGGAGCTTTTTCTTCAACTTCCAACCTTTTGGATGTGGACATGGGGAGGATGATACTTGTTTTCTTCCTTTTGATTTTGCTAATGTTAATACTTCCTTTGTTAAATGAAACACCCCTAATTTTCTTTCTTCCTCTTTTATTTGTCCCAACATGGGAGCATGGGCTTGGGTTCTACTTTCTTTTAGTGGTCTTCTCCTCAGTAAGACACCCAACAATATCTGTAGGTTTAATAGTGATGCCAGCCTCTTCCTTAGAACTTTTTCTAATTTCAACTTTTTTCACAACCCATTTGCTGATCATTTCAGTTATTGTTTCCAAGTTTTCCTTCAAAAATTGAACCTTATTGTCCCTAAGGCTAGATGTGGAATCTAAGCCATTGGGTAGGAGGGAATCCTCTACTTTATTATAGGGAACCTTGAATTTTTCCTTTTTTGTGTTCCTTTTAGGAGCCATTTCATCAATAGATTTTGGGTTAATGTCATTACTAGCATATTGGTAGGTTATTGGAGAGCCTTTATTATTTCATTCTCCATCTCTTCTGAAATTTTATCAGTATCCCATAAGGTACTACTATATTCATTTGGTTTAAACACTCCAAATTATTATGTTTTTCCTTTGGATCATTTGCTCTATTAGGGTTGAGTATCCCCACATGAATTCTTGTATCTTGTGGGCTACTCATACTCTATTTTTTATGTTCAAACTCAGAGATAATGCTTTTCATTCCTGAAGATTTATTGCTAGAGTCCTTAGCATTATCTTCAGTTATTAGATTTTTGCTTGTTATAGGTTCTCTTGATGTATTATTAGAGACCCCTCTTTTTATACAAATTTTAACCTCTTCGGGTTCCTCAATATTTTTGCTTCTATTTACATTTTTTGATTTGTTATTTAGTTTAATATTTTTCCTAATTTTTTTAAGCACAGTTTAATATTTTTCCTAATTTTTTTAAGCACTAACTACTGTGCATTTTTTCCCCCACAACCACCTCCTTACTTTCTATATTTGTGGTGCATTATTTAACAGTATTGTTTGTAGTTATAGTTAGGTTATCCAATCTTTTTTTTGTACATGTAGTTAGGTTTAGGGAAATTTCCTCCTCTTCTAAGAGAGGATCAAAAGAATTGGTCATGATTATTCCATCATTATTTTCAATGGTAGGGGGACTTTTCCTTTGTGTGCCCCGGAGGAAAGAATCATCAGATTTATAAGATTCAATATTATTTCAATCTAGATCTAGAACTCTAGATGCTCTTATGAGAGAACATCAAGTGTCAAATTTACTATCTTCTCCAGTTGGGTCCATAGAGTTAGAGATGCAATTTTCATGGTCAGGGATTCCGAGACCAACTTTTTGGGAAGCATTTTTTCCATCAAAATCCAATTCAACTATCTATTAGTTGGGATTTCTACGGATGATTGGGAAAAAATTTCAAATATTCCCTTCCCTTATACACAAATAGTAGATGTTAATGCCACCAAAAATTTCTATTTTACATGTGTGTAAAGAGTCATCTAGGTTAATTTCTAGGGATTATGGGATTTCAACCCTCAGGATTAGAGAAACCAACTATCAAGATACTTTATAGCAAGGTTTTTTTTGAGAATCCATGGCTACTCTGAAAATGGAAACTCTATATAACCTAAACCTTTCATTGCAAATAGCCTCCTTCATTTCATTGTTAGGAGCAATAATAATTTTTTTAGGTTGGTCAAAGGAACCCTCACCTTCACCATTTGACAGAGTGATAAATTTAGCACCCCTAAGCAAGTAGGAACTTCATCTACCACAATGTCATGAAAATACTTAGGCTACTTATTATTGAGGGGCATGGGGGGATCTTACCCCCTCCATTAATTTTCACAAATAAATGAAATAACACTATAATATTAATACATAAATGCAATTATAGATACAAAACCTTCAAGCATGTGAAACATAAGAGAAACCATGCAATCAACGGAGGAAAAAAGAGGGTAAATTTAATGGGTGAATATGAAACCTACAGAGGTGAAAACTTTGTGGGGAAGGGCTATAAACCCCCCCCCCCCACCACCACCACTAATGTCTAGAAAGAAACCCTAGCCAAGTTTCACACTTTCCCTCTTTACATGATTTGCATCCTTTTCTCCAAATTTCACGTCTTCCATTTTGATTTTTCAAAGATCTAGGTACTTTTATAAATTAGAATATCCATTCATGTTGGCAATAAGTGTTGACATTGATGTCAACTCAAGATATGCTATCACTAATCTCAAATGTGTATGTTGAAGTTTGTATATACTCTAGACATAGTGGAAGTGCAGAGATATATATATTGATATAGTCAAAAATGTAGTATATGAAAGAATTATGATCAACATGGTGTCTAAGTGTGATGTGGAGGTAGGTACACATGTGTTAATTTTTTAACAATATGTTTACATTGGCATTATTCCTATTTGGTGTACCACACATGGAGATATGTTGCAAAAATTTTGCTAAGGAACTCCCAATGTATACTCTAAGACAAAGTCAAGGTATTTTGGTCTGCATCCTTCTATAGAGAAATGTTTAATCTTGCAATTTAGAAGATAATATGGTCGATATGTGAAGGTGTTTATCTCAAAATTCATGTCATTACTGTTAAATAGGTGTACGAAAACTGAGAAGGGGGGTGAATTAGTTGTCACACAAATTAAAACTTAAAACTTTTTCACTTATCAAATCTTCAACCATAGTATTTTGTTATTAAATATGAGCATGAAACATAGATAGCAGAAAGTAGACCAACACAATCAACACCAACTTTTTACATGGAAAACCTAATAAGGGAAAAACCATGGTGAGGGTTAACTCACACTATATAGTATTTTAAAAAGAAGGCTCATTGCCAAAAGAAGGACTCACTGTCCAAGTACAAAGGCTCACTGCCTACAAAGGACTCATTGTCCAACAAGAGGCTCACTATCTATAGAAAAATTATACAAAACAGAGTAAGGCTTTACAACCCAAAAAAGAAATAGAAAGATGTACCTAACATGTGTTGATATAGTTCCAGATATGCTCACAACTACTGCCTTTCTGATCACACCTTCACATTCATTACCTCTTCACTATTTCCTCAGTCACTTTCCTATAGACTCACTGCACATATTCCCACACACCCATTTGCACTTACTCATGCATTCACTCATACATCCAAACTATTTTCCATATACTTATTTATATACTGGATCTCCATCACAGACACTAATTAGGTTGGCTTCCATAAAGTATTGTCAAAAAAATTTAACCATTATTATGTTGGCTCCAATAGTTCACAAAATATTTCCAAACACATAAAACAATCTTTATCACATTTCATCATGTCATCTCAGACCAAGAAATAGATTGCACATAAACTTTCACATCAAATCAAAATTAAGTTAAGTCAGTCATGAATAATCTTCCATGCAACAAGGAAACACTCAATCTTTTGGTTGCTACTATGATGTACGAGCACCAAAGCATGAAATAAACTGATCATGCATGCCTTTAACATCCATCAATAGTTTCCCAAAACCACAACCAAAGATTATCATTTGTGGAGAAGTATAGACTAGAATACTGGAAAGGAAACCAAAATACCAAACCAACCACCAAAGAGGATAAGCATCGGTATAAGATTACTGGACCCAACTTACAACATAATACCAACATGGTGACATCAATGACAACAAATAGATAACTTCACTCACTTTTCCAACAATCTCCCCCTTTGTCATTGATGGCAACATATGAACAAATTTTTTTATCTCCACTATCTCCAACACTCTCCATTCCAACTCTCTCCCCCTTTGAAATCAATGGAGAAGGGTGCCAAAAATGAGTGCAAACATGGCGACATCAAAATTTTGAAATGATTTCCAAAAACTTCCAATAGTCTAGATCATTTAAGCAAGAAGAAATTAAGTGAAGATGACACTCTTCACCTAGAACACCTTCTTATACCTTTCTTTGAGAACTAGATACAACTTCTTCCAGTTAAAAACAACAGACTCCAACTTAGTGCATGTACTTTCTAATAATCCCAATAGAGTAAAAGAGGGTGACCAATCTACATCAGAACATTTTTTCTCAATTTCTCCAGCATCAACAAGAATTCCAGAAAGATGCTAACCAGACTTCAACAATTTCTTTAAGGAGCCAAAAAGTCCTTGTCACATCATCTCTTTGTCTTTGTGTAATGATTAGTTCAACTTGAAGTTCACCAACTCTTATCATTTGTTTCCCTTCTTTATCTTCAAATATGTCAAAGTTCTTTCCAATCTCATTCACCTTGGCTTCAATTGCTTCAATTCTGCTTTTGAAGTTGTCTACAACAACAGGCCACTGAAGACAATACTTGTAAACATCTGAAATATCTTTAACACACTTCTTAGTTTCTACAATCAATCTAGATAATCTTTGCATAGCCTTTTTGCATCTTCTTTCAACCAAGATTCCCATCTTATGTCCTTTCAGACCTTCAAGCAACATCCTTTCTTCAACAATCTCAATCATATTCTTTGGTAGGAAATTAGAAACAACAGATACTTCAATACTTTTCCAAAGTAGATAATCTACCAGTGCATCATCAATTTTCAGTCTGTCAATGGGCGAGGAAACATCCCATAATTCACCAATCTTCTTCATTTTTCCTTCAACTATCATAGACTGGATATCATTAGGATCACAGGATTCGGTACCAATCAACAATTCTTTCTCCTTCTCATCCAAAATATCAATGATGTCTTCAATCATTTCCTTTCTCTTTTTCAATTTTGGAGGGGAATCACTGATAATAACTTCCAATTCTCTTTTCCCAAATGAAGATCCTACTTCAAATCAACTTACTGTAGATACACCAAAGCAAGGGTTTTCTCACAAAGATGAGAAATATGATTTGCACATATTTTCATTATCTTCCAAAGACTCTAGATGTCTGAAAATTTGTTTTCCAATAGGAATACCAGATTCCCACACTACATTATCTTTTCCTGGTAGAGATTTCAAAAAGTAAAAAACCAGGCATACCAGCAAGGATCTGAAATGAAACGGATGATTCTCAACCAATGACATTTGAATATTTTCAAGAAAATTCTCAAGTAACAAGATACATAAATCAAATTGTCTATTCTCCTTAACCATCATGTGGCAATGTGTACGACAATAGCCGAAGTTGAAATTTTATGATTCTTGAAATAAATTTTGTATGAGATACCATATGCAACATATCTAATAGCTAAGTCAGCAAGTGGATCAATCAATAATGTTCTCTGATCTCCGCCAATGCTAGTTAGCTCCACCACATCTTTATATTTCACAGTTTTCTTTCTAGGAAATTCTCCAACGTTGCATAATCCAGTGATCATTTTAATTGCTTCCTTTGAGATCAAGTAGGGTTTGGCCAAAACAATGTTTCCATCCTTAAGAAAGTTCAATAAGAACAAGATAACTTCCTTAGCTGAAACCCACAAAAATTCACTCCACAAATCCATCCCTAGGGTTTTTATATTCTAAAATTCAACTTCACTCAATCCTAGTTCAAATTCCTTTATTTTCCTATTATTGTATTCTTCCACTTCAACCCTTTTTTAGCTTTAGAGAGGTAACACCACATGAGATACTATCCATTGCTTAGCTTTCTTGAAATTTAGTGACACTTCTTCAATTTTCTTCTTTCTTTATGCAAACAGAGAGAGGGTTTCCAGATTACCTAAATCAATCTTGAAATTCCCTTCAGAAACACTTTGAGAACGCCTCGAGAAATGTTTAGAGCACTTTTTGACAATTTCATATGCACAATTAACCAAAAATCATCACAAATTTCTACTTAGCCACCATCAACTCTTCCCTAAGGGCATTAAATGTGGAAAACACAAAAAGCTGCTAAACACACACTTCACTTAGCACAGGAAACCTTCAAATTGTCTACAAATCCTCATACCAACATATTTTTCTCTAGTTCTTCTTCCATAACCTCCAAACAAGAATTATTCACATTTTGACCACATGCCAACCTCTAACATACCATTCTTCCAAGGGTTTTTATGATCTTCTGATAATGCTAACTAGTTCACTCTTCTCTTCCAAAGAAAATTTCTTTCCTTTCTTATTCTTGCAAATTTTAGATACATGTCCAGGTTTATTGTAGTTATAACATATCACACCTTTCTGATTAGAATGTCCTCCATTATTCCTTGATCTACACTAATTTTCTTTTTGTTTGAATTTATTGCAGGCATAGCAGTAGCCATTAAATAATTGATTCCTTCTTCCTTCATTAAACCTATTTCTGATTACCCAACTAATCAAACATACCTGAGATCTGCATTCTATAGCCTTATGTCCAAACTTCCCACAATCAAAACATTTTCTAGAAAGGGAGACATAAAAATGGTTTATCCTACTTCTACAATCAATTGCTCTATGACCATATTTGTTACAAGAAAAGAAAATGCCATCAAAAGATGGGTACCTTTGTGCATTAGGCTATTTCACATGAAAATCATCTTGCAAAATTCCTTCTCTACTTCCTCTTACCTTGATTCTTCTTCACATCTTTATAATATTCATTGGCATCATCTCCTAAGCCACCTTTTTCTTTACATGATTTTTTTTCCTGCAAGTAGTTCTTCAAGTTTACCAAAGTTGGATCTGAAATTATTTTCACAAATTTTAGCCTTCTCTTATTCCACTCTCAGACTTACTATCTCCTGCTTGAGTCTGGAACATTCTTCAGACTTGTATTCAAAAATTCATCAATCCTCTTATTTTCTTCTACTGTCACTTTTAGTCCTATTATCTCTTGTTTTAGTTCACTTACTTCTCTGTGTCTTTCCTTAAATTTCTTCAACTGTTCCTTCAATTTCCAAACACATTCATTTGCTTCATCAAGATTCTCTTTCAAATCTTTGTTTTCTCTTTCCACTTTATCAAGATCTTGAAGAGTTTTTTGAATCTCTCCTTTGTCATTCATTATCTCCATCTTCAGGATCTCCCTCAAGTTGTTATACTTTACCAGAGGAACCAAGAGCTCCGATACCAATTGTTAAATAGGCACAGGACAACTAAGAGGGGGGGTTGAATTAGTTGTCACACAAATTCAAACTTAAAACTTTATTACTTATCAAATCTTCAACCACACTATTTTTTATTAAATATGAGCATGAAACATAGATAATAGAAAGTAGATGAACATAATCAACATATTTTTACGCGGAAAACCCAATAAGGGAAAACCACGGTGAGGATTAACTCACATTATATAGTATTTTAAAAATGAGGCTCACTGTGAAAAGGACTTGCTGTCCAAGTACAAAGGATCACTACCTACAAAGGAATCACTATCCAACAAGAGGCTCACTATCTACAGAAAAATTATACAAAACAGAGTAAGGATTTATAGCCTAAAAATGATCTGGAAAAATGCACCTAACATGTGTTGATACAATTCTGGATATGCTCACAACTACTACCTTTCTGATCACACCTTCACATTCATTGCCTCTTCACTATTTCCTCTCACTTTCCTATAGACTCACTGCATGTATTCCCACACACCCATTCATACTTACTCACACATTCACTCATACATCCAAACTATTCACCATATACTTATATATACCCAATCTCCATCACAGGCACTAATTAGGTTGGCTTCCACAAAGTATTTTCAAAAAAATTTAACTATTATTATGTCAGCTCCAATAGTTGAAAAAATATTTCCAAACACAAAAAAAAAAAAATTAGCACATTTCATCATGTCAGCTCAAACCAAGAAATAAGTCACACATAAGCTTTCACGTCAAATCAAAATTAACTTAACAAGTTGGCTAGGAATAATCTTCAATGCAACAAGGCAACATTCAATTTGTTGGTTGCTACTACATTGTATGAGCACTAGAGAACAAAATAACCTAATCATACATGCCTTTAACATTCATCAATAGTTTCCCAAAACCACAACTAGAGATTATCATCCATAGAGAAGTGCAAACTAGAATACTGAAAAGGCAACCAAAATACTAGACCAGCCACCAGAGAGGGTAAGCACCGGTATAAGAGTATTGGGCCCAACTACCAGGATACTACCAACATGGTGACATCAATGACAAAAAATAGATAACTTTACTCATTTTTCCAACAATTATACCTTGCACAGTGAAATTTATAAGTGGCATATTTTCGATTTGTGCTCTTGTAGAGAAAGTGTTGATGAAGGCCTATTAGAATGCTTTGCATTCCTTTAGTGAGATATATTTGGTTGCATGGACTTGGTAATATTCTCAAAAAGGTGTATGGATCCATCATTCCAAGTATTAGATGTTTTGGTGTATAGTAATACAACATCCTATGTTTTCAAGTGCTATAGTATATCAAAAATGCTCTATTTTCATTAGTTTAATATGTTTCTTTTCTCGTACTAGCATATGATGATTAGTTTCTTTAGGAGAAACTTGAAGAGATATTTTTCATAGTCTACATTATTCTCATCTTGTTCTGTATTAATTTTTTGGTCTCTCCTCGATGGTACAAAGTTGAATAGTTGAAAAATTTCATGGTGTTGTCATTGTTTGGATTCACAAGATTTTTTCCTTCATCTGTGGTTGATATTGACTATTTAATCTTGCTTTGGAGTTTGTTTTGAGATTTTTCTTGGCTCTGATATGTTGTGTGCTGATCCACAACTCATTTTCTCTTCATATTGTATATGTTTGAATATGACCTATGTGATATCAAATGTTTCTTCTAAAAGTCATCTTGGAGCTGACCTAATCAATGTTTTGAGTTGTTGTGGAGCATATTTATAGAAGATTGAAATCATTTTTGATGGAATTGGTGAATGGTGAATTGAATTTGAGCATTATTTTGAAGATAAGTGTGTAAAGTCTGTATGACTGAATAATTGTGTGAAAAAGGGATTGCAACATCAACATATGTTGGATGCTTCTTTCATAAGAACTTCATGTTCATATTTCTCATTATAATTTTCCTGTATCCTTCTTTGAGATAGTGAGTCTCAATAGGTCATTGTATCTTTCCCTAAGGTTGTGTTTCTTAGTCTACAATTCCTTAGGCAATGAGCCTTAAACAACATTGCAATTTTTGTAGGTAGTAAGCTTCATATATTGTGAGTTAACTCTCATTGTGGTTTTTCCCTTATTAGGTTTTCCATGTAAAAATATTGGTATCCTTATGTGGTGCATGTTTTCATTTCTTCTCTTCTTTCAGTTAGTGTGGTGTGATGTTTAATCTGTAAATGGGAATAGTTAAGTTTTAACATATGTTGATTCACCCCCCTCTCAGCACTACAGTTTGTTCAACAATCCATACTCAACATTGAACTATTTTTCTATATTTTATATAAAACACATCTTTTTACATTGACATGCAAGTCCAACCCTAATAGTTGGTATATCTTGAAGTAAGTCAAAACATGAGTGTATTATAACACTCACATTTGGGAATTTTTTCTTACTTTAATAGAAGAAAACACAAACACATTATAACACACTCACATTATGGCTTGAGATGGATTGATCCTATATCAAGTCATAATATAAGTGCATTATATTGTGATAATATTATAATATGCTCATGTTATAGGAAAAATGGACTAAGAAGTGATTTTTGCCACTTTTTGGTTCCCCATCTTTGCATACATACCCAGCAAGCTTATCATGTACATAATAAATATAGGATAATAAATTAGATATGAAATAATGAATTATGCACTCAATTCCCCCTTATAAGCACAAATTAGGTATGTAATTTGTCCTAACTACTAGGCCTAATGAGGTACCCATATGTAAAATAAGTCACAAACAAATAAAAATATAAAACCAAATGGGAAAAAAGTCCTCTTCAAAAGAGAGAATCAAAAGGAATAAATCAAATTATACCCATAAATAGGAACATGAATAACTCCTAAAGCATGTAGGTGTAAAATTTTCTCAAGAGGATCCAATTTCTACTCAAATCAATGAACCCTCTAACGAATGCAAATTAGGATAACAAAGGGAAACAAAAATGCACGAGTGACCTCAAATACACTACTTAACCATGAATACATAAATTTCAAAAAGGAAAAAAACACTCTTTGAAGGTGAAGATACAAAGGTACTATGATCATGGAGCACAAAAAATTGCATGGGTAGCCTATACTACATTATTAAATGTCCATGGTACTCTACATAAGTATTAGAATCTCGTGAATATTGATTAGCTAAAAATGCAGAGAGTTTCTTTGAGTATGCAAATAAATTTATCAACATATTCATGTGATGATACCCCCAATTATGCGAAAAAGGGAGAGGTATTGGTAAATCAACTAAAGTATGACACATAAGTGTGCAAAGGAATTCATTAACAACATTGGGTGCAATGTGATGTATAATAAACTAAAAAGGTTATGTAAAAAAAAATCACAAATGCATGAGGCCAAAATCTCATGGATTATTTATTGTCATAGAGGGGAACTCACTTGAAAAAGTTATGATGAAAAAAAATAAGGCACTACACAACCCCCATGAAACTTTCGAAAATAGTGTGAGCACAAAAATATAATATGATGCAAAAATACCCAAAAAATTAAATACAAACATGAAATTTTATTACATTGCATTTACAAGTTTGAAAATGTATAACTATGGATTCTTACAATGTCCAAAAAGGGACCACATTTTGAAAATATAATATTGCTACAAAATGAGAGAAAATTTATGGAAAAATTAGAAATTACATAAAAAAATACATTCTTTTAAGAAAAATGGACCCAAATATAAGTCCATGTGCAGAAGATATGATCCATCAAAGTTTTAAAAATAAGAACTACACAACGAGATTCCTAATAAAAATAAATTTTAGAAATAATCAAATTTTCAAACTAAAAATGTCTACACCATCATGAAGAGCATGAAATTCTACCTCCTTTCAAACATAATTCTCTAAAATATTCCATCATAGGAGCAACTTAGAGGCATTTGAAGTTTTCTTTCTAAAATTTTAAAAAATATTTGAGAGGGGTCTATCGCTCTAGTGGTGGCTTAGTGGTTACTAGGTGGACCAATTAGTGAAGGTGGTTCATGGGTGAAGCTAGGAGAAGAGATGGGGAATAGATATTTTTTATTAAAAATATTTTTTAATTATTTTTATTTTTATTCTAAAAAATAAATTAAAATTATAGTAGCAATCTAAGGCTTCTACTAGCCATATGGTGAGCATCACCCAAGCTCCCATTTCCCCATTTAAAAACAATGTGAGGCCATAGGGTTGTCCCTCCAACATGTCATTAACACAATAGAGTACAATAATAGTTGATGAATATAGACTCAACTCCTAGGATTACCTATAACATTAGAGATTAACCTTTCATAAGAGAGGGGAAAGAGAATGAATTTACTTCAATATTAGATGAAAAATAATATTATGATCAAATGAATCAATGATATAATTATCAAGGAAAAAATAAAGTATATATGAGGTTATGAAGCCACCTATGAAATAAATGACTGGAAAAAAGAAAAGGAAGAAATCTAAAATTGAAAGCCAACAATCGCATAGTATTATGGTTAAGTTGTGGTGTTATTCTTGCCATCAAGGTTCAAACCCCATGGGGGAGTAATTGTTCAGTGTTTAAATTGGGGATGAATTCCCTTGTTTGTGACCTTACTGGATCTAAATTGAAAGAATAAATTATATTTTATTTAATAAAATGAATGAATTTAGAATGCATGATTACAAATGAACTATAGGTTAGTATATAAGATATATCACCCAGGAGACTAGAAACACAACTAATGTGGGATGTGTAATAATTCCCTACATAAACTTAACCTAGTGTGAAAAAGACCTAAGTGGATAATTAGCTAGGAAATAAAGTAGTTAGGAAATATACAAGCCCTATTCACATTAATGGGCCTTTTAAGTGCAACTTAAGGAAAGAAAATATTTAAAAACTCAAAGATGATTCTAGGATATAAGGATTCAAGGGGTAGAATTTTACAAATATCCCCTCTAGAAATAAAAGAGAAAGAGAAAACCTATTATTTTCATAGTTAAAAATACTACTAACTATAAAAAAGAAAAAGTTATTAAAAGTTATGTAAAACAATTCACAAATTATTCCTTAAATTTTTTAAATATATATTTATAATCTACAAATAAAATCTAAAAAATAACGAGTTCACATCATCTTCAAATTCCTAATGGTTTAGTTTTTATAGGTGTTAGAAAGTGAAAATTTGCTGAAAAATGTTCATTTCAATGTCTTAATTTGGCGGAAAAGTGGGGCACTATATTGTGTGCTAACCTATATTTATTTGTCCTAATGAGGAATTTCAAGGAATGGATTGGGAGAGTATGGAATGAAGGCTTTTGGGACATAAAAAACCCAAATTGATAGGAAATATGAGGGACATGCAAAGGTAAATTTTGGGACATAAGGACCCAAAATAGATTTAGAATATGGTGGAGAGATAATGGATTTCATTTTGGATTTATATGAAAGAGGAGAGATAATGGATTTCATTTTGGATTTATATGAAAGAGGAGAAAAGGGATGTACTTGTTGTAGGTTTCCAAAATAAATATTTCTTAGGAGAAACACAAATTATTCTAACATTTCTAGATTGTATTCCTTGGGATGTGTAGCCAAGGCCATGCAATCATGGTTTTTTTGTGACATGATTGACTCTAGGATCTCTTGCTCATGAAGGCCTAATCCATTTCCTTGATAATTCATGTTTTTGAGCATTCATTTTGAAACTAGATGTTGATTATTTTAGAAGTAAGATATAAATCCATTTTGAGGTGGATGGGAATAGGTAGTGGGATATTCGATGTTCCTCTATAGCAATAGAATCACCACAACTACAAATAAGTGAGCCAAGAGGATAGTTTTATGGTTTTAGAATAGTTTTGATGGGAAGTGGTAAGGGATCTTCAGGTGGATTATATGGGAAGGTAAGACCTTGATTTATAAAGGGGGATGGTTTGACTTGTTTTGGAATAATTTTGTTTCATGGTTGGGTTTGAACATGGTCTGACTACTCATATTGGGTGGTAAAAGGGATGGAAGAATCAATATATTCATGTTCAATTTTAATAATTTGGATGGTGTTATAATTTTGGATGGGGAATTAGGGTTTTTTATGGGAGTAGGGATAGGTGTTGAAATAATGATGATGTCATTAAAAAAACATATAGGTATATTTGGATTAGTGGAGTGTAATGAGAAGTTGTTGATATGACTTAGCAGTGTTGTCATTGATGTCAAAACCTGGGATCTAGAAGGTTGTACTCCAGATGATATACAAAAATGATCTATCCTATCGAGTGCTATGATGTTGCGTAGTGTGGATGTTATCCTTGATACGAATATGGTAGTACTTCTTTTTGGGACATCCGTGTAAGTCAATTAATGCTAAATAATGAAGACTAATCCTTTGATGTTGGTTCTTGTGCTCAAATCTTATTTTGGGTATCCTTGCTATCCAGACATTCATGTAGCATGTTACAAGTTTTGGTATGTCTAATTGTTTTTTCTCTAGTTGATACTAAAATTGATGATAATCAAGATTTGGTCTTGGTTGTGGAATTTCCATCGACTCTGGAATATATTTCATGTAAATCAAAGTTTTCTATCTTTTGATAATTATGTTATGTGATGAACCTATCTCATGTATGACCTATTTATGGGTCCCTTGGTAACGTGTTATGAAGATTTTTATGTGAGACCTATCTTTTGGGTTGGGTGCTTGTGTGCCAAGCCTTATTGAATATTTAAAGGTTGTTCTTCAAGGATTACTTACTTTAATCTATGGGTACATATACATATATATATATTGAACATCTCTTTTGGTTCTGAAGAAGAAGTGTGAAGTAATGAGGTGTGTGAGCAGATAAAAGGGTGCAAAGAATTATGTGATAAGAAAGCTAAAGGAAAGTTTCAGGAAGAAGTTATCTATTTTGTAGAGGTTGTACGGGGAAGGTGTGCAGAAGATTGTTGACTGGATCTGCTGTAGATAGATATTGTGCTCTTAACCAAAACTGAATTGATGCATATGTAGATGTAGCTTCATCAGTTCACTTTTTTTAGTGAGACTATTTTGTAATCAGATGTTTTAATTGGGCAGTGAGCCCATCGATTGTGAACCTTACCTGTAGTGAGAATTGTGGTAGTGAGCCCTTTGTAAAAATCACCTTAACTAGTGTCACCTTAACTGGTGCTTTATAATTGAGAATTAGCATTCTCTGTGGTTTTTTCCCTTCTTGGGTTTTCACATAAATTATGGTGTTCTTTGTGCATGGTTTTGTTGTGTTCTTTCATGTTCATATCTATTTGATTATTATCTAATTGATATAAGCCTACTCCAGATTAATTAAAGTAAATAATTTTTTTTATGATAACTGATTCATCCCCCCTCTCAATTATCCAGACTATCCAACAATTGGTATCAGAGCCTGGTTCCTTGCAAATAGAGCTTAACTGCTTGAGGGAGATCTTGGTAGCTTGAAGAAGATGGCTACCAAGACACAAAGAGGTCAGCCAAGAATTAAAGGAGTCAAAGTAAAGTATTGTGGATTTAAAGTAGTGATTGGATGAATGCAAGAAGACTGGAGAAGATCTCAAAGATACCATCAAACATAAAATGGAAGAATGGAAGAAGACTGAAGAAAATATCAAGGATACCATCAAACAAAAATAAACATAAAATGAGAAGTTAGATCAAGAGTTAAGAAGGCTAAAATTAGAAGCAAGAGTATGTGAAAGTATCATAATTCTAGATCAACTCTTGTCCCCATGGAAATTTCACTAGGATAAGGGAGGATTGGCTTCTCTGGTGAAAGCTCAAATCAGAACACTAAGGGAAAAGACAAAGTAGTTGAAGCTAAAGTGAGATCTATTGTAACAAGCAAGGTCCAGAACTCTAGAACACCTAAAAGACCTTTAGTTAGGAAACCAAATGCTCAAAGGTAATTATCATTTAATGGCTATTGTTTTCTATGCAAAAATTTTGGACATAAGGCCATAGAGTGTAGAAGTAAGAAGGAACCAAGTACTCAATGCTTGAACTGTCATAAGTTTGGTCACAAAGCAAGCCATTGCAAAAGTCAATTATTTGATCTGGTTAGAAGGAATGGAATGAATAATCTATTTCATGGTAATTTCTATTTATGCCACGATTATGGTCACAAAGCTAATCAATGTAGATCTAGGGTTCTCTCAGTTAAGTCTGAAAAAAGATGTTACAAATGTAGTCAACTCAGAAATTATGATAACACATGTAGATATGTTTCTCTAGAAAAGCTAGAAAAAAAGAAGAAGGTTACAAAATCAGATGAATCTAAGAAGAAAACCATCATGCTTTGGAAGAAAAATGAAACGAGTGTGGAGAGCTCTTCTATGGTACCATAACCTAGTACAAGCTCTTTCGAAATTTGAGCCAACTGCCTTGATTCAGGGGGAGTTTTGCAATGCATATACTATCGGTTCCCCCTCTCCGAAGTAATATTGATGTGTTTTCGGCATGACTAATTTTGATCCAATTGGTGATGTATGATGAAGCTTAATACAACTGATTGAAAAGTGAAGTACAATTGATGCAATCATAGATATAAGTTTTTAGTGGTGAATTCATCATGAACAATTAAGGATAAAAGGTGGAGTTTTACAAATCATTTCTCACATTTTGTAAAAAAAAGGAGAAGAGGTTTCACTAAGTGAGAAGATATTGAAGAAGATAAATGTGATGATGGAATTTGTGTTGGTTGATAGTGAATTCAGTGGCAGTATTCTATTGAGGCTGAAGGGAGTAGAGTTGGATGAATTTGACCATCAAAAGATGAACTAGGGTTGAAGACTGATGAATTGTAGAATGTCTTTGGTTGAAGAGTTATCCTTTCTGATTTGGGTCTTTGTTCATATGATTAGTAATTTTCTCTCTGATTTTGCTATCACCAAAGGATAATTTCAAGTGGAAGTTAAGCATCCCTGTCAGAAAACAAGTTTACAGATATCTGGAATGTATGAAAGATAAAGCAAGTTCATGCAAATTTTATTTCTCATCCTTGCAGATGAATCTATTATTCGGTGTGATAGTGTCTAGTACTATTCCTATCAATCAGTTTGAGAAGGGTTCCTCCTCTGGTAAGAAGAGGAGTTAGAGGTTGTCATTGGCGGTACCCCTCCAAAACCTAAAAGGAGGAAAATTAACACAAAGGATGTCATCACTATCTGAAAAGAAGAGAAGGAAGAAAAGTCTTTGCCTAGATCTAACTCTTTTGATCTAGATGAAGTTCCTTTGATGTTGGATGAAGTTGATATGAAAAAGTTTGGTGAAATTTTGTATGCCTACTCTTCGAACAGAAGGCCTAGAATTGAAGATGCTTTTGTTGGTTATCTTCTCAAAAAGGGTATTACTGTTTTAGATGTTTTTGACTCATAACTGAATGATCTGGTAGAATTTGTTGAGGAAAATTTGTTTCGGGAAGGACCTAAAGGTGATAAGTTCCAAGCTATGATTGATAGAAGGTGTGCAAAATTCAAATAGAAGCTATCCAAACACATTGGTGAGACAAGAGAATGCATAAAGGAGATGTCTGACATCTACAGGTATTGTCTTTGACGGCCTGCTGCTATTGATAATTGTAGAAGTAGAATTGAAGCTATTCAATATGAATTGAATGATATTGGGAAGTGTTTTGACTTCTTCAAAGATAGAGATGGAAAAAAAAGAATAAGAGTTGGTGAGTTGCAAGATGAGTTATTGTCTACTTAGAGACATAGGGAATATTTGGTTAGAACTTTTTGGTTGGTCAAAGAAATTGTTGAGGTCTGATTGGATCATCTCCCTAGGATACTTTCTGATGCAGAGGATTGCGAACAACAATGCCTGTCTCCATACTGGTCATCTTCATTTATTTTGTTGACCCTATTGGACAGTATGTGTGCCATAATGGTTTTTGTTGTACAAGTTTGGAAGAGGATTCTTCCAATTGTGAGAGAAAGGTACAAGATTTTTCATGTGAAAAGTGTTATTTTTACTTTATTTCAAGAATGTTCTTATTTTTCCCTTTTCCTTTGATGGAAAAAAGGGGGAGAAAAATGAAGAGAAAATCAAAGACAAAAAAAGGAAGTGAATTGCTTGTCAAAGGGGGAGTTTTGGATTTTTGTGTTTTTGAGTTTTGCTATTTTTCCATCAATGCCAAAAGGGGAGATTGATGAGAAGTTGTTGAGATGACTTAGCAATGCTATCATTGATGTCAAAAATTGGGATCTAGAAGGTTGTGCTCTAGATGATATACAAAAATGATCTATCCTATCGAGTGCTATGATATTGCATAGTGTGAATGTTATCCTTGATTTGGATATGGCAGTACTTCTTTTTGGGACATTCATGGAAGTCAATTAATCCAGAATAATGAAGACTAATCCCTAAATGTTGGCTATTGTTCTCAAAGCCTATTTCAGGTATCCTTTCTATCCGAACATTCATGTAGCATGTTACAAGTTTTGGTATGTCTAATTGTGTTTCTCTGGTTGATACTAAAATTGATGATAATCAAGATTTGGTCTTGGTTGTGGCATTCCCATCGGCTCCATAATATATTTCATGTAAATCAAAGTTTGCTACCTTTTGATATTTATGTTATGTGATGAACCTATCTCATGTATGACCTATTTATGGGTACCTTGGTAACATGGTAAGAAGATCTTTATGTGTGGCCTATCTTTTGGGTCCACTACTTGAGTGCCAAGCCTCATTAAATATTTCAAGGTTGTTCTTCAAGCTGAAATTTTTTGCATAAGGTATTTCAAGGTTGTTCTTCAAGGATGACTTACTTTTCTCTACAGGTACATATATACATATATATATTGAATATCTCTTTTGGTTCTGAATAAGAAGTGTGAAGTAATGGGGTGTGCAAGAAGATAAAAGGGTAAGAAGAATTATGTGATAAGAAAGCTAAAGGAAAGTGTCGGGAAGAAGTTATCTATTTTTCAGAGGTTGTGCAAGGAAGGTGTGCAGAAGATTCTTGACTAGATCTGCCACAAACAAATATTGTGCTCTTAACTAGAACTCAATTCATGCATATGTAGATCCAGCTTCATCAATTCACTTTTGTCAATGAGACTATTTTGTAATTAAATGTTTTAATTGAGTAGTGAGCCTTACCTATAGTGAGAATTTTGGTAGTGATCCCTTTGTAAAAATAACCTTAATTGGTGTCACCTTAACCAGTGCTTTATAATTGAGAATTAACATTCTCTTTGGTTTTTTCCCTTCTTAGGTTTCCACATAAATTCTAGTGTTCTTTGTGCATGGTGTTGTGTGATTTCATGTTCATATCTATTTGATTATTATTTGATTGATATAAGCCTACTCTGGATTAATTAAAGTAAAGAAATTATTTTATGATAATTGATGCACCCCCCTCTCAGTTATCTAGACTGTTCAATAGGGTGGCATGACTCCATAACTTTAGAATTTTGGTGTAGTTCTTAAATAAAATTTTCCATGAATGATTTGGATGATTTAGGTGGGGAAGTAGATGGAGGACTATATGGAGGATCGAGCATAGGGATTTGTAGATAGGAGAAATAGGATTTGGATAAAATTTGTATGTAATAGGGATGTTGTAGAAATATGGTTATTGATACATGGATAGAGGATAAGATGAGGATATGGATGGAGGATAGTATGGGTTTCCCTAGTCAAAGGTATCATAATGATGACCAATAGATATGTATGTAGGTATGATGCAGAAGCAAGTGCTAGTAAATTGTTGGTTACAAGGTGGTTAATTATGGATGAGTGAGTACTAGAAGCTCACAAAAATATCACTAGTGATGATGGATTTAAGGGGGTCAATTGCATACTTTTTTTTATCAAAAAGACTCAACATCATCAAGAGAGGGTGAATTTTGCGATGGTTGTGATGAAAGGATCATAAAAAAAAAATCATGATGGTTTTTTGATGAGATGGATGAAATGAAAGATTAAATTGGATTGGAAGACATGATTATAGGAAATTACAAACGTATTAGAACTTGGAAGTGAAACAACAAAAAATATGTTGAGGTTGATAAAGAGGGGTTCACCACAAAGACCTATTTTCCCTAATTGCATTCAAGGAAATGAGATCCAAACAATGAAATGATTATCAACCCTTAAGTGATCCAAATCAAGGTATGAATCAACAAATTTCCTATCTATGCAAAAACAGGGGTAAAAGGTAAATAAAACTTTGGAGGGAAAGATCAAAACCATCAAACAAACTCCAAAATGCAAGCTATAAAATGTAAATGAATAACGGTAATCAAATCTGACAGAAACAATAATCAAAAGGGAGATATGGAAAGGGGAAAATAATGTGTACCTTTCACCAAAAGTCACCTTTTGAAGCTCACTAAGGACTCATTCACCCTATGGCGAATGGGTCCTAGCTAGGGTTCTTGAAAAATGCTTTCTAGGTTCTCTTCTATTGTGTCCACACTCCCAATTTTCCGATGTTCATTGTTAGATAGCTCAAAATAAATTTTGTAGGGAAATTTCCATGATATGACAACTTTTCTTGCAACTTTGACAACTTGCAACTTTCTTCAATTTTTCTCTTCAAAGGATCTTCAACTTAAAATCTTCAATCACACATCAAAGAGAGAAAAATGTTATTTGTTAGGGAATGGTGGTTTTCCTTGTTCAAACCCCATTTTGGTAATTAAACCTTGAAATGAAATAGAAAAGAATGAAGGAATGATGAATGAAAAAATATATGTAAAAACTCACCATATCTTATTTGAACCTTGGAATATAAATCTACAAAGTAGAATGAATTGGCTTCAATGAATGTAGATCTTGATCATGAAACTTGTCTTAAAACATTGTCCTTGAATAATTGCATAGATATTGAATAATCTTTCCCTTTAATGCCTTGAAATTGCTCTTGAATGCTCTTGAATTTCTCTAGCTTGATCTCATGAAGTCACACAAATTTCTAGGATGAAACATAGTGAAATGACCTCATATTTATACATATCTTAACATTAATTCTCAAAATTCAAATATCACAAGACAACATCTGAATATACATTTGAAATCATTGAAAGACCACCAAAAACATAATTTGAATTTATGTCCTAGGTGTAAGTGAGAACCCATTTTACCTATGGTGAATGGGTCCTAGGCCACTTTCCTAGGACAAACACTACTCAATGTTAGGCATAATGTTATGATATTTATGAATGTCAAGTTGTATCCCTCGAAAATTGCAATTAATTAGGCTTGGACTTGAATTAAAGGGGATAATTAAGGAAAATTAACCTCAATCAATTAATAAAGCCCTAGATTAGTGTGAAAGTGAAAGGTACACCTTACAACACAAGAAACAAGGCACAATTAAGTCCATTTTAATTAAAAGGGCCCTAAACTTAATGTGAATATGTAAAAATATATATTACCACACTAAAGTAAGGCATCATTAAGCTCAATTTATTATTATTAATTCTCAAATTAAGTGTGAAAAAGGAATACTTTTTCCTACACTACAAGAAGAAAATGTCTTAAGATATTTTGATACTAAAAGACCTTGATTTTCTTTACTTAATATCATATTCAGATATGGATTAAGCTTTATTTTGGGATAAGGGAACTTGATTTTGGAAGTGATAAGATTAATTTTCAATTGAAATGATGGTCTAAGAAGAAAAATTCCAGCCATGATACATATGTACTATTTTTGTTCACATGGACTAAAAATGGTGCAAATCTACTAAAATATGAAGTTATTATGAAGAAGAAATGTTGAGGGATGATATATTCACTTATTTAAGGTATAAATTGATGAGGGTGCAGCTCGAGACTTAGAAAATAACCCACAAACAAGAGAATAATTTTATTATTCAGAAAATGGAGCTTCTTACATGCAAATGATCTCAAATCCCTAAGTTCTACAACACATGCAAGTTACAGAAAGCTACAGAATCACCTTTTCGCAATATGCAAGCTTGTCCCCAAAAAGTTACCCAAAAATTAGAAACCTGCCCAGAAATAGAGTTCCTCTTTAGTTTGGAGCCAAAACAACATTCAAATTTGAGTTTAGGTGGTTTGGCACCAAAAAATTACCACTTGAAGTTCAAATTTCAAAAGAACGTTTGCAATTGTATCTTCTAGAAAATGTGCCAACTTTCCAGGGCCATAACTTTTGATCCAGGACTTTGATTTGTGAACCGTTTGAACCGTTGGAAAGGTATCGAAGTCAATAATGTGCTCATTATCCACTACGCTGATTTTGGCAAGTTTCAAGGCCATTCCGGGAACTCTAAGTGCATCAAATCTAACTCAGAAGATTTTTAGGTGCAAATCTGGGAAACTAAAACTGCAATATCTTTCAACCCAGGAATAGAAAATTAAAACCATAAATTAGGAATTTCATTATGACGAAAAAGGTATCCAAAATGTAAAAAAATCTAAAAACTAAGAAACTTGAAATTTAACTATTTTTGGGTGATGCAAGATTGCCCTTACACCACTGGATGCTCTTGCATTAGACACCTAGGGTAATTTGAGAAGTGACCCATCACATCTCAGATGGTTGAGGAAAATCCAACCGGTCAACCACTACCTTAGATAGCTAGGATGAATCTTCCATAGGACTTCCTCTCCATTTCACCATATATTCTTCATACTGCCTATTTCTGGTACTCCTTCCCACACGACTATCCAAGATTGCTTCAATCTCCTCCCTTTCTGAAGTAGGTGCTAGAATGCCATACTGCCCTATTGCTGGTGCTTCCTCTATTCCACCTTCATGATACTCTATCAAATTTGAAATGTTGAACACAGGGGAAATGTTGAGTCCATCCGGCAACTCTACCTCATATGTATTCCCTGAATCATACCTCTTCAAAATCTTACAGTGGACCAAACTTCTTCATCTTCAATTTGTTATAGGTTCCAACCAGAAACCTTTCTTTTCTCAAGTGGACCATCACTTCATCACCAATCTGAAACTCCTTATACCTCCTTTTTTGATCCGCCTTAGCCTTATACTATATATTCATCTTATTAATATGTTCTCTTA
>VDFB02000008.1:163161935-163224461 GCA_007258455.2 Sequoia sempervirens
AGAGGGTGAATTTTGCGATGGTTGTGATGAAAGGATCATAAAAAAAAAATCATGATGGTTTTTTGATGAGATGGATGAAATGAAAGATTAAATTGGATTGGAAGACATGATTATAGGAAATTACAAACGTATTAGAACTTGGAAGTGAAACAACAAAAAATATGTTGAGGTTGATAAAGAGGGGTTCACCACAAAGACCTATTTTCCCTAATTGCATTCAAGGAAATGAGATCCAAACAATGAAATGATTATCAACCCTTAAGTGATCCAAATCAAGGTATGAATCAACAAATTTCCTATCTATGCAAAAACAGGGGTAAAAGGTAAATAAAACTTTGGAGGGAAAGATCAAAACCATCAAACAAACTCCAAAATGCAAGCTATAAAATGTAAATGAATAACGGTAATCAAATCTGACAGAAACAATAATCAAAAGGGAGATATGGAAAGGGGAAAATAATGTGTACCTTTCACCAAAAGTCACCTTTTGAAGCTCACTAAGGACTCATTCACCCTATGGCGAATGGGTCCTAGCTAGGGTTCTTGAAAAATGCTTTCTAGGTTCTCTTCTATTGTGTCCACACTCCCAATTTTCCGATGTTCATTGTTAGATAGCTCAAAATAAATTTTGTAGGGAAATTTCCATGATATGACAACTTTTCTTGCAACTTTGACAACTTGCAACTTTCTTCAATTTTTCTCTTCAAAGGATCTTCAACTTAAAATCTTCAATCACACATCAAAGAGAGAAAAATGTTATTTGTTAGGGAATGGTGGTTTTCCTTGTTCAAACCCCATTTTGGTAATTAAACCTTGAAATGAAATAGAAAAGAATGAAGGAATGATGAATGAAAAAATATATGTAAAAACTCACCATATCTTATTTGAACCTTGGAATATAAATCTACAAAGTAGAATGAATTGGCTTCAATGAATGTAGATCTTGATCATGAAACTTGTCTTAAAACATTGTCCTTGAATAATTGCATAGATATTGAATAATCTTTCCCTTTAATGCCTTGAAATTGCTCTTGAATGCTCTTGAATTTCTCTAGCTTGATCTCATGAAGTCACACAAATTTCTAGGATGAAACATAGTGAAATGACCTCATATTTATACATATCTTAACATTAATTCTCAAAATTCAAATATCACAAGACAACATCTGAATATACATTTGAAATCATTGAAAGACCACCAAAAACATAATTTGAATTTATGTCCTAGGTGTAAGTGAGAACCCATTTTACCTATGGTGAATGGGTCCTAGGCCACTTTCCTAGGACAAACACTACTCAATGTTAGGCATAATGTTATGATATTTATGAATGTCAAGTTGTATCCCTCGAAAATTGCAATTAATTAGGCTTGGACTTGAATTAAAGGGGATAATTAAGGAAAATTAACCTCAATCAATTAATAAAGCCCTAGATTAGTGTGAAAGTGAAAGGTACACCTTACAACACAAGAAACAAGGCACAATTAAGTCCATTTTAATTAAAAGGGCCCTAAACTTAATGTGAATATGTAAAAATATATATTACCACACTAAAGTAAGGCATCATTAAGCTCAATTTATTATTATTAATTCTCAAATTAAGTGTGAAAAAGGAATACTTTTTCCTACACTACAAGAAGAAAATGTCTTAAGATATTTTGATACTAAAAGACCTTGATTTTCTTTACTTAATATCATATTCAGATATGGATTAAGCTTTATTTTGGGATAAGGGAACTTGATTTTGGAAGTGATAAGATTAATTTTCAATTGAAATGATGGTCTAAGAAGAAAAATTCCAGCCATGATACATATGTACTATTTTTGTTCACATGGACTAAAAATGGTGCAAATCTACTAAAATATGAAGTTATTAAGCAGCAAAGCAGCATGAGGACATATATCTACTTGTTTTAAGGGCAACAAGATATAGTTTTGGGTGTCTATTAAGCATTGTAGACACTTAAAAATGTCCTGAATGATACCATACACTTGAATTTGATATACTAACATCGTTTCCTCATAAAACCTATCCTCTTTTCACTTAATTGATTAAATTAGCCTAGCTATTTAATTAATTATGTCATTTTCATCTATTAACCCGACTAATCTAATCAGGTTAATTAACCTCCTTTCATTCTAACCTTTCATCTTGCTAAATTAGATAAAGAAAATTATCTAATTTAATCCCTAAGTCCTCTTATTTAATTAAATATCATATCGCATCCCCCTTTTCATTAAATCATTTTATTTAATGAATATCATATAATTCCCCTAATTTGCATAATTGAAACTTTGTTTTAAATATCAAATTACTAATTAAATCTAATTCTCCCACTTGCAAGGGAATATTCCTCATTTGCACATTCCTCCAAAAAGGGAATCCTCTCATGAAATATTCCTTCCCCTTTGCACATTAAAATTTGGTTTTAATTAAATAAATGCTAATTTTCCTCCAAAAGGGAATATTCTCATGGAATATTCGTTCCTTGTTCACTCATTTGAAAAAAGGAATATTATTCCTTGTAACAAACTATCAACAAACTTCTTGTGCAAATTTTGAAAGAATGTTTTTTGGGATGATTGTGAGCCATTGATTAAATATCATCTTACATTTTCAACCCTTGATGGGAATCCATGATCCATGTCTCCATCTTCTTTCCATTCTAGCCATTGATTAATCCTTTTGATCTTGGCCATCAATTTCATTTTTCCTATGCTATAAATAGGGCTTGCATGTATTGAATAGGGATCCACCTTTTAAATGTAAACTTATTCTATTAAAATCACTCTCATATAGCATCCATGTTTCATGTTTTAAAAGAATTTTAGATTAATTTACATGCACAAGCAGCTTAAATCATCCATTAATGGATTCCATGGTAACTTAGGTGCATCCATTTACCATATTTTGAAACTAGGGTTTTAATCTTTTGAATATTGCATACATCTAAATAGCTTTGCATACACTCACATCGATCAGGTTAGCTTTTATCATGGTAATCTAGCTTTAATCATGTTTTTGAACACATCTCTCATTAGTTTCATCAGTTTTCTTTAATAAAATTGATTGAAACAATCTCATTATCCAAGGGATTGGGAAAGGGTCACAATTCCACATCAATGTGAGACCACTCCCCCAATAGGATAAGTTTCAATTTCTTATAGTAAATATTTGTTAAGCTTTCAGGTTTTAAATGGTTAGTTTTAATGGCTTCTTTATCTTTCTTTAAATTGAATGATCTTATTGGGTCTGATGCATAGTGGCTTAATTATACTTTTAATCCTCATGGATCAAGTATAGTTAACCTATACTACATCATTGATCATGGGGACATATCTATTGAAGTACCAATCAATAAGTAGGATCTTAAGATATACAAGAACCCCATGTCAGACCATAGCAAAGGAAACAACAATGGAAAAGGTAAGGATTACACAAATGTGCAACATGTCTATTCCAATGTAGTCACCTCCTATGACAATGTCATCACCTTTTTCGCCATCAAAGGACCTAGTACAAACTGTGGAGTCACCACACAGCATGACAAGGTCACCATCCAAGGAGTTTCATCTCAACCTAGGGAAAAACCTACTTTTCCAACATAAAACCCTATAAAATATAGTCTCCTAGAGAAACTTAAGAAGACACCTGCATAGATCTCAATCTTGGAGCTATTGAGGCTATACCCCACACATAGGGAAATCTTAGAGAAATATTTATCTGCATCATCCACCCTGAGGATATAGATATAGAGTAGTTTCAAGTGATGGTAGGGAATATCACTATCTCCCATCTTCTCACCTTATTAGAACAAGACCTACCACCACAATCATCTCATAGTCATGCTTTACACCTTGAGATCATTGTTCATAAGAACAAGGTTAAAAGAGTCTTAGTAGATGGAGGTGCTAGTTTGAATATTTTCACCTTTCAATTGGTCAAGAACTTGTGTTATTCAAAAGATGATATTCAGAAAGAAAAGAGTACAACCATCAGAGCATATGATGATCAAGAGCAGGTATCGCAAGGCATCATCACACTACCCATCCAAATGGGACTTGTCATTGTTGAGACTACATGCCAAGTGATAGACCTTTATCTCCCCTACAACATCTTGCTTGGTTGGCCATGGATTCATGCCCTAAAAGTTGTAGCTTTAACCTATCACCAATGTGTAAATTTTCCTTTTGAGGAAAAAGAAGTTACCATCCATGGGGATCTTGAGCCTTTTTACCATTGCAAGAACCTTGAGGCCAAGTTTTACAAAATTCCACAAATCCCCAAAAATGATGAAGGGCCTACACCCTTCTCCTCATTTGTTGATTTGTCATCCCTAGCATCTATCTCAGAAACAAAAACACCCATTGTACAGAACATTCCTGACATCAAAGGAGTGATCTAGGATGATGGTTGTGGAGATTATAAACTAACAAAGGACACTTTTGTGTTGGGAGAGCTACCTCTTTCTCCCAAATCTCATGGGAAACCAAAACCTATCAATAAAGTGGTTGAAACATTGAAAATGGCATCTACCACCTTCACCAAGTGGGGGAATTTGAACAAAGAAGATGTCAATTTGGAGGATTTCTCTAAAATACTCTATCAAGATGACTGCCCCGTGCCTATTCTTCCCATGGAAGATGAAAACAAAGGCTTGCAAAAAATGAAGGGATGGGGGTACAACAAGAATGAGAAACTGGGACAAAATGACAACGGTTTGCTAGAACCCATTGTTCTTGGAAATGGTCCAAAGAATCTTGGCCTAGGATGTACTACTAGCAAGGTTTCCCTTATTGGAAAAGGTACTTCTGCTAAATGGACTGAAGCTTCCTCTTGGTTACCAAAATCACGTGATACTAACCTAGATGACTTCCCTCTCAACATTGCAAGCCTATTTGAGAATAACTCTCTCTTCATGATATTTGTGACATCTTTTACCTCGAATGACCAAACCACTAAAATAAGCCTAGTATACCCACAAGTCATTGACTAGGGCCATTGAGGACCACCAATTCTTGATTTATTCGAAAACAATGAAGAAATCTCAAAATTCATGGGGCTTCATGACAACTTACCATGGATAGATCACAAATATGGTTTTGATATAGAGATAGATATAGGGGTGTACTATAGGGAGATGATTGAATCCTTTAGTTACAAAATTGATGGCATGCAACTAACATGTAAATCTTTAAGTGAAAACCACACTGTGGCACTTTCTAATCATAAAATAGTAAAAAAAAGGACACATCTGAGGTGAAAACCTCTCTAAGGTTCCCAAGGATGAGGGACTCAATCTCCCCCTAAGTGCAATGCATCTAGAATAGTCAACAATGTTAGTAGAGAAGGCCACCCCAGTGAATGTGGGAATATAAGAGGCATTGAAGATCACTTTCTATGTTGAATCCTTGTTGGATGAAGAACAAAAGAACCTAGCAACATTCCTGAAAAGACCAAAAAATCCAACTTTACATGGTCATACACAAATATTCCAAGCCTCGATCCAAAAGTGGTTGTGCATTATTTAGCAGTCTATCCTAAAGCCAACCTAGTGAAGTAGAAATTAAGAAAAATGCACCCTCAGATAGCACTCTTGGTAAAAATCTAGTTACAAAAGCTTCTTAACGTTGGATTTATCTAAATAATTGATTATCTTGAGTAGGTTTCCAACCTAGTACCAGTCTCCAAACCCACTGGAGGCATCAAGATATGCATAGATTTCAGAGACTTGAACAAGGCATGCCCGAAGGATGATTTATGTCTTCCTAACATTGACATCATCGTGGATTTAATAGTTGGACATGAAATTATACTCATGGATAGTTTTTTAGGCTATAATCAAATCATGATCACTAAGGAGGATCAACACAAAACTGCATTCACTTGTGCATGGGGAACATATTGTTGGAACATGATGCCATTTAGGTTGAAGAATGTAGGAGTGACATATCAAAGAGCAATGAGTCTCATCTTTCATGAAATGATCCAAAAAATAGTTGAAGACTATGTGGATGATATTTTTTCCTAGTCAAAGAAAAGGATTGAGCATATAGAAGTCTTAGGACCCATCTTTGATAGCCTCGAAGAATATAAGGTATGGCTAAACCTAAAAAAGTGTATATTTGGGGTTACATCAACAAAGCTTCTTGGCTACATCATATCAGAAAGAGGGTAGAGATTTATCCATCAAAAGTGAAGCCATCCTAGACATGGAACCACCACAAATGTTGAAGTAGACGAGAGGGTTACAAGGAAGGTTGCAATCCATTTAAAGTTTCATATCCAATTATCAAATAGAATCCACCCTTTCTCGCATCTTCTCCATAAAAGAATAACTTACAAGTGGGATGATAAGTGAAATAAATCCTTCTAGTAGATCAAGGATTATCTATTGATACCTCCAGTGCTCATTTTTCCAATACCAAACTAGCCATTGATCTTATATATCTCAACAACATTAGCAACACTAGGTGCTCTTCTAGCACAACATGATGAAAATGGAAAAGAAAGGGCCATATATAACATCAACAAGACCTTGGTAAGCTATGAAATGAACTATTCATCCATTGAGAAAGCATGATTAGTAGTGGTTTTTGCTTCACAAAAGTTCAAAAATTACATGTTGTAGCATCAAATCAAGCTTATTACAAAGATCGACCCATTAAAATACTTGTTATCCAAAGCAACTCTCACTAGGGGAATGGCCAAATGGGTAATGAAATTGATTGAAATTGACATAGAGTACGTGGAGCGCAAGGAAATCAAAGGAAAAGTGATAAAAAACCAACTAACATAAGCACCTATCTATGTAGAGAACCCTTTGATATCTGAATTTCCTAATGAATCAGTGTTCCTTGTCAATACATTAGATCAATGGAAAACGTACTTTGATGGGTCATTCACCTAACATGGATTAGGGGTGGGTATTCTCTTTATCACCCCTCAAGGTTATTGCATCCCAAATTCATACATGCTATCATTTCCATGTACTGGAAACATTGTTGAGTACAAAGCCCTAATCACAGGTCTAACGATAACAATTCAAAGGTAAATACAACAATTGAAAGTATATGGGGACTCACAACTCATTATAAATCAAGTCAATGATGACTACCAAACCAAGGATGATAAACTCACTCCTTACAAGAAGATGGTAGAAAGTCTTAAGGACCTTTTCATAGATATAACTTTGAGTAAATTCCTCACATGAACAACCAGGTAGTAGATGCCATGGAAATAATTGGATCCTTGTTAGACATGACACACAATGTTCTTCAATGCAAATTATTGGTAGAAAAACTTCATGTAGCTTAACAGAGGAACCCTCCCATCTAATATCACCTCCAATCTTAAGAAGACCCTTTGCTAAAAATGCATCCCAATTCATGATCCTAGGTGATACCTTATACCATCAAAGCATTGAGGGGACATTACTATGATGTCTTAATCAAGAGGAATCTTTGAAATCCTTAACAAAAGTACATGAAGGCATTTGTGGTTCCCATTCTGGTGGTATAAATTTAGCTAAGAAATTATTGAGGACGGGGTGTTACTGGCCAACCATGGAAAGAGAAGCACATCATTACATGTAGAAGTGTGTCTAGTGTCAAAAACATGAAGATCTAATTCATTCTCCAGCACAGGAGTTACAACCAATGGTCACACCTTGGCCATTTTCATAGTTGGGTCTTAACCTCATAGGAAAAATTATTCCCACCTCATCAAATGGATAGAAGTTCATCATAACAACCATTGAGCACTTTACCAAATGGGTTGAAGCCATCCCTATGACCTATATAATGAGGAATCAAATTTCTAAGTTTATCCTAAATTTCCTCATCTTCCATTATGGTGTTCCACAAGCGCTTATCTCAGAAAATGAAACACCCTTCAAGAATCAAGATGTGAAAGAGCTATGTCAAAGATTCAACATCCAAAATTGATTATCTACCCTGTATTACCCCCAAGGCAACAATCAAGTTAAGGATACAAACAAGACCATTCTAAAAATCCTAAAGAAAATGGTAAATGATGTTGGTCGTGACTAGCATCTATAATTAAATCCCATCCTCTAGGCCTATCAAACCAATATCTGCACACCTATAGGTGCAACCCCATTCTCCTTGGTCTACAGATCAAAAGCCATCCTACCTATCGAGGTTGAGATTTCGTCATTGCAAGTCTCACTATAGAACCTAATCAATGATGAAGAGTATAGAGTATCTCAACTAAATGAGCTAGAATTCTTGGATGAACGTTGTCATGATGCCCTTAATCACTTGCAAGTATACCAAAAATGACTAAAATGAAGCTATAACAAGAAGATCAAGAGTCAATATTTCCTAAAGAAAAATTAGAAAAATCTTCTAGATCAGGACAGTAAAGTAAAGTTTGAGCCTAAATGGTTAGGTCCATTTGTCATCACAAGAAGCTATGGATCAGGATCATACCAATTATCAACACCTACAGGTGAACCCTTACAGGAATCAACCAATAGTTTTGCATCTTAAAATTTTCTATGCCTAGGCTTGAAGGGTGTAAATCTGAAAATATAAAAAAACCAAAAAATGATAAAAAAATCCAAAAAAATGAGAAAAAGGATTGAAAATAGTAAAGAAAAACAATTTCCCTCTATTGAAAACCACTTTGATGGCACTTTGGGTAAGTACCTTGGTGAAAACCTAGAAAACAGGCACCTTGCAT
Organism: Sequoia sempervirens; assembly: GCA_007258455.2. NCBI lineage: Eukaryota > Viridiplantae > Streptophyta > Pinopsida > Cupressales > Cupressaceae > Sequoia > Sequoia sempervirens. Next base: position 163,170,642 of record VDFB02000008.1, read on the forward strand.
AAATAAAAAACCCCTATCTATTCTTTAGATCTTTATCCTATCATTCTTTCCATCACATTCATTCACCTCATCATTCATCCTATTCATTCCATCACCCATCCATGTCTATATCATAGGTTGATATCATGAAGTATCATATTCCCCTTTAGTACTACTTGTCATATTCCAAAGGTCAATTTGTATTGCCTATATCAAGGTAGTCTATCACAACACACTAGGGGAAATTCATCTTAGATTGAATCAATTTCTTGTATATCTTAAGGTTATTTGAAATCTCATCAAAAATCCCAAAAAAATTCATAAAAAATTCATCTCGAAAATCCAAAAACATCCAAATCCTATACAGCTAAAATCCAAAAATATTTAAAAAATTGTAAATTAAAAATCCAAAACATTCAAAACATCATCAAAATACCTAAACATGTCAGAACATCAAAAATCCAAAAATACAACCTTGTTGAACTATGAGTCTTTGAGTTTGAACATAGCCAAGGCCATAGCTTATGTGCCCTCGAGACACCCTAGATCAGTCTTTAGGAGTTCGTCATAATAAACTAGCAATCCCTCAATTTTCCATATCTCATTGTCAATAAGTCAAGTCAATAAAACTACGTGGTCTATGTATGTATAATGTAGGAAAGGCTCATCTTTGATAAGCCCTCGAGGCCCCTAGGATAGTCTTTTAGGTTAGGTTCTTGGTTGAAAACTCAAAAAATTCCTAAACATTAAAAAACTTAGAAAACTCCTAAAAATTTGAAAACTCAAAAAACCCCTAAACATTCAAAAACTCAGAAAACCCCAAAAACATTTAAAAGTCTCAAAAACACAAAAACATTTGAAATTTTGAAAAACCAAAACACTAGAAAACCTTGGAAAACTCTAAAAAGCCTCAAATAATAAAAAAACCTAAACATTCGTATAAACTTTCAAAAAGACCAAAAAAAGCCTCAATTTTTTTTCAAAATACCAAAAACATTGAAATATTCAAGAAAATCCAAAACCATCCATCCCATTTCTGTTTCACCCATAATAAAATTTTACCAATAATAAATCAAATGTCATCTTTAACTTTTGATAAAACAAATAAAAAACAAATATCACAAGTTGTAAAGTGAGAACCTGATTGTCAAAATCTAAAGTTTGGATCATAGGTAAATGAGCTAGTGGAGTTTGTATCAATGTCCTATCACACACCTAATCCTAATTAAACCCATTTGATAACATGTCCTAGGTTGTATCCTTCTGACAATGGACACCAATATCAAAAATCACCTTTTCTCAATTCAACTGGCAAGAGATATAAATAAAGCTAATTGTTTTTCTTTGATATTTTCTTATGATTTATCTTATTGAACCATTTTGATGACCTCTCGATGATGTGTCAACAATTTAGAGAGAAATGAATGGGGCACTGATCATTATCTTTCATTTGTTGTGCTTGTGGGTATTCTTGTAAAATAATCTTGGCTCATACTTTCTTGGTTGTGTGTAGGGAAGTTGTTTAGAGTAGATTGTTGACTATTGTCTATGCTTTGGTCCAATATATTCTAAGCTTCTAAAACACATGTTCTGATGAGGTTTTTGTATGTCAAGGTGTGAACAAGAACTATCCTATCTGTTTATAGAGTCAAATTCCATTACACTAGATACAATGCCATTTTGGTTATCAATACCATGATGCATCATGTCAATGTGTTATATCAAACATAAGGAATGATGGAAAATCCCAATCCCAAGATATGAGAAAAATCATCCATCTCATCATCCCTCTCTAATAAAGTCTCAATGGATCATAGACTTGTTGGAATTTTGAATTAATCTCAAAATCAATGGTCAATTCATTCATTTTCTTCTATCTTCTTTCCACACTTACCTGGTATCATGATAGTCAACAAAAACATCAGCAATGCATCCATCCTACATCCACAAATCATCAACATGCATACATCACACATTATCACAACATATCATAATAATGAAAAACATAATCCACTACATCATCATTATCATTTAAGTTATTTTGAATAATATATATTTATTATTCTAAGCATCTTAATAAATTGCATTACCATTCATCACATCTATATCATAATCATTCATAGAATATATACTGTAAGCATCATCCATATGCAACATCCCCATACATGGATCATCATGACATCATAAATCACATGGGAACAATACACAAAAATAAATGCATTCATCCATACATCCTGCATAAGAATATCATATCATCTACATGTCATGAAATATCATACAAAGATACTTAAAAAGAAGGTAACCCATCCATTGCATTGCATACATCTCATAAAAATTGCATATCATAAACATTACATCATCACATATCACATTAGCATAAATACATGAATTGCATACATCACATTTACATCCATACATAATCATAGCAAGTCACCTTAACATCATATCATATCATATGCATCCATACATTCATAAAGCATAAAATAAAATTGCATCACATCATGGATTTGAATCATCTCATCTCATATATATATATCAAAAAAATGACTGTCATAGTACAATATTTGAATCAATGTGTATGAATATCATCAAAATGTGCAATGTACATGAGGCTATAAAAAATGAGCCTATGAATGTATATCTATATAAATAATCAGGATATACAAAAAAAAGGGTGTCTACAAAATCAAAAGAGGTTTATCCCTCACTAGCTCTTTCCCCATCTCTAGGTCAATCTAGGTGCCTAACTAAGGTAGCACTTGGTTGTACCTAGCTATTGTGCTCAAAATCGGGTTGTCAATGATGTGGATGGACATCTCTATAGTAAATTTTTTTCCAGTATGCTACCTCCTCCCTCACCATCTTGTATAGCTGTGCAAACACTTTCTATCCAACTAGCCCCTATGCCTATTGGGACTATTGTTGGGACACAACCTCTAACTATTGTTGCAACCTGACCTCCTATGCCAATTGTACATTTGAGGTCTACCTAAGTTGGTGCTCATGATCTCTCTCAGCTATAAGTGTGAGAACTTGTTGCTGAGCATGATCTCACTTAGCTATCACTACCTATAACTGTTGTTATAACTGTTGTATTTTTACATCTCAAGGATATGACCCCAACGGTGGTTACTATACTAATGGTAGTTGTACTAGTGATGGCTCTACAGGTGGATGCTTGTGTAGTGGAGGTGTACCAAGGACCTCTCTATCATGCTTTTGGCCATCTTGGCCATCCTATCCTCTCCCCCATCCCTTGCCCTACCCATCCTACCCTCTACCCTACCCATCTTGTTGTTGGCCTTGTCCTCTGCCTACTCCCCTCTCACTCAGCATCCCTCATGAGATATGACCACTAGATCTGTAAGTTGAGGAGGGGGTACAAACTAAGCATCATATGCAGGCATTGTCTATGCATCGTCTTTCCCCTGATCATAGGCCCATGGCCTAGTAACCAACTAAATCCCTCTACGACTTCATGAGGTGGTATCGTGGCTCACAAGCCGCCTCTTGAGCTAATCTCGTAAAAATGTTCATATACTAATTTTTAGGCCTATCTTGCCTCTCTCCAAACTATCTAGCTACCCTATCCATTAGGTACCACTCAATCATGGTATGCTCCCAACCCTGCATGTAATGGGTCTAGAAAGAAAATAAGAGTTTTTGTACATTGTCATACCAATGTGGCATCTGTATCCATGGACACCATCAAAACACTATCATGTCATCGATCACTCTCCTCCAATAAGTAATATTGAGCTGGCCTATGTGTTGTAGAGTGATAGCCCCTCTATTCCTCTAAATGACTAGATCATATAGCTCCACATCAACCATATGGACAATATATTTGAGCACGACAATGTGCTCCCTTTCCCATATTTGTAAGAGTGTAACCCCTGCACCAAACACTCTCCCATCACAGTACACAAACTATTGCATATCATGATATAGTGAGGCCAACATCATTGGCCCCCATGCATACTGAGTCTGCTTGAAAATAATTTGGTGCTAAGCCAGCTCCCATCTAAGACTAAACCCTCTACTCCATCGGTTTGGGGCTACCAACCCTGAAATCATAGCACCAAATATCAATATGAAAGTTGGCGAGTTCCCACTATACATCTTGAGGTCAATTTGTGAGTTGGCTAGGATAGCAGTGTCCTGACCAAGAACCTTGTGGTAGGTATCATATCCTACATCCTTATCATAGATCACATGGTCACCATGTATCGACAATCATAATATCTTCCATACATCCTCTAAGGTGATTGCAGCCTCACCAATAGGTAGGTGGAATGATGAGATCTCGCTATGCCATCGCTTGCATAATGCTATTATCATTTCCAAATGAGTCTGAACAATGAGCATATATGCAACATACCACAATCTAATCTCTTTCAACTGCTCCTATCAAAGCTTAGATAAATCATTTAGTAACGAAAGTATAGTGGGCCAGTGCTCATGGGAAATCAAAGGCTAGATAACCTCCTACACCCACGAAGTGCACGATGTCAACTTTCTCTAAAGTTACCTAAGTTTGGAGTTTTTCTTCCCCAAAATGATAAACGTGTCATCATTTACAAAGGCGTCACCATAATTCAAATTCCAAACAATGACGCCATAAGCATCCAAATTCTAAATCATGACAAGCATTGCTATTTACAGGGGTTTCACTATTTAAAATCTATAAACCCTACTCCTAAACTGTAAATCACGGGGAGCATCACTCATTAAACCCGTGCCACAATTTGAAAAATAAAAACCCTAATTTTAAATTGCAAAGTGCATCACCATTCACAATGGCATTGCTAAAAAGGTGAAAAGCATTGCCAAAACTATAAACAGTGTCGCAATACAATGATGTTGACCTAGACCAAATTTCAAAGCCTAATAAATGCATCAAAAATTCAAAATGCAAGGAAAGTTTTGAATTGCATACCGTTAGTCCCGTGCCTAGAGGCCTCTAGTACTCTCAAAACTAAATTGAAATATGTTGTGGGAGCACTTGTGCCATTTCATCTAGAGGTCAGAGCTCAAAATGCAGCAAATATCTCAAATGTGAATGCACAAATGACTTGAAAGTGACCCTTCATCACCTATTTAAGCCTAAAAATTAGGGTTTTTGGCCTTAATTTTTGCCAAAAGCTAGGGAATTGACTTGTTTTACCTATTTTTGCTTGTGCAGCCTATTTTGAGCCATATTTTGTGTTTCTAAGGCCATTTTTTGCATTTGGGGGCATTTTTTGCACCTGAACCTATATCTTACCTTTGTCAAGATATCAACCAAAATTCAAGATTTTTTCCTAATCTCTCAAGGGAGTAGGGTACCAGCTTATTCCTTCTATTGGGGCAATAGTGGGGCATCCAAAAATTAAAAATATATATATTTTGATCTAAGCAGTGGTTTTAATCCAAAAAAGCGCCAGTCTTTGAACCAATGTAACAAGTACCTCACTTCAAATAGGGGTGACGTGTAACGCCCCACTGAGAACCCTATAGGACAAAACCTAAACAACTAAAAATGAACAATTTTTTTTCAAGTGTAAATATGCATGATAGAAAATGAATAATAACTTAATTACTATCCTACGTCCTCTAGGGTGCACGACTACATCACCTATGTCCACTATCCAAAGATATAAAACCAAATAACTTATTAAAAACCAAACACTAATCATCATTAAGCATAACATTTACTCATCACAAATGATCATATGAACCATGAGAAACATCCATTATATATAGATAAAAAAATAACTAATTACTTCCATTTCAATTAACAAGTACAATATCACTAATTACATAATTCCTTAAATGAGATACCAGTTATAGTTTACAATTTACATTTTGAACAATGATACTTCCTTGATACAAATGAGGAGTGCTCAAAATATGATACATGATACATGAAAAAGATGGAATACATTTTCAAGTACAATGATCAAACTTCCAATAGTAGACACAGTGCAGAAGTCATGGATCAAAAGAAGTCACCACATCATGAACAGAAAGGGAACCCAATGGAGAATGTAACATGTTCCACCCAACCACGTGAACCCAAAGGTTCACCCCCCATGCTAGGAGGTAACAAAGGGTCCCACCATAACTGATAGACAAGGACAATACATGACAAGGCCGACACAACTCACGAACACAAGAAGAAAAACAACAAAAAACAACAAAGACTATACTTCTAGAGGCACATAAAAACTCAAGGTAAAATAACAAGCAGGGGAACTCATGGTTGTCATAGGGGAAGTGTCATCGCATAGTCAAACATAGGTTATCTAGGTAGATCTTCCTAGGCCCTAGCCCCCATCCTAGGTTATCCTAGTAGCCTCTACCGATCTTTGGCCCCTCATGCCAACTATGCAGAATTGACCTACCTCTTGTGAAGACAAAGTAGTTGATTATGTCATTTCAGGCCTTCCCGTCTCACCTCAAGCGTTAACGAGCACTTGAGGTTGAGTGAGGTACAAACTTATCTTGTTTAATGTTTGAGCTACCCATTCCCCCTAGTTAATATTAATGTTATCACTTGTTAACAAACTTCCACATGGGTTATCCTAGTGCCCCTTTGTGCGTCGGCCCCCATTGGAAGCCACCCCCTATTGACCACCAAAAAAACCATAGAAACTGAAAACTAGGCCACTTGCATGACACAAAACACAAAACAAAACTCAAAGAAAGGCATCATCCCATCCTGCTCACATAATTCAAAATGAATACCAATCCTAAGATGAACACATCATGCAAGGAAAATAATCAACTTACCCATACCAAAATATTATAGTCAGCATTATGGCTCCAATAATTCCATTATGAAATTTTTTCCCTCCTAGCTTCTCAAGACTCTGGAATTCACTTCAAGGAAATAATTATACATAACTCCGTATCCACATTCATTTCAAATCCAAAGTCAAACATTTATGTTTTACCAATTCATGCCATATGAGTAGAAGAAAAACTAATTTGTTTCACAAATTATTCATTCATGATCAAAACTTATCTATCTGCTCCAAGGTATTTCTAGTATTGTATGTTTCCTATTATATTATCTCATTGAAATTATTAATCCACCAAACTATTCCCTTAAATTATCTTTATAAGTTAAAAGCACATAAATGACAAAAAAATATCGTAAATTAGCTTTGATTACAACTATACGAAATCACACATATTTACACACACACACACACAGATAGATAGATATATTATAACATATATACATACATGGGTATGTGCACGATCATCATGGAAAAAATAGGCCCTTAAGTGGCAAAAAATTCAAAAAAATTAGAGTTAAGCAACTTGACGTAAAAATTTGAACAAGTTATCTATATTATTTCAAAAATATGTAAGAATAGAATCTATAGAAAATTGAATGTAGTTTTTAAACTACTAGGTTTTTTTTTTTTTTTATTTAAATCTATTTGGTGAAAATTTGAAATTTCAATGCAGTAGTACTTAAATTTCAGGGAATAAATAAGAAGTAGGTGTTTGTCTCACCACCCTAATCACAATAAAATGATAATATTTTTTTATAATATTTTAGATATAAGTAGAGGACTCATGTCCCGATGTGATGCATATTTTTTTATAATTTTTTTCCAATTAAATAATTAATTATGAATTTTTATTACAAATTTTTAAAAATATAAAACTCATATGTTTGACCACTTTAACTTGGTCAAACTTCATGAAATTCAATTTTCTTTTTTTAATCCTATAGTATGTAAAGCATAGAATGTGACACATGCTTTGGATTAAAAATGTGATACCATTTGAAAGCTATAAATGTTTTTCAATCAGCCTATCAATTAGGACTTTAGTCATAATTTGAATAGAAAATGAATAATATTACTTATTAAATTCAAAGTAAAGCATAATTTATATTGGTGGAAATAGAATTTCCTTTAAAACCCTTTTGTTTCATCAATTTTTGTTAAAAAAATGTCATCAGCCACATACCCATCATATTGCCACTTTTGGCCCATCATGATCCTGCACATACCCACATATGTATAAATATATATATATATATATGCATACATATATTTTCCTATCACTTTTCACCCACATCTATATATTTATATTCATTAAAATCACAATCTAAATCTATAAGGTAATTGGTAGGTTCAATATAAGTATAAACCTTTTAAACAAAATAGAATCTAAGATTATAAGGAGTAATCGATAGACCCAATAATCCTACCATCATGACCTCATGCATAATTTGTTTCTTAACATAGATAGTTTAATACAAAAAGGATGTTGTACAGAGCTTAACACTACACATAAACTTATTTGATCCCTCAAGATACAACCATTGATTGAATAAGATTTTGAATGAAGAGACAAATAATAAACACAAAACTAAATGTCAACTACTAATTCGGTGTTATTAAAAAAATTAGTTAACTATCAATTTAATTAGAGTTTTATGTGCATAACTAGGTGCCTAATACTGATGACATCTAAAGAGGACTCCCTAGGCACTACACACAATGCAGAAACATAAGCCACAAAAAGGTGTGTGTGATGTGAGGCTACAGAAAAATCCTTTTATTATAAGCCTTTGATTTGGAAGGCAATTCGGTTGAGGTGATCGACTGACTCATGCACTAAAGTTATCAATTTAATTTGAAGTTTAACATTTGACATACTGGTCGTCTTAAGAGATAACATTTATATCCTAATACCTATCTATTTGTAAGGAGATTCCTACACAAATCACTCAAGTGAAGCTAAATCTGCCCTTCTTAATAGTACTAACCATTGCATGGATTGTTTGGGTCGACATCATACTCATGATTTACAATTAGAAGTCAAGAAACTATAATTTAAGAAGATAAATAGTATTGATAGCATAAGGTCGACATAGAAAGGAAGACTATTAAAAAAAAATTGATAAAGGTAGAACATTTAGTCGATACACATAGAAAGGTTTGACATCCCCAGTTCACACAAATATACTATTATTAACAAACCGGACTATCTACAGCCAGCAAGGAAAATGAAGTAAACAAATGTTTCAGTGCCCAACTAGTGTTCTAATAGATAAAACTCAATGTGCAGATTAATATAAAGAGACTGAAACAACAGTGTGCATGTATTTTTCTATGTATATTTATGCCTACACTTCTATAGGTGATATGTAATTAATTTGTATCGAACTTGTCTCAATTGTAAATAGGGAAAACAATCTTTTTAGGCTAAAGATTAAATCTTGCACAAACAAGAAACCCTTTGTAGAGATGACAGTCTAGGTCGACTTGGGTAGATAGCTATATGCATTAAAATTATGATAGGATCAAGAAATGTTATAATATACAACCAAGGTAGGTCAATGGTTTTAGCTATGGAGTAAACTCTCTCTTTTGGTGAAAGAAATCATGATAACAAGAAGTTAGCACACAACATGAAGAAAATAATGCTAGAACACAAGGAGGAGGAGATACTGGATGATGCCAATAACAGGATTCACAATGTTTCAAGTTAGAACACAAATTACAACCACAAGCTTTAGAACCGCAATAGCTCGATGGGAAGAAATGCAGTTTGGAATAAAATGGAAGGATTGAATGGACTTCTAAAATAACCATTAAAGAAATATTTTGATTATATTTCATCCACTTTGTGATAATTGAATAATACTTCTAGGGATTTGTACATAAAAGAATAGAAAGCATAAAGATAACATGGAACCTGGATTTTCTTGCAAGTTTGAGGGAGCTTTGCTACAGTACTTTTCACCTCCCATCACATCTAAGCCAAAAGCAATGCTTCCTCCTTCCTTTCAATTCCTAGCTCCAAAACTTCTCAAATCCAAAGCCAAATGGAACAAGTTTCTTTCTCAGAAAAAATCCTTGAAACATTCACGGCAAAAACCCAAAAGAAAAAAAATATAATCAATTTTTCCTCCATGAGAAATAAAAGGAAAATTTCCCCTATGGAGTTAACTCCACTTCTTTTCAATTAATTTCCATAACTATATTATATTCCTCCACTAAATTTCAATTTCTCCCATTTCAAAATTTTCACTTAATTTAACCTTCCAATTTTACTTTTAATCCCTCTCTTTCACATTGTCCACCATATACCATTAGTATTAATTTATTATATTAAAATTCCTGCATAATTTATTTATACCAACATATTAATACATATATATGTTGGCAGATGGTAAACGCTCCCCTCAGGATTTGTGACATGGACTAACCGCCTCCCATGGATTCGCTAACTCTATCACTTGTATCGGGCATTAACAGGTCGATCTTTTGGTGCAATAGAAATTGTGGGCCAACAATTGGTATCAGAGCCAAAGGTGTCAGGATTGAATCCCCTCGAGTAACGATGAGGGGGAGTTTGTTGGTACATGGTCTCCCCTTGAGATTCATGACATGGACTAACCACCTCCCATGGATCCATTAACTCTGGTAGTTGTATCGGGCATTAACAGGTCAATCATTTGGTTCAACGAAAACTGTTGGCTAAAAATATATATATAAACACATTTACATCTATATATTTCATTTAAATATTCTATTTAGAAAAATAACTCTCAATTTAATTTATTAAAATCAAATACCATATTTGTTTTAATTTAATTATTTAATTTAATATAGCTTTAATTTCATTTACCAAGCCTTCAAATTTTGACATTAAAAATAAAATGAAATAATCAAACCAAGCACAAGTCTTAGGCATGACTCCCAGGTCAGTCAAACAAATTTCAATCGAAAGCATGACGAAGGTTAAATGACCACATGGAAACAAAATGATATCAATAGAACTTACTAATGGGGTGCAACAATAGAGATTCATCCTTGAAAAGGATGATGGATCGATGTGGGGGACCCAATGTAACCTCTGAAGATAGAAACTCCATTGGGATATGGCATGCTCAAACCTAATAATCAGGCGGATTCAATGCCTGTACCTACAACTTGCAAGAAAATGAAGGGTCGAGCATGTACATAAATAAATATCCTATCACACCATGATGGGGAAATCACAGAGTCATAGGGCACTCGCAAGCAAGTGATGAGACACTGTCCCCATCATTCACACATGGTAGCTCCTACATCTATCCATACATAGCATCATCATATCCATGATACTCAAATAAGTAATCAACTAATCTGCTAAACATGATATAAATAAGAACATCAAATATCACAATGCTATCAATATCACTAAGCTAAGCATCATAATGTTATCAAACAGACACAATATCTACTCATCAAAATATCACCATGTCTGAGTAATGTCCAACAGATTCATAATGTCCTTCAAACAACAACATAAGGTCAAGCAAAACAACATCATAAAGTCTAGATGTAAATCTAAGAAGTTGTTTGAACATAAGCAAATTGAGGGGGCATCACATGAAATGTAGACACTTAAAAATGTTCTAAATGATATCATGCACTCGAATCTAATATACTAACATCGTTTCCTCCTAAAATCTATCCTCTTTTCACTGGATTTATTAAATTATCCTAGCTATTTAATTAATTATGTCATTTTCATCTATTAACCTAACTAATCTAATCGGGTTAATTCACCCCCTTTCATGCTAACCTTTTTTCCTGTTAAATTGGATAAAGAAAATTATCTAATTTAATCCCTAATTCCTCTTATTTAATTAAATAACCCTAAGCTATTTAATTAAATATCATATCACATCCCCCTTTTAATTAAATCATTTTATTTAATGAATATCATATAATTCCCCTAATTTGCATAATTGAAACTTTGTTTTAATTATCAAATTACTAATTAAATCTAATTCTCCCACTTGCAAGGGAATATTTCTCCTTTGCACATCCCTCCAAAAAGGGAATACTCTCATGGAATATTCCTTCCCCTTTGCACATTAAAATTTGGTTTTAATTAACTAAATGCTAATTTTCCTCTAAAAGGGAATATTCTCATGGAATATTCTTTCCCTCTTCACTCATTTGAAAAAATGAATATTCTTCCTTGTAACAAACTTTCAACAAAATTCTTGTGCAAGCTTTGAAAGTGTGTTTTTTTGGATGATTGTGAGCCATTGATTAAACATCATCTTTCATTTTCATCCCTTGATGAGAATCCATGATCCATGCCTCCATCTTCTTTCCATTCTAACCATTGATTAATCTATTTGATCTTGGCCATCAATTTCATTTTTCCTATCCTATAAATAGGGCTTGCATCAATTGAATAGGGATCCAACTTCTAATAGTAAACTTATGTTGTTAAAATCACTCTCATCTTGCATCCATGTTTCATGTTTTAAAAAAAATTTAGATTAATTTACATGCATAAATAGCTTAAAGCATCCATTAATGGATTCCATGGTAACTTAGGTGCATCCATTTAGCATATTTTGAAACTAGGGTTTTAATGTTTTGAATCTTGCATACATCTAAATAGCTTTGCATACAATCACATCAATCATCTTAGCTTTTATCATATTAATCTAGCTTTAACCATGTTTTACAATGCATCTCTCATCAGTTTAATCAGTTTTCTTCAATAAAACTAATTGAAACAAGCTCATTATCCAGGGGATTGGGAAAGGGTTGTCATTCCACATCAATGTGACACCACTCCCCCAATAGGATAAGTTTCAATGTCTTAGAATAGATTTTTTTTAATCTTTCAAGTTTTAAATTGTTATTTTTAATGGCTTCTTCGTCTTTCTTTAAATTGAATGATCTAATTGGGACTTAAGCATAGTGGCTTAATTATACTTTGAAACCCCATGGATCAAGTGTAGTTAACCTATACTATGTCATCAATCACAAGCATATATGTTGAAACAATAAAAAATACTAAAGTAATGTGTAGATGTAATGAGGTGTACATTGGCCTAGAAGAAAATGTGTTAATTCATTGCATATACACTGAAACAAGGTGGAGATGTGCCAAGCTATGAAATTAGAAAAAAAATGATGATTTTAGATGTAAACAATTTAAAATTTTAGGGGTTTGTCCCTAGGACCTTAGGATAATAACTTAGAGTTGAATTATAATAATGAGTTTGATGATGGATTATGAGAATGATTAGAGTTGAAGAATGGATTGGTATAGTATTTTATAGTTATGATGATAAAAAATTAGGAAGGGTTGGAAAGGAGATTGGTAGAAAATCGATAACTTAAACAATGATTGTAATGTATATGATTTGATACTTAAGATAGGTTGAGTTCCTAAGAAATAACCATTTTAATTACCTACTTTAGATAGGATAAGCTATCAAGAGATAATTGGCTTGATTCATTTGATTTGATTGTGGTCTTGATCAATGATAGGTGCTGATTTTTATTTTGAGATGAATGGTTGGGAATAAGGTGTTAGAGGAATGGGTAGGATTGAGGATTGAAGATGAAAATTATTAGGTTGATGAAAGGGTTTGACTTGGTTTGTATTAGAAGAGATGAGGGATTTGGATTAAAATAAGGATTAGGATGGAGATAAGGTCCTTAAAATATCAATAAGTAGATTGATTACTATTAGGAGTAGTTGGAGAGGAATAAGATGGTTTTAAAGAAATTATTAGAGAGACTAAGGGGATTACTATTTTGTATTAGAAGGGTGATTAGAGGAAATAGTTACATTAGCTTAGTATGAAATATCTTTGATTGACTTGAATGTTTGGATCAAGTGATTAAAGTTGAATTGGGGTTAGAATGAGGTGGAATCGGATTTTGATTGGTAAGGTTGACCTTTGGAAATATTTGGAAACAAAAAATTTAACCAACATTTAAAAACATGAAAATAATTTTGGATTTTAAGGATTTGGATTTAAGAGGTTCCAAATTTGTCTATGATGAATATTGTTAACAGAAAAACCTTGACTGGAGTCTAAGGTTTAATATTTTGTTATATGCACTCTACCTTGATGTGATGTAATAAAAAGGGAGAACTTATATATGAAATAAGTATAAACCAAATTATAATAAATTATATGTTTTCATATATACACAAATTACATAATATATTGATATACTTTAATGTATTATGCATGTCTTCTAGTTCAATAATCATGTTTCATCCATATATATATCTTATATATCTTCAACACTTCCTTATTCTCATATATATTTAATCCATATTATTCTACTCATGTTTCCACTCTTTCTCCAACTTTTTCCTTCTTTATATAGCCTCTTAATGCCTTTTCATGATGCCTTTCAATAATATCCTTTCATAATAACACTTAACTATCTTACTCCAATGAATTTACATTTTTCTCTATAATATTTTACACTTTTATAGCTTATTTAGGCATATTATAGGTTTTTTAATGCTATTTACGTGGTATATAATGGATATGTGGGTCTAGAAATGACCCAAATGGAATATGAGGTGCCTCATAGCAATCTATATCTTGCCAAAATTTCCCTAGGCCTCAAACATTGTCTTTTCCTCAAGACAACTTTGTGAAACCACTTGTATCATTCATAGTTTCATTCCCTTCTATGGTTCTTACTTAATAAAAATACTCTTGAAATGCTCTCCTTATTCTTCAAATACACCCACTTGGCATGCTTAATAGTACCCACATTGGCATGATCTATCTCTACTCAAAAATTTAGACTTTTTTTTATTCCTATCATTTTTTTATATATGAATATTTATGCTTGTACAACCTCTTAAACATAAATGTTATCTTTTTCCAATTGAATCCATCAATCCATCCATAATTCATTTGCATATATTATATCATAGAATCCTTCTAATTTTTATTCCAACATATTTATTTAGAATTATTGGTTAGTCTACAAAGGCTACAAGGATGATGTTCCCAAAATATTTTTTTTCTATGTCCTTTCCTATGAAAATGAGAACATTGCATTTCTTGAATAGAGTTACTAGAAGTTGGTGTACTTGTAATGTCATATTATTTTCCATTTTTAGGACCTTCATTATTTAGCCTCACAAATAGTATAATGGGCTCTTTAAGAACTTTTCTTGCATATCCCACTCTTCTTGTCATCTTAAAACTAACATCCTTCAAAAAAATCCTTTTCCATTATCATCACAACTATCAAGACTTATAGATTCAAAATCATCATTATCTCCAACATTACACTCTTTATTAAAACACTCCATATATTTATCACTTTTATCAAATGATTCATCAAATGAATAGCATAAATCATTTGTATCACAAGAAATATCACATAACAAAGGCTTAGACTTTAAACACTCGTTTTCCTTCTGGTATGTTGCAAGCAGTTGATCTAACTTATCAACTCAATTTCCTTCTGGTACACTACAAGCAATTGATCTAACTTATCATTTAGTTCTTTCAAATTTGATATTTGATATTTTTGTAAACTATTTTTCTTTTCCATCTTCAACTTTTCTTCTAATTCTTCATTTTTTATTATAATTTTTCTAATTCTTTTTCAAGAATATCATTTTCACATAATAATTCATATCTATCCTTACCTAACTCTTTTCTCTTTTCTATCAATTCTAAATTACACATTTTAACTTTCATCAATTCTTCTTCCAAAATATCTTTTACACATTAAATTCACATTTTCCTTTTTTACTCTATTTCCAAGCTTTCCCATTGAAACAAATTTATTTAAACAATTATCCAAAAATTTTACTTCTTAAAAAAATTTAACACTAATTTATTTCTTTGGTATGATCTCCCTCCTTATGCAATAATAACAAAGGTTCCCACAATGAAACCAAATATTGACAAAAAAACCTTGACCAAAGTCTAAGGTTTAATATTTCATTATATGTAGTCAACCTTGACATGATGCAATAAAGAGGGAGAACTTAGATATGCAAGTATAAACCAAATTATAATAAATTATATGCATCCATATATACACCCATAACTCATATATTAATATACTTTAATGTCTTATGCATGTTTTATAATTCAATACATCCATACATACGTGTGTACGTACGTACGTACATACATACATATATCCACACTTCCTTATATTCTCATATATATTTAATCCTATTCTACACATGTTTCCACACTGTTTCTCCGACTTTTCCTTTCCACATATAGCCTCTTAATGCCTTTTCATAATGTCTCTACATCATATCCTTTCATAATAACACTTAGTTATCTTATTCCCATGAATTTACCTTTTTCTGTAATATTTTACACTTTTATAGCTTATGCAAACATATTAGAGGTATTTTAAATCTATTTAAGTGGTATATAATGGATATGTGGGTCTAGAAATGACCCAAATAGTATATGAAGTGCCTCATAGCCCTCTATTTCCTGCCAACAAGTGCATACCAAGCACAATAATAAGTTATATTTTTTTGGTGGGTGTATTAATCCTTGTAGGCCCATAGACATATTATTTATCAAATTATTGGTAGATACAGAGTGTCAAATTAGATTGGATCCATTAATATTGGAGGTTCCAAGGTCGTACCCTTGAGATAAATTCTACTTCTCACCATTTAAACTCATGTTGTGGTTAATTTCCCAAGACTAACCATTTATTGATACACTACAAGAAAGGATAATTGATGGTTCCTACCTAGTATGAAATGATGATTTCTAGGTGCATACTTGATATACCATAATGGTACATGAGGAAAAATCCATAGATGAAACAAAAATTATGTCAAAAATATAGGAGAAGAGGGAAATTTACAATTCTCTTTGGATTTACCAAGGTATAAAGTTCTTGGGGGCTTAGCCAAGATTGATAAGATTCCACTTTCAAGAGGTGTGTATTTTGATTAACCCCCCACTTTTTACACCCCAATAAAATAATGGATTTGGATTCATCCTCCAAGGTGATGAAATACCTTGGAAGACCACTTGGAAGGATGATTCAATCAATTTTGGTCACCCAAAAATCCCACAAAATGTAACAGGAGAGCATATACAGGTGGAATCCTTGGAATAAAAAAAATGATAAATTATAAGAGACTAACTCATGCTCTTGATCTCCAAGATCACCCAAGGGTGTGAGAAGAGAGCATGCACTTTATTATGGCCTCACAAATGTGACATACATATTATTTCCCCTTAAGAAATTGAAGTGTTTCTAGATTAGTGATTAAATGAATTGTATTTAACAAACAATCACAATAAATGATATGCTAAATGTTTTTGGATTTAGGTTTTGGATATTTATTTACACAAGAGGATGTAAAAACATAAGGAACATCAAAGAAATGATTAGAATAATGGGTTAGATAAGATTAAATGCTAAATAAAGTGATTACCCCTGATGTAGAGGCAAATACATTGAAACAAGAGAAAAACCATTGAAACAAGATGTAAATATACTAATCTATAGAAAATTTAGCCTAATTAGAAGCACATGAACTAAAAAATTTCTAGAACCAAAAATTTATGTTACATATGTGTTGAATTGGACCTACTAATAATGTTAAACCTACAAAAAAATGGGTCAAACCAATAAATTAGTAAATAGAGGAGTGATCATATAAAAAATAAGACACCTAAAACCATTAAAATATATTTAAAAATAGATAATAAATTCTTTTAGGAGTGATATAAATGAGATGGGGTGGTGGTTTGTAGAATTTCCACATTAGGTACATATATGCCACAACATGCTACAAATTCACTAAAATGTGAAAATGGCTAGAAACCCAATAAAAATCAAATTTTGAGGTGTAGAAAAGAGGATTAGGATGATTTATAATTCATCAAGCTCTTTTTTCCCTACAAAAATGATAGATTAGACCTCAAAAACCATAAAAAATGATAAAAGTGATAACTAGGTATAAAACCTTGCTAGGCTTGTAGGCTCAATGGAGATGCACTGAACTATACAAAATATGGACTTTAAAATAGCACTGTTCAATGTTGCATAAATTCCAAGAGATGAACAAAACCACTAAAACACAAAGAGAATATCTTAAAACAGAGCTTGTAGATTGACAATAGTTACAAACACTAGACAATAATTAGAAAAAGGGACAAGGCTTCCACTATGCATGCTAGAGATGTGTATAAAAAAAGTTGGATCATACAAGAACAAGTTAAAAATACATTAACCCATACTAGTCTCAATATATTATACACTTAAATTAAGCATAAGGGTTAGGAATATAGTGATAAAAATAAATATAAATTCTCACCAATAGCAACCCTAGTTGCACCAAGTTGTGGTGGTTGTGCTCAAGGATGGCGGATATGAGTCTCTTTGAATCTCTTTACCAATATCATAATAATGCACTCCTAGGTAATATTATAGTGGCTTGTGATAGGATCCCAATTATATATTTTGGCTATGATATTGGATGTATAGGATTAAAAGGAGAGATCAAAGGCTCAAATTGGTTGAGACTCTTAGAGGAATGAGAGGAGGAAAAGTGTCCCCACTCTGCCAATGAATGGGGAATAGCCAAAAATTAAATGGGAATTGATGGTGGAGAATCACCTTGGAGAAAGTGGAGGGATGAGATGTAAATAGGTTAACCTAATAATTAATTAATTATTAATTAATTATTAAACATTTTAATTTAATTACTTAAGCTAAACTTTGGCATTGTTTTTTATTGTTAGATTGAGCTATATTTAGAGCATGATGTCTTATTGCATTATATGATGATAGTTGTCTCAATCCAATCAAATCCTCATATAGGGTTTTTTTTTTAATATAAGCATTCACCTTTTACTATAACCATTCATTTAGGTTATTACATCAATAAAATTTCTTGAGTTGTTGAGCACATCATCTTTCTTTGATCTCTCTTTTGTGATAGGATAATTACTTCTAGGTGACTAATGGGAGCTATGGAGCTCAATAATCAACTTTAACATGGTATCAAATCTCCAAACCTATAGTCTCCTATTCAAAATCTAAAGATCAACTATTGTTTCACAGAAAATCAAGAAAGAAAAAAATTGAGGTAATTTTTTTTGCAGACACAATTTTTGAAGTATGAAATTTTGTACAGTCATAAGAAATTTGTATGTCATACATTGTACACGTCATACAAGTACGAATTCCATCGTTGTACCCTATATGTATATCATGAAATTCTAGAAAATTCTCAATGAGAAAAAAATGTAGCAACACAATTTTTGAAAAAATGGGTAAAATTAATAAATCTAGTGTGGTTGTATTGTGCATTTGTAGGCGCTAATGTCAAGATCATCGACAAGTTTTAATTTTTTAGGCCACTATTTGAATTTTCCAATCTATGAATATTCTATTGGCCTTCTAATTTCCCAATGCTACTGACTACCACTCATCCAATGACACTACCTTGCACTCTTCCTAGCTTCTATCACTTCCTATCCTCTGTCACTGAAACAAAGAAAAATAGGTTGGGTGGAAAATGTTATGAAAGATGGGTTCACCACAATGACCTATTTTCCTAATTTCATTCAAAATTCAAGCTATAATATACAAATGAAGAACAATAATTAAATCTAACTAAAACAATAATCAAAAGGTAGATCTGGAAAGGGGAAAACGTTGTGTACCTTTCACCAAAAGTACCCTTTTGAAGCTCACTGAGGACTCATTTGTCCTATGGAAAATGGGTCTTTGATAGGGTTTCTAGAAAATGCTTTCTGGGTTCTCTTCTACTAGTTCTGCACTCCTAGATTCCAAGTGTTTGTGCTGTCAGACAGTCAAAAATAAAATGTGTAGAGGAGTTTTCGTGATTTGACAACTTTTCTTACAAATTTGCAAATTTCATCTTTTCTCTTCAAAGGATCTTCAACCTAAAATCTACAATCACTCATCAAAGAGAGAAAAAATGTTTTTTGTTAGGGAATGGGGGTTTTCCTTGGTCAAACCCTATTTTGGTAATTAAACCTTGCAATGAAACAATGAAATAGCATGAAGGAATGATGAATGAACAACTCTATGTAACAACTCACCAAACCTTATTTCAACCTTGGATTTTAGATCTATAAACTTGCATGAAGTGGTCTCAATGAATGTAGATCTTGATAATGAAACTTGACTTGAAAAAATGCTTGAATAGATTTTAAACACTACATCGCCATATTATCTCAAACAACATGTATGGTGCAATACAGATTTGACATGATAATGAAATCTTGATTGCTGCAACAATCTTCTATAAATTTGTCCTTGAATGCCTTGAAAATTCTCTTGAATTCTCTATCAATGATCTTGTGAAATTTTAGGATGCTTCAATCCAAATTGCTAGGTGAAACTAAGTGAAATACATATTAGCTCAAACACTACATCACCATATTAGCTCAAACAACATGTATGATGCAATACATATTTGACATGATAATGAAATCTTGATTGCTGCAACAATCTTCTATAAATTTGTCCTTGAATGCCTTGAAAATTCTCTTGAATTCTCTATCAATGATCTTGTGAAATTTTAGGATACTTCAATCAAAATTGCTAGGTGAAACTAAGTGAAATAGCCTTGTATTTATACATATTTTAACATTAATTCCCAAAATTAAAATATCACAAGCTGACATTGAATTATGGATTTGAAATCATTAAAATACCACCAAAAACATATTCAAAAGAGGAGTCCTAAATCTAAGTGAGGGCCAATTCGCCATAGGAAAAATGGGTCCTAGGCCACTTACATAGGACACACATTGCTTAGTGTTAAATATTATGTAAAATTAGGGTCCTAGATCTAAACGAGGACCCATTTTCCCTATGGAGAATGGGTCCTAGGTCACTTACCTAGGACACACATCTTCCAAAGTTAAGTGTTGTGAAATTGCATTTATGAATGTTGGGTTTTATCCCTCAAAAATTGTATTTAATTAGGCTTGGATTTGAATTAAATGGGCCAATTAAGGAGAATTAACCTCAATCAATTAATGAAGCCCTAGATTAATGTGAAAGAGTAAAGGTGCACCTTACAACATCAAAGCTAAGGCACAATTAAGTACATTTAATTAAAAAGGGCCCTAAACTTAATGTGAGCATATTACAACACTAAATTAAGGCATAATTAAGCTCATTTTATTATTAATTATTCCCAAATTAAGTGTGAAAAATGGATACATTTTCCTACACTATAGCCACAACCATCATGGTTTTCGCTAGTGGCTATGCTACCCCTCTATGGCCTTTTCATTCCCTAAAACCTTGGACCCAATCATATGAGCAACCAAGTGTTGAGAGCCTTATCCTAATGGACTATGACCACCCCCTGGTTGTTGATACGACCAAGGACTATTTTTTTAGCCCCTTGTTTGTATTTAGGGGTAAATTGTTCATTTTTTAAAAAATTGGGTATTCTTTCACATATGATCTCTATTTTTGTAATCCATATATCATTGGAAAGATGGTTTTGATCCCAATTCAATAGTGTACATGATTTTTCCATATATTTCTCTTGATTTATTTTGTAGGACTCTAAAGTCAGATCAAGTTGTTTTTTCTCAAGAAATCATAACTTTAGACTCTTATCATATTTTCACAATTTAAGTGACATCAAAAAGATGATTCAATCCTCTTCATAGATCTAAAGTGTATTTTTCCATAGAATAAACTAGGTATTTGTTATGAATACTTGGAGGAGTAGCATGGGAAAGCATAGTCGAAGGGCAAGAATAAGAGTGGGGATCATAGTTTAAAATTGGTAGAGATCAAGGATGATGGCAGAGATGATGAAGATGCAGATGGGAATCATCTGGTCACAGGGCTATCTCCTAATTATTTTATTTCTATTGTGGCATTTGGAGATCTTGCAAATGAGGTTCTAGTTGCAGCAAAAGTTGAAGTTAATGTTGTTTCTTTTGATGGGTTGTGTTGGTGTGGAAGTCTTTCTCTTGTTGAGTCTTATGTTATGCTTGAGGACTTCCCTCCTACATTTCCTTTTCCTTCTCATGTTGTTGCAGACTTGGTTTTTGTCATTTCTTGTTGTGGGCAGAGACCTTATGTCCTTTGGGTATGCTTTGTTTTTTGTTGACCCCTATTGGGTGGTGTTGTTGCTTCAAGTTGGCCTTGGCTAGGTGGTTTTCTATGGCCTTTGGTTTTCACCCATTTTTTATTCTTTGATTATCTTCTTTTCCTTAGAGGTCTTGTTTTAGAGTTTGGGTGGGTTTGTCTCCTTTTTCATCTTATGCAAATTATTTGCAACTCTATATTCTAGGTCTCAAGAGGGTTGAGTTTCATGTTTTTTCTATTGTAACCAAGGTGGAGTGGTGGTTTTCCCTCCCTGTTGTTGTTGTGGGTTTCGTCCTAGATGAGGATGGTCTCCCCCCTGCCCTCTATTCTTTTGTTTTGTTGGTGATGCCTTTGTACCTCTTGTGGTTGTTGAAGCTTTTGTTGTAGATGGGATTTGTTATGTTTTTGGATTATGTAAGTTCTTTGATCTCATATTTGAAGGCATTCAAGGGCCTTCTATTGGTAGGGGTGTTTTCTTTTTTTCTCTTGAAGTTCTATTTTCCTATGTAGCTAAAGGATTTAGTATGTTCCCTTTCTTTTGGAGTGGTGGCTTTCTTCTAGCTTTCATAGGACCTAAGTCTTCTATGGTGGTGAAGAATACTCCTATAGACATGGAGTCATCTCCTATGGAGGTGGAGTTCGTTGTTGTGGATGTTTTGGGAAGTTCTCTCTTCTATTACCCTCTTTTGATGTTCCTATTGGAGGTGGAGTTGGTTGTTGTGGATGTTTTGGGAAGTTCTTTCTTCCAGTACCCTCTTTTTATGTTCCTATTGAGGTGGAATTTTCTCCTATTGAAGTGGAGAGTGTGGTTGCTAGAGATTTGTTGATTTGGAGGAAAAGTTGTCCATGTCATCCTCTCTTCTAGAGGGGATCTCTCTCCTTTAGAGATGGAGACTGCGTTGGTTCATTGGGTTGGATGGAATTTCATGAGGATTCCTACCCCCCTACTATTTTCTTCTAGAGATTTGTGTTGAGTGATGTGCATGCTCCACACCATTTTGGTTGTTGTTTACCTTGGATCTATTCTAATTTTTTTGAGCAATTAGTTGAATGATGTGGATATTTTTTTGCTCAATTTTTTGTTATTTGTTTGGGCTCAACTATTTTCTTGTTGAACTTTTCTTTATGATGGTTTCGCTATTTTGGGCAATGTTTGGTGGGCTGATGAGGGCTTCCTACATCATTAATTGTGTTGTATGTTTGGGCTTAGTTATGTATCTACTGATTAGTTGGTTAGTTGTGTCCTAGCTATTTCAAGCTATGTGGATAGTTAGCTAAGGTTCAAGGTACCTATAAAACTTGGTTGTAAAGGTCTCTAGGTTTCCTTCAAAACCTTGTTTTTGTAGCATGGGTTGTAATGTTTATCTTTTAGTGTCTATTTTTTTTTTGTTGTTGTTTGTCTGGGTTTTATCTTTTGGAATACTACTCAGTCTAGATAGGGTTTCAAGTCCCTTTAAAACCTGTTTGTAAAGGGTTTTAGGTCTCTTCAAAACTTGCTTTCCTCACTAATAAAAACTAGGTATTTGTTATTTCAATCAAATATCTGATTTTCCTTTTTTAGTTTTTTCTTGAAGAATGTGTAAAAAGTTCAAATTACTTAGTATCAAATGGGAATAATATTGCATCAATTCAGGGGGTCTATATTGTTGTATTATTTTAATTTTAGAATTATTCATCATGGTTCCATCACATATTACTCTGTTCACTCCATAAAACAACTATGGTTGGAAAGCAAAAATGGAGATATATTTGAAGAAATCAAGGTTATACAAAGTGACCATGGGTACAAAAATTGAACCTATAGGAGCTACTAAGAAGATAAAGCACTTGGTTTAATAATTATGATGAGGCTTTTGGTACACTATGCATGCCTATGTATCTTTATCTTCTCTTTCATTTTGAATCTTGCACCACACCCAATCAAATCTGGACTCAATTGGAGTCCTTGTTTGGGAAGTAGGAAACTTTGAGAGGATTTTAATTAGAGAAAAAGCTTATCAGTTTGAATCCTATATATTTTGACATCCATAAATTTTTCAAAAAACTCAAGTCTCTTAGATTACAATGAACATGATGTGGTATTTAGAAAGATGACACTTGAGTCTTTCCATCCTTGCCAAGCTTGGTCTTGATTATTTATTTTTTGTTTCTACCTTTTATACCACTACGGGTGCACTTGGTTTCATATTCACTATGTCTTCCCTTGATGATTTTGTTATATCACTCGCTCGAGATTAGGAAAATTTGGTACATATGGGCTCATTGAATTCTTCCAAATCATAGGCGCATATTACATCACCAAGAATTAGAGATCTAAAGGCTTCAAATGAAAAGGAAAGAAATAGAAGCAAAATAATTCCAAGTCACTTGAGAAAGCCAAGGAATCACACTCATATGATATCTCAAATTTGTCTTCCTCTTCTAATGTGGACTCATCTAAGAAGAATCAACCAAAATGTGCATTTTGTACAAAGATAGGACATCATGAGCATCACTGTTATGTAAAGAAGACTAATGAACTAAAGAATCTTTTATAGAAGAGTCATGTCCAGTTTCATTCCCCTTGTTCCACTTTAGAACCTTCACAACTATGGCTAGCCACCATGACAAATGGCGTATACAAGATGAAAGTCCATGCTCTCATTGCATCCACCAATCTACAATCCAACAAATGGATTTTTTATTTAGGAGCCTCACACCACATGGATGTATCTTTGGGTATGTTTTGATCAAATGATCCTTGCACACTACCACATATTTTGATGGGTAATAACACTTATATGAGTATTATTGGGAAAGTATCCATAGATGTTGAAGATGGTACATTTCATGATATACTTTGTCTCCCTTCATTATCTTCCAATATCCTTTATATCTATTAGATTGCACATATTTGGGTAGGTAAGACAATAGAGTTAACTCCTGATTCAATGCTTATTAAAGACCTATACAATAGAGAGATTCTTGTAGTTGGTACAATAGATCACACCTCTCGACTATATGCCTTCTCTCATTTCTTTCCAAATGATCTTTCTCTACCATTGACTGGTCTATACTCTTATGCATATAGAGTGAATCAAATATCTGAGGATAATTTTGGTCACTTGAACCTATGTTTAATTTCATCATCCACCTTGGTTCTTGAGAATTTTACTAAGCTTCCTCCTCCCATGCCTCTTACATCTTCAAAGATTAGCTCACTTCAATAGGATTTTTATAGTCTTTCATTTTCCACTTTGTGGGATGACTACTTTCTAGAAATTATAGAGAAATTTGTTGAGTCATACTACAAATATTTGGGACACACTTGAGGATATTCACTTCCTCTATGATGATATCTATGGCTCACATATCATCACTTTAACATTTCCTTTATATTTTTTTCTATAGGTAGCTTCACAGTTGTTTGGATTTTCTTCAATTGATTTGGCTTCTTTTGATTCAGACATGTGGACCCTTAAGAATTTTCCATTGCGTACATCATGAGACTTCTTCTCCTAAGAGATTTTATTCTACATGTAACATTATATGTGTTTCTTCCTACTTGGGGAGGAACAATATTTGTCATTTTTGGATCACCTTCAACATTCTTCTTTGAGCATTCACTTTTGGTAGAGAAGATACTTCCTTCCAGGGGGATTCATTATATCACATTTTCTCTCCTTTAGGGGGGTCTTTATTGTACTTATATGGCTGAAGCAACACTTGGTGGACATCTTGAGTCCTACATTCCTTTGTTACGTGTACACTTTCATTTCTTTCTTCTATCTTTTGGAGAGGAGTTTTTTCCATGGGGTTTTCTCCTTTTATTTAATTATGATATTTTTCTTTTTCTTTTTCATGGGTACCTCATCAAACCTTATAGTCGAGACCCATTTTGCATCCATCATTGCATCCTTTAGTAGTTATTTAGTTTCTCCCTAATTTGATCTTAAGGGGATTTTTTGAGTAAATTGGTCATCACCTGATAATTAATTAATTATTAAACACCTTTTAGTTTAATTAGTTAAGATAAACATAGGAGTTGATTTTTATTATTAGATTGAGCTATATTTAGATCATGTTGTCTCATTGCATTAGACAATGACACATGTCTCAATCTAATAAAATCCCCATCTAGTGTTTGATTGTTTCTTTAATAATAATTATCATTCCATTGTAATAATTCATTCAGGTTATTGCATCAATACATTTTCATAAGTTGTTGAGCACATCATTTTTTTTAATTTTTTTTTGTGAGTTATGGGGTTCATTCATCAACTCTAACACTTTGGAGTGCCTTATGGAGATGGTAAGTCCTTTGTGCAATGTGACATGGTACTAAGGCCCATGGCACATGTAAAAAGAGGGAATGCATTGTTCCCAAAGGACATACCTATGTACACATGTGAGGATGTGTAATATTTGAGGGAATTTGACCAAGGTTTTTTATGTATAAGTGATAGGTTATTGGGTCAATTAATTTTATCCCACTAATGAAAAGTGGATGGAAAAGGTAATTAAATAAATAGGTATATCTATTCAATTGTTGGAAAGGGGATAAGAGACTTAACTAAATAAATATTTAGCTTTATTTACCCAAGGTTGACATTAGAAGAAGGATGATTAAATAATTTTAGCTAAAAAAGGATTGACTAAATAGCACAATAAATAGTAGATGAATAATAATTTTATTAATGAAATATTAAAGTATTATTTAATTAATAAGAGTATGAAACTTGGATAAATAGGGATTTATTTAATAAATTGCAGAGGAAATGGTCAAGTAAATAGCTAAAATAAGGATGTGTCAATTTTGGATGTCTATAAATCTTATAAAAGTATTATAGATGATATGAACGAGTAGTTAAATTATTTTCAATTTAATACCAATCTCCTTAACATTTAAAAATAAGGTAATCAAACAGTTGATAAAATTTCTAAGTTGGGTGACACATGTAATAGTCAATATTACTAGTATGAGGGGTCTCTACCCCCTAATATTAAAACAAGCCTAAAAAATGATAACAATAATTTCTCTAAATTTTTAGCCAATATTATATGATCTTGAGGATTTCTCTGTCATGGGGTAGCTAAGAGTCAAGTACCATGATAATCATGAAATATTAAATTCCATTAAGGAGGGGAGATTCATAATCATGATAGATTTTTTTTAGCTGATAACAAAAACCTCCCTTCTTTACCACTAAGGTTTCTATTAGTGTCACAACCAACATTTGTTTGTGGATTAACATGCATCTACATGCATCTATCTAGTAGTAACACTATGGTTGGAGATATGCTTAGAATTTACCTCTCCTATTGTGAAAAAATTAAGAATAACCATAGTAGGAAAGGGGGGCCCCACCATGTTGTTAGAAGTTATTCACTACTAAATTTGACTCCATTTTCTGATGGACGTTCATCGGTCATTCGACAAATCTTTGTCGGAAAAGCGACGAAATGACGAAAACATTTTCTTTGCTATTTTTTTGTCACAATTTCGACGACGCATTAAATGTCAAAATAATGGCATAGATTCGTCGGTCATTGGCATCATAAAATGACTCGGATGTTCATTGGAATATCAACGAAAACTTTGTGTATCCACTGACAAATTACAACCAAAATGCAATTGCAATGGTTCTTCTGAAGCGTCGAAACAACACCAAAAGTTCATTGCCATTTTGACGAAATGGGAAAGGATTTATGACAAAGCCTTCATCGTAGCTAAGAAACTTTGTCAGACCTTTTATGTGATTCGTCAGTGGAGTTCATCGAAATTGAGATGAAATTGGCAAGGAGTTACGATGAAGCCTTCGTCGCAGCTAAGCAACTTTGTCGAACCTTTTATGTGATTCATCGGTAGACTTCGTTGAAATTGTGACAAAATGGGCAAGGTTATGATGAAGCCTTCATCACAGCTATAGCAACTTCATTGGACCTTTTCGGTGATTCGTCGGTTGTTTTCGTTGAAATTTTGACAAAACAATGCAATTTTTTAAAAAAAAAATTCATTGAAATGTACCATCAGTGAGAGATCAATCATCAGCATAGGATAGAAAACTCACTCTAATAGTCCATGTCTTGTCGATGACTTTCGTTGGCAAGAAAGATCCAATGTCACACCGATCTGACCTCTTCAGGAGTTTTGAACACTGCTAGTTATCAACAAGACATTCTGAGGGTCTCGCCAATTAAACAAGTGTCTAAGAGCAAGTAAACAAATAAAAACTATTAATTTTCTTATTTTTGGATTCTTTAAATCATAGAATTGATACCATCTTCTTGTGTATAATATACTTATATTCAGATTTGAATTCGAGACCAATTGTCATTGCACATTCCATTTTACTTGTACAGAGTATTCTATAAGCAATATATTGATAATGCCAAATGATTTATGGTGTTGTACAACTCTACCTATCATCACAGTTCTTTTGTTCCCCCAAGAGAATCCTGCAAAGAAAATTTTACAATACCAAGTCAAATAATATGAAAAAGACTTACTTCCACACAAATTAAATGATTATTCTCACAATGGCAATTGTCTAATTACAACAACAATTCCATGAAAGGTTATCCATGCTTCATAAGAGATGATTGATCATACATACAAACTGCAAGATGTATAGAAAAAACATTACACTTGAGAACAACCAAGGGCTAACAAGGGAAGGAGTTAAGAAACGTCTGGATTGAAGAGAAAATGTGTAGGGAAAATGTTGAGCAGTGTCAAGAGAACAAAGCTTGTAGAACATATTCTTGACCTAATCAAGCTCTTGAACAACTTAAAAAAATTTAAAATACTAACAAATACATGAGACATGTAATGAACTTCCAATATCTGCTATCATTTTCATTACTATAGAGGTAAGTAAAGGAGAAATAATTATAATTGTAACACTATTCATAGTCCAGTAAATTATGTTCGTAATTTGTGTTCAATGGACCTTAGTTTTATAATTATACTACCCATCTAATACCATATTTTAATCCAAGGTTCAACTATCCTAGATCTAAAGAAGCACCTTCAATTAACCATTTAAAGTACTATAAAATAAGGTAAGACTTTTACTTGAGAAAGATTGGGTACACTTGTAGGATTAAAGTTCTCGCAATCATCAAGATTTATTGGCACACAGACACAACCTGCAACATATGAAGTAATGGATGACTATAAGTTAGTGAAATGGTCCTTAATATGTGACTGGTTTACAAATTGATTGGTATAAAATAAGGTTACAAATAGATCTACATGAAAAATTATGACAATCTATTGTAATCATGAAAATAGATGAAAAGTGCAAAGGAAAGAGTCGAGCTACATCTCTAGAGCCTAAAAAAAACACATGCAAGAAACATAAAAAAAAAAAAGAACAAACCAATTCTTGGATGAATACAAAATGGTGCCTTCAACAAGTGATTCATATGCTTTCACACCTGATAGGGGACATTAAGAAGATTTTAGTGTTCCTCTATGAAATTAACTACTTACAGAATAAACTCAAAAACCAATATTATATACCTCCATGTCTAACCGAGGGTAGGTATAAGAGAAAAAAATTCTTTAATGCAATGCCAAAAAATATCAATGTGTGTGTAGGTTTGTATTACTCAAAATATCATTTCACTACCTAAGGAAAAACACCAAAGTGATGTTTTAAATTTCAATCTTCACATAGGCTCCCTTATTGCCACACATGCATATACAAGCATTATTCAAGCTCTAAACTATTCAAATATTAAGGATTTAATTAGCTATAAGATGGAAACTTGTTGTTTAGCTACATAATCCATCATCTTTTACATATATTCACTCCTAGCGCTTCAGATAAATTTGTGTAAATGAGACAGAAATGTGAATCTTTTATGACAAAGAAAATTCTTAAAAGGGGGGGGAGAGCAAAGTGTAGGGGGAAAGAGAATGCTTGAATGTATAGCAAAGTATAAATTTTTTATCATTATAACAATGAAACGAATCTTAAGTTTGAAGCATTAATATCATTTACAACATTTATGATCAAGAATGAATGTAAATAGAGAAACTTGTGCATACCTGCAGATGGTACAAAATTTCATGGTTAAGTCGAAGCCTCCCATCAACAACAAGATCCAAATATCTATGTATCTATCTCAATCGAGCCTCTAAACCCTTTAGAGCTGTCAATTTTTCCACTAACCTATTATGCACAAAAGTCAAATTTTAGAGTTATGTCACCACTAAAAACATAAGAAATAGAGCTTTGAAACCAAATCCACACACAACACAATGTGGTATTCATAAAAAGCCATATAAACAAACTAAAATCAGAACATTGGAATGGAAACAACTTCAAATTATGATGCAGAGCATGGATTCAGGGTATAAAGAATCATTTTTCTACCACCATAGTGAAAAGTTAGCACTTTCTTTCATCTTTGCATATTGGTTTGATGGTTCAAACGACGCATTTCTTATATTGAAAAGTGCATTACCTTATTGAGCTTCTCTTTTTTTTGAGAATAGTTTAATATTCTCTACTTAACAAGGCCAACCACGTGACGGTGGAAGCTCATTTTGCCCCTCCCCCCCCCTTCACACCACTCTCAATTCCCCATACCCATTCATATAACAGTAGTCATTCATTCATCCATTAATAACATATAACATTCATTCATTCATCCATTAATAACATATAACATTCATTCATTAACATATAACATTCATTAATTAACATATTCACATTCATTCATTAACATACAATATTCATTCTTTCATTTTTTACATATTATCAAAAATATGGTTGTCATGATATGATTACAATCACTTTTTTTTTTGTTTCTTTTTTAAAGCTAAAAAAATCTGAAGTGGAGTATCATTTTCTAAATCATTTGTCCCCCCTTTAGTTGTTCTGCCCTCTGCTTGTGATCTTAATGTACACCTAGTCATCTGCTCATGATGCAGATGCCACTGCAAGGGGGGTCTACTGCAATAACAAAGAAATGTTAAACTGATATGTTTTATTATTATTGTTAAAAGTATTTCATTAATTAAAAGAATATTAGAGTGATTTTCTTTACCTGATGGGTCCACATCATGTTCCTGAACTTCTGTTATAGACTCATGCTCAACATGTTGAACACCCTCTAAATCCTGATCTGTAGTTGAAACATGAAAGGTTACGTTAATTAATACACCAATTGAAATTAAATATGTTTAAAAGAACATGAGAGTGGTCCCTTTTACCTGATGGGGCCACATCATGTTCTTGATCATGATCAACACATTGATCACGCTCTACATGCTCCAAAGTTGAAACAGGAAAGGTTACATTAATTAATACACCAATTGCAATTAAATATGTTTAAAAGAACTTTAGAGTGGTCATCTTTACCTGATGGGGCCACATCATGTTCCTGATCTTCTCAGCATGATCATGCTCAACATGTTGATCATGCTCTACATGCTCTAAAGTACCAGGATGCACACCATGACCTTCATCTGCAGGTTGTACTCCACCCTCACCAGGCTGCATTCCAATGTCATGTGCAGTATTATCATTTATTGAATGTTTAAAACAAATAGGCATGTAATTACTTTATGGTGGAAATTAATATTGAATAGATTGCACAAGTATTCAATTTTAAATAAACTTTATTGATTTTATTTACCTGTGTTTCGGATGTAGTGGAAGGTTGTGTTTGCCTAGTCAAGACTCTTAGGCATTCAGCCACGACTCCATAGCCTTGTTGGAAGGGGATCTTCAAGTCATCTTTAGTGGGAACTCTGTTGAATTCATAGCCCTACTTTTTTGTAAAAGATCATGAATTTTTCTTCTATGGTGTGATAAAACCAAAATTGTTTTCAATTTATTATTTGGATACTATATTTCATTTATTGATACTTACAATTTGTGTGGCTAATTTCATATAACCACTATAGCCAAGTTTGTGATGCCCATGTTTTTCTAGTCTTTCCTTTGTTTCCTTCGATGTGTCAGGCAACCTATAAAAAGTTTGAAATATGTTAGATTATGTAAAAAAAAAGAGTAATTAGTATATAATTACATTGTTGATAGTATCACATGCCTTCCTTGGCCTGGTGGTGTCTTTTCTTTTTTCTTTTTAGCCTTCTCCTTTCCATCCGACACCAGGTCCTTCCACTCTCTCTTCGAAATCATGGGGGGATGCTCGTACTTTTTTTTCTTCTCTAAATGTGACCTATATTGGTCCCTCACATACTTTAGATAAGTACCATCTTTTTTAAGGACCTTGGTTCGGTTGAATGTTTTATCACCGAACAACACAACTAAATGGTTAATGAGCTCATCTTTTAAATCTTGATTTTGGGCATTCCACCGTGTATGCATGGTGGGCTCAAAGAGATCCAATGTAATATCAATTATATGTTTATAAAAAATATCATCTTTTGCAAAATGATCATGGGATCAATAGTCTAAAAAGAGTGATCAATAAGTAAATTTCAATTGCATTATATATAATAATAATTAAAACATTTTAAAGTACCTGGGACCTTCTCTATCTTTATGGGAACGAAATCCTCAGTCACCACAAATGTGACTGGCAATGTTCCCATACTAGTAATACGGGAAGATCCAGGAAAATGTTGCTAAAACATCACCAATACTAGTGGCCTCTGCATCCCTAGGTACATGTCATGACGCATGTTTTGGCATGTGTTTGCTACTAGAGGGTGCATTAACAGATGCTTGCATGGTATGTGCTGCCGACATTTTAGATGACAATATAGGCCCGGATGATGGGGTCAGATGATGTGATGTATGTGTAAGAAGATTAGGATGGACACTTGTACCAACCCCTACTCCTCGGGCAGCACTTGCAGTACCCTGATCATGGCCAGGAGCATCATGAGGAGGCAAATAATCATGTAAAAACAACACATATTTTAGTTCATAACATAAAAGAGTACAAAATATAAAACCATGAATGAACTTATGTTATAATTAAAGACCTCATGACAACTTACTTGCAAGTTTTGTGATCTCTTAGTCAATATTTTAACCCTCTCTCTTATCTCATCTGTTTGAAGCACTATGAATATCAACTTAACAATTCTTCATTGTATTTTTTTTAGACATTCCTTATCATATTGAGAGGATTTGTTGAATAAGTGATATCATCACAAAATATTGACTGCACCTCACTATGGATGCTCTCATTTACTGCTGGTGCCTTTCCCGAATCAGTCGACTGCAACAAGAATATTAAAAACATTATCGAAATTAACCCAATAAACTTATGAAAAAAACATAATAATAAAACATTTTGCTTGTATCTAATTTGTACAATTACAATGAGGTAAACCTGTCAGGTAGAAGCACTTGAAGATACATCATGATCTATGCTTTGGGCCAAACCCTTCTCTGTATGATCAATGTCTTGCTGTAACAAAAATTAAATATAAAAAAACATTACCGAAATGAAACCAATAGACTTACGAAAAAAAACATAAGAATAAAATAGTATATTGGAGTCATTAATTGGAGGTTGGGTAAAATGGTAAATAGTACGTACCACCCCCATAGTAACTATGTTTGTAACTAAGCAATTCAAATTGTAATCGATTAGCAACTCTTCCCCTGTAGTTATTGATTTTATCACACATATGAATACACTGTTTCCCTTGCGCGCCTCGAATATGCAATTGGATTTCTTATTTGTTGACCTAGGTCATGTACTGTTTATAAACCCTACAATATTCCTCGATGCTTTTGGCCTTCCGTCAATGTACATAGCTACTCCTTTATTTTGATCCTTATATTTTAGTTGTATATAATTTGCTGACAGTGCATACCTATGAATACTTCATGTATATCAAACTAGTTGCATCCAATCTTTGTAACTATAACAGGGTTTGACATACTCCAATTCAATAACTTTTTCATAACAAACCTTTATGCCGTCCATGCAAAATAGGCCCAAACCATGTAATGACGATGGTGCTATGTGATATATCCTCTCGTTGACACAAAAATCAGTGTTTATTGGAGGAAGTTCCTTGGATACCCATTGTTTCTACAGATGTTTTTACCTCAAGGGCACCTTGACGTCACCTATGCTCTCATCATCATAAGAAATGACCCCCCTTCAGCAAGAAAAAATTCCATGTGTTTACAGAATTTTCTTCTAATCTTTTGACGTCTAGTTGATCTCCCTCTATTAGACATACTACATGTCTCGCTTTCCTCTTCTCTTCCTGAATTTCCCTCGCTCGAGGAAGATAGATCTAACAAATACCTATTTGGTGGTACCTGCACTCATAAGGATGTTGGATGAAGTTATTTCATGGTGATGTAATCCCAAGGTGACATTATGATTAATCTATCATTTCATCGCTAGAATTTCACAGGTTATAAGGTAATCAAGTCCTAATAGATTGCAAGTTATTGTTACTACCATCCAAATGTGTCCATCACAAATCAAATCTACTTAACGTTTTAACTCCCAAACTTTGTAATAAGTGTTAAATGTGACTATGGTCCACTAGTTACACAACCAAGGCCTCAAATGTATTCTCTAATTGTAATCAAAGGACTTTTGCTCTTCATTCAAGTAAATAAACTTGAAGGGAAACACCACCAAGTGGTTTATTGGACACCTACATGACTAAAACTAGCAGAAAATTTACATTTAATTTCCATATGTCTAAGTGGTTAATGGGGAGGGAGTGTGTACTAGGCCTGGTTAAGTCATCATAAGTTTATGCTTTGACAATAATTTTTTTTTAAGTCATCTTAAAGCTTCCTATGTCTAATTGCTAGGATACTTTTGGTATGTTTTAAGGTAGGATGATTGATAAAAGAGCCCAAAGAGCCTTTCTCCATGGTGTCTAGGTACACATAGCAGTGGTCTTCTCTTATACAGTTGGACATGATTTAAAGAACTTAGCTAGGAATTATTCATTTAACCTAAGGTTCTCTCATAATGCCATCACTAGAAAAGTATGATCAAATTCTTCTATTATAAAGAATTGGTCTATGTTCCTCTAGTAATCACTATAAATGTTTGTAAGGATAAAATGACTAATTGCATCAGGTAGGAGAGAATCAAATTTGAGTTCTTCAAAGATTATATTCCTCTATTCATAATTTTTAAGGGTTGTGTGTGGAGGAGGTTATCACTACCAAGAAGGGAGGAGACCTTTCCTTGTATTCTTTTATAATTTTCATTATTCTTGTTTATTTTATACTTACATTTACAAATAAACATACATATGCATTTACTTTTTTCATTTATTTCTCATCTAGTTTAATATTTTGATCGATTTCATATTATATGTGTTGAAGACTTTAGAATTTTAATTACATTAATTTATGGATATGTTGTATCTATAATGTAATAACCCATCCATACCCAAAAATTTACCACTAATTTTTTTTTGTTTCTTGATTATTATCTCATTATGTGTTTATTCAATTATATACTCAGGCACTTCTATCCATACAGGATAGGCATCCATCCATCCGGGACAGGCATCCAACCATACGAGTTAGGCATTTGTCCATACGGGACAAAGGTTCATCTATCCATTTGGGATAGGCATCTACCCAAACGGGGTAGGCATCTACCCATAAAAGATAGGAATGTGCTCTGGCCAGAGACTTAGACTCATCGAGACCATCCGGGTCCTGAGTCACTCACTAAAGACTACACCTCCCCTTAGAGGTGCACTGAGGTCGTCGTCCTTAGGAGTATGTAAGATTAACTATATAGCTTGACTCCCACCTTGGAATTTAGCCTAAGGCCTCAGGGAGTCAAGCGAATCCATTTGGGATTCCTTCCCAGTATATAAAGAATGTGTTTTAATCTTACTTTTATGTTACACATTATTAAACCCCCCCTTAACAATCAAGAAATTCTCTTGAATTATTAATTATTAATTTATTTTTTTATCTAACTCTTCCTAACCCCATCCCTGAATGCCTGAGGTACTCGGAGCATTCTTCGTTTCCCAAACCGCCTACATACCCTGCTTCCAAACAGGATCAAGGCGTAAAATATGTAATTCTATTTTCTAGACTATGTTTGATGTGAACTATTTTGTGGGTATGCAGCCCTTTCTAGGGCCTCATTTCCCTAGACAGTTCCTCTTCGACTACTACCCATGAAGGGGAGCAATGAAAAAAAAAAAGAATTATAAGTAGATAGTCTCCAAGACTATTACTTGTTTCCTAGATATCTAAATCCTAATTCCTAATGACGTCTTCGTTGAACCCATTTGAGATTCAATTACCTTTCAATTAACATATCTTCAAAATAAATTCTATCAATCTTACAATGGGGTTTTCTAGGTTTGAACTAGCGAAGTTTTCGTTCATTTACAATTATCTTATTAAATTATCGATCCAAGAGAGATTACCCGTCTCTTGGATTTTAATACAACAGATGTTCCTTATTACTCCCCGGCGATTTAAAGGGATGGTGCCACAGACGCCGTTATTGCAGCTATATTAAGCTATGGATGTAGTAGCTCAAGCGCGACGACATTACCCATAAACGTGAGCCAGAGGCACTGCTGATACCGAACACTGCTAGGTTTTAGTTTCAACTCTTGATTAATGTTTACCTAGCTAAGAAAGAAAATAACAACTATCTAATTTCTTCTTGCAAGATAACATACTTTTGAAAATGCAATGAACATTATTATGTACTAACTACACCATGGCCAATAAATTTTGAGATACTAATCTACCTTTTCAAAATAAATAATAAATTGGGATTGAACATTTCATACATAAGGAAAGTAAATAATTACTAAGGATTAATGCAATGCCATCATTTATTAATTATCCTCTTAAATAAATTTAGCTATCATTTAATTCATCAATCATTAACCACTTGACAAAATATAATTAATTTAAATTTCATTGACATATCTAATCTATTTTGTAAATAAATTAGTCACTTTAAGAAAAAAATAAATAAGTTGAAGTAAGTCATTAAATTTTATTGTGTCAAAGTCAAATAAGTTAACTTAATAATAATTATATGAAAATAGTAATAATAATAATAGTAATAATTTTACTCATTACTTTACTAACTAAGGCATACATTTAAAGAAAGTATCCATTTTCACGAAAAAAATTTAAATTAATATTTCTAAAAGAATTATAAAATAATTTATAAGTAAATAATCCCTTTTTAAAAAAAACAAATAAATAAATAAATAAACAAATCTGATTTTGTGAATCATAAAATAATCCATTAAAAAGCAAATCTGATTTTGTGAATTATAAAATAATTTAGAAGTAAATAATCCCTTAAAAAAAACAAATCTGATTTTGTGAATTATAAAATAATTTAGAATTAGAAGTAGATAATCCATTTTAGGAAAAAAAAACAAATCTGATTTTGTGAATGATAAAATAATTTAGAATTAGAAGTGGATAATCTATTTTAGAAAAAAACAAGTATGATTTTGTGAATTATAAAATAATTTAGAAGTAAATAATTCCTTTTAAAAAAAAACAAATCTGATTTTTTGAATTATAAAATAATTTAGAATTAAAAGTAGATAATCCATTTTAGGAAAAAAACAAATCTGATTTTGTGAATTATAAAATAATTTAGAATTAGAAGTAGATAATCCATTTTTAGAAAAAAACAAATATGATTTTGTGCTTTATTGTTTAAATTTCCATTTTGTACAACTTACTTAAATTTGCTCGTAAATATAATTAAATTTATTTCCTTTATATAATATAAAAATCTTTTATATTTTTTTTTTTGGTTCTTTTTCTTAATTTATTTTATAGTTTTATCTTCTAAATGATTTGTTGAAAAATCAAAAGAATATTTCCTTTTGCCATAGTTTCCAAGTTTATAATTTTTGAATTTATAAATAAATCAAAAAAAGATTAGATCTATTTAGTTACTTAAAATTTCATAATTACTTATTATTATTAATTATTAAATAATCATTCTACTACTGATTTTATATATGTATAAAGTTTTGAATTAATAAAATTTGTATTATATAAAAGAAATTTTAAATCACAATTTAATCTTTAATGTATATATATATATATATATATATATATTCTCTTTTCCTTTCTTTATTAAATTTTTCGTTATTTAGTATAAATAATTTACTTTAACTTAATTTTCTAGTAAAATGGTTTACTGTGAATAATTTTCTAAAGTAAAATAATTTACCTAAATAAATTTTCTCATATAAAATAATTTACTGTGAACAAGTAAAATAATTTACTGTGGATAAATTTCTGAAAAGTGGTAAAAATAATTCAATGAACTTAAATAGATTTTTCAAGCATTCAAACTTTTGTAATTTTATTTGCTCTATCAGATTTTTTTGAAGTAACAATTTATTTTCTTTACATAAAATTTAAGAATGAAATTCCAAGTAAATTTTAGTAATGTTTTTAAAAGAAAGTTCCAACAAAATTTTCCTTTCATAATTTTTTTTATACAAATTTTTAATTCCTTAATACTATTTCAAATAGAGAAGATTTAAATAAAAAATTTCAATGGCAAACATAAGTTTTCTTTTTTCTACAAATTAAAGTCTATATTTTTTTTTAATAACAAGATTGGCATCAAATATCCATATTTCTATTAAGGAGAAAGTATGTGGAACTTACTTGTAACACAATAATTAAATCCTTCTTTGTTGAACCAAGTCCTTTGACCTTTCAAATCTTCCTTCTTCTGCAACAAGTATGAAAAGCCACTTTCCCTACCCCTATCTTACTTTAAGAAATTACTACTCTATGAATTCAAAGAAGATCAAGATGATCAATAACCATTCACAAATATTCTCAGTTATATCTCTCCCCCCCCTCAAAAGAGGTTGTAGAATCATATTTATAGCAAAATGCATACTATTTCAACAATCAAGCTTTGTTGGTAAAATCAACAGTTAAGATTTAATATTGAAAATCAACGGTTAAGATCAGAAAAGTGAAGGGAAAGTTTCTATTTTAACTCATGAGCAGATAATGATAACTTTTAAATTTAAAAATATAGATAAAGAGCAATAGTTAAGATTGGGAAAGTGAAGGGAAAGTTTCTATTTTAACTCATGAGCAGATAATGATAACTTTTAAATTTAAAAATATAGATAAAGAGCAATAGTTAAGATTGGGAAAGTGAAGGGAAATTTTATATTTTAACTCATGAGGGGATAATGATAAAATTTTAATTTTAAAATTATGGATAAAGATGTACTTGAAGTTTCTTAT
This sequence comes from Sequoia sempervirens, assembly GCA_007258455.2. NCBI lineage: Eukaryota > Viridiplantae > Streptophyta > Pinopsida > Cupressales > Cupressaceae > Sequoia > Sequoia sempervirens. The sequence goes on from VDFB02000008.1 coordinate 163,209,715, forward strand.
TTTACATATAGTTATAAAATGATGTTTCTAAAAAAATGAACAGTTGGTTGATAAGGGAAGATTTAATTCCAAAATGAGTGGGAAAAAAAAATAATAATAATAAAAATTAGAATGATGAAGTAGGAAAATATGTAAACATTTTAAATAAAATAGAATTTAATTACTATTTCGTTTATAATTTGAAAAAAAAATACTCTTATTTCAAAAATTAATTTTTTTATTGCAAGTTTATTTATTTGTTATTATTTTTTTATAAAGTAACTATTTTATTTTTCTCAATAATTAGATTTATAACTTTAACTTTATTATTATCATTATTATTAATTTGGTTAAAAAAATGAAATAATAATTACCATCAAACCAACTTAATTTAATAATCAAAAAGTCTTATTTCAAATGTTCTAGAAGGAGGGTTGTGACATCCTCCCCCCCTTATATTGTGCATCGTCCCGATGCACTTATTCAACAACTTCAAAAGTATCAAGTCTAAAACAAGAAAGGAAACAATTGTTGCATTTCATTTTCATCTTCCCATGTGGCATTGTCTTCATCATACTGATCCCATTGCACCCTACACTGCTTAACCTCTCTGTTGCGCAATCGGTATTGGCGCCTCTCCAAGATTTTGTAAGGCTCTACTATTATTCCCCCTAGCTTCTGGACTTGTAATGCATTCCAATTTAGAATATGTCCTTCATCATGTACATATTTCTTAAGAAGTGATATATGGAATACATCATGGATACGACTCAGCTAGGGAGGTAAGGCCAATCGGTAAGCAACTAGATTTATCTTTTCTAAAATTTCAAAAGGGCCAACATATCGAGGTGCTAGTTTAGCTTTCTTCCCAAATTTTATGGAACTCTTGTGAGGCCTGACCCTCAAGAATACCCTTTCACCTACCTCAAACTCCCTTTGAGTCCTCTTTTTATCTGCATAACTCTTTTTTCTATCTGAGGCTTCCTTTAATCTTTTCCTTATTTCTTTAGTTTTTTCTTCCATTTCCTTCAACATATCAGGACCAATTATTATTCTATCTTCAAGGCTATCCCAACTTAAGGGCGTTCGACAAGGCCTTCCATATAAAGCCTCAAAAGGAGCCATTCCCAGAGAAGATTGGAAAGTGTTGTTATAAGAAAACTCGACTAATGGAAAGTACTCTTCCCACTTTTTTTGTTGGTCCATGCAGTACATCCGAAGTAAGTCTTCTACAATTTGATTTGTTCTCTCTGTTTGTCCATCAGTTTCAGGATGGTATGATGAACTAAAATTCAGTTGTGTTCCTAATGTTGACTAAAGAGTTGACCAAAACCTTGAAGTAAATCTAGCATCTCTATTTGATATGATTTTCTTGGGAATGCCATGAAGCCTAAATATTTCCCTTACAAAAAGTTTTTCCAAGGTAGGGGCATCATCAATTAAGTTCCCTGGTATAAAGTGAGCCACTTTGGTGAGCTTATCAATCACCACCATTATTGCATTATGCCTAAAAGGTGTCATAGGTAGCCCTTGTACAAAATCTATGCTAATGACCTACCATTTGTGAAGTGGTCTATCATGGGGATACAACAACCATACTGGATGGTTATGTTCTGCTTTTACCCTTTGACATTCCAAGCACTTGGCCACATAATGCACTATGTCCTTTTTCATCCCATGCCAAAAGTATAATTTATTTAGGTCTACATAAAGTTTATTTACCCCAGGATGCCCTGAATAAGGAGTATTATGAGCTTCTCTTAAAACTATCTTCCTTAATTCACCCAAGTTAGGGACATAGATTCTATTATTGAATCTTAATAATTTATCTTCATCAAGAGAGTACCCTTCAACCTTTGGATTAGTTGGATCATTTCCCAAGATTAACTTAACTTGTTGATACCATGGATCCTGCTTTTGCTCTTCCATCACTTGTTCCTTGAAAGATGTTTTGAAGGTTGCTATGGTCATCAAATGCCTTCTTCTACTTAAAGCATCTGCCACCCTATTTTCCTTACCCTTGATGTACTCAATTTCAAAATCATATTCGCTTAAGAACTCTAACCATCTTCTTTTCCTAGCATTCAAGTGGGGCTGAGTGAAGATATATTTGAGTCCTTGATGATTTGTTTTTAATTCAAATGGCTTTCCCAATAAAAATGCCTCCATTTTTATAGGGCGTGAATGATGGCTGCTAACTCTAAATCATGGGGGGCATAGTTTATTTCATGGGTCTTCAATTTCCTAGATTTGTAGGCCACCACACCTTCATCTTGAATCAAGACTCCCCCTAATTCTTCAATAGAAGCATTTGTTGCCACTGTGAAGTGCCCATTTCGATCTGGGACCTTTAAAATAGGTGCAATAGTTAGCTTTTCTTTTAGAATTTTAAATGCCTTGTCGCTTTGTTCATTCCACAAAAAATTCTTACCCTTCCTTTGCAATGAAGTAATGGGGTTTGCAATTTTAGAGAATCCTTCAACAAACCTTCTATAATATCCTGCTAATCCCATAAAACTTCTCACCTCTGAAACATTTTTAGGAATTGGCCATTCCACTATTGCCTTTATCTTTTCAGGGTCAACTGCAATTCCTTCCTTGGATATGATATGCCCAAGATAGTGAATTTTCTTTTCAAAGAAAGCACATTTTGAAAATTTTCCATATAATTTATGTTCCCTTAATCTTTGCAAAACTAGTTGAAGGTGTTCCAAATGCTCTTCTTCATTTTTTGAGTAAATTAGAATGTCATCCAAAAACATCAAGACAAATTTGTCTAAGAAACCATGAAAGACACTATTCATTAGGTTCATAAAAGAACCTGGAGCATTAGTTACACCAAAGGGTACAACTGTAAACTCATAATGCCCATACCTTGTCCTAAATGTTGTCTTTGGGATGTCTTCTTCTTTTATTCCAAGTTGATGGTACCCTGATCGAAGGTCAATTTTGGAATACACTGTTGCTCCCTTCATTTGATCAAAGAGATCCTCAATGCATGGTAAAGGGTACCTATTCTTTATTGTGACCTTATTTAACATTCTATAATCAATACACAACCTTAAAGTCCCATCTTTCTTTTTAACGAACAAGACTGGTGCTCCCCAAGGAGATACACATGGCCTTATCAATCCCTTTTTTTTAGGAGTTCTTCTAATTGTATCTTGAGTTCTGCTAGTTCTGTTGTGTTCATATGGTAGGGTGCCCTTGAAACCGGTTTGGCTCCAGGTATAATATCAATAGGAAAATCAAATTTTCTTCTAGGAGGCAAACCGGGTAGTTCTTCTCGAAATACATCCTTAAAATCCTGGAGGAAAGGAGAATTTTCAAAGGTTGGATTATTTTCATCTTCCTTTTCATCTAGATAAACCATATAGATTTGGGCCCCTTTCTTTCTTTCCTTCTTTAATTGCATGGCTGATATAGTCTCCACACTTATGGGCCTAAGGTTACCTCGAATTTTAACCCTTTTACCTTCATCATCCAAACACTCCACCAACTTGTTGTAACAATCTACATTAGCCTTATGGTCTGTTAGCCAACTCATCCCAATAATTACATCATATGACCCTAGGGGTGCCATAGAGATCCACCCTAGTCTCAAATTCAAGGAATTGTAGCTTTGCTTTTGATAAACACTTGGTCACTTCCCTAGTTGCCTTATCCCCATACTGAAATGTCCATGATGATTCCATATGACTAACTCTTAATAACATTTTCCTTACTAATTTTGGAGAAATAAAGCATTCAGATGATCCTGTGTCAATGAGTATTGAAATTGGCTACTTGAAAAGTGTACCTGTGGTTTCTATGGGTACATTCTAGTATCTGGTTTTCTAGTTCCTCACTACTACATAAATTCTTTGTTGGGGACCTCGTTGTGGTTGGTTGGCTCTAATTTGACCTTGCATTCTTGGACATTCTCTAGCATAGTGATTTTCCCCACACATGAAGCATCCACCTGGTGGTCCCCGTTGCACTTGATTCCTTGGGTAATTATTTCTCGTTTCGTTGAACCTTGGTGGGTTAGTTGACCTGTTGAAGTTCCTTTGATCATTTCTATTAAATTTTCCCCTATTATTTCCATTGTACCCATTCCTTTGATTCTAAATTGGTGGTGGTCTTCTTTCAGATGAGTTATTCCTTTGATTCTTGTTAAAGTTATGGTTCCCCTTGAATTCTTGTTTCCTTTTAAGAGATGGGTTCCTGTTATTATTGAAGTTCTGCCTTGCTGCTGCTAAAGCTTGTAGTTTATTTTCCTACTTAAGGTATTTTTCCAACACATCATTCATGTTTTTAGGTCCAAGCAAGTCAACCTCTACCCCTATATTGGTGTTCAAACCTAAAATAAACTTCCTTGTTTGACTTTTCTCATCCTTTTGGTACATGGGCACATACTTCAATAACTTAGCAAACTTATCCCAATATTGTTGTATTGTTAATGACCCTTGTCGAAGGTTATGGAATTCAGCCATCTTCTCATCAAAAAATAGTTGTGGCAACCACCTCTTGCGAAAGTGTTGAACAAATTGATCCCATGTAATTGTTTCCTTGTCAAACCCATTTTGTTCCTTAGTGTTAGTCCACCAACTAGCTGCCTCCCCAATGAGCTGATAGGAACCCCATAAAGCTTTATTTGTTTCACTAAAATCTCTTAACTCAAAGTATTTTTCCATCTCATTTAACCAATTTTCTACTCCTTCACCTATTTTCCTCCCATCAAACTTGGGTGGGGTGATTTTCTTCAAGTCCTTAGATAACTCCATGATATTATTTTCTCTCCTAGGTGCAATTATGCTCACCTCATTTGCTTGTTGGTTATTAGGAGGCTTCTCATTCTCAGGCTCAATTATGTTTTCAATAGTGTTTTTCCTTCCCCTAAGGTCTTGCATAAACTGTTCCAAGGAGCTAATCTTATCCCTCTATTCCATTAATAGATTTATTATGACATCAATTCCTATGTTGTTACCCCCTTGTGCTTGTTGTTCATTACTGTTATTCTCTTCTTGATTTTCAGTAGCTCTAGCACAATTTGCTCTTGTTCTTGCCATTTAAAATTCCTGAAATTACAATTTTCACAATTAATAATTTGAAAAGTCTCAAAACTAAATTTTAAATTACTAATTGTGCAAGTTGTAGTGAGCTCAAGGCCTAGATTTTGAACATATCTCTGATACCACATGTAACAACCCATCCATACCCAAAAATTTACCACTAATTTTTTTTTTGTTTCTTGATTATTATCTCATTATGTGTTTATTCAATTATATACTCAGGTACTTCTATCCATATAGGATAGGAATCCATTCATCTGGGACAGGCATCCAGCCATACTAGTTAGGTATTTGTCCATACAGGACAAGGGTTCATCTATGCATTCAGGATAGGCATCTACCCAAACAGGGTAGGCATCTACCCATAAAAGATAGGAATGTGCTCTGGCCAGAGACTTAGACTCATCGAGACCATCCGGGTCCTGAGTCACTCACTAAAGACTACACCTCCCCTTAGAGGTGCACTGAGGTCGTCGTCCTTAGGAGTATGTAAGATTAACTATATAGCTTGAGTCCCACCTCGGAATTCGGCCTAAGGCCTCAGGGAGTCAAACAAATCCATTCAGGATTCCTTCCGAGTATATAAAGAATGTGTTTTAATATTACTTTTATGTTACACATTATTAAATCGCCCCTTAACAATCAAGAAATTCTCTTGAATTATTAATTATTAATTTATTTTTTTATCTAACTCTTCCTAAGCCCATCCCCGAACGCCTGAGGTACTGGGAGCATTCTTCGTTTCCCAGACCGCCTACATACCCTGCTTCCAAACAGGATCAAAGCGTAAAATATGTAGTTCTCTTTTCTAGACTATGTTTGATGTGAACTATTTTGTGGGTACGCAGCCCTTTCTAGGGCCTCATTTCCCTAGACAGTTCCTCTTCGACTACTACCCATGAAGGGGAGCAATGAAAAAAAAAAGAAGTATAAGTAGACAGTCTCCAAGACTATTACTTGTTTCCTAGATATCTAAATCCTAATTCCTAATGACGTCTCCCTTGAACCCATTTGAGATTCAATTACCTTTCAATTAACATATCTTCAAAATAAATTCTATCAATCCTACAATGGGGTTTTCTAGGTTTGAACTAGCGAAGTTTTCGTTCATTTACAATTATCTTATTAAATTATCGAGCCAAGAGAGATTACCCGTCTCTTGGATTTTAATACAACAGATGTTCCTTATTACTTCCTAGCGATTTAAAGGGACGGTGCCACAGACGCTGTTGTTGCAGCTATATTAGGCTATGGATGCAGTAGCTCAAGCGTGACGGCATTACCCGTAAACGTGAGCCAGAGGCACCACTGATACCGAACGCTGCTAGGTTTTAGTTTCAACTCTTTATTAATGTTTACCTAGCTAAGAAAGAAAATAACAACTATCTAATTTCTTCTTGCAAGATAACATACTTTTGAAAATGCAATGAACATTATTATGTACTAACTACACCATGGCCAATAAATTTTGAGATACTAATCTACCTTTTCAAAATAAATAATAAATTGGGATTGAACATTTCATACATAAGGAAAGTAAATAATTACTAAGGATTAATGCAATGCCATCATTTATTAATTATCCTCTTAAATAAATTTAGCTATCGTTTAATTCATCAATCATTAACCACTTGACAAAATATAATTAATTTAAATTTCATTGACATTTCTAATCTATTTTGTAAATAAATTAGTCACTAAGAAAAAATTAAATAAGTTGAAGTAAGTCATTAAATTTTATTGTGTCAAAGTCAAATAAGTTAACTTAATAATAATTATATGAAAATAGTAATAATAATAATAGTAATAATTTTACTCATTACTTTACTAACTAAAGAAAGGCATACATTTAAAGAAAGTATCCATTTTCAGGAAAAAAAATTAAATTAATATTTCTAAAAGAATTATAAAATAATTTATAAGTAAATAATTCCTTTTTAAAAAAAACAAATAAATAAATAAATAAACAAATCTGATTTTGTGAATCATAAAATAATCCATTAAAAAGCAAAACTGATTTTGTGAATTATAAAATAATTTAGAAGTAAATAATCCCTTTAAAAAAAACAAATCTGATTTTGTGAATTATAAAATAATTTAGAATTAGAAGTAGATAATCCATTTTAGGAAAAAAAAACAAATCTGATTTTGTGAATTATAAAATAATTTAGAATTAGAAGTAGATAATCTATTTTAGAAAAAAACAAGTATGATTTTGTGAATTATAAAATAATTTAGAAGTAAATAATCCCTTTTAAAAAAAAGCAAATCTGATTTTGTGAATTATAAAATAATTTAGAATTAAAAGTAGATAATCCATTTTAGGAAAAAAACAAATCTGATTTTGTGAATTATAAAATAATTTAGAATTAGAAGTAGATAATCCATTTTAGAAAAAAAACAAATATGATTTTGTGCTTTATTGTTTAAATTTCCATTTTTGTACAACTTACTTAAATTTGCTCGTAAATATAATTAAATTTATTTCCTTTATATAATATAAAAATCTTTTATATTTTTTTTTTTTTTTCTTTTTTTTTAATTTATTGTTATATTTTTCTCTTCTAAATGATTTGTTGAAAAATCAAAAGAATATTTCCTTTTGCCATAGTTTCCAAGTTTATATTTTTTGTTTATAGAACATTTCCTAAAAATTTATAAATAAATCAAAAAAAAGATTAGATCTATTTAGTTACTTAAAGTTTCATAATTACTTATTATTATTAATTATTAAATAATCATTCTACTACTGGTTTTATATATGTATAAAGTTTTGAATTAATAAAATTTGTATTATATAAAAGAAATTTTAAATCACAATTTAATCTTTAATGTATATATATATATATATATATATATATATATATATATATATATATCCTCTTTTCCTTTCTTTATTAAATTTTTCGTTATTTAGTATAAATAATTTACTTTAACTTAATTTTCTAGTAAAATGGTTTACTGTGAATAATTTTCTAAAGTAAAATAATTTACCTAAATAAATTTTCTCATATAAAATAATTTACTGTGAACAAGTAAAATAATTTACTGTGGATAAATTTCTCAAAAGTGGTAAAAATAATTCAATGAACTTAAATAGATTTTTCAAGCATTCAAACTTTTGTAATTTTATTTGCTCTATCAGATTTTTTTGAAGTAACAATTTATTTTCTTTACATAAAATTGGTCTTTTAGTAGTTGGTCCCTTAATCAAATCGAACTCGGCCCAATCTTTTCTTTTAAGATTGAGTCGAATACCAAATGGATGGGAATAGATAATTCGGCTAGAAAAAAGGGTTTACCTCTCGATTTTCTGGATTATTCGATTGGGTCGGCGGATCAGTAGATCCAGGCCCAGGGGTAAAGGGGCTTCAATCTCTTCTAGCTCGTGCCCAAAGTGGGCTAAAGATCATGTTATCTTTCACAAATTAAATCCTCATGATTGAATAGATTTGTCAAATCTGTTGTAATCTAATAAAAGCTAATTTTGACTCAGCTTTATCTGGAGCTTTAAGAATAAAGTAATAAAGTAAAAAAAAGGTACAATAGCGTATTGTCTAAATAGAAATAGATATTTTATTAAGTCCATTGTTCATTATTCTGCCCAAGGGCCTACTGGTTTAGGTAAATATCTAATGCATTCTCCTACTGGAGAAATTATTTTTGGAGGGGAAACGATGCGTTTTTGGGATCTTCGTGCTCCCTGGTTGGAACCTCTAAGGGGTCCTAATGGTTTGGACCTGAGTAAGTTGAAAAAAGACATGCAACCCTGGCAAGAACGACGTTCAGCAGAATATATGACTCATGCTCCTTTAGGTTCTTTAAATTCTGTGGGTAGTGTAGCTACCGAGATTAATGCAGTCAATTATGTCTCACCTCAAAGTTGGTTAGCCACCTCTCATTTTTTTCTAGGATTTTTCTTTTTCGTAGGTCATTTGTGGCATGCAGGAAGAGCTCACGTAGCTACAGCAGGATTTGAGAAAGGAATTGATCTTGATTTTGAACCTGTTCTTTCCATGACCCCTCTTAATTAAACCGGAATAAGCAATATTACTTTTTATGGCTGGGACTAGTTATTATATGTCTCATGGTAAAAAATATGTGAGATAAAAGGTAAGAATAATAACTAGTCCCAGCATAGAAGCATTGAAAAAATTAAGGTAAGCAAAAAACCTCACATATGTTTTATCATGAGACATATAATTATCGTTGTAGATCATAACCATGGTTCCAACTGTTGTAACTAAAACTAACATAATGGAAGTAAGTGGATCAATCAAATAGCCCAACTCTAATGAAAACTTATTATTGATAACCCAGGACCAGAAATAGCGATAGACAGGACCGTCGGTAATCTGTTGCAAGAACAAATTGAAAGAAAGAAACATAGCTACGCTTAACAGAAAAATGCTAATAAGAGCCCATGTACGGCGAACACTCTTAGTACGAACCAATTTTATTATTTGATGTATTGGGTGATGTGGTTTGTGGAGGTTTTGCTGCTCCGTTGAACTATGTAGATTACTGTTTCATTATCACAGATAATGGATTTGATGCATTATTTGCAGCTAATCGTATTACTGCTTCTATCAGGGAAAAATCCCGTACACATCCACTCTGATTAGCAGGTTTGGTTGGAAATCATACATCTAAAAGAGATCTTATTAATAAATATGTAGAAGCCTGTCCAATGCCCGTAATAGAAGTGTTACCTCTTATTGAAGATATTTGAGTTTCGAGAGTCAAGGGGAAAACCTTATTTGAAATGGTTGGATCCGAACCATCTCTTAACTATGTATGTGAATATTATTTAGACATAGCAGATCAAATATTGTCCCAACCAGAAGGTATTGTGCCAAAGGAGATTCCATATGGCATCAGATCCTCTAACATCTGATCCATCTCATACGACATCAGATCCTCTAACATTTGATCTGTCTGATCCTGTACCTCATCCTCTATCATCTGATCCACATCCTCCTGTATCATCTAATCCAGGTAATCCTGTATCATCTGATAACACTGGTAGTGATCTTGTTTTTTCACGTATTCTACTAGAATACCATAACCAAAACAAGAAAATTCTTCTTCTTCTTTGAGTAAACCACAACAACGATTTTTAAACCAATATTTTAATTTTTTCAAGACCAAATATGTTTCGATCAAATAGATCACCATATGTTTTTGCAGCCATAAAAAGTAATATTGACCGGACCAATTGTTAAGAACAGTGAATTTTTACTATCGTTAATAGCATTCAACCAACTGGGTAACCATATGCTTTTCCCAGCATTGAATGTTGGATCATTTGCTGAAGATAAGAGTACATCAAAACCATATAAGGCCTTACCATGAGCAGATTGTATCCATTGAGAAAATATAGGCTCAATCAAGATTTGTTTTTTTGGAGTACCAAAAGCGAGCATAACATCGTTATGAACATAAAGTCCCAAGGTATGAAAACCTAGGAATAAACTAACCCAACTCAAATGAGATATTATGGCTTCCTTATGCTCCAACATTCTCGCCAATACATTATCCTTATTTTGTTCCGGATTATAATCTCTAATGAGAAATATGGCTCCATGGGCAAATGCCCCTGTCATAATGAATCCGGCAATGTATTGATGATGAGTATACAATGCAGCTTGGGTAGTAAAATCTTGTGCTATGAATGCATAGGCAGGTAAAGAATACATGTGTTGAGCTACCAAGGAGGTAACAACTCCCAAAGAATCTAGAGCAAGACCTAATTGAAAGTGAAGAGAATTATTGATTGTGTTGTAAAGACCCTTATGCCCGCATCCTAATAAGCCTCCTGGAGGAATATGTGCTTCTAAAATATCTTTTATACTGTGTCCAATCCCAAAATATACCGCCCAATAGCCCTTGGAAATAAGCAATATTGATCAGACCGGGGACACCTCCTCGGGTAAAGGCTTCTACGGCCGGTTGACCAAAATGAGGATCCCAAATTGCATGAGCAATAGGTCTTATATGTAAGGGGTCGTGGACCCATGCTTCGAAATTTCCTTGCCAAGCTACGTGGAACAAATTACCAGAGGTCCATAGAAAGATTATCACTAACTGACCAAAGTGAGAAGCAAAAATCTTTTGATAAAGGCGTTCCTCGGTAATATCATCATGACTCTCAAAGTCATGTGCAGTAGCAATACCAAACCAAATACGACGAGTAGTTGGGTCCTGGGCCAAGCCTTGGCTGAACTTTGGAAATATTAATGCCATAATGCTTTTCAAATCCTCCTAGCCATTATCCTATTGCAATAATTCTTGCTAGGAAGAACGCCCATGTTGTGGCGATTCCACCCAGAAGGTAATGAGCTACTCCTACAGCAGGTCCTTGGACAATAATCAAGGCTCCGGGTTGGATAGCAGGAGCAACTTTCAATTTATTATGGGCCCAAACAATAGATTCAATAAGTTCTTGCCAATATCCACGGCCACTAAATAGGAACATTAAACTAAATGCCCAAACGAAATGAGCACCTAAGAATAAAAGACCATATGCAGATAATGAAGAATCGTAAGATTGGATTACTTGAGAAGCTTGTGCCCATAGAAAGTCACAGAGCCACCCGTTAATTGTAATGGAACTCTGTGCAAAGTTTCCTCCTATAATATGAGTTACCACTCCCTGATCACTTATACTACCCCAAACATCAGACTGCATTTTCTAGCTAAAATGGAATATTACTACTGAAATTGCATTGTACATCCAGAATAACCCTAGGAAGACATGATCCCAGGCAGATACTTGACATGTTCCTCCTCTACCCAATAATGAACAAATTTCCTGTCGATGACTAAAGAGTATGAAATTTTGACCTATGATTGTCATGAATTCAATTACGATCATATTGCTTTAGGACGTTTACCTATATCGGTTGTTGAAGATTTAAAAATTCAAACAATTTCAAGCTCAACATATTAACTTAGTATGTCTGAAGAAACTACGGACAAATTGGATTATTCAATCACTTCTACGATTATTCAGATTGAGTTCCGATCAAAGAGTATCTGATAAATAAAATACTTTTTTTACGAGTCGTGAATTATAAATCCTATTGACATTTCATGAATAATGTCACATGTATGATTGATCAGAATCTATTATTGAACTATAGATTAATGAATCAGTTCCCATATCAAATGAAAAATTTCAAGTACAAATCCAGTATAGCATATAGGTAAATGAGGTCACTTTTTATTGAATGAATGGGAGGAAATAATATTCAAACTTATTGTGCACATAATGAATTGACTTGAATCGATATATGATATTCTTTTGGCTCCTCTAATGCTAAGTCTTATATTAGGAGGTATGGGAGTAGTATTACTTACTAATATAATTTATTCTGCTCTTTCATTGGGGATAGTTCTTATTTGTATATCCCTTTTCTATATTATATTGAATGCGGATTTTGTAGCTATTGCACAAATCCTGATCTACATAGGAGCTATTAATATTTTGATTCTATTTGCTGTGATGTTGATGAATAATCCAAAATATCCCAATTATGCCCCTCCCTGGACTGTTAGAGATAGCATCACTTCAATAGTTTGTATGAGTCTTTTTTGTTCATTAATTACTATTATCTTGAACATATCATGGTTCGGAATATCTCTGACTCAAAAATTAGATCAAATGTTAGAACGAGATTTAACAAACAATATTCAACGTATTGGGGCTCATTTATCCACTGATTTTTTCTTCCATTCAAACTTATTTCTATAATTCTTCTAGTGAAAGACTAAGCTATTTTATTTTTTTGTCTTATCTTATACCATTTTACGAGAATGGGGGTGCCAATGTACAAGAAGATCTTTGGAAACTAGGCATGAAAATTGAAGGTTAAAGATAATGGGGGTGCCAAAATTACAGTACTCATTGCCCCTTGGTCGTCGATTTTCCCTAAGTGCCCTCAACCTCGTCCTCGACACTGGTATTTACCTTGTTTTCACTCCTCCAAACTCTTCCTCGGCGCTGATTTTGACCTTGTTTTCACTCCTCCAAACTCTTCGTCGACGCTGATATTGACCTTGTTTTAACTCCAAACTCTTCCTCAACGTTGGTATTGACCTTGTTTTCACTCCTCCAAACTCTTCCTTGGCACTGATATTGACCTTTTTTTCACTCCTCCAAACTTTTCGTTGGCACTGGTATTGACTTGTTTTAACTCCAAACTCTTCCTCGGCGTTGGCATTGACCTTGTTTTCACTACTCCAAACTCTTCCTTGGTGCTGGCATTGACCTTGTTTTCACTACTCCAAACTCTTCCTCAGCGCTGGCATTGACCTTGTTTTCACTACTCCAAACTCTTCCTTGGCATTGGTATTGACCTTTCACTTCTCCAATTTGATGAGCTACAACCTGGTTTCATTAGGTTTTATAGTATGTTCATTAAGTTGGAAATTTTGGTGCCATTTAGCTAGGTTTTAATATTCTACAATATTGTTAAGTATATATTAGCTATATTTTACATAATAAATAATATAATTATTCAACTTATTATAATTATATATTATATTCTTTAACAAAATTATTAAATACGTATAAAATTATTATAATTAATAATTAATAATAAGTATATTTTTATATAATACAAAATATAATTAATATAATATATATTTAATATAATAGTAATATATATTAATATGAGAGAGAGAAACTAAATTTTGATTGGTTGCTTCATGTCAACAATCCAAGGATGGCATGTGTCCTTGGGGAGTTATGCTCAAGGTAATGCCATTTGATTAAAGATATATTCTCCTTTAAGACCTCTTCAATGTACCCATTGCACACTTAAGGATACAAAGATAAATATAGGGAAGAAAATATAGAGAGAGAGGGAGATAATGACAAACATACAAAATAGAAAGGGGAGACAGATAGAGAGGGGTAGAGAGGTAAAGAGATAAGGATGAATAGATAGAGATATAGGAGGGTGATTGATATATCTCTCCCTGTCGCTCTCTATCTCTCTATATCTCCCACTATCTATGTCACTCCCTCTTCCCCCCTCTATCTATTGAGCTATCTCTCCCTCTCCCCCTGTTCTCCCTCATTCACTCCATCTCTCCCTCCATCTCTCCTACTCTATATCTCTATCTCTATTTATCTTTTTATCTCCCTCTCACTACTCTCTCTATCTCTTTCTATCTATATCCCTTTATCTCCCTCCCCCTCTATATCTCCCCCTCTCTATCTCTCACCATCTCTCCCTCCCTATCCCCACTATCCATTGAATCTCTATCTCCACCTCTCTTCCTTTCTCTTCCCATATATATCCCCATCTATCTCCATCTCCCCATATATTAACTAAGAAGCCATGCAAGCATACAATAGTATATGTTGGTAAAACTATAATAGTGTTTTATTAAACTACAAGTAACACTTATCTTTCTAATGTCAAGCCTTCATATAAAAATATGGGGAAGGGAGAGGAGAAAAGTGTTGAGAGTAGAGGATAGAAGGTTTAAGGGTTTAGGGTTTAAGGTTTTATGGTTGAGGGAGTAGGAGGGAGAGACTTGAGAGAGAGAGAGAGGGAGGCAATGGGAGAGAGATAAAGGAAGGGAGGGTTAAGGGTATAGGGTCAAGGGGAGAGAGATAGAGGGAGTGAGTGAGAGAGAGAGAGACCTAAGAGAGGGAGAGGGGGTAGGATATTGAAGTTACTTGAGAGAGAGAGAGAGAGG
>VDFB02000008.1:163224561-163253287 GCA_007258455.2 Sequoia sempervirens
AATGATGGTAAAGGTGATGGAGGAAGACCGATCCCTGAAGCCTAAAACTTTAAGACATTCTATGTTTTGAAGGTTTTTATTGAAACTTCAGTGATTGGGGGGAATTATGGCTTAGAAGGGGAAGCGATAAGGATTAAGCTCTATTATCGAAACCTAAAACACTTATACTTGGGAAAGTGATAGAAAGGAGTGGTTAAAGAGGTAGGAATTGAAGAGTGATAGAGATGGTATGCAAGTATGCAAACAATTGAAAACTAGAAAGTCTAAAAAGGAGAACACTTAGCTATTTTTGGGTTTTTTAATGCATAGTTCATGCAAGATGGCTCATATAAGATCTCTCAGATCAGTTTTTACTAATGGGTCATATAAGGTAGTATGAAATTTCAACACTACCCTAAATAAACACCAATCATATCCACCTATCTTAAATGACATTCAATCTACCCTAAATGAACCTATATCCCCTCTACCTATCCTAAGTAACCACTCCACATAACCCTATCAATATTCCATCCACCCCATCTTGACTCCCAATCCATCAAAAATTCCATACAAACCACCTTCCTCTTCATCTCTAGACTTGGATTTCTCTTTCCATTCATCTCATCCTTGCAACACCATACTATCAATAAACACTCCCCCATAATAATCCAAATATGAAGTATGATCCCTAAAATATTTGTTTCATGTGCAAGCACTATGAATCCAAAATAGTCTCATCTACCATCGCATGCATATCCAAATACATTCATAAGGTTTGTTCCTTATCTTTCTACAGGTTATGTTTATTCCTAAACCAATAATTACATCATTCTTAAGATATATAATTGTTAGGATAAGGTGACATTAACCTTGCAATCCTAAGTTATTTTTATGTGTCTCCATGATCCTTGGAAGGTGTACTTGGAGGCTGAAGGAAATGATAAATAAATATTTTTAATATAAAAATATCTATGGTATATTGTAATGGAATTCATAAAGGAAGAAGGTCAATGGCGGAGGTTACAAACATTAATGGTAGATTCCTCACCTAGGCATCCAAATGGGAGATGAAGAGTTATCCTTTAATATTGGGTCTATTACTAATTGCATGCCATAAAAAATAGAGCAGCAAGTTGTGCATGGTCAACCATCAAGAGTAATAAGGTGAAAGATGTTCTGGGTGTTACATATTATTTATTAGGTTTGGGTTTATGGTGCCCATGTGAAGCCCATGTAAACATTTATTAATTTTTACTAAGTTTATATGTTGTCCATGAGTGGAGGCATATGGTTTGTGTAGGTGGTTTTTTCCTCTTGTTTTGAGATACCACAATGGTATTCTCATCCCATCACTTCTATAAATTGGAAGCATTGGTTAGTAGAAGTTATGTTGTTTTACAAGTATCTAGGTGTTGTTATAATTATTTTAGAGATTGGAGTGTTAGTGTGTTGATGTAGATATCTTCTTGAAGATCAATACCATACTTGTCCTCTTTTTCATGTGGAGTTTTTTTTTCTAAAAGGGGTTCTCCTCATAAATTTGGTGCCACAGATGGTTTACTATATTTTCTATTGCTAATATGTGTAATCATAAAATATTCATTTTTGGTAATATTTGTTAAGTTAATATATATAAATTCATATTTGCATACACTTGGATAGGTTTCTATTGTATTAGTTTCACCTTGTTTTACAAAATTTGGTGTTAAAGCTAATGGTTTAGTAGAGAGATGGACACTTTTATTTTAATTGTTGAAGGTTTTTTGGCAGTAGTGGGAACTTTTGTATTGTGTGGTTTTATAGATTTGAAGAAATATTGTATACCATGGATTATACTTCCCATATAAATATTAAGAATTTCAATAGTTTTGAGAGTGAGACGTGGAAGTTGAAGATGAAAGATAACCTTGAAGAAAGAGATCAATGGTGTGTCTAATGAAGATTGATCAAAACTTGACCAAAAGGCACAAGGAACCATACATTTTTATCATGTAGATTTTGTCATATTGAATATTTCTAAGGATGATACCTCATACATGTTGTGGAAGAGCATAGGTGATATATATAAAACTAAGAGTCTTACTGATAAGTTATATCTCAAAATATTATTATATTCATTGAAAATGAAGGATGGTGATTCTATTGCAAATCATTTGAATGCCTTTAATTTGTTTTTAAGTCATCTTGTGTTTTGTAGATGTTAAGTTAGATGAAGAAGATGCATGCATCTTATTACTTTGTTCTTTACTCAATACTTGGGAAAATATAATTGTTTCCATTAGCGATAGCAGTGTAGAGCCAAGAATGGACAATATTATTGGGTGATCTCACAATAGTGGCTTAAATTTTTTGGCCAAAGTGGACAATGAACTGATTTTTTTTAACTAAATCTTCACTGTCAGGCACCTATAGGTACTAAACCATGAGGAATTTGAAGATGATGCAAACTAGTGATTTGTGGAATTTTGTCTTTAGATTCTAAAATATATATTTTTAATTTTTTGGAATCAGATTACATTTCTTTTTCCATCTCCCTCAAAAACTAGTTTTTAGTAGTAAACACCATTTTTAAAGAGTGATGTTCACCATATACACCATAAATTTTTTTATATGAAGGATAAAATTCTATTTTTTTCAAATTTAGATTTGTAACTACGATATATAACACCTTCATTTGGTTTCATAGTGTTTTATTGAATTTTTTTTCTTAATTAAGTTTTGAAGTCAAACCAATTTAGACATAGGAAGACCGTATACAACATATCTTTTTTTGTATGTATGAATTTTTTTTTTTTTTGCTGGATCAAGTGCATAAATACCTAGCACAAACATATTTTTCATATTTTTTTTGATAATCTACTATTTTTCCACGTGTAGAACAAAGAACTTGATTTTTGGTGAAAAAACTATGTTTAATTAAACTAAAAATAAAATACATAATAAAACCAAAATATATTAAAATTATATTTGATGGATAGCTTGTTTCAAGGACTACCATCATCCATTTGGGTATGTGAAGATGATTCCATTTTCATCTTTAACCCAAGCTTGGAAAGGAAAAAAATTGCAAAAAATTGCTAGAGGAGGGGGAGAAGGGCAAAAAACGGGGGTTCTAGTGAACCCCCTTAAGCTAAGCGGGGGTTTCTAAGGAGCACCCCTTTAAATACAATTAAAAAATAAAACCCATTAAAGAGGGGTTCTAGAAAATCCTTTAAGGGGTTCTAGTAAACCCCCCTTCTAGCGAACCCCCTAAAGTGTTTTCCCACCAAAAATGCATTTTCCCTTCCTCAAACTAATTGTAAACCAGTTTTGTGGGATCACCCTATTGCTTTTCTTCTTTTATAACAAATCAGAATAAAATCCATGAATGATGGATCCTAAGATGCTTAACATGTACATGGAAGGTCCAAAGAAAAAGGAATGCCTGAAGGGGGTAATAAGAAGGATATATTTAAGTCTAAAGGACATTCTAAGACCTCAGAGAAGAAAAAAGTAAAATGTTGGAACTGTGGTAAAAGGAGACGTGTGAAGAGGGAATGTAAGAACAATAAAAATAGTATTTCATGGAAAATTTCTTTAATGATGGCGATAATGATGCTTTATTTATTTTTACTAACACTACAAGTGATGATGTTTGGCTTATTGATTTAGGTTTCTCCTACCATATGAATCCTCACAAGGAGTAGTTTTCTACATATTCAACCTATGACGGAGGAGAGGTTTTCCTTGGTGACAACAATACTAAGTGGAATATTGGTAAGGGAAAGGTATAGTTGTGTTTGAGTGATATAAGTGTTAAAAATCTTGATAATGTTTTGCATATTACAGGTCTTGTAAGAAACTTACTTTGTACATCCAAGTTAAATGATATTGGAGTGCATGTGACATTTGGAAAGTTTGGTTGTAAGTTGGTAAGAGAGAATTTGGTGGTTTCTAGAGGATATTAGATTGGGACTTTGTTTAGGCTTAATGGATCCACTTTTTGTAATTCTATGAATGTAACTAGCATTGGAAATGCATCTTCATTGGTTATAGTGAGAACATTAAAAGTTATAAGCTTTGGAATCCTCTAACCCAATTTTTTTTTCTAGAGATATGATTTTCAAGGAGTTTAGAGCTTATTTAGGTGAATAGTAATCAAAGGAAAATTAAAGAGCTAAAATAGTACACTTCAAAACAAAAAATAAAAAAACAAGAAGATGTACATGTGAAAAGAAAAATTAGATGGATTAGAGGATGAAGGAAGAACAAGGTTTAGATAGTTCGATTGATGTGTAGGATGAGCATACGAAAGAAAAATCAAATCCCATTGTACTCTTACTTTGGGAATATCCCAAATACAATAAAATCAAGTTGATAGGTATAACCTACCATATTTTCATTGTGTATTTACTTTGTTAAGTATTGATGATGAACCTAGATATTACAGGGAGGCTCTCTCTTTGGAAGATAGCAAGTCTTGGATGTAGGCCATGTAGGAGGATACAATGGGCTTAGATAGTTGTGATACTTAGGATCTTGCTAGTTTTATCGAGGGAAGAAAGCCTAATGGTTGCAAGTGGGTTTATAAAAATATTTTGGTGCAAATGATTGGCTAGAGCAATACAAGGCTAGACTATTGTCCTTTATCTATTTTTGTATCTTAAAATTTTGAAATTGAGAAAATGAATGTTAAAACTACTTTCTTACATAGGGATCTTGAGGTGGATATTTATATGTGATAAAATGATGGTTTTGTCATGAAAGGAAAGCAATAGTTGGTTTCTAGGTTAAAATAGTCACCCAAAATGTAGGACCAAAAATTTTATGCTTTGCATTGAAATTGGGTTTTGTTAGGAGTTGGGAAGATCATTATTTTTATATTAAATTTATTAAAATCATATATTTATTATTGCCCAAGTGTACGTGGAAGACATGTTTATTGGTAACAACAAGGTGTTGATTAAGGAGCTCAAAGCTTTTAAATTTTCTTGCACATTTGACATGGAGGACTTGGGAGATGCTAAATATATTCTTGGGATAGAGATCAATAGGCATTGGGTACACAAAAATATTTGGTTAAGTTAGAGTAAGTATGTGGATAATTTTTTTTAAAGATTTAATATACATGTCTGTAAGCTTGTAAGTATTCCATTTTTAATTGGTACTAAGCTTATTTTAGACGTGTCCTAAATATGATGGCACTTGTGAAGGAATGTCTAAGGTACCTTATGCTAGTGTTGTTGGTAGTTTGATGTATGCAATGGTTTGAACTAGACCATATATTCCCCAAGTAGTGGGAGTTTTGAGAAAGTTTATATCTAACCTTGTAAAGAGCATTAGACTTTTGTTAAAAGGGTAATTATATATAAGTGAGGAACTTATAATTTTACTATTTGTGTTATCATAGTACTAATTTCATGGTAAATTCTTTGGACATGCACGGTTTTGTTGATATAGATTGGGCATGTGAGTTGGATAGTCAAAGATCCACCAGTGGCTATGTTTTGTCTCTGTTTGGAGGTGTAGTGAGTTGTATGAGTAAAATATATCCTATTTTTTTCTTTGTTCACCATAGAAGCAAAGTATATGAATACTAAAAATGAATTTAAGAAGGTGTATGGTTATAGAGACTAACTATAGGTATTGGTTTTGATTTCAAGATTGTTAGGATCAAATGTGATAGAACAATTTATGTTTTTCCTAAAATCAAATTGTACCATGATCATACTAATAATTTTAATGTATAATATCACTTTGTGAGAGAAATGATTGAGAATGATAAGGTATTGATAGAGAGTTTAACACTTTTGAAAATTTTGCAGATTCTCTCTCAAAGTAAATAACCACATATAAGTTATCTTGGTAATAGAAGGTCATAAGCCTTGATCACTATACTTGATCTTTATTTTAGTTTTTGTATGGATGTAATTGCAATGTATAATTTCAAGTGGGAAAATGTTAGGATAGTGTGACATTAACCTTGCAATCCTAAGTTATTTTCATGTGTCTCCATGATCCTTGGAAGGTGTAATTGGATGCCTAAGGACATGATAAATAAATTTTTAATGACATTCATAAAGGAAGGATGTTGTAAATATGGAAATTAAAACATTAAATGTAAATTCCTCATCCTAGGCTTCCAAATAGGAGGTGAAGAGTCATCCTTCAATAGTGGGTTGATTATTAATTTCATGTTATCCAAAATGGATCAAC
The DNA here is from genome assembly GCA_007258455.2 of Sequoia sempervirens. Classification (NCBI taxonomy): domain Eukaryota; kingdom Viridiplantae; phylum Streptophyta; class Pinopsida; order Cupressales; family Cupressaceae; genus Sequoia; species Sequoia sempervirens. Next base: position 163,230,739 of record VDFB02000008.1, read on the forward strand.
ATGTTGTGCATGATCAACTATTAAGAGTAATAAGGTGTAAGATACCTTGGGAGTTACATTTTATTTATTTGGTTTGGGTTTATGGCACCCATGTGAAGCCCATTTCAACATTTATTATTTTTTACTAAGTTCACAGGTTATCCATGAATTGAGGTGTATGATTTTTGTAAGTAGTTTTTACCTCTTGTTTGAAGATTCCACAATGGTAATTTCATCCCATCACTTTTATAAATTTGAACCATCGGTTGGTAGAAGTTATGTTTCTTTGTAAATATCCAAGTGTTGTTGGAATGCTATTACAGATCAAAGTGTTAGTGTGTTGATGCACATCTCTTCTTGAAGATCAATAACAAAATTGTCCTCTTTCTTGTGTGAAGTTTTTTTACCAAAAGGGTTTCTCCATGTCAATTTTGTGTCACCTATGCTTTGTTGATTTGTGCAATCACATAATATTCATTTTAGGTAATATTTGTTAAGTTAATATATTTCAAATTTGCATACACTTGGAGAAGTTTTTACTACAGTAGTTTCATCTAATTTTATAATAGTAATTCCCAATCCTTTTGTTTTCTCATCATCAACATTACTATCCTAAAATATTGTTCTTATCTTTAATACTATTGTCATTATCATCATAATTAAATTGAATCAATATGCATCTCTTATCTTGAATAGTGAAAAATCTAATCTCATCCCTACCTCTTATATATTATTCCATCCCCCTATTACCATCCATCCCCTTATCAGATGCCCCCATCAACTAGCTTTGATTCACCATAGTCTTGGTTACCACTCCATGTATTTTTTGTTTAACCATTGTATTTCTTACATACATTATTTATTTATTTCCTATAGTTCTAGTGCTGCATCCATCACACAATGGTATTCACCACAATATAATTTTATATTACATGGTGTGCTTCAATAATGTGTCCATTGGGTCACAATAATTTTGCAACATGTGCGCTTTTGTGTCAATCCTCCATGCACATGGTGCACCTTCATCATGATCCCTTATATCATGGTACATAATTCTAATGCTACAACAAATAATGCATTTCTCTTTGCTTAAATGCTTTTATGATAGCATGTACCTCATCACAAACATCATATTGATTTATGTTCTATCACATTCATCATATTCTCTTCAATCTATGTTCTAAATTCCTACTAAAAATCATTTGAAATAGGGGCTAACGTACCCTGATGCTTAGGCCTACCTATCCCATTGTTGACATAGATGTTATGCATGTTGTGGTAACTACAACAATCTTGCATTCTCTTATTTGATGTGGATTTTATACATGTATATCATTTGCACATATGACATGACCCCGTGGTCCCTATGTCAAATCTTCATTTCTCCTTTTTGGTGTAGATTTTACACAAGCGTGTCATTTGCATAAATTCCACGAGCCCATGTTATCTATGTCATTCATCTTTCCCCACCTATAATACTCCTACATTTTTATATTATCCCCTACACATCATGCATCTACTAGTATTCATCCTTCTCCTCATCTCCATCTCATCCTTTCCATCCTCATATCCATTTCTTCTTAGAATGCCTCCTTTGACTCTCTTATTTCATCCTTTTCAAATCCCTTATTCTAACATCAATTTCATCTATTTTGAGAGCACACCCACATTTTTTGAACCCAAATATCATCTTGATGGGGAATCCCATCATCCTTTTATCATATCCAGTCCTAACTATTAATCCTATACTGATCATTGAAGCATCTTTAAATTCCAAATCAATCAATCCTCATATTGTTCTCAGGATATATTATTCCCATAGATCAACAACATTATCAATCCATCAAATTAATTAATCCTTAAACTTTGACAATTAGGGTAGCACCTTTCACCAATATCAAACCTCTCATCTACCATCACCTTCATTATTCTAGGCAATTAGGCAACTTGCCACTAAAATCTTTATCCTTTCTACTTTTATTCTTCTTTGACACATCCCTACTTCTTTTATTCAAAATGTTCACTATATTAGAGAGGAGTAAAATGTAAAAATCCCAAATTCATATCTACTTATTAATACTAAGTTTCTATAAATTAATTAAATGAGCATTATTTAATTATTTATCCCCCACAAATAATTAGTCATTCCTCGAGTCCCCTTTTGTTCCATAAGGTTAATTAATCAATTTAACCCTGGCTCCTAATTCCTCCAACTAAATTAATTAATTAATAATTTTCTAATTAATCAATTTAAGCTAAGTAACCCCTCATTAACATTTTCTCTAATATTTTATTCCACATCATCATATATGGACAAAATAATTTCTCCTTTAATCTCAACCCTCCAATCTTAAGCCATGGATCAAAATATCAACCGTTGAACTCTTAACACACACCCTTATCCACCCCATACTTCTACATGTGTGAACATGCTAAATCACACTACTCCTTGCTCACACGTGTGAATATGCTAAATTGGAGCCATACCAACCCTCTACCTTAGCCCTTGACCTCGACTCTTCTCCACCACCTTTCCAAGTTCCACACATGCCACCTTTAGTATCATACATGCACATGAGTATGCTTGCTCTTCCACCTCATCATCTTAATTTTCCAATTGCTCTCTTGTCATTCAATCTCTCAACTTGATCAAACATCCTCCATGGATCTTGAGAATATTCATCACTCCTCATGACACTTTTCACAAGGCTATGCATTCAATTTGTGCATCTTAAATTTTATCCCTCTATTCAATTTTACATATTGACCCTCCATTATCCATTGAGAAGTCTATTTAAGAGAGGCTTCCCTCCCATTTTATCATAAAATTTCATGCTATCCACATGCTATCAATTTTCATAATCAATAATCTCTATGTCAACATCATGCTACTAAAATAATGACATATTATCAAGGAACATCAACATAAAATCAATTATAGCATATCAACACATCACAATAGAGGTATATTGCTAGTTATTCACTTCTTTGTTTTGTATTATCATTTATCTTCTCCATTGTTTTCTCTATCACGAGTATGGCCATTTATTTTGACTTTTGGGTTTTTTTATTGCTACTAATCCTTTGTGCATAGCTCAAATATGGGGTCCACACCTACTTACTTAACAACGATATAGATGGTGTTGTTGCTTAAGTAGATTTTTTTCAATTTCTATCTTAAGTATTTCCACATCCTTAAGAAAAAGCAAGCTAGGATGCATAGAGATATTGAAGAAATTTCCAAGGCACTTAATGTCAAACTCTCTTTGGGCGTGAAGACTACGGGTTTTATTTGTTGTGAAGTAGAGGAGGAGGACTTGGTTGATGCCCCCCTCCTAAATTTATAAAATGTGATAAATGTAAGGAGGTACATGGGGATTAAATAGGTATTTTGTAATTCATCCTAACATACACACACCAATATGTGCATACAATATACTTAGTTCAAGACAATTTGGAGAAAGGGCCATGATAACTTTCACTTTTCTTGTGGGATGAGGTAAACTTTTTTGTTTCTTTTTTAGTTTTGTGGTTTGTTCTATTTATTTTCTCTTTTCAATATAGACATGGAGGTTGTCAAGTGAAGAAGGGTGTTGATGGGATTGGTTCAAATGCTCATGTTGAGTGGATGATGGAACTCCCTATGTATATAGATCATGTTTATGTATGGTTTAATATGAAGTTCTATGGTTGGATTTGATAAACTTCTTGCATAGCTTCTTCCTATAGTATTGGCATAATATGTGAAGTTATTATAGATTTTAGTTGCTTGGGTTTGGGAATTGATCCTTACTCCTCTCTTGGATCGACCATTTTGCTGTAGGATTATGCATAATGTCTATGGCCATGATCTTCTTTTGCCATGGGTTTCTATGAATGATAATATTATAATGAATAAATTTATCAACAATGGATTAGGTGAGCTAAATGCCACCATATATCGAGCTTAATTACTCATTTTGTGGTCATTGAATGCCTAAATTAGGGATACAATAAAAAAAATTGATTGCAAGATAAAATGTAGAAAACATAATACATGTACATAGACATGTACATAAATGTATATGTCAAGGTATTTGTGTGGAATGTATAATCTTTTAGAATATTATACCTTTGTGATGATGACAACAATTGGTAATGATACCAAAATTTAGAAAAAAACATTCAAAAGGATATACTTTTTATCTTTTTAATTATATTTAAAAAATATTTCCTTCTCAAAATTTAAATTTAAGAAACATTTAATTACTAACTTGAACGTAAATGAGGTTCAAGGTACCGATAAAAAATTATATGTATGTTAATATGTTAGAGAGTACATGTTTGTGCATGGGTGTCAAGTGTTGCAAATTCTAGTTGTATATAGTTGGATTAAACAATTAATAATAAGTGCTAAATATTGGAATGAAATAAACTTAAAAAAATCTAGATTTTTTCTTTAAAGAAATTAAGAATTATTTGATTTTGAAATATTTGCATACAGATTTAAAACATAAAGCAATGCAAATAAAAAAAGGGAGAGTTGCCATCAAATTTACAAAAACTATTGCAAATGGAAATAGAATGTTTCCATCTAATTGGAAAATTAATATTTATCTGCTTTTACATGATAAGTGAGATTTTATAAGCCTTCACAGTTTCACTGATATTTTGGAGGCTTTTATCATTAAATGACAATTGATTTACCATTAAACAACAGCTAAAATTGTTTTTTTTCTATGACTCAACAGTGGTTTGCACGCGTGAGACTTGTTTGAGACTCAAATCTCACACTGTATGTAGTCTATTGACTAAATATTAATAAAGATTAAATTTTTAAATTTTTTTTTTTTGTTTTTTTATCATTTTCAATTTATTTTGTTTCAAAATTTTATTTGTAAACCTTACACCTATTAATCATTGTGCATATACTTAAAAATAAATACTTAGAAATGAGAGATTGCTGAACCAATTTAACTTAAAAGAGTATTAATTTCAAGTAAAAATCTCATTAAAAAAACATAATCCACTATTTAAAAAAAAAAAATTGATTTAAACATGTTTGAATTATCTACTTGTGGCCATTGATTACAAATTGTACTTTATATTCTGTCAGGCAACTAATTTTCTGAATGTCAGAATATATACAATTTAATACTAAGTGGACCCTATGAAGAACATCCTTGACACATATACATATATACATTAATGAACCTTTGACTGTATATTTATTAGTAGCATATTTGAATTTAATTCTTAAGTCCTGTAGTGAATGCTGGTAGCATCTAAATAGTCAACAGCATTAAAAGAAGCAATGAATAGTTTACAGCCATATTATTAATACACTAAAAATACCAGTGCCTTAGGTAAATTGCTTGAGACACACGGCATAGATAAAACTCATCATTTATTTGGAACAGTCTCTGAATGGAACATAAATGTATAGAATTCAGTGTAACATAAATGCTGTATATTTAATAATATGGACTGTGAAGTCTGGGGTCATTGAAAGATATTGACAGTAGTTGCAGGTTTGAATCTTTGGTTTGTTATGTTTTTGAAAGCTATCAATAATGGTTGCAGACTTAAATCTTTGATTCCAGTCATGTAGTTTAAATAATCAGAGGTTATAGAAGTCAAATAATTAAAAAAATCATCCATTTTATGTTGTCTAAAAAAATCAATTGTATCTCTTATTTAATGTATGTCAATCAACTATTGGGATGATTTGTAAAATAGAGTTGGAATGTTTATGAAGATCATATTTTAGAAGATTTTTTTTCAAGTATATGTCAGTTTGACTTAAATATCACTCTAAGCTTTGATTTGCTTAGGTGACTATCTTAAATCACACTAATAGGTGGACTGTAATGAAGAAGCTAGTGCAATTTAATTCAAATGAACTACCTGAGCAGAAAGCACACTTAAACAGTGGCATGGGGACGACTCTAGGCAAATTCATCACCAACAATTCACCACCAACAATTCACCGCCAGCAATTCATCGCTGTGACATATTCATTGTGTATACAATTCACCTCTAGTAATTCATCACCATGGTATATTCACCATGCATACATTTTTCAATATTTAAGTGGCCAAGAGCACCCAAAAAAGAAAAAAAGTACAGAGATTTTGTTAAACACAAAAAAAAGGTATACGCGGTGAATATACCACGGCAATGAATTGTTGGTGGTGAATTGTTGGGGAGAATTGCTGGTGGTGAATTGTACACACGATGAATATGTCATAGTGATGAATTGCTGGCGGTGAACTGCTGACGGTGAATTTGCCCGAAGTCCATGGGAACATGGGATTAGAATATGTTGTTTAAGCCTTGCCCTATCAGTTTATAAAACGTATTGTTATTAATAAGAGATTTTGTTTCCAATATGTTAAATTATGATATTAATATCAAGAATGTTAAATAGACCATTCATTTTCATAAAAATGGATTCATATGAAACAATTCTCATGAATTATAAATCAATGAACTTAACGCAAAATCTATGGAATTGAATTGTGATATAAATATTTTGCATTATTATTGTATGTTGTAGTAAAGCTCAGAAAGAGTCAGCAGATTCCAGACAACTGCAGAACAGTCAAAAGACTTCCAAACACTGGTGAACAGTGAGAGAGACAATAACAGAGTACTGCTGAACAGTTCATTTGCCCAAACTATCAGCTGGATTCGGTTAGAAAAAGTAGATTTTGATACAGTTCTTAAAAATATCTGAGTAAAATTGGAGATTATGAAAAAGGTGGAGAAAAGTGATGTAATTTTGAATTGACAGGCCTGATCAGAGTGATGAAATCATGAGTCATAACGTAACATCGTGCTCTTCAAGGACAATTTAAATCAAAATTTCCACCGAATAAAATTTAATAAAGTTAAAGGCAAGTCAGTCGCAGCAACTTGCATGGCATAACACGGGCCGAACAGTAAGTATTTCCCTATCATCGGCTATTCACTCCAGGTTAAATTTGACTGCTAAACATGTCTGTCAAGCAAATCGATCCTTCCTTCAAATCTTTTGAAATGTCAAGCATGTTTAATATAAAATTCTAAATAACAATATAGCTATAACTATAATTTAGAAAAGAAAATTGACTGCCTGTTACAATCTTCCCGTTAAAGAATATTTTTTAAAACTAAAATTTGGATTGTATTTAATGTCTACATACATAAATACAGCCATACGGTCGTCAAATTTAACTCACTCGTGAACGTTATTTGTTGGCATTTCTAGTTATATAAACCAAGTCGTCTTCCCTTTTTTTTTTGGAAATTGGAGCTAATTTTTTATATTGTGGGTGAATAATAATTTCACAGATGACAAGGTTTCTAAATTTCACATATGACAAGGTTTCTAAAGAGAACTATTTTTTTTTATATTTATAGGTGAAGAATAATTCCACATATGACAAAGTTTCTAAATTCCGCATATGACAAGGTTTCTAAAGAAAGCTTAACTTTTAATGGAGGGTGTATAGTTTGAAAGAAAAAAAAAAATGTTGGTATTGGGAATATGAGTTTAAACTTTATAAATAATGTTTTTTTTCAATTTAGAATTAAAAAGATATTGAGAATATTAAAAATTGACTAAGTTAATAAGATTAATGCAATAACAGAGAAGTATATATAAAATTTAAATTATATGAACACTAGATGTATATGTGGAGAAATCTTTGTGAAAATAACTCAACCACCAAAGAATGGAAGTATATAGATATATACCATGAGCTCAAAATTGTGTTGAAAGAGACAAAATTATTTTCGGACATTAAAATGAAGTTTGGGACCCTCCATTTGAAATTGCATGTCATCATAACCTTTGGTGAAGGTTGTTAAGATTTGATTGAAGGTACTTAAAAATATTTTTTATGAATTTCAAAACTTTGGTTGCATTGTTTTTCACCTTTGCATCAAGCTTGAACAAACAAAACTTCTAGGTGAACAACATGACAAGCCTTATATTTGCAATTGCTTACTAGTGAAAAGAATAAAGAAAATGACTCGAAGGATAAGCTTCTTCAAGGCTTATTTTTCAACAAAGCAAAACTCCAAACTAAATCAATGGACCCTTTTCTATTCTACATATTCCATCTTCAAATTAGACAAGAAAGACAATGACAACTTGGATGACATCACTAACCATGTGAGTTGAGTTGATGGCATTTTGAACCTATTTGTATAGGTTTTTCATTTTTCTTGAATATTTAGAGGTTAATTTAATAGTGAAGATGTTTTATTTCCCCTATTTTAGGAAAGGTCTATAATAATTCTATTTGATTCAAATTTAAATAAGTAGGTAATATTAACCAACCAAAAGGTAGACCAATGTTATGTAATTGGTCCTATATATTAAATGTAGCTTGAAAGAAAGAAAGAGAAATCAACCTTGAGCTAAAACTCTAACTTAGTAAGAATATTAATATTTGTTAGAAATTCAACAATTACACCTCAAAAATTAATACTCAAAGTTTTAGACCCAAGGCCAAATCCTTATGACTAATTTTCTCAATAACTATAATGAATACACTATTGAATTTATTGTTTTGCTCATTTAGGTGATTCAACAATTGACACCACATGTAATGATTTTATAGAGTTATATCATCAATTCCAAAAACCCTTCATCTTATAACTTAGTATTAACCTAGATCTTATTATGTTAAAAAAATGTCAATTATGTTATTTTTTTAATCTTTATATGCACCATGTAAAATCATTTTGTTTGTTTTAATTAGATTAAAGTCGAGAAGAGCTCATACCCATTTACAAAATGTCCATAGAGGCCCAACGAGGGGCCTCGTGAGAAATGATCTACACCCAAAAACAAAAAAAGGAGCAGCTACAAATAGACCAACAACAAAAAAGGAGCAACTACAAATGGACCAACAATAAAAAATAAAATAGAACACATGAAAAAACCAATAAGAGATTGGATCAGCTACTAGTCTCCCAATAGCTTAAGGCCACTAATGGCCTACCACTCCTTAGCCAGGAAATGGAGTTTCTCCTCAAAGGACAAAGGATCCTTGTTGGTGGGTTGGACCTCCTCAATACTGGGTGAAGAAGAGCTACCCCCTTTCTTTCCTTTTTTATTGGAGTGACCAACATCTTGATTGTCCTCGCCAACCCTTTTTCCATGACTATTCTAAAGTTCTTGTTGAAAAACCTAGATAGTGATCGTGGTGTTTTCGATAGTCTCCTTGTTGTAGTCCACAATATTTGGAGACATTTCAGAGTTTTATCTTGATTACTATGCATGGTGGCAATTTCCTCTTGAAGCTTCACATTATCTTCCTTTGAACCCACCAACATTCTGAGTTCTTCAAACTCACTCTCCAATTCACCCATTTATCAAAGGACTTGCTGAGTGAAGACAATAGGCCCCAACACCCTTCATCATTGCCCTCACCCGACCAGTTCACCTTCTACTTAAGCACCTTCTCCTCCAATGCTTGAATTTTATCCTTGTTCGTGATGAGCAAGGCCATTAACCACTTGAGAATATCATTTTGAACATTGATGGTCGTGGAGACAACATTCAATTTAGTCTTCATGGGAACTCAATGTGTGCATACATCTTCATCCAATTGGGGTTCTCAAAAGGTGTCATTCAAAATAAAAAAAAAAGATTGGGGGATCTCTGAGGATTGGGGGGATTAATAGGGGATTTAGAAACCTCAAAGATATCTTCATGAAAAGGGGAGCTTGTGGGGAAGTTAATAGGGTTTGGTTTCCAAGACTCATCATCTGAGTTCTCTGAATTAGAATCTGAGGAAGAAATAAGGGTGGGGTCAAAGAATAAAACACATTTTTTGGGTCAAGAGTGGGGTCCTCAATGGCAAGGGTTTTACCTCTTTCCCTGGTAATTCTATAAGAGGAGGATGGAGTCAACACAAAGGCAAGAGTAGAAAGGGGGTCCTCGAAGGGTTCGATAGGGTCTTTAATGACAAGGGAATTCTTTTTGATAGAGGCCAAGTAAGGGGATAGAGTGGCTCAAGGTGATGGCATAAATGAAAGATTAACCCTTGGTGAATGGGAAGGGTTTTACTTTTACCTACACAACCTTAATAGATTGCTCCAAACAAGAAAGAATCCAAAAGGAAAAATTCATCTTGATATTATAGCGAAAATGATTCAGTATGGGGGAGAGGTGGGTGTGGAAACTTGAAACCGACACTCCAAAGTGACATACCTCATTAAGACCTTTGTCACCCTACACCAAACCCTGGGAAGGTATTCACGGTTAAACACATTATGCAGTCGATTAACTTTTTCACCCTCCTTCAGGAACCTATCCATATCCTTCTGATAATGACCCTTCAACTTTCAAGGAATTCAAAGCTTGTCCAAGGAAATTCCAATGACTTCGACAATGATCCTTGCATTGATATGGAAGGTGTACTCACCAATGGTGGCATTTCTCTTGTTCCAAGAATCAGAAAATTCCATCAAAATGTTAGGGTCATTCCCCATCATACTTTCAACATACAAGGCCATCTTACCTCTTTGCAGGATGGTCCATACATCCCTACCATTTTTCCACACCTCACATGAGGTGGGTTCATTTTGAACAAGATCACATCCCATAGTGCAATTCTCACCAAGTAGAGAAAGCCACAAAAATTTGTAGAAACACTCAAAAAAATGTGTAAGACAAAGTTGATAAGGCTTATGAAAATACTAGCTAGGGAAGAAGGATTGCCATAAATGTAATTTGTGCCATTTTTTTGAGAGATATAATAACCTGAGTCCATCTCTAACTCAAGGCTACTATAATTTTTCATCATTAGAAAGTAAGTCACACACATGTCCGGGGATAAGTGAGATATTATCCAAAATAATAGCTTTAGATGTGAAAGATCCCAAGTTGGTGAGAACATCCACCACTTTATTACCAACTCTAAACATGTGAGTCGATCTGCAATTATCAAGGATCATCATAATATTTCGTGTCAAGAGGATGGGGTCCCAAAGGGACCAACAAGGGTTCGCCATCCCACTCAACATCATTATGGTATTTCTAGAATAACCTTTGATTTCTAGGTTGGATATACCCCATATTCATGGAAAAATAGATACCATGGTAGGTTGTTGCCACCTCTACAATATTTGAAGTTTGAACTCCAAGATTCATTGCATGTACACCAACATCATTTTCCATTCTTAGCACCAACTCATGCATAGTACTAGAAAGAGTAACCTTCTAGGTATCATCTTTAATTCCTAATGACATGCTTACTACTCTTCTGGTGTAGATCCTAATAAAATATTGTATAAATTTTCAATATTTAGATTATAATATGCAATATTGTAAAACATATAAAAAGTATGCTAATTTTATGCTCATTGGGTTTTGAGGCATGTTAATAAAATTTTAAGATGCAAAAGGATGTTAATTTGTGCCTACACAAAACTTCTTACAATAGCAAACATACCCTTTAATATAGAGTTGTGGACATGTGAAAGGTTGAAATTCACATGGAGGGTTGAGGATGGTCCATTAGATGTAAATCATGTACATTTTTTCCTTCAAACTTCTATTTTATTTATTTATTTATTTTTTAATATTTTAAACATGGATATTATATATTTCTTCAACCAAATTTTAGTTTGTCTACTACAGTATAATATTTTATTTTAGTTCTCAATATTTTTGAAGTGTCCCAAAAATATTTTTGAATTATGGTAAAAAAGTATGTTTTTGAAAGGTACCAAAGCATTATACAAAGAAACATACATCGGGCTAGAGAAACACGTTCCATGAGTTATGGAACAAATAAGACTAGAAAAAAACAATATAAAAGGATAAGAAACAACATTAAAACAATGAAACTTGTATAAAAACATAGAGAAGACACCACCTACTTAATATCAACTAGTTTATGCAAACTATTGAAAACCTCCCATTCTTTTTTCAAAAAGTTGACTTAGTCAACAAAGAAAGTCTCTAGGGGGTCTTCTTTAATTTCAATGGTGTCAACATCGTGAGCCGTAGTATTGGCTCACATTATTTTTGTAGGGCCCTTCATCTTACTTTCCCTTTTCCTTTTTTTTCTAATTCATTTTAATTCATTTTGTAGCACATGAAGATTTTTTGTGGAGTTCTTTATAGTGTTTTTGCTAAATGCTACCACTTGAGTAAGATTATCTTTTATATCTTCCTATTTTTACTACAATGTGAGGATTTTTGATCTAGCATTTCTCACCTTTGAAAATGGTAATGAAATTGTTGATGTATTTCCATAATTCATCATCAAAGTGATCACTTGGTTCCTCTTTGTTGGTCTTGAACAACTTCTCTATTTCCCAAAGTCTCCCTCTAAAATCCTAATTTTCCATAAGAACCATTTTATAATGTTATCAAGTGTAGGTTAAAGTTATTTTCTGACATATCAATTTGGATTTTTAGGTTGATGCAATTATGAAAATTTTAGTTTTGAATTTTCAACTTGCATGAGGGATAATCACTCTTTTCTTGGACCTACCAACTATAATATTACTAGTTTGTATAATTAGTCTCATTTTCCTAGTTAGAGGGGTGACTTTGGGGTTGGGATCAACCATGAGGAGGTTGGGGGAATTAGATAGGGAATTTTTCAAGGGATCCTCTTGATCAAAATTATCTTGCCCTTATCCATGGAATGAGATTTTTGTGAGTATAGGAAGATTTTGGGTGTCAAGTGGGGTAGATCCTTCCCTATTGGGGATTATTAGGTGGGACTATAATAGCTACCTTGGGGGAATAGGGTTGGGTCTAGGTAATTTTTCCACCACAACATTAGTATGCATGGGATGGATAAATATTTCAAAACCATTCCTATGGCAAGTAGAGTTAGGAGAAATATTAGTGGGAGACTCTTTTCTCAATTTACACAGTAACATGGTAAGGTTAACAAACCTAGGGTAAATGGTTGGGGTGGGATTTTTTCCAACTTAAATATGTAAATGTAATAAATTAAACCCTAATATAGAAGAAATTCAACCTTTTCCCAAGGAGCACATTTAGTACAGAAAATAAAGAAAATTGAAAAAAAGAAGAGAAAGTTCATCTTTTTCTTATGAGAGATGATTAAACACATAATAATATGATCAAGGTACAAACTCTTTTGTACTTACCTTCAAGCATAAAATACCTAATGAGAACTTTTTTCCCCTTAGCCTAGGGCTTGGGGATGTCTTCCCACTTGAATACATTTTGAAATCTTTAGATCTTTTAGACTTTCTTTAGAAATTCCTCACTATGTTTATGGTCTTTAGAATTAATCATATTTTGAATCTTGAGACCCTCTATTCTAGTAATCCCCAACTCTTACAATAATCTCTTCAGAGATGTTGAATAGATACCTCTAACATATACTATTATTCCCATCCAAGAAAAAATGATTTTTTTAGAGAGCATAAGGTCATACTCATCAATCACTAGCTCTTTTGACTAAAAATTACAATGAAAATGTTCGACGAAATATGTATAATTTGATGTATCATCGGGTGCTTGTAAAATTTGATGTGTAATTTTCAATTTTTTAAAATTTTATCCCCGACATTCATCGAAATTTTGACGAACATTGGTTTTGTCAAAATTTTGAGTATCAGTTTTGTCAAAATTTTGACAAACATGAAAAATAAGAAAAAAATCAAATTGTGGCCGATATAAAGAAAAGTGAGTTCGTTGATTTATTGCGATAGTGTTTTTCTCTACTTCAGATAGTTTGTGGAGAACTAAGGATGATTTTCTTGGGAAAAATCAGAAAAAATTCAAGAAGATATTGCCAGGTTGAGGGTAGTCATTGTCTTTTTGCAAAATTTAGTTGTGAAGTCAGATTTGTAGTTCCAGGTATGAAAATCATATTTTAAAGCAACATCTCATCAGATTTCATTTGTAGAGGTTTAGGGTTTTGAGAATTTCATGTCTAGATTTTTTTGTGGAATCACCACAAGATCACAACCAAGGAATAGATTATTGTGACTATAATTATGTGATCCATAACTCTATTGGTCATGTGGCATGTAACGCCCCATCGTGCGAACCCCAAAGGACAATTGAACAATAAATACTGCACAATTTTTTTTTAAAAGTAAACATATCATACATGTAATACACTTTAAGTCATGACATGAATTTCGTTTAAGCAGATTCACTAACACATACATCCCTTGGGGTACACGAGGAGTCATTACGAGACTTGGATCCACACAACAACAATAAAGAATAAAAGCCAAAGATATAATCCATAACAAATTAAACATTAACAAATATAACACATACATGATAATCAATGATAATAAACCATCTGTGTACATAAATACCACATATGCATAATTAACTTAACACATTGAATAATAATTGCCATGGCCATTATTCACACTGAGTTTAACATTACATTATAGTACAATGTTCTAGAGATACAATGATACAAAAGTGTTTCCAACCATGAACAGAAACCATACAACAAGAATCATGATACAAATGAAAAGATGAATACAAAGTATCATAACTGGCTTGAAGACAAATACAACTCTGGAGTCGCTGCAACAGAACCAATCCACACCTCTCGATCCTTGACTGGGGACCCAATGGGGTGCTTAGCACGATCCACCCAAGCATGTGAGTCTGAAGACCCACCCCCCGTGCTAGGAGCTAACAAGAAAGAGACCTCAACCAAGAACATCCCAGCAGGGAACCACAAGACTCAACACCATACAAAAGTATCATAAAACTCAAGGATTACAATGACATAATCAACAACATCCAAGAGTCAACAAAACAACTTAAAATCATAAATCTTATTACATAAATCAAAGCAATGATCAGTAAACAAGTAACCAAAGGATGATCATGAACTACTTCCAAATCAAACTAAATTAATAAACATGATATAATTCCCAATTTTAATTAAAAAATACAATCGCAGTACCATAAAAATATGAGACCGTAAATCAAATATAAATGAGATCAACAAGACCACAAGGTATACTAAAGATGTATTAAAACAATAATCAATTTAAATCAATTCAAACAACAATCTAAACCAACTCCCATAACCTACTTCCAGAGGAACACAATAAAGTAAAAAATACTTGGGCAACTAGGGGAGAGTGTCATCGCATAGTCCTACATGGGTTATCTTATGCTCTTCCTCCCAACTGGAGGCGTCAGCCCCCATCTATGGCTATCCTGTGCCCTTCCTCCCAACTAGAGGCACCGGTCCATAGGGTGACTCATGCGGAGCCGTAGACCTCTCGTGGGGACGAGGTCACGACCTTGCCAACCACGGCCTTCTCAGCCTTCCATTAGTTTGCAGAAGCACTAATGAAGACGAGACATCCATTTTTTAAATCTTGTAATGATATTACTACCCAACCCTCCTAAGTTAATTATTAGGTTTTCACTTGTTTACTAACTCACTCGTGGGTTCTCCTGAGCCCTTCCCCTTAAACAGGGTGCCGGCCCCCATGAGGAGCCACTCTCCCTAGAGACCCATCCAACAATTAAAAGAACCAGGGGTTGTACCATTCTCATCATGAACATCGAAATACAACAACAAAAAAATACACGAGGCATAACCCATCTTGCAAATTAAATATCATAACATAATCTCATAATTCGGTACACCCCATTTATAAAACATAACTCAGCAGAAATCAAGATGAAAAGGTATAGATTCAACAAAATCATCATCCTCTGGAAGACTAGGGTATTAACACAAAAAGGTTCCCACATCAATGAACCAACCATGTCTCGAACCCAATAATTCTACAAGATGAAATTTCATAAAAATAAAAATAAAAAGAACAACTTATTTACTTTCATAATAAATTCTATTTCCAAAAATATTCCCAATAAAACAAAAATTAAATAAACAATGCTGCCATATATTCGTAATTGATTTTTCTATTAACTTATCCTCTTTCACCATACTAACTTAACATTCACTTCCAATATTTAAATTAATTGTGAAAACTATTTAAGACCAATTGTCTATACTTTAAAATGACAATAATAACAATATTCTAAATTCTTAAACTACATATTAGAACTTACCACCTTAAAATCTTAAATCTCTCTAAATAAATCTACTCACATAAATACCTTTTAAAACCACTACAAATCTATATATTTTAATTCTTTTCGAGGAGGGAAAGTAGAAAGAGAATAGATCTTTTCTAAGAATCTAACAAGTCTACAAGACTACAACTTCACAAAATAAGAACAAAAAGATAACTTATTCAATTCTATATTAAATTCTATTTCCACCATATACACATTTAAAATAAAACGATCAATGCTAATATATATATATATATATGTTCACAAATTGCCCTTCTACTATATTATCCTATCAAATTTCACAATTTAACAAATTAATAGGAATTCCTTTCTATTTCCATATCTTCATTATAATAAAATTTTATTTTGATCATATTAGAAAAATAACCAAACTGATTACAGACATAATTAATTAATAAAATTACCAGTTAAATTAATGAAATCTAATTAAATAAATTAACACATATATAAAAATATATATATATTTATATATTTATATAACATTATATATATATATATACGTGCCTTAAAAATTATATGAAATTTTTGTTTAAGCCAACAATTAAAATACGATTTTAAATGGAGATTAATTTCCATACAATGCACGGGGATAACCACCCGGCTGCGGGCAGTCTACGGACTGCCACCGTAGTTCGACGAATTGCCGTGGACAGTCTATGGACTATCACAGCAGTCTGAAGGACTGCCGTGGTAGCCCGTAGGCTACCGCACCAACCACGGCCGGCTGGGTGGTGGGTACGACCGAGATCGAACCATCACCCAGTCTGCCTTTTTAAAATAATTCAAATCAAATTTAATATGGCAAAAAATATGAATCTTAATTAAATTAAATTTTTCTTATACTTTCTTTACATTTATATATATATGTGTATACATCTATATATATATCTGATATATATATATATATACACACACACACACATATATATATATATATTGCATACAAACTATATTTCGAATCCAGGGAAATAAATTTCAATTGTACAATTTTTTTCTGTTTCAATATAAACATTTAAACACAGAAGATATTTGTAAAATTTATCTACATATGAGGATTTACACAACCCCAAATTCCCAGACATGACATTTTCTTTTATTGCTTAATTATTATTTTTAACACAAAACTACAGTAACATTGTTCAATTCCAGAATCCCAACAAAATTCTACTTTAATAAATAACAATCCCAAACCCCAGTAAGATTTTCTTGATTGGAAAACAATCCCAAATATTTCTAAGGATTCGCGAATTTTCTACATGCATTAAATTTCAATCCAGGAGAAAATTTCATTCACAGTAAGGAATTCTTATTTCATTTGATGTTATAAAGAGAATAATTTAAAAGAAGAAGGAGAACCTGGCGTCCTACGCTTGTAGATAACTGTAGAAGCTTTATCCTTCTTGCCAATCCAATCCTTCCAACATCAGCTCCAAGATCCTCCCCTAAACTTAAATCTTAATCCCCAATGAATTCTTCAGAATCAGAAAAGAATGCAATACTATAATAGAAAAATGACTGCCAAATTTCTCCAAAATTTGTTGGAAAGAGAATGCAATCCCCCTACCAACCCAAAAATCCTTTAAATAAAATCTCACACAAAAAGCCTCTTCCTTTTTCACTTCCAGTGAATACCAAAAGTCACTTCTCAAAAATAAAATTTAAATACATTCAAATCCACAAAATTGAGCTTTTTATTTGTTTATTTATTTATCATCTCCACAAATACTTAAATTAAATAAATACATGCACATTAAAATAATTAAAAACAACCATTTGTAAGATTCAAAATAAATGTAATATTTTTACCACTACTACTAATATTTATCTATTGCTTTATTTATTTATTTTTCATATTCTCCAGTTCTCTTCGACTTCCAGATGCTCTATAGGTGTAGTTTCATTTCTTGCTTTAAAACACTTCAGCTTCCTATCTCCTTATCCATTTAAATTTCTTATTATAATAATTATCTTTTCAAGATTATTTTGTTCATAATTATTATTAACTTCAACAATTTAAATCAATTTATCTAATAATATCACTTTTACTTTTAACGAATTAGTTTAATTTGATTATTTGTTCTAAATCATTTGATTTAATTTAATTGATTATTATTTTAATTTCTAATCATATTTTAAATAACCTTGCAAATCACTTATGATTTAATTAATTTTTTAACCATGACTACTAACATATGATATTTTTTCACACAATCAAATAACACAGTAATCAACGAAGCGCACACAAATACTCACACACAAGTTCAGAACAACCAACACAGAGGGGCATTACATGGCATAGTTGTGCTATAACAAATATAGGATGCATTCATGTGTGACCCAATTTTAATGTGGCTATGTTGTGATAGAAATGGAGGTACTCATATAATGTAGTTAATTCAGATTGTATAATGTAGGTGTCAATCATCATTGGGTGCATTCAGGTTGTCTCAAGTTTAATAGGTTAGGATGTAATTATAGCATGATTGAAGATTGATTACCTCTTGCTACAATAAAGAGCATATAACTCTGGTTGATATGCAAAGTGGTTGTGTTATATCAATTATGTAGTGCATTCAAGCACAACCCATGTTTAATGGGCTATTCTAGAGAGTGATCAAGATTTTCTAAACCTTATGAATGTTACTTAAAAGTGTATAGCTTAAACTACAAACCAAGTTTGTTACATACTTGAATGCAATCTTGGGTTACCACAAACTATAATAATGTGATCTGCTAATAACCATTATGAAAAGTATTAAAGCAAGACCCATGCTATATAGGATACATTTCCCTGATCAGGTTTACATACCTTAATGATCAAACACAAGCTTCCCACACACTCTAGGATACAATACAAGATCATACCACAACTTTGTCAAGACAACTAATTTTCTGACCCAAGATTTAAGGTTGTTTTTTAATACCAACAAAAGCATTGGTAAGAGCATGATTAGGGTACAAACCCTAGGCCTCCGTAGAAATATAAACAATAACTCTAGTGGATTAGTGGGATTGCAATACTAGAAAGATTGAGACATTGTAGCTAATAACAAAATCTTGCAATCTAAAGATTGTAGCCAATAACAAGCACACTATGTAGCTTAGTGACATTTGTAAATGCAATCTATGGTAAGAAGAATGACAGCCACTTGAGATGTGACAGTCAAAAAGAGGCTAGCAGTGAAAAAATAATAAAGCTCAAACCTTGCATAGTAAACTGGAGATTTTAACAGTGAGTTTCCTTACCCCCTTTCTAACCTTAAGGGTTTTTCAAATGCTTGTGGTAGTGTTAGATAAGGAAAATAAAATCAGGGAATGACTGTCCAAATGAAGTAACAGTGGTAATCATAGGTTCAATGGTTCTTCTTAGCCATTAATGTATAATGGATGTAGTGGATTGCATGTTTGAGCAGTGTTTTGAGACTCATCAAAGAGGGGAGAATAGTGAATAATACCTTGTGGACTGTGAAGTAGTGTCAATAAGGTTGAAGGATCTTGAGATCTACAATACCATGAAACAATGAGTCCCCTGTAGTAAGTAGGCAGTCTATAGGGCATAGTTTGATTTTATAGAAGGATGCTCATGAAAGGAATCTTCAAGTGATAGTGAGTGAGCTATTTGAGATTGCAGCTGAGGGTGCAATACCCAGTTTTAAAGGAAGTTAGCAAATCAGTAAATGTGCAAGAAAATCAAATCATACACAACAAACAATTCATGATGTTATCTTGCATAATTCCTTGAGTTTGAAGACAAAATTTTTATTATATCTTGATGAAAGTGGTGACCTTAATGGTCAATCACTGGCAACCATGATTTGAAAACATGCTATTGTGCTTATGGAGGCAACATTTTAAGCAAGGCAATGAGTGGTGGTTTGGAAAGATGGCAGGTATGAAGGACTTGCTTTATATGCATACTATGCAGTCTAGCTTAAGACACCATTCTTAGAAGAGATTGAAGGTGGATTATGGAACTCAAGGGTTACTATGAAAAGGATTAAAGCAAAAACTGAGATGTATTTAAAAGCCACAGTCATGAAGATATTAAAGATGTCACATGCAAAACCCTAGTAGCTGGAGTAATGAATACAGTGCCAAAGAGGATAGTGTGTTGGGGCAGATTTAGGAGATCTCCACATTATCTAATTACAGGGAAATACATCATTTTTTATTTATTTTTAATTAAAAAAAGAAATCATTCTAAACCCTATATAGGATACATTGATACTTCAAAATCCTATTAAGGAATTTGAGATTATGCAAATATATGTCAAGTAAATACCTAGATTACAAATAGTAGTGGGAATAATGT
Organism: Sequoia sempervirens; assembly: GCA_007258455.2. NCBI lineage: Eukaryota > Viridiplantae > Streptophyta > Pinopsida > Cupressales > Cupressaceae > Sequoia > Sequoia sempervirens. Next base: position 163,251,096 of record VDFB02000008.1, read on the forward strand.
AAGATTTGTTGAGTAGAGCAGGAATGAGATAAGCAGCAATGAATCCTATGCCTCCCTTCATGCACATCTCCTCGCCATTCTCTGTCATTCTTTACGGAAAAAATTCTCCATTTTGGTAGTCTATGCTTGAAAATAATGTTTTGACAAAGGTTTTAGAGTATGTTTATTAAAATGAAAACTCCATTCTGGTGGGCTACGCCTGAAAATAAGATTTTGATAAAAGTTTTAGGATATGTAACTTATTAAAGTTTTAGAGTATTTTGGCAGGCTATATTCTTGATTCCTTAAATGATTTATTCAAATGGATTGTGACTTAATAAATGACTAACTATTTAGTCATTTTTATTTGTGTGACTAAATAATTTTTAATCAATGACCAAATTAGTAATTTATTTACTCATTTATAGCTGAGTTACAAAAAATGAGCAGAATTTAGTCATTTTTAATTGTTGTGACTAAAAGTTTTAGTCACTTAGTCATTTATTTTCCAAATTCTACTAGTGTGTGCTTCCTTGTGTGATTAGGACTCTCTCAATGTTGAGGGCCCTAGGGATAAGCTCGTCATAAGAAGTGACACATTGCATCTTTGACTAAAGGATAAATCCGTATTGACATTACCAATAATGATTCTGACTTGTTGCTCCTTAGGAATGGGTCACTTGCTCTTACTAGCCCGCTTCCTCCATCGTTGTAAGAATTTTGCAATCAAGTTCAATATTCTAATTTTAGGAGTCTTAACAGTTGGAAATCATAGTAAAATCAAAATTTAATAAGTTTTGGAATTATCATTTTAAAGTGTTTTTTGGGGTCATTAACTTTAGACTATCTTCTCTTTTGCAGGGGTGGTTGCATGCCAAAATGTTTTGGTGTAAAATATCAAAATTATTAGATTTTGTTACCTATCTATGAATAAAAATTATTAGAGTGTGAGTTTGATATTTTTTGAAAATCTAAATTGTCAAGCTTGGTAAAGAAAAATTATGTCAGATAATATTAGTCCAAAAAAAATGAAGAAACACTTGATAGATTGTGGGCTATATTGAAAAGACAGGGTGATGGGAAATGTTATTGTCCCTACAATAATTGCAAGGGCTTAAAGACGAGATGACTTTTAATCACAATAGCTGAGAAACATTGTAGGAAACATGGTCACATTGAAGGGGGGCATGATTATCGTCCATTGGTAAGTTGTTCATTATATGTGTTTATATTGATTAAATTTCTAAATGTTTACATCATTTTAACATTATATATATATATAAATAATCACTTGATCGTGATCATGGTTCATTTGTGTCTATCATTATTATAAAGGTGGGGCACCCTAGGGCAGATAATATGGATTATCACAGCCCAAAGAATGTGGTTTTGCAAGCAAACGAACATGAAGCTGTGAATATTGAAGTTGAAGTTAATGATCCTATGGAAGAAGATGATCATACACCAAAAAAGATAGTTGAAGATGATAGTACAAATACATTGATCCATGACACATTTAGTGGTAGAGCTGATCATGATGATTGAGATGACTTTGATGATGTTCATAATTTACTTGTACTTGAGAAGGCATACAAGCCCCTTTATGAAGGCTCCCAAACAACTCTTCTCTCTGCTGTATTGTTGTTGTTGAACTTGAAGCTTATGAATGGTTTATCAAAAATAGCAATCTCATGGATGTTAAGTTATGTCATATATGTTATCTTTTTTCATCTATTTTAATTGTTGTTAGTTCATCACTAGTAAATAAAGGATGGAATATGTACCATTAATATTCTTTATATTAACAAATTATTTTTTATTGTAGATTGATTGATGAATTTTTGTTACCACCATCAAATATTTTAATTTCACTCATAATCAGATTTATCCGCCATTATGAAAGATATCGAATGAAGTATCATCGCTAATGATGCATGTCCCAATGATCAAGGCTATATATCATAAACAAGAATTTGCAACAAATAATGCCCTAATGTCAAGTATTATAGATATCGAATAGATCAACTAACAAAAAAAGGTGCCTCACAAGGTTCTTGTTATATTCCACATTCCACGCATGTAATGATTATTTAGGTGTGAAAGCTTAGCACAAATTATGGATTACCATGCACGGAATAGAAGTGGAGATGACATTCTTCGAATTCCTGTGGATGGTTCTGCATTTAGGGACATGGAGGAAAATGGCCACACTT
>VDFB02000008.1:163264585-163372762 GCA_007258455.2 Sequoia sempervirens
CTCCCATCTTTGATGAGTATCAAAACACTGCTCAAACATGCAATCCACTACATCCATTATACATTAATGGCTAAGAAGAAACATTGAACCTATGATTACCATTGTTACTTCATTTGGACAGTCATTCCTTGATTGCATTTTCCTTGTCTAACACTACCACAAGCATTTGAAAAACCCTTAAGGCCAACAAGGGGGCAAGGAAACTCACTATTAAAATCTCCACTTTACTATGCAAGGTTTGAGCTTTAATATTTTTTCATCAAGTAGCTTTTTGATCATTACATCTCAAGTATCAGCTATTCTTCTTACCATAGATTGCATTTACAAATGCCAATTAAGCTACATAGGCTTGTTATCGCTGCCAATCTTTAGATTGCAAGATTTGTTATTAGCTACAATGTCTCAATCTTCTAGTATTGCAATCCCACTAACTACTGTTATTGTTTATGTTTCTACAGAGGCCTAGGGTTTATGCCCTAATCATGTTCTTACCAATGCTTCTGTTGGTATTAAAAACAACCTTAAATCTTGGGTCAGAAAATTAGTTGTCTTGACAGGGTTGTGGTATGATATTGGATTGTATCCTAGAGTATGTGGGAAGCTTGTGTTTGATCATTAAGGTATGTAAACCTAATCAGGGAAATGTATCCTATATAGCATGGGTCTTGCTTTAATACTTTCCATAATGGTTATTAGCAGATCACATTATTATAGTTTGTGGTAAGATTGCATTCAAGTATGTAACAAACTTGGTTTGTAGTTTAAGCCTATACACTTTTAAGTAACATTCATAAGGTTTAGAAAATCTTGATCACTCTCTAGAATAGCCCATTAAACATGGGTTGTGCTTGAATGCACTACATAATTGATATAACACAACCACTTTGCATATCAACCAGAGTTATATGCTCTTTATTGTAGCAAGAGGTAATCAATCTTCAATCATGCTATAATTACATCCTAACCTATTAAACTTGAGACAACCTGAATGCACCCAATGATGATTGACACCTACATTATACAATCTGAATTAACTACATTATATGAGTACCTCCATTTCTATCACAACATAGCCACATTAAAATTGGGTCACACATGAATGCATCCTATATTTGTTATAGCACAACTATGCCATGTAATGCCCCTCTGTGTTGGTTGTTCTGAACTTGTGTGTGAGTATTTGTGTGCGCTTCGTTGATTACTGTGTTATTTGATTGTGTGAAAAAATATCATATGTTAGTAGTCATGGTTAAAAAATTAATTAAATCATAAGTGATTTGCAAGGTTATTTAAAATATGATTAGAAATTAAAATAATAATCAATTAAATTAAATCAAATGATTTAGAACAAATAATCAAATTAAACTAATTCGTTAAAAGTAAAAGTGATATTATTAGATAAATTGATTTAAATTGTTGAAGTTAATAATAATTATGAACAAAATAATCTTGAAAAGATAATTATTATAATAAGAAATTTAAATGGATAAGGAGATAGGAAGCTGAAGTGTTTTAAAGCAAGAAATGAAACTACACCTATAGAGCATCTGGAAGTCGAAGAGAACTGGAGAATATGAAAAATAAATAAATAAAGCAATAGATAAATATTAGTAGTAGTGGTAAAAATATTACATTTATTTTGAATCTTACAAATGGTTGTTTTTAATTATTTTAATGTGCATGTATTTATTTAATTTAAGTATTTGTGGAGATGATAAATAAATAAACAAATAAAAAGCTCAATTTTGTGGATTTGAATGTATTTAAATTTTATTTTTGAGAAGTGACTTTTGGTATTCACTGGAAGTGAAAAAGGAAGAGGCTTTTTGTGTGAGATTTTATTTAAAGGATTTTTGGGTTGGTAGGGGGATTGCATTCTCTTTCCAACAAATTTTGGAGAAATTTGGCAGTCATTTTTCTATTATAGTATTGCATTCTTTTCTGATTCTGAAGAATTCATTGGGGATTAAGATTTAAGTTTAGGGGAGGATCTTGGAGCTGATGTTGGAAGGATTGGATTGGCAAGAAGGATAAAGCTTCTACAGTTATCTACAAGCGTAGGACGCCAGGTTCTCCTTCTTCTTTTAAATTATTCTCTTTATAACATCAAATGAAATAAGAATTCCTTACTGTGAATGAAATTTTCTCCTGGATTGAAATTTAATGCATGTAGAAAATTCGCGAATCCTTAGAAATATTTGGGATTGTTTTCCAATCAAGAAAATCTTACTGGGGTTTGGGATTGTTATTTATTAAAGTAGAATTTTGTTGGGATTCTGGAATTGAACAATGTTACTGTAGTTTTGTGTTAAAAATAATAATTAAGCAATAAAAGAAAATGTCATGTCTGGGAATTTGGGGTTGTGTAAATCCTCATATGTAGATAAATTTTACAAATATCTTCTGTGTTTAAATGTTTATATTGAAACAGAAAAAAATTGTACAATTGAAATTTATTTCCCTGGATTCGAAATATAGTTTGTATGCAATATATATATATATATGTGTGTGTGTGTGTATATATATATATATATCAGATATATATATAGATGTATACACATATATATATAAATGTAAAGAAAGTATAAGAAAAATTTAATTTAATTAAGATTCATATTTTTTGCCATATTAAATTTGATTTGAATTATTTTAAAAAGGCAGACTGGGTGATGGTTCGATCTCGGTCGTACCCACCACCCAGCCGGCCGTGGTTGGTGCGGTAGCCTACGGGCTACCACGGCAGTCCTTCAGACTGCTGTGATAGTCCATAGACTGTCCACGGCAATTCGTCGAACTACGGTGGCAGTCCGTAGACTGCCCGCAGCCGGGTGGTTATCCCCGTGCATTGTATGGAAATTAATCTCCATTTAAAATCGTATTTTAATTGTTGGCTTAAACAAAAATTTCATATAATTTTTAAGGCACGTATATATATATATATAATGTTATATAAATATATAAATATATATATATTTTTATATATGTGTTAATTTATTTAATTAGATTTCATTAATTTAACTGGTAATTTTATTAATTAATTATGTCTGTAATCAGTTTGGTTATTTTTCTAATATGATCAAAATAAAATTTTATTATAATGAAGATATGGAAATAGAAAGGAATTCCTATTAATTTGTTAAATTGTGAAATTTGATAGGATAATATAGTAGAAGGGCAATTTGTGAACATATATATATATATATATTAGCATTGATCGTTTTATTTTAAATGTGTATATGGTGGAAATAGAATTTAATATAGAATTGAATAAGTTATCTTTTTGTTCTTATTTTGTGAAGTTGTAGTCTTGTAGACTTGTTAGATTCTTAGAAAAGATCTATTCTCTTTCTACTTTCCCTCCTCGAAAAGAATTAAAATATATAGATTTGTAGTGGTTTTAAAAGGTATTTATGTGAGTAGATTTATTTAGAGAGATTTAAGATTTTAAGGTGGTAAGTTCTAATATGTAGTTTAAGAATTTAGAATATTGTTATTATTGTCATTTTAAAGTATAGACAATTGGTCTTAAATAGTTTTCACAATTAATTTAAATATTGGAAGTGAATGTTAAGTTAGTATGGTGAAAGAGGATAAGTTAATAGAAAAATCAATTACGAATATATGGCAGCATTGTTTATTTAATTTTTGTTTTATTGGGAATATTTTTGGAAATAGAATTTATTATGAAAGTAAATAAGTTGTTCTTTTTATTTTTATTTTTATGAAATTTCATCTTGTAGAATTATTGGGTTCGAGACATGGTTGGTTCATTGATGTGGGAACCTTTTTGTGTTAATACCCTAGTCTTCCAGAGGATGATGATTTTGTTGAATCTATACCTTTTCATCTTGATTTCTGCTGAGTTATGTTTTATAAATGGGGTGTACCGAATTATGAGATTATGTTATGATATTTAATTTGCAAGATGGGTTATGCCTCGTGTATTTTTTTGTTGTTGTATTTCGATGTTCATGATGAGAATGGTACAACCCCTGGTTCTTTTAATTGTTGGATGGGTCTCTAGGGAGAGTGGCTCCTCATGGGGGCCGGCACCCTGTTTAAGGGGAAGGGCTCAGGAGAACCCACGAGTGAGTTAGTAAACAAGTGAAAACCTAATAATTAACTTAGGAGGGTTGGGTAGTAATATCATTACAAGATTTAAAAAATGGATGTCTCGTCTTCATTAGTGCTTCTGCAAACTAATGGAAGGCTGAGAAGGCCGTGGTTGGCAAGGTCGTGACCTCGTCCCCACGAGAGGTCTACGGCTCCGCATGAGTCACCCTATGGACCGGTGCCTCTAGTTGGGAGGAAGGGCACAGGATAGCCATAGATGGGGGCTGACGCCTCCAGTTGGGAGGAAGAGCATAAGATAACCCATGTAGGACTATGCGATGACACTCTCCCCTAGTTGCCCAAGTATTTTTTACTTTATTGTGTTCCTCTGGAAGTAGGTTATGGGAGTTGGTTTAGATTGTTGTTTGAATTGATTTAAATTGATTATTGTTTTAATACATCTTTAGTATACCTTGTGGTCTTGTTGATCTCATTTATATTTGATTTACGGTCTCATATTTTTATGGTACTGCGATTGTATTTTTTAATTAAAATTGGGAATTATATCATGTTTATTAATTTAGTTTGATTTGGAAGTAGTTCATGATCATCCTTTGGTTACTTGTTTACTGATCATTGCTTTGATTTATGTAATAAGATTTATGATTTTAAGTTGTTTTGTTGACTCTTGGATGTTGTTGATTATGTCATTGTAATCCTTGAGTTTTATGATACTTTTGTATGGTGTTGAGTCTTGTGGTTCCCTGCTGGGATGTTCTTGGTTGAGGTCTCTTTCTTGTTAGCTCCTAGCACGGGGGGTGGGTCTTCAGACTCACATGCTTGGGTGGATCGTGCTAAGCACCCCATTGGGTCCCCAGTCAAGGATCGAGAGGTGTGGATTGGTTCTGTTGCAGCGACTCCAGAGTTGTATTTGTCTTCAAGCCAGTTATGATACTTTGTATTCATCTTTTCATTTGTATCATGATTCTTGTTGTATGGTTTCTGTTCATGGTTGGAAACACTTTTGTATCATTGTATCTCTAGAACATTGTACTATAATGTAATGTTAAACTCAGTGTGAATAATGGCCATGGCAATTATTATTCAATGTGTTAAGTTAATTATGCATATGTGGTATTTATGTACACAGATGGTTTATTATCATTGATTATCATGTATGTGTTATATTTGTTAATGTTTAATTTGTTATGGATTATATCTTTGGCTTTTATTCTTTATTGTTGTTGTGTGGATCCAAGTCTCGTAATGACTCCTCGTGTACCCCAAGGGATGTATGTGTTAGTGAATCTGCTTAAACGAAATTCATGTCATGACTTAAAGTGTATTACATGTATGATATGTTTACTTTTAAAAAAAAATTGTGCAGTATTTATTGTTCAATTGTCCTTTGGGGTTCGCACGATGGGGCGTTACATGCCACATGACCAATAGAGTTATGGATCACATAATTATAGTCACAATAATCTATTCCTTGGTTGTGATCTTGTGGTGATTCCACAAAAAAATCTAGACATGAAATTCTCAAAACCCTAAACCTCTACAAATGAAATCTGATGAGATGTTGCTTTAAAATATGATTTTCATACCTGGAACTACAAATCTGACTTCACAACTAAATTTTGCAAAAAGACAATGACTACCCTCAACCTGGCAATATCTTCTTGAATTTTTTCTGATTTTTCCCAAGAAAATCATCCTTAGTTCTCCACAAACTATCTGAAGTAGAGAAAAACACTATCGCAATAAATCAACGAACTCACTTTTCTTTATATCGGCCACAATTTGATTTTTTTCTTATTTTTCATGTTTGTCAAAATTTTGACAAAACTGATACTCAAAATTTTGACAAAACCAATGTTCGTCAAAATTTCGATGAATGTCGGGGATAAAATTTTAAAAAATTGAAAATTACACATCAAATTTTACAAGCACCCGATGATACATCAAATTATACATATTTCGTCGAACATTTTCATTGTAATTTTTAGTCAAAAGAGCTAGTGATTGATGAGTATGACCTTATGCTCTCTAAAAAAATCATTTTTTCTTGGATGGGAATAATAGTATATGTTAGAGGTATCTATTCAACATCTCTGAAGAGATTATTGTAAGAGTTGGGGATTACTAGAATAGAGGGTCTCAAGATTCAAAATATGATTAATTCTAAAGACCATAAACATAGTGAGGAATTTCTAAAGAAAGTCTAAAAGATCTAAAGATTTCAAAATGTATTCAAGTGGGAAGACATCCCCAAGCCCTAGGCTAAGGGGAAAAAAGTTCTCATTAGGTATTTTATGCTTGAAGGTAAGTACAAAAGAGTTTGTACCTTGATCATATTATTATGTGTTTAATCATCTCTCATAAGAAAAAGATGAACTTTCTCTTCTTTTTTTCAATTTTCTTTATTTTCTGTACTAAATGTGCTCCTTGGGAAAAGGTTGAATTTCTTCTATATTAGGGTTTAATTTATTACATTTACATATTTAAGTTGGAAAAAATCCCACCCCAACCATTTACCCTAGGTTTGTTAACCTTACCATGTTACTGTGTAAATTGAGAAAAGAGTCTCCCACTAATATTTCTCCTAACTCTACTTGCCATAGGAATGGTTTTGAAATATTTATCCATCCCATGCATACTAATGTTGTGGTGGAAAAATTACCTAGACCCAACCCTATTCCCCCAAGGTAGCTATTATAGTCCCACCTAATAATCCCCAATAGGGAAGGATCTACCCCACTTGACACCCAAAATCTTCCTATACTCACAAAAATCTCATTCCATGGATAAGGGCAAGATAATTTTGATCAAGAGGATCCCTTGAAAAATTCCCTATCTAATTCCCCCAACCTCCTCATGGTTGATCCCAACCCCAAAGTCACCCCTCTAACTAGGAAAATGAGACTAATTATACAAACTAGTAATATTATAGTTGGTAGGTCCAAGAAAAGAGTGATTATCCCTCATGCAAGTTGAAAATTCAAAACTAAAATTTTCATAATTGCATCAACCTAAAAATCCAAATTGATATGTCAGAAAATAACTTTAACCTACACTTGATAACATTATAAAATGGTTCTTATGGAAAATTAGGATTTTAGAGGGAGACTTTGGGAAATAGAGAAGTTGTTCAAGACCAACAAAGAGGAACCAAGTGATCACTTTGATGATGAATTATGGAAATACATCAACAATTTCATTACCATTTTCAAAGGTGAGAAATGCTAGATCAAAAATCCTCACATTGTAGTAAAAATAGGAAGATATAAAAGATAATCTTACTCAAGTGGTAGCATTTAGCAAAAACACTATAAAGAACTCCACAAAAAATCTTCATGTGCTACAAAATGAATTAAAATGAATTAGAAAAAAAAGGAAAAGGGAAAGTAAGATGAAGGGCCCTACAAAAATAATGTGAGCCAATACTACGGCTCACGATGTTGACACCATTGAAATTAAAGAAGACCCCCTAGAGACTTTCTTTGTTGACTAAGTCAACTTTTTGAAAAAAGAATGGGAGGTTTTCAATAGTTTGCATAAACTAGTTGATATTAAGTAGGTGGTGTCTTCTCTATGTTTTTATACAAGTTTCATTGTTTTAATGTTGTTTCTTATCCTTTTATATTGTTTTTTTCTAGTCTTATTTGTTCCATAACTCATGGAACGTGTTTCTCTAGCCCGATGTATGTTTCTTTGTATAATGCTTTGGTACCTTTCAAAAACATACTTTTTTACCATAATTCAAAAATATTTTTGGGACACTTCAAAAATATTGAGAACTAAAATAAAATATTATACTGTAGTAGACAAACTAAAATTTGGTTGAAGAAATATATAATATCCATGTTTAAAATATTAAAAAATAAATAAATAAATAAAATAGAAGTTTGAAGGAAAAAATGTACATGATTTACATCTAATGGACCATCCTCAACCCTCCATGTGAATTTCAACCTTTCACATGTCCACAACTCTATATTAAAGGGTATGTTTGCTATTGTAAGAAGTTTTGTGTAGGCACAAATTAACATCCTTTTGCATCTTAAAATTTTATTAACATGCCTCAAAACCCAATGAGCATAAAATTAGCATACTTTTTATATGTTTTACAATATTGCATATTATAATCTAAATATTGAAAATTTATACAATATTTTATTAGGATCTACACCAGAAGAGTAGTAAGCATGTCATTAGGAATTAAAGATGATACCTAGAAGGTTACTCTTTCTAGTACTATGCATGAGTTGGTGCTAAGAATGGAAAATGATGTTGGTGTACATGCAATGAATCTTGGAGTTCAAACTTCAAATATTGTAGAGGTGGCAACAACCTACCATGGTATCTATTTTTCCATGAATATGGGGTATATCCAACCTAGAAATCAAAGGTTATTCTAGAAATACCATAATGATGTTGAGTGGGATGGCGAACCCTTGTTGGTCCCTTTGGGACCCCATCCTCTTGACACGAAATATTATGATGATCCTTGATAATTGCAGATCGACTCACATGTTTAGAGTTGGTAATAAAGTGGTGGATGTTCTCACCAACTTGGGATCTTTCACATCTAAAGCTATTATTTTGGATAATATCTCACTTATCCCCGGACATGTGTGTGACTTACTTTCTAATGATGAAAAATTATAGTAGCCTTGAGTTAGAGATGGACTCAGGTTATTATATCTCTCAAAAAAATGGCACAAATTACATTTATGGCAATCCTTCTTCCCTAGCTAGTATTTTCATAAGCCTTATCAACTTTGTCTTACACATTTTTTTGAGTGTTTCTACAAATTTTTGTGGCTTTCTCTACTTGGTGAGAATTGCACTATGGGATGTGATCTTGTTCAAAATGAACCCACCTCATGTGAGGTGTGGAAAAATGGTAGGGATGTATGGACCATCCTGCAAAGAGGTAAGATGGCCTTGTATGTTGAAAGTATGATGGGGAATGACCCTAACATTTTGATGGAATTTTCTGATTCTTGGAACAAGAGAAATGCCACCATTGGTGAGTACACCTTCCATATCAATGCAAGGATCATTGTCGAAGTCATTGGAATTTCCTTGGACAAGCTTTGAATTCCTTGAAAGTTGAAGGGTCATTATCAGAAGGATATGGATAGGTTCCTGAAGGAGGGTGAAAAAGTTAATCGACTGCATAATGTGTTTAACCGTGAATACCTTCCCAGGGTTTGGTGTAGGGTGACAAAGGTCTTAATGAGGTATGTCACTTTGGAGTGTCGGTTTCAAGTTTCCACACCCACCTCTCCCCCATACTGAATCATTTTCGCTATAATATCAAGATGAATTTTTCCTTTTGGATTCTTTCTTGTTTGGAGCAATCTATTAAGGTTGTGTAGGTAAAAGTAAAACCCTTCCCATTCACCAAGGGTTAATCTTTCATTTATGCCATCACCTTGAGCCACTCTATCCCCTTACTTGGCCTCTATCAAAAAGAATTCCCTTGTCATTAAAGACCCTATCGAACCCTTCGAGGACCCCCTTTCTACTCTTGCCTTTGTGTTGACTCCATCCTCCTCTTATAGAATTACCAGGGAAAGAGGTAAAACCCTTGCCATTGAGGACCCCACTCTTGACCCAAAAAATGTGTTTTATTCTTTGACCCCACCCTTATTTCTTCCTCAGATTCTAATTCAGAGAACTCAGATGATGAGTCTTGGAAACCAAACCCTATTAACTTCCCCACAAGCTCCCCTTTTCATGAAGATATCTTTGAGGTTTCTAAATCCCCTATTAATCCCCCCAATCCTCAGAGATCCCCCAATCTTTTTTTTTTATTTTGAATGACACCTTTTGAGAACCCCAATTGGATGAAGATGTATGCACACATTGAGTTCCCATGAAGACTAAATTGAATGTTGTCTCCACGACCATCAATGTTCAAAATGATATTCTCAAGTGGTTAATGGCCTTGCTCATCACGAACAAGGATAAAATTCAAGCATTGGAGGAGAAGGTGCTTAAGTAGAAGGTGAACTGGTCGGGTGAGGGCAATGATGAAGGGTGTTGGGGCCTATTGTCTTCACTCAGCAAGTCCTTTGATAAATGGGTGAATTGGAGAGTGAGTTTGAAGAACTCAGAATGTTGGTGGGTTCAAAGGAAGATAATGTGAAGCTTCAAGAGGAAATTGCCACCATGCATAGTAATCAAGATAAAACTCTGAAATGTCTCCAAATATTGTGGACTACAACAAGGAGACTATCGAAAACACCACGATCACTATCTAGGTTTTTCAACAAGAACTTTAGAATAGTCATGGAAAAAGGGTTGGCGAGGACAATCAAGATGTTGGTCACTCCAATAAAAAAGGAAAGAAAGGGGGTAGCTCTTCTTCACCCAGTATTGAGGAGGTCCAACCCACCAACAAGGATCCTTTGTCCTTTGAGGAGAAACTCCATTTCCTGGCTAAGGAGTGGTAGGCCATTAGTGGCCTTAAGCTATTGGGAGACTAGTAGCTGATCCAATCTCTTATTGGTTTTTTCATGTGTTCTATTTTATTTTTTATTGTTGGTCCATTTGTAGTTGCTCCTTTTTTGTTGTTGGTCTATTTGTAGCTGCTCCTTTTTTTGTTTTTGGGTGTAGATCATTTCTCACGAGGCCCCTCGTTGGGCCTCTATGGACATTTTGTAAATGGGTATGAGCTCTTCTCGACTTTAATCTAATTAAAACAAACAAAATGATTTTACATGGTGCATATAAAGATTAAAAAAATAACATAATTGACATTTTTTTAACATAATAAGATCTAGGTTAATACTAAGTTATAAGATGAAGGGTTTTTGGAATTGATGATATAACTCTATAAAATCATTACATGTGGTGTCAATTGTTGAATCACCTAAATGAGCAAAACAATAAATTCAATAGTGTATTCATTATAGTTATTGAGAAAATTAGTCATAAGGATTTGGCCTTGGGTCTAAAACTTTGAGTATTAATTTTTGAGGTGTAATTGTTGAATTTCTAACAAATATTAATATTCTTACTAAGTTAGAGTTTTAGCTCAAGGTTGATTTCTCTTTCTTTCTTTCAAGCTACATTTAATATATAGGACCAATTACATAACATTGGTCTACCTTTTGGTTGGTTAATATTACCTACTTATTTAAATTTGAATCAAATAGAATTATTATAGACCTTTCCTAAAATAGGGGAAATAAAACATCTTCACTATTAAATTAACCTCTAAATATTCAAGAAAAATGAAAAACCTATACAAATAGGTTCAAAATGCCATCAACTCAACTCACATGGTTAGTGATGTCATCCAAGTTGTCATTGTCTTTCTTGTCTAATTTGAAGATGGAATATGTAGAATAGAAAAGGGTCCATTGATTTAGTTTGGAGTTTTGCTTTGTTGAAAAATAAGCCTTGAAGAAGCTTATCCTTCGAGTCATTTTCTTTATTCTTTTCACTAGTAAGCAATTGCAAATATAAGGCTTGTCATGTTGTTCACCTAGAAGTTTTGTTTGTTCAAGCTTGATGCAAAGGTGAAAAACAATGCAACCAAAGTTTTGAAATTCATAAAAAATATTTTTAAGTACCTTCAATCAAATCTTAACAACCTTCACCAAAGGTTATGATGACATGCAATTTCAAATGGAGGGTCCCAAACTTCATTTTAATGTCCGAAAATAATTTTGTCTCTTTCAACACAATTTTGAGCTCATGGTATATATCTATATACTTCCATTCTTTGGTGGTTGAGTTATTTTCACAAAGATTTCTCCACATATACATCTAGTGTTCATATAATTTAAATTTTATATATACTTCTCTGTTATTGCATTAATCTTATTAACTTAGTCAATTTTTAATATTCTCAATATCTTTTTAATTCTAAATTGAAAAAAAACATTATTTATAAAGTTTAAACTCATATTCCCAATACCAACATTTTTTTTTTTCTTTCAAACTATACACCCTCCATTAAAAGTTAAGCTTTCTTTAGAAACCTTGTCATATGCGGAATTTAGAAACTTTGTCATATGTGGAATTATTCTTCACCTATAAATATAAAAAAAAATAGTTCTCTTTAGAAACCTTGTCATATGTGAAATTTAGAAACCTTGTCATCTGTGAAATTATTATTCACCCACAATATAAAAAATTAGCTCCAATTTCCAAAAAAAAAAGGGAAGACGACTTGGTTTATATAACTAGAAATGCCAACAAATAACGTTCACGAGTGAGTTAAATTTGACGACCGTATGGCTGTATTTATGTATGTAGACATTAAATACAATCCAAATTTTAGTTTTAAAAAATATTCTTTAACGGGAAGATTGTAACAGGCAGTCAATTTTCTTTTCTAAATTATAGTTATAGCTATATTGTTATTTAGAATTTTATATTAAACATGCTTGACATTTCAAAAGATTTGAAGGAAGGATCGATTTGCTTGACAGACATGTTTAGCAGTCAAATTTAACCTGGAGTGAATAGCCGATGATAGGGAAATACTTACTGTTCGGCCCGTGTTATGCCATGCAAGTTGCTGCGACTGACTTGCCTTTAACTTTATTAAATTTTATTCGGTGGAAATTTTGATTTAAATTGTCCTTGAAGAGCACGATGTTACGTTATGACTCATGATTTCATCACTCTGATCAGGCCTGTCAATTCAAAATTACATCACTTTTCTCCACCTTTTTCATAATCTCCAATTTTACTCAGATATTTTTAAGAACTGTATCAAAATCTACTTTTTCTAACCGAATCCAGCTGATAGTTTGGGCAAATGAACTGTTCAGCAGTACTCTGTTATTGTCTCTCTCACTGTTCACCAGTGTTTGGAAGTCTTTTGACTGTTCTGCAGTTGTCTGGAATCTGCTGACTCTTTCTGAGCTTTACTACAACATACAATAATAATGCAAAATATTTATATCACAATTCAATTCCATAGATTTTGCGTTAAGTTCATTGATTTATAATTCATGAGAATTGTTTCATATGAATCCATTTTTATGAAAATGAATGGTCTATTTAACATTCTTGATATTAATATCATAATTTAACATATTGGAAACAAAATCTCTTATTAATAACAATACGTTTTATAAACTGATAGGGCAAGGCTTAAACAACATATTCTAATCCCATGTTCCCATGGACTTCGGGCAAATTCACCGTCAGCAGTTCACCGCCAGCAATTCATCACTATGACATATTCATCGTGTGTACAATTCACCACCAGCAATTCTCCCCAACAATTCACCACCAACAATTCATTGCCGTGGTATATTCACCGCGTATACCTTTTTTTTGTGTTTAACAAAATCTCTGTACTTTTTTTCTTTTTTGGGTGCTCTTGGCCACTTAAATATTGAAAAATGTATGCATGGTGAATATACCATGGTGATGAATTACTAGAGGTGAATTGTATACACAATGAATATGTCACAGCGATGAATTGCTGGCGGTGAATTGTTGGTGGTGAATTGTTGGTGATGAATTTGCCTAGAGTCGTCCCCATGCCACTGTTTAAGTGTGCTTTCTGCTCAGGTAGTTCATTTGAATTAAATTGCACTAGCTTCTTCATTACAGTCCACCTATTAGTGTGATTTAAGATAGTCACCTAAGCAAATCAAAGCTTAGAGTGATATTTAAGTCAAACTGACATATACTTGAAAAAAAATCTTCTAAAATATGATCTTCATAAACATTCCAACTCTATTTTACAAATCATCCCAATAGTTGATTGACATACATTAAATAAGAGATACAATTGATTTTTTTAGACAACATAAAATGGATGATTTTTTTAATTATTTGACTTCTATAACCTCTGATTATTTAAACTACATGACTGGAATCAAAGATTTAAGTCTGCAACCATTATTGATAGCTTTCAAAAACATAACAAACCAAAGATTCAAACCTGCAACTACTGTCAATATCTTTCAATGACCCCAGACTTCACAGTCCATATTATTAAATATACAGCATTTATGTTACACTGAATTCTATACATTTATGTTCCATTCAGAGACTGTTCCAAATAAATGATGAGTTTTATCTATGCCGTGTGTCTCAAGCAATTTACCTAAGGCACTGGTATTTTTAGTGTATTAATAATATGGCTGTAAACTATTCATTGCTTCTTTTAATGCTGTTGACTATTTAGATGCTACCAGCATTCACTACAGGACTTAAGAATTAAATTCAAATATGCTACTAATAAATATACAGTCAAAGGTTCATTAATGTATATATGTATATGTGTCAAGGATGTTCTTCATAGGGTCCACTTAGTATTAAATTGTATATATTCTGACATTCAGAAAATTAGTTGCCTGACAGAATATAAAGTACAATTTGTAATCAATGGCCACAAGTAGATAATTCAAACATGTTTAAATCAATTTTTTTTTTTTAAATAGTGGATTATGTTTTTTTAATGAGATTTTTACTTGAAATTAATACTCTTTTAAGTTAAATTGGTTCAGCAATCTCTCATTTCTAAGTATTTATTTTTAAGTATATGCACAATGATTAATAGGTGTAAGGTTTACAAATAAAATTTTGAAACAAAATAAATTGAAAATGATAAAAAAACAAAAAAAAAAAATTTAAAAATTTAATCTTTATTAATATTTAGTCAATAGACTACATACAGTGTGAGATTTGAGTCTCAAACAAGTCTCACGCGTGCAAACCACTGTTGAGTCATAGAAAAAAAACAATTTTAGCTGTTGTTTAATGGTAAATCAATTGTCATTTAATGATAAAAGCCTCCAAAATATCAGTGAAACTGTGAAGGCTTATAAAATCTCACTTATCATGTAAAAGCAGATAAATATTAATTTTCCAATTAGATGGAAACATTCTATTTCCATTTGCAATAGTTTTTGTAAATTTGATGGCAACTCTCCCTTTTTTTATTTGCATTGCTTTATGTTTTAAATCTGTATGCAAATATTTCAAAATCAAATAATTCTTAATTTCTTTAAAGAAAAAATCTAGATTTTTTTAAGTTTATTTCATTCCAATATTTAGCACTTATTATTAATTGTTTAATCCAACTATATACAACTAGAATTTGCAACACTTGACACCCATGCACAAACATGTACTCTCTAACATATTAACATACATATAATTTTTTATCGGTACCTTGAACCTCATTTACGTTCAAGTTAGTAATTAAATGTTTCTTAAATTTAAATTTTGAGAAGGAAATATTTTTTAAATATAATTAAAAAGATAAAAAGTATATCCTTTTGAATGTTTTTTTCTAAATTTTGGTATCATTACCAATTGTTGTCATCATCACAAAGGTATAATATTCTAAAAGATTATACATTCCACACAAATACCTTGACATATACATTTATGTACATGTCTATGTACATGTATTATGTTTTCTACATTTTATCTTGCAATCAATTTTTTTTATTGTATCCCTAATTTAGGCATTCAATGACCACAAAATGAGTAATTAAGCTCGATATATGGTGGCATTTAGCTCACCTAATCCATTGTTGATAAATTTATTCATTATAATATTATCATTCATAGAAACCCATGGCAAAAGAAGATCATGGCCATAGACATTATGCATAATCCTACAGCAAAATGGTCGATCCAAGAGAGGAGTAAGGATCAATTCCCAAACCCAAGCAACTAAAATCTATAATAACTTCACATATTATGCCAATACTATAGGAAGAAGCTATGCAAGAAGTTTATCAAATCCAACCATAGAACTTCATATTAAACCATACATAAACATGATCTATATACATAGGGAGTTCCATCATCCACTCAACATGAGCATTTGAACCAATCCCATCAACACCCTTCTTCACTTGACAACCTCCATGTCTATATTGAAAAGAGAAAATAAATAGAACAAACCACAAAACTAAAAAAGAAACAAAAAAGTTTACCTCATCCCACAAGAAAAGTGAAAGTTATCATGGCCCTTTCTCCAAATTGTCTTGAACTAAGTATATTGTATGCACATATTGGTGTGTGTATGTTAGGATGAATTACAAAATACCTATTTAATCCCCATGTACCTCCTTACATTTATCACATTTTATAAATTTAGGAGGGGGGCATCAACCAAGTCCTCCTCCTCTACTTCACAACAAATAAAACCCGTAGTCTTCACGCCCAAAGAGAGTTTGACATTAAGTGCCTTGGAAATTTCTTCAATATCTCTATGCATCCTAGCTTGCTTTTTCTTAAGGATGTGGAAATACTTAAGATAGAAATTGAAAAAAATCTACTTAAGCAACAACACCATCTATATCGTTGTTAAGTAAGTAGGTGTGGACCCCATATTTGAGCTATGCACAAAGGATTAGTAGCAATAAAAAAACCCAAAAGTCAAAATAAATGGCCATACTCGTGATAGAGAAAACAATGGAGAAGATAAATGATAATACAAAACAAAGAAGTGAATAACTAGCAATATACCTCTATTGTGATGTGTTGATATGCTATAATTGATTTTATGTTGATGTTCCTTGATAATATGTCATTATTTTAGTAGCATGATGTTGACATAGAGATTATTGATTATGAAAATTGATAGCATGTGGATAGCATGAAATTTTATGATAAAATGGGAGGGAAGCCTCTCTTAAATAGACTTCTCAATGGATAATGGAGGGTCAATATGTAAAATTGAATAGAGGGATAAAATTTGAGATGCACAAATTGAATGCATAGCCTTGTGAAAAGTGTCATGAGGAGTGATGAATATTCTCAAGATCCATGGAGGATGTTTGATCAAGTTGAGAGATTGAATGACAAGAGAGCAATTGGAAAATTAAGATGATGAGGTGGAAGAGCAAGCATACTCATGCGCATGTATGATACTAAAGGTGGCATGTGTGGAAAGGAAAGGTGGTGGAGAAGAGTTGAGGTCAAGGGATAAGATAGAGGGTAGGTATGCCTCCAATTTAGCATATTCACACATGTGTGAGCAAGGAGCAGTGTGATTTAGCATGTTCACACATGTAGAAGTATGGGGTGGATAAGGGTGTGTGTTAAGAGTTGAATGGTTGATATTTTGATCCATGGCTTAAGATTGGAGGGTTGAGATTAAAGGAGAAATTATTTTGTCCATATATGATGATGTGGAATAAAATATTAGAGAAAATGTTAATGAGGGGTTACTTAGCTTAAATTGATTAATTAGAAAATTATTAATTAATTAATTTAGTTGGAGGAATTAGGAGCCAAGGTTAAATTGATTAATTAACCTTATGGAACAAAAGGGGACTTGAGGAATGACTAATTATTTGTGGGGGATAAATAATTAAATAATGCTCATTTAATTAATTTATAGAAACTTAGTATTAATAAGTATATATGAATTTGGGATTTTTTACATTTTACTCCTCTCTAATATAGTGAACATTTTGAATAAAAGTAGGGATGTGTCAAAGAAGAATAAAAGTAGAAAGGATAAATATTTTAGTGGCAAGTTGCCTAATTTCCTAGAATAATGAAGGTGATGGTAGATGAGAGGTTTGATATTGGTGAAAGGTGCTACCCTAATTGTCAAAGTTTAAGGATTAATTAATTTGATGGATTGATAATGTTGTTGATCTACGGGAATAATATATCCTGAGAACAATATGAGGATTGATTGATTTGGATTTTAAAGATGCTTCAATGATCAGTTTAGGATTAATATTTAGGACTGGATATGATAAAAGGATGATGGGATTCCCCATCAAGATGATAGTTGGGTTCAAAAAATGTGGGTGTGCTCTCAAAATAGATGAAATTGATGTTAGAATAAGGGAATTCAAAAGAAAGAAATAAGAGAGTCAAAGGAGTCATTCAAAGAAGAAATGGATATGAGGATGGAAAGGATGAGATGGAGATGAGGAGAAGGATGAATACTAGTAGATGCATGATTTGTGGGGGATAATATAAAAATGTAGGAGTATTATAGGTGGGGAAAGATGAATGACATAGATAACATGGACTCATCGCATTTATGCAAATGATACGCTTGTGTGAAATCTACACCAAAAAGGATAAATAAAGATTTGACATAGGGACCATGGGGTCATGTCATATGTGCAAATGATATACATGTATAAAATCCACATCAAATAAGAGAATGCAAGATTGATGTAGTTACCACAACATGCATAACATCTATGTCAACATGGGGATAGTTAGGCCTAAGCATCAGGGTAGGTTAGCCCCTATTTCAAATGATTTTTAGTAGAAATTTAGAACATGGATTGAAGAGAATATGATGAATGTGATAGAACATAAATCAATATGATGTTTGTGATGAGGTATAGGCTATCATAAAAGCATTTCAGCAAAGAGAAATGCATTATTTGTTGTAGCATTAAAATTATGTACCATGATATAAGGGATCATGATGAAGGTGCACCATGTGCATGGAGGATTGACACAAAAGTGCACATGTTGAAAAATTATTGTGACCCAATGGACACATTATTAATGCACACCATGTAATATAAAAGATTGTGGTGAATACCATTGTGTGATGGATGGAGCACTAGAACTATAGGAAATAAATAAATACATGTAAGAAATCAAATGGTTAAACAAAAATTACATGGAGTGGTAACTAGGACTATGGTGAATCAAAGCTAGTTGATGGGGGCATCTGATAATGGGATGGATGGTAATGGGGGGATGGAATAGTAGATAAGAGGTAGGGATGAGATTATATTTTTCTCTAGTCAAGATAAGAGATGCATATTGATTCAATTTAATTATGATGATAATGACAAGAGTATTAAAGATAATAACAATATTTTAGGATAGTAATGTTGATGATGAGAAAAA
Source organism: Sequoia sempervirens (assembly GCA_007258455.2). Classification (NCBI taxonomy): domain Eukaryota; kingdom Viridiplantae; phylum Streptophyta; class Pinopsida; order Cupressales; family Cupressaceae; genus Sequoia; species Sequoia sempervirens. The sequence goes on from VDFB02000008.1 coordinate 163,283,483, forward strand.
CAAAAGGATTGGGAATTACTATTATAAAATAAGATGAAACTATTGTAGTAAAAACTTCTCCAATTGTATGCAAATTTGAAATATATTAACTTAACAAATATTACCTAAAATGAATATTATGTGATTGCTCAAATCAACAAACCATAGGTGACACACAATTTTCATGGAGAAACCCTTTTGGTAAAAAAAACTTCGCACAAGAAAGAGGACAATTTTGTTATTGATCTTCAATAAGAGATGTGCATCAACACACTAACACTTTGGTCTCTAATAGCATTCCAACAACACTTGGATATTTACAAAGAAACATAACTTCTACCAATTGATGTTCAAATTTATAAAAGTGATGGGATGAAAATACCATTGTGGAATCTTCAAACAAGGGGTAAAAACTACTCACAAAAATCATACACCTCAATTCATGGATAACCTGTAAACTTAGTAAAAAATAATAAATGTTCAAATGGGCTTCACATGGGTGCCATAAACCCAAACCAAATAAATAAAATGTAACTCCCAAGGTATCTTACACCTTATTACTCTTAATATTTGATCATGCACAACATGTTGATCCATTTTGGATAAAATGAAATTAATAATCGACCCACTATTGAAGGATGACTCTTCACCTCCTATTTAGAAGCCTAGGATGAGGAATTTACATTTAATGTTTTAATTTCCATATTTACAACATCCTTCCTTTATGAATGCCATTAAATATTTATTTATCATGTCCTTAGGCATCCAATTACACCTTCCAAGGATCATGGAGACACATGAAAATAACTTAGGATTGCAAGGTTAATGTCACACTATCCTAACATTTTCCCACTTGACATTATACATTGCAATTACATCCATACAAAAAATAAAATAAAGATCAAGTATAGTGATCAAGGCTTATGACCTTCTATTACCAAGAGAAATTATATGTGGTTATTTACTTTGAGAGAGAATTTACAAAATTTTCAAGAGTATTAAACTTCTCTATCAATGCCTTATCATTCTCAATCATTTCTCTCACAAAGTCATATTATACATTAAAATTATTAGTATGATCATGGTACAATTTTATTTTAGGAAAAACATAAATTGTTCTAACTATCACATTTGATCCTAACAATCTTGAAATCAAAACCAATGCCTATAGTTAGTCTCTATAACCATACACCTTCTTAAATGAATTTTTAGTATTCATATACTTTTCTTCTATGGTGAACAAAGAAAAAAATAGTATATATTTTACTCATACAACTCACTACACCTCCAAACAGAGACAAAACATAGCCACTGGTAGATCTTTAACTATCCAACTCACATGCCCAATCTATATCAACAAAACCATGCATGCCCAAAGAATTTACCATGAAATTAGTACTATGATAACACAAATAGTAAAATTATAAGTTCCTCGCTTATATCTAATTACCCTTTTAACAAAAGTCTAATGCTCTTTACAAGGTTAGATATAAATTTGCTCAAAACTCCCACTACTTGGGGAATATATGGTCTAGTGCAAACCATTGCATACATCAAACTACCAACAACACTAGCATAAGGTACCTTAGACATTCCTTCAAAAGTGCCATCATATTTAGGACACGTCTAAAATAAGCTTAGTACCAATTAAAAATGGAATACTTACAGGCTAGTCATGTATATTAAATCTTTAAAAAATGTTATCCGCATACTTACTCTAACTTAACCAAATATTTTTGTGTACCCAATCCCTATTGATCTCTATCCCAAGAATATATTTAGCATCTCCCAAGTTCTCCATGTCAAATGTGCAAGAAAGTTTAAAATTTTTGAGCTCCCTAATCATCACCTTGTTGTTACCAATAAACATGTCTTCCACATACAAGGAAATAATAAATATATGATTTTAATAAATTTAATATAAAAATAATGATCTTCCCAGCTCCTAACAAAACCCAATTTCAATGCAAAGCATAAAATTTTTGGTCCTACATTTTGGGTGACTATTTTAACCTAGAAACCAACTATTGCTTTCCTTTCATGACAAAACCATCATTTTATCACATATAAATATCCACCTCAAGATCCCTATGTAAGAAAGTAGTTTTAACATTCATTTTCTCAATTTCAAAATTTTAAGATACAAAAATAGATAAAAGGACAATAGTCTAGCCTTGTATTGCTCTAGCCAATCATTTGCACCAAAATATTTTTATAAACCCACTTGCAACCATTAGGCTTTCTTCCCTCGATAAAAATAACAAGATCCTAAGTATCACAACTATCTAAGCCCATTGTATCCTCCTACATGGCCTACATCCAAGACTCGCTATCTTCCAAAGAGAGAGCCTCCCTGTAATATCTAGGTTCATCATCAATACTTAACAAAGTAAATACACAATGAAAATATGGTGAGTTATACCTATCAACTCGATTTTATTGTATTTTGGATATTCTCAAAGTAAGAGTACAATGGGCTTTGATTTTTCTTTCGTATGCTCATCCTACACATCAAATGAACTATTTGAACCCTGTTCTTCCTCTTCATCCTCTGATCCATCTAATTTTTCTTTTCACATGTACATCTTCTTGATTTTTTATTTTTTATTTTAAAGTGTACTATTTTAGCTCTTTAATTTTCCTTTGATTACTATTCACCTAAATAATCTCTAAACTCCTTGAAAATCATATCTCTAGAAAAAAAAATTGGGTTAGAGGATTCCAAAGCTTATATCTTTCAATGTTCTCACCATAACCAATGAAGATGCATTTCCAATGCTAGTTACATTCGTAGAATTACAAAAAGTGGATCCATTAAGCCTAAACAAAGTCCCAATCTAATATCCTCTAGAAACCACCAAATTCTCTCTTACCAACTTGCAACCAAACTTTCCAAATGTCACATGCACTCCAATATCATTTAACTTGGATGTACAAAGTAAGTTTCTTACAAGACCTATAATATTCAAAACATTATCAAGATTTTTAACTCTTATATCACTCAAACACAACTATACCTTTCCCTGACCAATATTCCACTTAGTATTGTTGTCACCAAGGAAAACCTCTCCTCCGTCATAGATTGAATATGTAGAAAACTACTCCTTGTGAGGATTCATATGGTAGGAGAAACCTAAATCAATAAGCCAAACATCATCACTTGTAGTGTTAGTAAAAATAGATAAAGCATCATTATCACCATCATTAAAGGAATTTTCCATGAAATACTCTTTTTATTGTTCTTACATTCCTTCTTCACATGTCCCCTTTTACCATAGTTCCAACATTTTACTTTTTTCTTCCCTGAGGTCTTAGAATGTCCTTTAGACTTAAATATATCCTTCTTATTACCCCCTTCAGGCAATCCTTTTTCTTTGGACCTTCCATGTACATGTAAAGCATCTTAGGAGCCATCATTCATGGATTTTATTCTCATTTGTTCTAAAAGAAGAACAGCAATAGGGTGATCCCACAAAACTGGTTTACAATTAGTTTGAGGAAGGGAAAATGCATTTTTGGTGGGAAAACATTTTAAGGGGTTCGCTAGAAGGGGGGTTTACTAGAACCCCTTAAAGGATTTGCTAGAACCCCTCTTTAATGGGTTTTATTTTTTAATTGTATTTAAAGGGGGTTCTAGAAACGCCCCACCCCCCCTTCTAGTGAACCCTCGTTTTTTTCCCTTCTCCCCCTCCTCTAGCAATTTTTTGCAAAAAATTTCCTTTCCAAGCTTGGGTTGAAGATGAAAATGGAATCATCTTCACATACCCAAATGGATGATGGTAGTCCTTGAAACAAGCTATCCATCAAATATAATTTTAATATATTTTGGTTTTATTATGTATTTTCTTTTTTAGTTTAATTAAACATAGTTTTTTCACCAAAAATCAAGCTCTTTGTTCTACACATGTGGAAAAATAGTAGATTATCAAAAAAAATCTGAAAAATATGTTCGTGCTAGGTATTGATGCACTTGATCCAACAAAAAAAAAAGAATTTTCATACATACAAAAAAAGATATGTTGTATACGATCTTCCTATGTCTAAATTGGTTTGACTTCAAAACTTAATTAAGCAAAAAATATTCAATAGAACACTGTGAAACCAAATGAACGTGTTATATATCATAGTTACAAATCTAAATTTGAAAAAAATAGAATTGTATCCTTCATAGAAAAAAAGTTATGTTGTATATGGTGAACATCACTCTTTAAAAATGGTGTTTACTAGTAAAAACTAGTTTTTGAGGGAGATGGAAAAAGAAATGCAATCTGATTCCAAAAAATTAAAAAAAGATATTTTAGAATCTAAAGTCAAAATTCCACAAATCACTAGTTTGCATCATCTTCAAATTCCTCATGGTTTAGTAGCTATAGGTGCCCGACAGTGAAGATTTAGTTAAAAAAATTCAGTTCATTGTCCACTTTGGCCAAAAAGTTTAAGCCACTATTGTGAGATCACCCAATAATATTGTCCATGCTTGGCTCTACACTACTACCACTAATGGAAACAATTATATTTTCCCAAGTATTTAGTAAAGAACAAAGTAATAAGATGCATGTATCTTCTTCATCTAACTTAACATCTACAAAACACAAGATGACTTAAAAACAAATTAAAGGCATTCAAATGATTTGCAATAGAATCACCATCCTTCATTTTCAATGAATATAATCATCTTTTGAGATATAACTTATCAGTAAGACTCTTAGTTTTATATATATCACCTATGCTCTTCCACAACATGTATGAGGTAGCATCCTTAGAAATATTCAATAGGACAAAATCTACATGAAAAAATTGTATGGTTCCTTGTGCCTTTTGGTCAAGTTTTAATCAATCTTCATTAGACACACCAGATGACTTCTTTTCTTGTGAAAATAATAACCATTGATCTCTTTCTTCAAGGTTATCTTTCATCTTCAACTTCCATGTCTCACACTCAAAACTATTGAAATTCTTAATATTTATATGGGAAGTATAATCCATGGTATACAATCTTTCTTCAAATATATAAAACCATACAATGCAAAACTTCCCACTACTACCAAAAAACCTTCAATTAAAATAAAAGTGTCCATCTCTCTACTAAACCATTAGCTTTAACACCAAATGTTGTAAAACAAGGTGAAACTAATACAATAGAAACCTATCCAAGTGTATGCAAATCTGAATTTATATATATTAACTTAACAAATATTACCAAAAATGAATATTTTATGATTACACATATTCGCAATTGAAAAAATAGTAAACCATATGTGACACCAAATTTATGAGGAGAACCACTTTTAGAAAAAAAACTCCACATGAAAAAGAGGACAAGTATGGTATTGATCTTCAAGAAGATATGTACATCAACACACTAACACTCCAATCTCTAAAATAATTATAACAACACCTAGATACTTGTAAAACAACACAACTTCTACTAACCAATGCTTCCAATTTATAGAAGTGACGGGATGAGAATACCATTGTGGTATCTCAAAACAAGAGGAAAAAACCACCTACACAAACCATATGCCTCCACTCATGGACAACATATAAACTTAGTAAAAATTAATAAATGTTTACACGGGCTTCACATGGGCACCATAAACCCAGACCTAATAAATAATATGTAACACCCAATACATCTTTCACCTTATTACTCTTGATGGTTGACCATGCACAACTTGCTGCTCCATTTTTTATGGCATGCAATTAGTAATAGACCCACTATTAAAGGATAACTCTTCATCTCCCATTTGGATGCCTAGGTGAGGAATCTACCATTAATGTTTGTAACCTCCACCATTGACCTTCTTCCTTTATGAATTCCATTACAATATACCATAGAATTTTTTTATTAAAAATATTTATTTATCATTTCCTTCAGCCTCCAAGTACACCTTCCAAGGATCATGGAGACACATAAAAATAACTTAGGATTGCAAGGTTAATGTCACCTTATCCTAACAATTATGTATCTTAAGAATGATGTAATTGTTGGTTTAGGACTAAACATAACTTGTAGAAAGATAAGGAACAAACCCTATGAATGTATTTGGATATGCATGCAATGGTAGATGACACTATTTTGGATTCATAGTGCTTGCACATGAAACAAATATTTTAGGGATCATACTTCATATTTGGATTATTATGGGGGAGTGTTTATTGATAGTATGGTGTTGCAAGGTGTTAGGGTTAGAGATGGCAGATATCTAACATTTAAATGCATATTTATTTAATAAACAGAGAAACTAACACACACACAGAATAAATCATAACACAAAGAATTTAACGTGGTTCACCCAATTTGGGCTACATCCACCAAACCGCAACCATCCAATATTATTATTATCCAGTGTAAAACTTATTACAATCTTGCGAATAATCATGTTTTTCATCATATAGTAATACCCATCTAAACCCCTTTTTAACAAGCTTAGAAGCTTCCAAATTTTAGGGTTCTACAAAATCTTATTTTTCCTTTTTCATTGATTTTTCCCTTTTTCTATGATCACGTGAAAAATTAGGAAGAAATTTTTTCTTAGGGGCTGCCACCCCCGAACCCCCACCCAGGGCCCTGCTCGGGCCTGGACCCCAGCAAGGATAGGGGTTGAAGTGTATAGTAAACCATGGGCTATATAGTATAGCATGATCAGTCACCACATACCAACAATCTCCCACTTGGAGACTGATCAAGCTCCATACCAACACAATCTCCCACTTGGAGAATGATCTTGGATGACACTACTGTAATTACAACTCCCACTGGAAATAAGTATCTTGGACCCTGCTGCTCTGTTATAGTTGAATTCAACCTTGAAGACCAACCAAAGTTGAAGAGGAACTCAGCTTCTCCCTTGTCACTGCCTTCGTAAACATATCCATTGGATTGACATATGTATGTATCTTGTCCAGCTTGACCTGTCCATCCTCCAACACTGACTTAATGAAATGATATCTCAATTGTATGTGTTTTGTTTTCGAATGCAAAGCAAAATTCTTTGCAAGATGTATAGCACTTTGACTATCTATAAACAAGTATTTTCCAGCCTGTTGTTTTCCCAACTCCATGAAAAGTTGCAGCCATATCATCTCCTTTTCCGCCTCTGTTGCAGCAACATACTTTGCCTCTGTGGTGGATAAAGCAACCACCTTTTGCAAGCGAGAAATCCAACTCACTGTTGTCCCACCAACTGTAAATACATAACCTATGGTACTCCAGCTAGAATCTATATCCCCTGCTAAATTTGAGTCAACATATCCTTTTAAATCAGTATTAGAGCCCCCAAAACATAAACAATTATTGGATGTACCTCTCAAATACCTGAGAATCCATTTTACTGCATTCCAATGCTCAACTCTAGGATGACTCAAATACCTACTAACAACTCCTACAACATGTGCAATATCTGGTCTCGTGCATACCATGGCATACATCAAACTACCTACAGCTGAAGCATATGGTACCTTGGACATTTTTTCTTCCTCCTCTTGTGTCTTTGGACACATATCCTTAGTCAATTTAACATGACTAGGCAAAGGTGTGCCGCAGCTTTTGCATTCTCCATATGAAATCTCTACAACACCTTTTCAACATAATTAGCCCGAGATAAAAATAATTTTCTATTTTTCCTATCTTTACAAATTTGCATACCAAGGATTTGTTTTGTTTCCCCAAATCCTTCATAGCAAAAAGAATTTTCTAACCGTTGTTTTAACTCACTTATGTGATCCATGTTAGACCAACTACAAGCATTCATCAACATATAAACATAAAATAATGTAGCTATCATTATCCAACCTCTTAAAATAAACACAATGGTCAGAATTACACCACTATAGCCTTGCTCAGCCATAAAACTATCAAATTTCAAATACCATTGCCGAGGTGCTTGCTTAAGCCATATAAATTTTCTTCAATCTACACACTAGTTTCTCCTTACCTTTGACCTCAAATCCTTGTGGTTGGTCCATATATATTTCCTCTTCCAAATCACCATGGAGAAAGGTTGTTTTAACATCAAGCTGTTCTAAATGCAAATCTTCAGTAGCCACAATACTTAAAACAATACAAATAGAAGTCATTTTAACAACTAGAGAAAAAATATCATCAAAATCAATACCTTGCAAATCCCTTTACAACTAACTGGCTTTAAATCTCTTCTTACCTCCATCCTCCTCTTTCAGCCTATAAATCCATTTGTTTGGTAAAGCCTTTTTTCCTATAGGCAACTTGCATAATTCCCAAGTTTGGTTTTTTAGCAAGGAGTCCATTTCTTCTTCCATTCCATACTCCTACTAAACCTTGGTATCCACTTGCATAGCTTCATCATAATATTCTGGTTCACCAACATCAGTTAACAAAATAGTATACAAAGAGGGAGAAAATCTTTCTAGAGGTTTACTTATCCTTGAAGATCATCTAACAGGAGTTTGTGGTATTTGTTGTTGTTGTTGCCCAATATGAGGAACCACTGAAACATCATTGTTTGGAATATCATCCAACACTACATAATCATTTTCTTTCTTCTCATATTGTAGCAACAAATCTTTGTACAACACTTTCTCATTGAATATGACATCTCTGCTTCTCACAATTTTTTGATTTTCAAAATCCCAAAGCCTATAACCAAATTCATCAATGCCATATCCAACAAATACACATTTCTTTGATTTTGCATCAAGCTTGGTTCTATTTTCAGAATCTACATGTGTAAATGCTTCACAACCGAAGGTTGTGAGAAAAGAATAACCACCTTCTTACTTTTCCATGCTTCCTTTGGAATACCACAACCCAAAGGATTAGATACCATGGGCTATACAGTATAGAATGGTCAATTGCCACATACCAACACAAGGATGAGATGAATGGAAAGAGAAATCCAAGTCTAGAGATGAAGACGAAGGTGGTTTGTATGGAATTTTTGATTAATTAGGAGTCAAGATAGGGTGGATGGAATATTGATAGGGTTATGTGGAGTGGTTTCTTAGGATAGGTAGAGGGGATATAGGTTCATTTAGGGTAGATTGAATTTCATTTAAGATAGGTGGATATGATTGGTGTTTGTTTAGGGTAGTGTTGAAATTTCATACTACCTTATATGACCCATTAGTAAAAACTGATATGAGAGATCTTATATGAGCCATCTTGCATGAACTATGCATTAAAAAACCCAAAAATAGCTAAGTGTTCTCCTTTTTAGACTTTTTGGTTTTCAATTGTTTGCATACTTGCATACAATCTCTATCACTCTTCAATTCCTACCTCTTTAACCACTCCTTTCTACCACTTTCCCAAGTATAAGTTTTTTAGGTTTCGATAATAGAGCTTAATCCTTATCACTTCCCCTTCTAAGCCATAATTCCCCCCAATCACTGAAGTTTCAATAAAAGCCTTCAAAACATAGAATGTCTTAAAGTTTTAGGCTTCAGGGATCGGACCTCCTCCTTCACCTTTACCATCATTTCATCTTAATCTTTAAGACATCCTTTTGATCCCTAATTCTTGATGTCATAGTATTCAATCTTTTAAGAATTGATGTTTCTTCTTATCCTTTCACATGATTTTATGATAAGTCTTAAGTTTTTCCTACTATCATTTATCAGATATTTTAATGGTTTAAAAAACTTTATCATAATTTGAAAGTGGTTTCAAAAACTCATAACAAAGCCACAAAAGATGATTTTTACTGACACTTTGAAAGGTTTTGAGGAATTTATTGAACTCTAACATGGTTATGGAAACATTGTCGAGGCTCGACAAAGGTTCTGAAACTAGGCTTATATGCCGATGCAAAAATAAAGATGAGTTTTATTGGAAATTTTAAAAGTTGTGAGAACTCTATCGGATTCAGGCAGAGGTTTTGAAATTTCTTTCGAGCTCCGACATAGGTTTTCAAACCACTTTCGAACCATCAACAGGATTTTCAAAACCCATGATATCTGCGGTTTTTGGTAATTGAGTCTTTCTTCTATCTTTTGTCTTATTTGTATAATGACATAAATCCTTTCTTTTGATCCCTGATACCCTATATATCATATCTTTGGCCTTCAATGATCAGGTCTCCCCCTTATCTTTTATCTTCTATTTTGTGATAAGACATAGTTCTTCCCAATCCTCAATCCCCAATATCTCCCTTTCTTCCATGCTCTTCTATCCTTCTACCAACCTTTTGGCTTTCTCTTTCTTCCTTTCCTTCTTCTAGAAACCATTAGCCCAATGTTCAACATAAGCTATCTTTCAGGGATTGTGGTTTTGGTGTTCTTCATGTCATATTTTTCATCAAGCAATATGCAGTGGTCCTGATGCTCGATGTATGATAGAGATTTTCTCTTTTGGGTTTTGGATCGTGGTGTTCTTCTCTTTAGCCTTTTAAAAAGCATTTTCTTGTAGGTGCAATGCCTGATGTCCAATGAAGATTACCTTTTGAGGTTTTAGACCATTTAATAGTTTAATCTAGTGGTTGGTTTGGGCCTAAAACTTTGGCGATGTTCTAGGGAGGCATGTTTTCAAGTCATAAATACTATTAGTGCCTAGTGACTCCTCAAACATCCTATCTCAATTTCTATGGTGGTGGAGAGGGTATTTAATGCTTTGAGTGCATATTTTGGAAAGGATTGCAGTGCTCATGGCACATTTATGATTTTGTAGACTCCTATCAAAGGGTCATCTCTGGGCACATTTTTTCACGGATTTTTTTGGGGGTGTTTGATCTTATCCATGGATTCATCATTATGGAAGCATTACTATGATGTTAGAGCCATTATGGGGAGATTTCTACTTAGATTTGGATATCCACATGTTTGCACCTAATTTGTAAGAGTATTTGGCTAGGGCTTCATGCTCAATGAAATGTCATATTCTCTCCTTGGATTTGTACATGTATATAAGGACATTTTTTCTCATTGTAAATGGTTCTAGTTCTTCCATAGGTTCTTCCCTAGTTTTCTCTTGTAGATACATATATACTCTATTTTTTTACAAATGTAACACTAGCCTATGCCTTTTTATCATTACAATTTGATATATTTCCTTCTCTCACTTTGGATGTGCTATGCAAATCTTCTTTCCTTCATATTTGAATGAAATTTTATTTGTTTCTAAGGTTAAATGTTGTGTTAATTTTTTTTATCAAAATCTAACTATGGAGAAATATCCTTCCCTATTAGTGTATGTTAAACCCTAACCTTCATTCAACTTATTAGGAACTAGTATAACAAAGAGGTTAAATTTATCTATAAATTTTGTTGGTATTTTGTGTGATTGCAACAAAGAAGAAACATCCCTAATCTTGGTGTATCACCTCCATCTTTTAACTTTCAACATTCTCCTTCTTCGTTTTCCCTTTGCAGCCTAGTAGAATAGGGTTAGTGATAGCATTTCATGTGTTGTGTTGGACAAAAAATATGCACTTAGGTTAGAATTCTTTGAAGATTTTACCTCATTTGCAAGGTCCCACACCTTGAGGTTAGTTCCATTGTGTCATTGGAATACTGAGCTTATGTTTAGTAGGGTGCAATTTCATATGATAGTAGTTTTTTGCAACCTGATGAGACCATTTTGATAATCCACTAAAGGATAGTGGTGTGTTCTCCTATGCATCTCTCCTTTTAGGGCAGTTCTCAAACACTATGGTGACTCTATGATAAAATTTGTTGGTTCAAGCAATGGATGCTCTCCCCACTAGTTGCAACAACAATTTTTGGCATGCCTATTGGGACAAGTTGAATGAGATTAAATTCATTCCACTAAGAAGATTGGTTTGTTTCTCAATAGTTGTAGTCATTAGAAAATAATACAAACACATACAATTCATTTTGAGTAACTCTATTGGTATTGTTATCCTTGAATTCAGCACACTCAATTCGTGGGATAGCCCCTACAAATTTTATTTTTTTTCATAGCCCCATGTACTCTAAGAATTTTAAATGAGGAAAATCCCAATTTTCCCTCATGCATGGTACTTAGTCTTGGAACATCCTTCCAAGCATTTACCTCTGTCGATTCGTCATAATTCATCTTTTTGTGCAAGTCGTAAAATTTATTTGCAAGAGTTAGAAAAAAATTTATACTTGCAAGGTGGGGGTTTTACTCCAACCCTGCAAGTGAAAGTTGCAAATTTAAAAATTGTTGCATAGTCAAGGTTTTTCCCCAACATTGCAAGTTGAAGTGCAATTTAAAACTTGCAAAGTTGAACTTTTTTTTTGACCTTGCAAGTCATTTATTTAACTCTAGTTTGTATTGGTATTAGAAAAACCCACACCAACAATCTCAAATTCACATGAGTTGCATTTATTGTTGTTTTAATGTCTTTTCAAAGTGGATTTTTTAAACATTTTAACTTCTTTTTCTTCCTCATTTCATTTTTCATTCATCTTTCTTCACCTTCTACAAGTTCCCTTTGATTCTTCTAGTTCATTTTTGCTTGGATCGTGTTAGAGGTTGGCTGGTTTCGTCTAAGGTTTTCATTGATTTTTTCCTCATTTTTTTTTAGTATGTTTTAACTTGTCACCTTTTTTTATTTTGATATCATTTATTGAATGTTTAGGGTTTTCATTTTAAATTATATATCATTATTTTTAAAATGATTTATATTTATATTTAGATTTAATTATTTTATGTATTGATTTACTTTACATATCGACCTGTAATCCTATCTACAATTGTTGTTCTTTACCCATGGGTTAGCTCATCTCTTTTGGGATTTTTGTTTTTGAGTGCTCTTTTGTTCTAAAACCTACCATGTGTATTTGTTTGTTTGGGTGCCATGTTTTATGTGTATAGATCAGATGATTAACATTTGCACACATTATAAAACGTTGATTTCAAGAGTTTCTCTTGGTGTAAATATGGTGAAAACTTATCATTTCAAATTGAAATCGATATTTTCACCTGACTAAACAAACTTTTATCTTTGGTTTTCATGTTGAATAAGTAAACATTATCGACAAAACCAAAACTCGATTGCCAAAGTTTAAATGTATGTTGTATTGTTTTTGAAAATATATATATGAGTTTCACCAATACTGTGAAGTTGGGTTTTTTCCTAGAGCTCACAAAAAGACAAGCTAAAGATAATCTTATTTGCAAGCATAGTATAAAAACCCACACTTGCAAGTGAACATTCTTTTACTCTTGTAGGGTCTTAGTTTTTCCCCAACCTTACAATAATTAATGAGACTTTTGTAATCATTCTAATTTCCAACATGCATACAAAGTGAATTCTTACCTTTGATGTTGTATGGCCGAGGAATTTCCCTAACCCTACAAAAAATTCAATGACATTTGTATTATCAACAATTTTTTCCAAACATACAAAACATTTTAAAAATTTCCAAGTAACTTGTATAATTGACAACTTTTACTGAATATACAAGTAAATAAACACTACTAACTTGTATAGTTGGGGGAAAACCCTGACTCTACATCAAAATTGTTATACCTCATTTGTAGGGTCGGGGTTTTTCCCCAACTTGATAAAAAAATATGAAGGTTCACTTGTATAATCGTTAAAGTTTAATGATTTAGAAAAGAACTAAAATGATCTTCCTAGGATTGCAACATTGGTAATTTTTTTTGACTTTGCAACAAAGAAAAGTTCTTCCCACTTGCAATGGACATTAATTTTTAATGACTACGTAAATTTTTGCAAAGGAAATTTCCACTTGCAATCTCTCCAATTTTCAGCGCATATGCATATTTTCACTAAAATTTCTCTAAAATTGGAAACTTGTTTGCTTTTCCAAGTTGACCCATTGCACTCCATTTTCTGCACCCATCATGCTCAAATCCTAATTTTCATGCAATCGCTCTATTTTTCACTCTTGCTGAGATTTCCAAGTATGAAAGATTTCCTAATATCTGTAAAATGCTAATCTTGTTATGCAGTTTCCTATGGATGTTTTCTGAGATTGTCTCACATCTACATTCTTGCAAAACCATTCTTTTTCCAATATCAAATCTATCTCCAAGAAAGGGGGAAGCCATGAAATATAAATATCAAGGAGTCTTACTAGCTACTGTAGTTTCATCCAATGTCGATCATATTAGGGTTATAGAAATTGGGCTTGTTGACATGTCTGAGTTTATTGAGAGAACTAAGAAACAAACCTTGGACCATGGAATGAGATCAATTGTTCAGAGTAACAAACATCTTTTTGCCTCATTTCTAGTAGCTACTCAAAATCTCGAGTTTGTACTTCATGTGACTTCTCATTACAACAAAGATGATAGGAAAATTTGTGATTCAAATGGGAATGTATTAATGAAATTAGATGTTGAATTCTTCGACAAGGAATTCTTATGCCCAAGTGTTGACAAATATGTAGAGATTTCCAAAGAATCGACATAGGAAAAGTATGATAAAGATTATTATTCTTCCAAAAGGATGATCATCAGTAAATGGTTAAAGGCTCCTAGACCAGGGATCACAAGATGGCCTACGAGTCCTCATTGTTATTTCATGGAAGAGGTAAATGACCTCATTACTATTCTTAGTAGGGTACATGTTTTACTTGCTTCATCAAAATTTGAAGACTGGATGTACTTGTACAACAAGATTATTTTAAAAGGGAAACAATAGATCTTCTGGGGTGAAGAAATCAACAGTGCTCTCCATGAACAACTGACCCAAGTGCTTACAATGCACAAGTTCTATATGACTTCACATTTGGTCTATGTTGCAACAACAATGAGGAATTTTCTAGGTCTAACCACTGAGGGAGAAATAAATGTAACACATGTCTACAACTATTTTCCACAGATTACCCTTAAAGGAAGTATCAATCATATTAGAAGGGTAAATAATGCCTTCTTTTCTCCACTCATGTGTTATTTTGATCTAGAATTGGAAAATAAAAGAGTATATGATGAAGCATGGAAGGTGGTCAATAAATATGGTTTTCTTTATCTTCAATTTCCAACTTTTACTTATCTGAGAGTTGGATGTTTTGTTGGTTATCCATATATTCTTTCTCATTATCCTAGTGATAAGATTGTTGTGATGGAATTATGCAAGAAAATCATTGTAGTGCATAGTAAACAAATGGAATCCCATAAACCCATATTCAAATTCCCATTGACAATGAATAGATACTCTATTCAAACTTCACACAAGGCTATGGTTGTGCAATCAGAAATGTACTAGGTAACAATAAAATTGTTCAAAGAAAGACTTGATTTTGATTACATAGGTGTGAATGACCGAATCCAAATTGCTCATTCTCATGTACATCAAATTGAGGATATAAGGGTTGACATCAAGATAGAGCAAGAAATTAGGAAAATGAAATTTCATAGATTAACTCTAGACCATGTAAAGAATTTGAATCTAGTTGATATTCCTAAAGACATGGAGGATGATGATAACATTTTGGATCTTGCTTATGAAAGAAAGAATATTGCAAGCTCATATTTTTCTCCCATTCAATGGTACCGAAAAGAGGTAATCTTAATCTGAGAGAGATTTGAACCCATTCTAGCTAACAATAATGTTTGCTTAGAAGAAAGAGGAATATAGTTGAAATCTTTTCTCACTAGATCAAAAGATGAGACACAAGGTCAAATAGGTAAGAAGTCTAAATTGAGGACCCAAAATAAAAATGATGTTCCAAGCTCTAACAGACCTTCAAAGCCTATGATCAAGTTTGTGGTCAAGGGTGGAAAGAAGAACAATGGGAAATCTATAGATGGGCCATGTATTGAAGCATAAGAGGTGCCTTTGCAGGAAGAGGGGAAAGTTGAGGAAGAAAGATATAAGGAATCAATTTTTTCTCTTCACGAGAACATCCCCAAGGATCCTCCTATGTCCTCTACTCGAATTGCCAATGTTGTATCTACTCCCACTCCTATAAGCTCACATGTATCTAATGTTCCTCTTAATGTTCCTACTTTAGTTACTAGTGGTGTTTCTCTTGCTATGTTAATTCATTTTTTTCATTCATCCCCTATCTTAGGGCCACCATTTGGAAGTAAAAAATAAGGGTTAGATAATCTATTTGGTTCCCCTATGTCATTACCAATTTCTTGTATTTGTTGGAAAAATGAAGAAGAACATCTCATTTTGTTACTTTGTGTTTTCATTGATGTCACCGTGATATATGAGTTGCAACTACAAGATCAAGGCTGATGTTATTCTGGTATTCTAGTCTAATATCTAAACCAGTATTTTGCTTACATCCTTCAGTATTTTAGTTTGTATTTGTTTGTCAATGATTACTATTGCTGGTGGCTTTGGGAAATGGTTTGTAGATGTTAGGAGCACGTACATTCAAGATCTCACATATCTAGATGCTCCTATGGTGCATTGGCATTGCATTGGTGTTTGCAATTGTGGTATTAGGTCTATCTCTAGCTGACCTAATGGATGTATTGTATAATGGTGAAATATTTTTTGTTATGCAGACATATGTGCAACCTATTTTAGGTCTATGCTAACTTGATGAAGTGTGTTGGATGTGTGAATTATCTTTTTTGGAGTTCTTATGAATGCTTGAAGCCAACAGTTGACATTTTTGGTAAATAAGAAGTGCATTTAATTAGGCCAATATAATTGATGCTTGTCAAGAGATTAGATATATATTGGATAATCTTTAAAATTTGACGATGGAAATTTTTGGTGTGCAAATGAAAAGAAGAGTGAATATGATAAAGTGTGTTAAGTCAGTTTATTGAGCTACATTGGAACTAAATTTGCACTTACTAGGTGTACTCCATCATTTCATTCTCTAGTTGTAAGCCATTTTCTATCATTGTAATTCTGTAGGCAGCTAGCCTTTGTTTTTGGACAGTGAGTCCTAGAAGTGAGCTACCCATTTTGTAATATCTTATAACCGGTTATACTATATTGTGAGCTAACACTCACTGTGGTTTTTCCCATTTTGGGTTTTCCATGTAAAAAATCCTGGTGTGTGTTGTGATTTCATGTTTTGTTAATTATTTTACTTATCTTTTCTATTGTATGTTTTAGAATAATTGGATGGTATCTAATAAATTTTTTAAGAAGATACTAATTCACTCCCCCTCTCAATATCTTGGACATTCAACAATTGGTATCAGAGCTTGGTTCCTCCAAAAAGGCCTAACAACTTGAGGGAGATCCTGAAGATGGAAGAAATGGATGATAAAGGAGAGCTCTAGACTACACTCGAGGATCTTGACAAAGTTGAAAGAGAAACAGAGATCTAAAAGAAAATATTGAAGAAGCAAATGAATGTGTACAGAAATTAAAGGAGCAATTGAAAAAATTCAAAGATAGGAATAAGGAAGTAACTAATCGGTTGAAGAAGGCTAATGAAGATATTTTTGGTTTGAAAGTACAAGTAGAGGAGAAGAAAAGAATTGAAGAGTGTCTGAAAAAGTTGGTACAAAGCAAGTCTACGGATTGCAAAAAGCTCAAAAAATAATTTGTGAACCTAAGAGTGGATCTAGAGAAGGAAAAACTCTGTGAAAATAATTTCAAATCTAGCTCAGACAGGCTTGATGAATTGATTGTAGGAAAGAAACTGAGTAAAGACAAAGGTGGTCTAGGAAATGATACCTGTGAAAGTTCTGAAACTGTGAATAATCAGAAGACTCTCAATAAAGGAAAGGAGAAATAAAATTCAAGGAACTCCACTAGGAGACCTCTAGTGAGGCAACCTAATGCACAAAGGTATCCTTCTTTTAATGGCACTTGTTTTTCATGCAATAAATTTGTTCACAATGCAAAAAAAATGTGGGAGTAGGATGAATCAGTTTCCTAGTCCTTTTACTACTCAATGTTTTGCATGCAAAATAATTGGACATAAGGAAAGTGAATGCAAAACCTTGGTGATGAATCAGTTTAATGGAAGAATAATGAATCCATCTTTCAATGGCTATTGCTATACCTACAACAAGTATGGACATAAGGATAATCAGTGCAGAACAAGAGTTAGTGGAAGTCAATCTAACCAGAGAAATGTTGTCTACTATAACTGCAACAAACCAAGACATGTTTTGAAGGTTTGCAGAAGCAAGGAGAGTAAGGAAGCCAATCTAGTAGAAAAGAATGAATCTGTGAAGAAGATTGAAAAAGATGAGATTAAGCAAGAAATGAATAAGATTTGGAGAAAGAAAGAAGAACCAGAGACTATTGATGTGTCTGTGCCCTCATCTGGTACAGATGAATCCTCTGAGGATTAGACCCAACAGGATCGTAGGGGGAGCATTATCAGAAAACTATAAGAACCCCCTAGATAAAATGTGTGTTAGAGGCTAGCATGAAGAAGAAATGTGAAGATTGAGTTTTCAGAGGTTCTGGAAAAGGAACCGGTAGGAAATATAAAAGGATGATCTTTTGTGGAGTAGATTAGGGTTTTTCTATGTAAAATAAAAGAGTTTTTAGCATCTTTTTGGAATCTGCCGCATTTAATGCAAATTAGGGAAAATCATTATTTTATAAAGAAAATTTTTAAGGAATTTTGATCATTCGAGCATCTGAAGAATTTGAAGCATTATTGAAGGAAAATTGGAGTTCGAGCTATGGAAACCCTAGTTGCATAGAAAAAGGTATTTTTATCTTTTGAGTAGTTGTGTTTTCTCTTTTTGAGTTCAAAACTAGTAGAATGGAAACTCCTATAGTTGTGAAAGTTTTAGAGAGGCCAAGACCCTCTTATAGAAAATATTCCTCAAAGGTTTTCGAAGATGATGCCATGGGTGCATTTTCATCAATTCCACATGGAGTAATGCTGACCGAAGATACAAGGATGTACATTCATGTAAAGTATGAGGAATATGATCACTCTAAGCTGATTGATATTTGGAAAAATGTGCTTACTGGTAACAACTTCTTGGCAAAACCTGAGTACTCAAACCTGGTTGAGAAAATGTTGGAGAGATGGAATAATTTTCCCAATTTTAGCTACAATGAAAAATTTGTGAAAGAATTTTTGAGTAGAATACATAATAAATTCCTCTGGACTAATTGGCCACACCAAATAAATAGGAGGCGATTAGGGCTATAATCAGACTCTGGGATAAAGGTACAATACTTGTGTTAAAATATGTGAAGAATGAGGTTGCAATATAACTTACAGGAGCCACATATAACAAAAGAGCCTTAGCAACAAAAACCATCACTAATCCTATTGTGAAGTATGCAACTATGATGACTAGAAATAAAATATACTTCACAAATAGAGAGAATTTTTTTTTCGCTACAACAATCTATATTGGTTTTGATATGGTTGAAAATGGTGTTGATTAAGATCTTTGTAAGCTTCTTAGGTTAAAGTTGCTAGAGAACTTGAAGTCGACAAAGGAGAGAAAGTATGCTTTCAAGTTTGGTACTCTGATTATATGTATATTGTTTTATTTCATGAAGAGACTTCCAGGAAAGAATGAAGAAGTACATTGGGACTCATTCAGACCAATAGGTCATCAATTTTTTGACTATTTGCATAATCTAGGAAATCTGGATGCTCAAGATAATGCTCTACCAACATTCTTTGAAACATTTAAAAGAAACATGAATGAAAGGGAAAGGATCCTGAAGAAAATTGTTGAGAAGTATAAAGACGAAATCATATTCCATGTTTCATTTGATGAATGCATGATTGTGGTTGTAGAACCTCAAACCATATGGATTCAACCTTTGGGGTATGAGGTGACAAATTATGAAGTTGAAGGATATGTGCAATTATTGCTGAAGAATCCAAAGGACCCCAACAAACTCATAATTGGTACATATGTTGAGAAGTCTATGGAGATCCATCTGGAGTAGCAGAAGCCTAAGATTAGAAAGAAAGTGGAGAAAACACTTCAAGAAGCCAAATTCACTGATGAGGAGATTTCTCTTGGAAGGGCTTGGGGAGAGCGATTCGAGGAAAAATCATCTAGCCAGAGGAAATCTAGAAGGAATACCTCATCAAAACCCTTCACAACCCCTATAGCTAAGATTGAGCCTAGTGTAGTTGATAAAGGAAAAGGTCCTATTTCCTCCAAACCAACTACTAGATCCAGGAACAGGAAAGAAACTCCTTTGGTAGCCCTTGCAAACAGGGGAAGGAAAGAGAAAGAAACAAGGGAGAAAAACCTCAGTGTTACAGATGATCAGGATGATGAAGAAGAAGACACTAACACAAAGCTGGTGAGAAGAAGAAGAGGAGGTTTACCCTCTAGTGAAGGTGCATCTACAGAAGTTGTTGGTTCCAAGAGAGTACATATTGTATCATCTTTTGAAGATGAAAAAGAGAAAGAGTTTGGTATTGTATAGGAGTGAATTTTCACCCCCCATGCAAATTCCCCCTTTTTCCTTCTCTAGTTTAGAAAACCAAGTTCGTAGGTTTAATTCCACATAAGCTCGCTGCTTGCATCCCACTTAGCGCTTGTTTTGAGTGTCAGTGGAGGCGTTTCTATTGGGGATTCCTGCATGGTGCACAGACGTCTATGCAACATGCTTACATCCCTGGAAAATTCCTATAGCTAAACCTGTAGAGGTGTTACACTTCTCATTAGGAGTAAAGTTTTAATGCCTTCTTCGACCGACCGACCCAAATATGATTGTTTTTCTTCATCTCTCCTTCATATTCACTCCTTCAACAAGAATTTCATCCTCTAAGCATTCATTTTATCTTCTACAATCACTCCACAAGCTTCAACATGCTCTTTTGCATCCACTTCAAGCATTCTAGCAGCACCTTTGCACCTCATTGCAACAAATACATCACTCCATCACTTCGGTAGAGCAAGTTGGGGACAAACACCATTGTAGCAGAGGCTCGTGTACTCTCATTTTCTCCCCCAATCAGCCTTGAGTGCTCTTGGTGGAGGTGGTAAGCTTCTCTTTCCTCTCCTATATCACTTGGTTGAGTAAGCACCTTTACTATTTTGTAGTGCTTTAGTGCTCTTTACTATATTGTTTTCTTCATCTCACTTTCTTGGTTGTCCATGGAGGTGGAAACACCTAAATGGGGCGTTGACTAAGGTAGGCCCCTATACAACCACCCAACATTTTCCTCTTTTAGTGTGTAGGTGTACGTGCTTTGTGGAGCTAGCTGGCGAATAAGCTATTCTACGAGATCATCTTTGTCACCTTAGCTTTGGTATATTTTCTTTCTCACATTCGTTTATACTTCTCATATATCATAGTGTTGTTTTTCTATTTTAGAAGTTTCTAGCTAGGCTTCTAGCTTTTTTTTTGATAGTTCACATTGTACTTTCGATCCTCTGGTCGTATAGACACCAATGCACCTTAGAGATGGTAGCACACCACGTTGTCGTCTAGGAACTACGCTCTCATCCTTAGAGAAAGAGCTATCTGAGATATAGTGTTGAGCTCAACAACTAGCTCGCCTAGCCTCATTTTGAATCTTAGGATTGCAAAGTGGTTGTAGGACTTTATATTCCTCATCATTCTCATCCTCATATCCTAACACCCCATTTAGCTGAGGTAAGTTAGGGAAGCCTTCCTTATCTTGGCCCTCCATGACATGGGGCGTTGCACATGGTGGTCCACCTCTCTTACATTTTTGGTGAACCTAATGTGAACCAACATTTGTTCATTTGTTGGTGTGGAGACCTCTCTCATGTACCTCATGACTATTTTTTTCCTGAGTGTTGTGAAGGTTTATAAGCATCACAACCCAGTCCACATCTTCTAGGTTTATCATTAGGAGAAGTATACAACACCTCCCGATGGAAAGTATGAAGGTCTCTATTGGGTTATCTACATTCCTTTTCTCTGGTCCCACCATTAGATTGGCTGCAAGGGAGCAGTTATCGAGGAAAGAGATAGGATTCATTGGTGAGACTAACCACGTTCCCACTCCCCCTACGTCTCCTACACTGTTGGCGAGATGAGTGGTGAGGGCTTTGGTAGTGGTGGTGGTGATGGAGGCAGTTCTGATGGAGGTCATGGTGGTGGCTCCGAAAAGGACCCTATCGGTGGCGGTGGCTCTGGTAGTGGTTCTAGAGGAAGTCACACCAGTGGAAATTCTGGAGGTATTTTTGGTAGTGGTTTTGGAGGAGGTTCCTTTGGCCCTCTATCTTCTAATGACCACATTCTGAACATTCTTCTTCAGAACATGGGTAAGATGAAGAGCTAGTTAGTGAGTCTTTCCCAATCCTCTGCTTAGCCTATCTTCTAGCCCTTCTTTTGACACAATCCATTATCGGTTGTGATCTTAAACAATCCCTTCCCCCAAGGAATGGAGATCCCTAAGTTTAAAAATTATGGCAGTAAAGGTGATCCACATACACACATGTCTGCCTTTAATGCCCTATGAACATATTTCTTCCATCATGATGCCTTGATGGCCAAACTGTTTCCCTGATCTCTCAAGGACACAATGTTCGAGTGGTACTATTCCTTGCTTGAAAATTCCATTTTATTGTTTGACCAACTCGTAAACCAATTCCTTAGACAATTTCAAGAAAACATCAGGTCGAAGATTTCCTTTTTAGATCTTGTCTGATGTAAATAAGGATATAATGAAAAAATCACTAATTTTATAGTGCGCTATCAAGCACTTCTTTCACAAATCTTGTATCAGCTATCTGATTCCGATGTGTAGAAGGTGTTCATAGGGAACTTTAAAAGGCCTTGGAAAGAGAAGTTCACCCTTATGAAATACCCTTCTTTCGCACACTTGTGTGCAACCTTACAAGAGTACCAATAGACGGTTGTTCAATTTAGGGGATTCTTCTCACACTCTCGTTGTAAGGGAAAGTCCATCGTATCAATCTATGGGAAAGGTAAGGCCATTACGAGTGTAGTTGTCACTGCTGATAAAAATGGCCTCAACCGAAAATTCACAAAGTTATCAAAATATTATTCTTCTATCTTGTAGAAGTTGTTGAAGGATAAGATCCTAACTTTGTCGAATCTAAAGCCTATTAAGGAGCCTTACCCTAATTGGTATGATGAAAACACTTATTTCCAGTAGCATCAAGTTAATGAGCATGATACCAAACATTGTATGTGGCTATGTCATGAGATACAAGACCGCGTCGAGGATAGTACCATTCGCCTCAATGGGAGTAAAAAAAATGCTAACAAATCAGTGGAAAAATATAATAGTGAATTGTAGATATACATAGACCCATTTCCATCCCACTCTGCTAACATGATTGTAGATCCTATTGATTCTGCTAGTCAACCCGTGGCCTCTGTTAACATGGTCACGGTGACTTCCACTACTCCGCCTGCACCCAGTTTGTCGGACATTACATTCACATCACAAGATTTTCCCTTAAAAAATAAACCCTCACCTCTCTACATTCCCACTCACATCAATGGTAACATTGTGTCAGGGGTCTTGGTAGACCCCATGAGCTGTGTGAATGTTATCAAAAAAGAAACATTAGTACTCAATTCATTACAAAAGAAAGAATATGAAGAAACAAAATCTACCATTCGTACACATGATGGTATGTGCCTTAAACCTTACGACTCAATAAATTTATCTGCCTTGGTTGGACCTAGGGCTATTGACATTGTTTTTGATGTTATCCCAGAGTCAAATCTATTCAGGCTAAAGCTAGGAATACCTTGGTTAGCTTCCATGAATGGAATCGCCTTCAGTATTCACAAGTTTTTAAAATTCTCCCATGAAGGTGTTGTGCATGTAGTGCATGACACTAAATATCAGCCCTTGGTGTCCCATGGTGGATATTCATTGGATCACTTTTGGCCCTCCCCATTTGGTCTGTTTCCTCTAAGAACGAACCTACTTTACAAGAATTATGTAAAGTATAAAACTGGTGGCCAAGGACAGTCGAAGATGACCCTTCCCATAATAAAACAATTAGTTGCCTCCTCTTCCCGAGAGGAGAAGAAGAAGCCTATACCGATTGCTCTCTCTTCCTAGAAAGGAAAAGAGAAGTCCACGCTAGCTCCCTCTCCTCCCCGTAAAGGTAAAGAGAAGGTTGCCTTCTCCCAGACTGCCTCATCCTCTCCCCTTTCTTGGGAAGAGTATTGGATGAGTTAGCCTGGCACATATCCACTAAGTCCGATGATTCCTCCTTGGTGTAGGCCTAAGCTTAGGATCATGGATCTCCCTAATGAATACCCCAGACTGTGGTACTAGTTAAATGGCAGAATGAAAGGTTCTCAAAGGGAATTTGATCTATAGCCTCCTATCGCCCGTGCTCCTAAGGTAGTGAACAGGAAGAGGCACGTTACTGAGGCTCTTGAGTCAACTCCCCCTACTATCCCTTAACTTGTTCACCTTGCTCCCATTTAGGAATCTATCCCTCCATTGGAAATGGTTGTATTGGATGTCCCCATGGTTGAGCAAGAGCCTTTTATCCCCTTGCAACCTTTGGCCTCCAGCTCAAAGAGTCATAGAAACTGCCTTGTGTACAAGTGCAAGTGCCGACAAAAGGATCTCTTAGTTGAGCAAGCCACCTCACAAAGGAAATACAAAGAAGTGACCACCCTAGCTTCAAGGTCTCCTGTAGTGTTGCCCCTTCCCTTCCTTCTACTTCTCTTCAGTCTAGTCCTACACCACTTTCAACCTTTTTTGCTAGTATGAATGTGCCTAACCCCAAGGGGGTACAAATGTTCATCACCCCTTCAGTGGAGCTATTTGTTTTGGATATCCAGCCTTTCCCAAAGCCCATGGATATGATTAATACTTTAGTTGTATCTGTTGTAGTTCTTTCCTCCTCTTCCTCTATGCCTCTATCATCGTCTATGGGGAGTTCATCTCCTCCAACAAAGAAAAAGGTAGAGGGTGGTCCTTCTAGTAGTGAAGGACGTAAGAGAATCCCACCTTCTCTACAAGGTGGCCCCACGTTGACTTGTTCTATCTTGGTGATGGAACTGGTCCTGACTTCCCCTAAGTTCGTCACCACTATCGAGTCATTTGATGAGCCTAGCGGTGAATCTTGGGTGTAGCCTGCCCTGTCCACTATAGTTAGACATGGAGCTCCTATGGGGTGCATGTTTAACTTTACGGATGAAGTCTCAACCTTGTTAGTGATCTTCACGAATTCACTGACCTTAGCTCCACAAGAGCTCGATGAAGAAGACCTTGCAGGGCCTTCTTCCTTGGCCCTTGTTGTGGGAGGGTTGGATGCTCCTCCTCTTAACATCCCACCACTGTAGGCTCGTCTTTCTTCCCCCTATGATGACTTAGAGTGGGAAGTAGATTACCTCTTAGTCAATCAGTGTTAGGAGGATACCTCTTCTTGATCTTTTGTGTGTGTGTGTGTTTTGTGATGTGTTCCCCCATAATCATGCTATGTGTTCCTAGATGACCCTCATCACCCTTGTTGGTGCTTGGGTACAAGTGTGGTAAATTTTGTCGTAAACCTTCTTCTATTTGTATCATCATTCTTCCATGTTTGTGCTTTATTTTTGATATATTGGGGATGATGCAAAGTGTTGGGGGCATTTAGTCTTACCTTCCATGTCGACCCAATTTTTTTATTTTTACTTTGTTTTTTGTGCATTCTTCCTAATCTGGTTGGGGATTGATGATCTTTCGCCTTTCACCATGGTTACCTATTATTCATATGAGTTCAAATAGATCTGACCCTACTAAACCAAATCCCCTTGTGCCCTTCATTTTTCTTTTTCTCTTTTGCTTTCTCTTTATCTTCTCTACTTGAGTTGTCCCTCTCATGTGTGACAATTCCCTTTCTTCAACATTTTGATCTTTAGAATGCACATTCATTGCCAATGAATCTTTTCTCGAATATCTTCACAAAATTTTCTTTAGAATTGCACTCTTAGCTTGGATCCCTAACATAACATGTTTCCTTCATCATGGGTTCATAAAGAAAGGACTTGGAAACTTTCCTTGAAGCGGGAACAACTTTGACTTTCCCCTCGCGTGGGAGCATATTCTTCCTTACAAATTCCTTGATGAAGTGAACATCTTTCAAAAGGATTCCTTGATGATGGATCACTCTGAGAAAGAAAACATCAAATTTTGAACTATGCATCCCTTGAGTGGACCCCCTTCTTCACAAAGAGTTCCCGAGGGACCCCCTTTGAAAGATCTTATCTTGAGTAAAATCATTTGTGTCTAGCTTAGGGCTAGCCTGACTAGACCTCACTTTTCGAATATCATGTCCCTCGAGTGAACCTCTCTCCTTTTGAAGGGTTCCTTAGGGACCCCTTTGAAATTCTTCCAAATTATCAACAATCTGTGTGACTATCCGCTTACTTGCTTAAGTGGCCTCTTCCTGAATCTTTGGAGTCTGCTTTCTCATGTTTCTTCCATGTGAGAGATCTTGGGGGATAATTCCCTATAGGACTGATAGCCTATAGGGTGCTTCCTTTGGGTTTCCTCCATGCCAGAGTCTTTGGGGGACACCTTCCTTGTAGGTCTACTAGACTGTAAGGCACTTGCTTCACGGGGTATCCTCCATGCTAGAGTTTTTGGGGGACACCTTCCTTATAGGTCTGCAGGCCTATAAGGCACTTTCTTCCTTCAACTTCACAATTTCAAGTAGCAGTGACATCCTTCACTTGTCCTGCACCTTCAGGTTCACCAAATCATGATCTGCTTCCTTGATGGTTTAGGTATAAATCTCTAACCTTACTCCTTCCTTGATCAACTTTACCAATTACTCATCAGTACTCATGCTCGCTAAAGTGGGGGAAAAATGTATAGGAGTGAATTTCCACCCCTTATGCAAATTCTCCTTTTTTTCTTCTCCACTTTAGAAAACCAAGTTTGGAGGTTTAATCCCACATAAGCCCACTGCTTGCATCCCACCTGGCACCTATTTTGAGCATCGGTAGAGGAATTTCTTTTGGGTACACCTGCATGATACACAAACATCCACGTAGCACACTTATGTCCCCAACAAATTCTTGTAGCTGAACTTGTAGAGGCATTACACTTCTCATTGGGAGTCAAGTTGTAATGCCCTCTTCGGCCAATTGACCTGAATATGGTCTTTTTTCTTCATCTCTCCTTCATTCTCACTCCATCGACAAGCATTTCATCCTCTAAGCATTTAGTTGATCTTCTACAATCACTCAACAAGCTTCAACACACTCTTTTGCATCCACTTCAAGCATTCTAGTAGCACCTTTGCACCTCATTGCAGCAAATACATCACTCCATCACTTTGGTAGAGCAAGTTAGAGAAAAACACCACTGCAGTAGAGGCTCAAGTACACTCATTTTCTCCCCGAAGAAGCCTTGAGTGCTCTTAGTGGAGGTGGTAAGCTTCCCTTCCCTCTCCTCTATCACTTGGTTGAGTAAGAACCTTTACTGTTTTGTAGTGCTTTAGTGCTCTTTACTATATTGTTTTCTGCATCTTTCTTTCTTCACTGTTCGTGGAAGTAGAAACACCTAAATGGGGGTCTTACTGGGGTAGGCCCCTATACAACCACCCAACATTTTTCCTCTTTTTGTGTGTAGGTGTATGTGCTTTGCGAAGCTAGCTGGTAGATAGGCTCTTCTACGAAATCATCTTTGTCACCCTAGCTTTGGTATATTTTCTTTATCACATTCATTTTTACTTATCATATTTCATAGTGTTGTTTTTCTCTTTTAGAAGTTGCTAGCTAGGCTGCTAGCTTATTTTCTGATAGTTCACATTGTACTTTTGATCCTCTAGTCGTATGGATGCCAGGGCACCTTAGAGATGCCAACGCACCATGTTGTCATCCTAGAACTACACACTCATCCTTAGACAAAGAGCTATTCAAGATATAGTGTTGAACTAAAAAACTAGCTCACCTAGGCTCATTTCGAATCTCAGGATTGCAAAGTGGTTGCAAGAATTTATAGTCCTCATTATTCTCATCCTCACATCCTAACACCCCATTTAGCTAAGGTAAGTTAGGGTAGCCTTCCGCATCTTGGCCCTCCATGACCTAGGGCCTTGCATGTGGTGGTCCCCCTCTCTTATAGGTATACATGTGCACACCAAGCCAGAATCAAAGAAGGCTAAGGTAGTTGTTGAATCCTCTGAGGACCTAAGAAATGAACAAGACATTCTGGTAAGTTCTGATGCCCGATTTAAACTAGAGCCAACTCTTAATACCTTGTTAAAATTTGACAATATGCTTCAACATACAACTGAATACTATGATAAGGATGGAGAATAAGACAAGAAAACTCTACTTTTAGTTGTTATTGAATATGTTATCATCTTAGAATTCAAATGGGATGACATAAGGAAAGATGTACTTGAAAGCATGTGGGATGATCTGATGAAAAGGAGATTAGAGACAATTATATTTGAAAAGAAAATTAGAAATGCTACATATAATAAGATTAGGTCTTCCTTGACCCCTAATGATCTGAAATATCTGAAGAAGATTTGTGCATACATTTTTTAGATGAAGAGTCAAGTAAACATGTTGATGAAAAGGATTAAGAAGTTGATAAAAGAAAGTGAGAAAGGAAACTACAAAAGTAATATGAGAGACAAAAAAAATATATGGTATGTTTAAGACCAATGAAGATGTTGAAAATGTTGAGGAGAATACTCCTCCTGATATAGGTAATGAATATATTTTTGGAAATCTTGATGTTGAAATTAATGTTGGTGGTGAAAATGATAAGTATATTGAAGGAGAAGTTGATCCTAAAAAACATAATGATGCTCCTCTAGAGCACTTTGAAGTAGAAAAAGGCAATAATGATCAAGGCAATGCTGAAGTATGAAAAGGATTTGAAGAAGAATGAAAAGACAATTCAGAGGAAGAGAAAAATAAAGATGAAAAGGACGGAAATGATGAAGAGGACAATAATGATAAAGACAAAAATGAAGACAAGAAGGAAGAGAAGAAAGGAGAGGAAGAAGAGGAAATAGATGAAGACAAGAAGGAAGAGACAAAGGAAGAAAAGAAAAATGAAGATACTATTGGGAAAAATGAAGAAAGTGAAAAGAAAATTGTAAGATCACTTAAGATTCCTAGAGAATCATCCTTCAGTAATGATGTTTTGAAAGGGTTATTTTCCAAGCAAATCAAATTTCAGCCTATAATACCCTAGGAGATTTTACAAATTCCTATAATTGGAGGGTTGGTAGATATGGAGAAGAGGTTTTTGGTGCATAAAGTAATGTTGGGAGATGCTATGCAAGCATCCGGTAGAAAGGAAATTCTTGAAGCACATCAAAGAGGAACAAAACTTGTAGAATATTCCCTCAAGGCATTACAAGAAGTCATACCTAGTGCTTCCACTAATACATCTCTCACCCCTATTGAAAATCTGAGATTACTGCTAGATTCTCTCAAGGAGTAAACCTTTGGGCTTAATGAAAAGGCTAAACAAGAGGTTGAGGAGAAATTGGAGGAAAGAAGGTTATTGAATTTACATGACAAATGTGCTCTTGCACATTCTAGACTTGAAAACAACCTGGAAGCCATGAAATTATTTGAGTCTAAAGCTAATGTTTTCCTTGCTTAATGCTTGAAGTGGTTAGATCCCACTCAAAAAAATAAGGTTGTTATGGATTCCATTGAGTCTCAGTTGTCAACCATCTCTGGTACTTATAGTCTATCTAAAGATAGAGACTACTCAACCTAGAATGTAATCTCTTCACATAAAGAAAAAATATTTGTTTTGTAGAAGCAGAAGGAAGAAATTATCAAAAAATTTGATCAGTTGAGTGACATTGTGAGAATTGAATTTACTCCAGTTGGCAAGGCTCTAGCTTGCATAGAAAAAATTGAAAAGATAAACCTGACTCCTGATACTTCAAATAGTGTAGAAGAAACTCTGATTGAGTTGGAGTCTTTGAACAGGATGTTGATTTCTGCAAAGGATAGTTGGGAGAATGGAAAAGTAGTTTGGGAAGGTATTCTAAAGGAGCTTCAAGGCTCATCATCCTTCGATTGACACATGTTTCTTTGTTTTCTTTGCTTTAATTTTTTTTAGTTTTTCTTTTCAGGACATCCTTTGACCTTGATGTCAAAGGGGGAGTGAAGGATGGTGAAATGGTGTTAGGGGGAGGAGTATTGTAAATAAGGAATTTTATGAATATTATTTTTGGCACATGTTTCCATCAATGAAAAAGGGAGAGATTGTTGAAAAAATGAAGAACATCTCATTTTGTTACTTTGTGTTGTCATTGATGTCACCATGATATATGAGTTGCAACTGCAAAATCAGGGTTGATGTTATTTTGGTACTCTAGTCTGGTATCTGAACTAGTATTTTGCTTACATCCTCTGGCATTTTGGTCTACATTTTTTTTGTCACTGATTACTATTGCTTGTGGCTTTTGGAAATGGTTTGTAGATGTTGGGAGCACGTACATTCAAGATCTCATGTATCGAGATTCTTGTATGGTGCATTGGCATTTCATTGGTGTTTACAATTGTGGTATTAGGTCTATCTCTAGCCAACCTATTGGATGTATTGTATAATGGTGAAATAAGTTTTGTTATGCAGACATATGTGTGACCTATTTTAGGTCTATGATGACTTGATGAAGCATGGTGGATGTGTGAATTATATTTTATGGAGTTTTTATGAATGCTTGAAGCCGACAGTTGAAATTTTTGGTAAATAATAAGTGCATCTAATTAGGCCAACCTAATTGATGCTTGCAAAGAGATCAAATATATATTGGATAATCTTTGAAATTTGATGATGACGATTTTTGGTGTGCGAATGAAAAGAAGAGTGAATATGATGAAGTGTGTTAATTCAATTTATTGAGCTACATTGGAACTGAATCTAAACTTAATAGGTGTACTCCATCAGTTCATTCTCTAGTTGTAAGCCATTTTCTATCATTGTAATTTTGTAGGTAGTGAGCCTCTATTTCAGGACAATGAGTCCCAACAGTGAGCCACCGATTGTGTAATATCTTATAACTAGTTATACTATGTTTTGAGCTAACAATCACCATGGTTTTCCCCATTTTGGGTTTTCCATGTAAAAAATCTTGGTGTTCACGTGTGCTATGATTTCATGTTCTATTAATGCTTTTACTTATCTTTTCTATTATATGTTTTGGAATAATTGGATGGTATCTAATTAGAAATTTTAAGAAGATACTGATTCACCCCCCCTCTCAATATCTTGGACATTTAACAGTATTTTCCATCTTTTGACTTTATGTCACATTCAGACTTAGTGTAGTTCATGAATGAATCTGTTCAAGTGTCTACTTCTGAAATTTCAAATGTTGTTTTGAAGGACACTCCTCCCATTATGACTACCACTTTTGTGAGTTTAGTAACTATATCACATACAATGACTACACATCCTAAAGAGAGCTCACCTCTCCTACCTTGGTTTTCATCACAAATGTTAAAGAAGATAAAAGAATCCATCTCTCTAGATGAGTTTGAATTTGCACAACTTACATCTGCCAAAACAACAACCAAGAATAAAGTAAAGACTCTTTCCAGGATTTTGTTTGATAAATTGGGTAATAAGTATGTAGAGGTAGCTCATCCTTCCCCTAACAAAACTTATGAAGAAGTGCATATCATAGACTACTCTATCACAATGGTGGAATTGGGCAAGGTAACTCATGAGAGAGAAAAGATAGGTGTTCAATGTCCTCTGGATTCTCTCATAGAGAAGTTTGAAAAGGAGAAGAAAATGAAGGATCACTATAAGGAAAAGACAAAACAAATTACAGTTGTGGTAGAAAAGATTACCTAATCTTCAGAATCTATTGATCCTAAGGAAATTGCACCTGGTGTTAAAAATGCTATTATTAAAAAGGTAGAAAAGGTGCACACTAGTGGTAGGGTGGTTGGTGAGTTTCTTGATCGAATTATTGTCCTAGGAGAAATTTTTTAATGTTTTCAATGGAAAAGCTTGAGAAAATGGAAGACATAATGGCAAGACTAGTTGAAACTATTAATACTCTTTCTCAAGAGAAAGAAGATGTGGAAATTAAAAGGAAAGAATGGATGAAAATGGAAATTCTAAAAATAGAACTCTAGTGGAAGTTGGGATCATTCTCGACAAGGATGTTTATGTAGAAGTGAAAGAAATTATGCTTCATAAAGAAACTATCATCACTTATCTCCTTAATGATTTGTAAGCTGGTGATGAGGTTGGGCAAGAAAATGATACACAAATTATCCATAAGACTGAAGAACTTTTGTGTAGATGCGGGATGATGATCACAAATTTCTTTCACCATACATAGTTGTCTAAGAGTTCACCAACATGATTCAAAGGGAGTTTGAAGATCAGGCATTCTTAGTGCCTCAAATAGACAAACTCCTAGATATTCTTTTTAGTTTAGATAGATTGAAAGTGTTCGTGGGAAGGCATGGAAAGAGATATAACATAGTAGGAGATTCAGTTACAAGAGTTTGTGAAGTCTTCAAGCATACTTCAAAACTAGACGACAATGAAGTGTGAGAAATCTTGAATAAGCATGATGATTTTCTCATGAAGGATAGTGGAGAAGGCTAAATCTACCTTATATTAGTTCTTACTATTTCCATTCTTTTTGTAATTAGTCGAAGATAATTTACATGTCATTTGTCATTTTCAAAATTGCAAATTCATGTAACAACAATGAATTCCTCCAATAATTTTGGACTCCAATGTTGAATAATTCAAAGTAGTTAGATGTTTCCCAAATTAGCTCTTTTTCTCTCATCTATAAATATGAGATAGTTCTTTTGTAATCTTTACCTTTAATCTCATACAACGAAGTGCTTCCCAAATTGATACTCAACTTTGAGAATTTGTCTTTAAATTGCAAGATTAATTCCCATTAATAAAGGAGGTGAATTTTGATATCAAACTTTGTGTTGAATCAAATTTGTATGAGTGAGGATGTTCTTATGTCATTCTTACTGATTTCTCTTGTGTTGGTTGGATAAGTAGTGTTTCTTTATTACGATTGGAGGACTTTCAAGATAAGTTATATGAACTTTGTGTTATATTGTTTACTTGAAATTGTGTGTTGAAAGCATTTCTTGGCGGAGAATTATCAAGACTTTGAGCTTGTAGTCATTCAATTCATGGATCGGTGGTATTATTAGTTGATAGACTTTGTGTTCAAACTGGTGATATAGTTATTTTAAAATCTTTATGGAGGATAATTTGAAGATTTTTGTCTTGGGATTATTCAAATGGTGTGTGAATCTGTTTGTGAAGTGATTTGAAAGACTTTGTGCTTCAACTTACATCATTGGTTACTGTATACACCTAAAAACGGTCATCATATTCAATTAATTAAATACAACCTATTTGATTAATAATTCAAATACATATAAATAAGGTCTTACTTTATTTATATTGTTCACTTTCCTTTTAATTCTCCAAAATCACATTCTTCTAAATAATTAAATAAAAAAAATACCCTAAACATGTTTATTTAATTAACCTTCCTTAATCTTGATTAAAAATTAGAGCACATTTCTACAACTTTTTGTGTGCCACCTCATAAAGGTCACATGAAAATAAATAAGCCTAATTATTAATTAGAATTACCCTCACACACTTCCACCAATGAGAAAAAGCACATGGCTTTATTCCCTCACACTTCCAACAAATTTGGAGCACATGGGTCTTTGTTTCACACACTTGGGAATCCCATACATTTGGCATGTTTCCAATTGGTCAAAGGATTCTCTCCACACACATGGCATGTTTTCCTTGGTCAAGGGGACAATATCCTAATTCCTTTCATCTCCACCATCTATTATTTCTCCTTCAAATCTAGACCGTTGATAGGTTCCACCTCACAAAATGCTTGAGAAACCCTATAAATACACCCTCTTGCCTTAGCATTTATCATCCACAATTTGAGTAAAGTTACTATGTAGGTTTATCTTAGGAGCTTGGAGCTTTCATGGAGTCTTATACTTAGTTTTCATATCATGTGTTACTTTTCATTCTCATCTTAGATTAATTAATTGCTTCATAGTTACATTTTATCATCCCCATTACATCATAGTTACATTTTATCATCCCCATTGCATCATAGTTACATTTTAGGTTAGTTTGTTTTATGTTTGCATTTGATTGTATGAATAATCATGGATAGTTCATTTTAGTTTCATATCATCTCACTCATCTCCACTTGTTCATTTATCATCAACATCATCCTTCGTTTATCATTGTATCCATTATCCTTTCAATCGTTTTGTTTCATTTAGAAGCATACCACTAATCATTCCAGCACACATTTGCACAGAGAAATCATCTTAGCTTGCATATTAAGCATCAAGTCTCATTTTCTAGGTAGTCACTTTAACAACCTTTGTTGCCATAGAAATCTAAGGGCCAAACAGTTTAATAAATCCCTAGAAATAGAGGACAATGATACGTATTTGAAAGATTTGATTGTATTACGAATAGAGTAGTTTTACTTGCTTCAAACTTTGAATGCAAACCATCTCATTAAGGTATGTGTTGACATTAGAATCCTATCCACATTCGACACATGCACAAAATGCACCCACCATGGGGCCTTTTCCTCACTTGTTGCTAACTTATTTACAAATTTCATGATGGCAGGTTCAAATTGAAGACTTGGGAGCCTTTTGCACCTATTTTGAGGCAATTCTGGGTTTTTTCTAGAGTTCTGGCACCTCTTACACCTATTTTGGTGCCTCTTGCAAGTTGTTCTGAGACTATTTTCACCTATTTCAAGACCATTTTGGGCCACTTTTAGAGTTTTGGTGCCCCTTGCACCTGTTTTGGCACCTCTTGCAAGTTGTTCTGAGACTGTTTTCACCTATTTCAGGACTATTTTGGGCCACTTTTAGATTTTTGGAACCTCTTGCACCTATTTTGGCGCCTCTTGCTTGAGTTTTGGCACCTCTTGCAACTTGTTTTGAGACCATTTTCACCTATTTTGGGACCCTTCTGCACTATTTCTGGAGTTTTGGCAACTCTTGCAAACTGTTTTAGAGAATTTTGGCTTGTATACCTCTATTTTGGCACCTCTTGTCTCTATTTTGGTGCCTCTTGCAGTTTTACATCAAATCATAAACTCACATTCTATGTTGTGCATTTGCAGGTTTTCCCAGAATTCACTGTCAAAGACTTGAAACATAAACTACTAACACATTGCAAGGGCTGGAAATTATTCACTTGTTTTCCTTTTGGTTAATATAGGAACATAGCTTAATTAAAAGGTTAACAAATATCATGTTTCCTTTTGGTTAAGTTAGGAACATAGCTTAATTAATGGGTTAATGAACACCATGTCTTTTGTATGTGATGGATGGTAGGCATATGCTCTCCCCTTAACTGGGTGATCCAAAAAGTTAGACCCATTCTTATTTATGTGCGAGTGTAAGTGGAGTATATGGCATGATTTCTCTCTTTATTCATGTGAAATAAAGATCGATCGAACTATGGGTATACTTGCTTGCTTTTGTTTATCCTAGAGGGCCTGCCTTGTGGGAAAAAGTAATCACCTAAGGGAATTACCCAACCTGTAACATGCTAGAGCCAAGCGACTTCCAACCAGGATATAAATGTGGATACTTGAGGAAAGTTCAAGTATCACATGGGTGGCTTCGACGAGATGGATCAAAAGGGACTCTTGCTGCATGGGTCACTCCCTATGAATAGAATGTCCAAATTAAAACCCTTGTTGTATATTTGCCAAAATCCTTTATCTATTCTTTGGTGTAGCAATGGTTGTTGCTAAGGCATCCACATTCTCATAGTTTTTAGTAGAGGTGATCGATTTTCCATGGGAGTTTCATGGGCACTAGAAGCTTGGTTGGCCTAAGAAAAGAGTGCACTGTAAGTGGTAGCCGTGCAGCCAAGCTTCTGAATTCATCCACTAAATATAGTATGGTTGGGGTAAAACCCACATGGAATCTAAGAGAATACAATCTTACATAGCCTTAGGAGTTTATATTCTACTTGATGTGTCTTCAAAATGAAACTCAAACAAAAACCAATCAAAAAAATGTTACATTTTGAAAGTGAAAACCTTGATTTAGAACTACATTCATTGAGGTAGACAAGTCAGTAACTTAGGTCCATCCATCTTTAGAAAATAAGTCCTTTCAATAGTGTTCAACCTTTCCTTAGGAAAAACATAGTCAGAATATGTGGTTTACATGATGATTTCATGAAATTTCAAGATTACAAAAGAAAAGATCAAACCTCTTAGTCCAAAACAACATCAAAATTTTTTGTCTATGCTCTATGACTTTAGACAAAGGTTAACCTTAAATTTTTACAAGAGAGCTTGCAAAAAAAATCTAGAATTATACATGATGTACTATTGTCAAAATCCAAGACTTTTCCAACATTTTGAGTACCTTAATTACACCTCTTGAATCAAAACTCCAAGTCCAAGATCTAAACATTTCAAGGTTCCTAAATCATCAATATCCACATCACATCTTTGCTTGTACAACCTAGATTCATCTTCAGGATTTGTCATCCTTTAATCACAAAACTATGTCATGAAATCAAATCAAACTTAATCTAATCAATAGAATTTTTCATTCTATTTGACTTAGTTGTAATCCTTGGCACTATTTCAAACTTAGATCAAAGCTTAGTCTAAATAATAACACTTTTATTCCCATCCAAACAAGATCACAAAAGAGGAGACTCAAGGACAAGGAAATTAGAACACCCAACTTTGAAACAAAAAACATAGGAGGTCCGAGAAGTGAAGATTTCGATATCAAAACTCCCAACATTGAACCTCAAAATAGTGAGATCCCTAACAACATGGCTAAAGCAGAAGAAATCCCTATTCCTAGACTCAACAACACTCAAGGGGAAGAAATAAACGATGAGGATATCCGACAAGCGGAACAAGACCCCAACTTCCATAAGTTTTTGGAAAAGATTTTTCTAAAGAGATGGGGAAAAATACCTATTAATGTTAGCCAATCAAGGAGTCAAACCTCCCCCTGATTTTGATATCAACATCTTAAAAGCACCTCCCCAAAAGCTTGAAAAGGAAACAGAACAAATGGTTGCTTTAACTCACCAAATGAAGAACTATCAACAAGAAGTTCTAGATATGCAAAAGGGAACTTCGAAATGATACTTGATCGAGGAAATTTTTCCATGTCCCTTTAATCAATCCATCAACATGATTCATTTCCCTAAATGTAATGAATTACCAAAGTATGATAAATACAATGGTACAACTGATCCAGTAGATCACGTAAGGGTATTATGAACTATGAGTCTAGAATTTGCGCATGAGGAAAATTATTTGATGAGACTGTTTCCCCGAAGTCTAGGAGGGACATGCATTGAATGGTTTTCAAAGATTACACCCCCCATCAACACATTTGAAGAGTTGGTCAATAGATTTCTCACTCAATATCACCATGAAAGACCTTTGCAACTTGAAACAGAAAAAGGGTGAGTCCTTCCTCATTTTCTTGCAAAAATGGAGGAGATTGTTTGCAAGGTTTTCTTTCCTTGTGCCCGAAAAGGAAAAGATAGAGATTTTCATTAACAACCTAAACAATGAGATGAGTTATAGATTGGAATTAAAATGTCCCCCTACCTTTGAAAAATTGACTAAAAACAGAATTAAAATTGAAGAAGCCTTAGTCAAAAGAGGTGTCATTAAAGTATACAATGAATACAACTCATCCACTTCCTCTAACAACTACAACGGTGGGGACAAACCTAAATTCTGGCAATGAAACAAGAATGTGGGTAACAATTAGGTCATAGCTGAAATCAAAATACAAAACCAATATTCAACCTAACAACAACTGCCACTAAGACTAATTAGACCAACAATCCTCCCAACACTCCAAATGCTAGCCAAAACAACAATCAAACTAATCCGAGGACTAAAGCAACACCATTTCCAAAACCTTCCAATTGACGAAAATTCACACCATTAGGACAATCCTTAGATTTTTCCTTAAAGGAACTTACCGAGGCTAAGCTTATCACATTTCTAGAAGCATGAAACTAGGATCTGTAAGTCAAACCCTTTTGGTGGAATGATGTCCATTACTGTGATTATCATCAAAACAAGGGTCATATGACGAAAGATTGTTGGCAATTAAAAAACACAATCCAAGATCTTATTGATAACAAAAAGGTACACATTAAAGGACCCCAAACAAACAGTGATCAAGGAGTGTTCAAGAACCCTTTACCCAATTATGAAAAGGGAGAGTCCTCTACATCGAATACCAAAGGAAAGAATATAAACTATGTTTAGGATTCTACCATTCATTGTATTGAGATGATTGAGAATTCCATCCAAGACAGTGAAATTGGAAACCAAGGGAAGGATGCCACTACTAAATCAGAGCACAATGATGACACCATCTCACATCAAATCAATGACCTTGTACCTAGAAATATGAGCACTAACATTGACATGAATGACAATCGAATTAACGTCATCAAAATCACAAATGATCAAGACAATACACTTATCAATGCAATTACAAGAGGACAAGCCAAGGTAACATTGAAAGGAGCTACCCCTTCCATGTCCAAAATGACTATTTTTCCTATAACTCAATAGAACATTGTTGATCAGTTATAGAAGATACCCACTCAAATATCCATATTGGAACTGTGTGGTCAATTTTTTGAGCGTTAAATATGCAAAAATAAATGAATCAATCACACCAATAAGACATTATATCAAAAACAGAATATTAAAAACAATCGAGATTGCAAACTCAGTATCTTGCTATCAATGTCATCCTATCGTCCTCTATCTTCAGTATTTTCTTTGATTCCAGCTGGCTCTCTGATAGTAGGCTAGGCTCAACAAACATTTTTCCTGAAGAACGAGATTGAATATGAAATGCAAGTAATGTTGAAGCTAATACATGATTATTCTAAAGCTAAACATGATTGCTGAAAATGAAAGACTATTGATGATGCTATGAATAATGAAACTATAATGCTATAGTGCTAGAATGCAATTAATCTCTAATTACGCTGATGTGTGTTGTGTAACCCTTGCTTGGATTGGCTGTGCTATTTATAGATTTTTTTAAAAGCCTCTGATTGGTTGATATGATCAACGATTGTGAAAATTTCTGGTAGATCAGACGGTTGAGGATGGATAAGACTGAAGAAAAATAGAAGAAAGCAGAAAGCAAGATTTGTTTTCTTTTTCTGTAAAAGAGGTAAGATAAGATGATGAAGATGATTTATTAAAAATCATCTTTTTGTTGAGATTATAGAAATATTTTGAAGAAGATAAATGATGAATTATAAAATTCAATTATTTATTTAGGGGTGACACGGAGGTTTTTCTTAAAATAGAATATTTACCCTAGATTTGAAGAATAATGGAAGATTTCACAATTAAATAGAATATTTAATCATGATTCTAAAAAGATATGGAAGATATTCAATTAAATAAAGATATTTAATTAAATCTTTAAGAAATGGTATGTAAATGAAATTACTTAAATAATATATTTAATTAACCAGAAGAAGAAATTGAAAAGGAATATTTAAATTTAATTAAATAAAAAAGACTTAATTAAATTCAAAAAGTGATAATTAATTAAAATAAATAAAGTATATTTATTTAATTAATCAAGTAGACATATGGATGTGGAATAATTAAATAAAAATTGATTTATTTAATCATTATGGAAGAATAAATTGAATGAACAATATAATTAAATTATTTAAATTTAATCATATGTAGAAGACATTAGAAAAATTAATTAAATAATAAATATTTAATTAAATGCCAGGATTAATCAGATATGACCAATTTTATGCATCTACATTTTGCCCCTCTTTGAAGTGATGTGTGAAACACATTGCTTCAAAGAAAATATTCCTGCTTTCGAAATTTGATGTGTTTGACTTTGCCCCTTTTCTAAAAAAAATGTGCCCCTAACTTTCATCTTCTCCTAAGTCACATGGACAACATCCACCTCAAGACAACAATATTTACAACCCATCATGCTCTTTGATGGGAAGTTTATAAAAGCAAGCACTCAAGTAGAGGAATCAGAAGATAGGGATGTCTTGAACTGGTTATACAAAGATGAACCTTCATAGGTATCAGTGTCCAATATATGCACAGATAAGTATGGCAAAGGTCAAACAATCCTAAAAAAAATGGGATATGAGGGAAATGGTCCTTTGGGTAAAAGAAAAAAAGGCATCAATGAACCAATACAACTCGTCAAAATGAATCCCAAAGACAAAACAAGACTAGGATATAGGGAAGACTCAAAATAATCTTATAGCTACAGGCTAGTGAGGATCATGAAACAGATTCCAATGAATATGAATGGGACTCACACTCTAAGGAATCTTTCCACAACAAAGAGATCGATGTAATCCAAAAGTATACACCAATATGTATGAAAGGACAAACATTTGGTTCTAGACCCCTTGAATATGGATTGCAGTATGTCATTGACTCAAGTGAAGACAATCATTCTTCAAGCGAGATAGACATGTTGGAAGAGAGTAACATCCTAGACCTCATTGGACAATTTGACAACATGGAAATCCTGATGCTTACACGTTATGACCCTAGCCAATCTAATGATTCCTTGTCCTTAATACATCTTGAACTAATTGATAGGGATCAAAATGAGCCGCTTGACATACCCACCTTTTCAAAAAATGATACCCTTGTGAAATTACTATGTTCCGATAATCCTGACACATGTTCTACCATTGAATCTCAAAATGAAGCTCCTAACAAAGGGAGTTCCAAAAATTTTAGCTACAAATTGAAAATATAAGAAATGAGTCTAATAGTGAAAACCATCTGATGGCACTATTAAATAAGGAAAAAATTAAAACAAAGACCGTATCTCAAGGTGAAAACCTCC
The DNA here is from genome assembly GCA_007258455.2 of Sequoia sempervirens. NCBI lineage: Eukaryota > Viridiplantae > Streptophyta > Pinopsida > Cupressales > Cupressaceae > Sequoia > Sequoia sempervirens. The sequence goes on from VDFB02000008.1 coordinate 163,324,114, forward strand.
CTGAGGCACCAAGAGATGGAAGGTTTGAAACTCTCCTAGAACACTATCAAGAGAGATCTTCAATACTAATAGAACCTACACAATCCATCAATGTTGGTACAACCGAAATAGTGAAGACCCTGCGTTTAGCGAAATCCATGATAGAAGAGGAGAAACCTCATTTTACCAAATTATTTGAGGAGAGGCAAATCAAATTTGCTTGGTCATATGCTGATATACCAAGCATAGATCCAGAACTCATTATGCATCATTTATCATTACCATCTAGCATAAAATCAATAAAGCAAAAACTAAGAAAGATGCATCCCTATATCACCCTTCTAATGAAAGCTGAATTGAAAAAGCTATTAGATGCATGATTTATAAGATATATTGACTATGTCGAGTGGATATCAAACATTGTTCTGGTATCCAAACCAAATAAGAGCATCAGGATATGTATAGACTTCAGGGATCTTAACAATGCCTGTCCAAAAGATGATTTTCCTCTACCAAACATTGATCTGATTGTAGACTTGACTGCTAAGCATGAAATGTCATCACTTATAAATGGATTTTCAAGATACAACCAAATAAAGATAGCACCTGAAGATCAAGCTAAAACAGCCTTCACATGTCCTTGGGGAACTTTTTGCAGGAATGTGATGCCTTTTGGGTTGAAAAATGTTGGAGCTACATATTAGAGAGCTATGACTACCATCTTCCATGACATGGTGCATACTTTTATGGAAGACTATGTAGATGATTTGCTGGAAAAATCCTACACTAGAGAAGGACACTTAGAGATTCTAGAAAAAATCTTCATGAGATTGGAGAAATTCAAGGTGAGGTTAAATCCCAAGAAATGTGTGTTTGGTGTAACATTAGCTAAACTTTTGGGATACATTGTCTCAGCTAAAGGAATTGAGGTGGATCCTGCAAAGCCATTGTGGATCCTACAAAGCCATCATGGAAATGCCTCCTAAAAACATCAGTCAACTCAGATCTTTACAAGGAAGGTTCCAGTCCATCAGAAGATTCATTGCACAACTAGCTGATAAAACTCATCCTTTCAACCACTTATTACACAAGAATGTCTCTTTCAAGTGGGATGAAAAATGTGAAGCTTCCTTCAGTCAACTAAAGCAGTACCTGATGACACCGCCTGTGTTGATACCGCCAGTCAAGGGAAAACCATTATTGCTATACATTGCAACAACTGAGATATGTTTGGGAGCCTTATTAGCATAGGAAGATTCTATAGGAAGGGATAGAGCCATCTATTATATCAGCAGGACCTTAAATTGTTATGAGATCAATTACACCTTTATGGAGAAAGCCTGCTTCACGATTACATTTTCTACACAACAATTGAGGCACTACATGCTGACTCACACCATCAAACTCATTGCCAAAATTGACCCATTAAAGTAATTACTTAGCAAAGTTGCTTTAACAGGGAGGTTAGCCAAGTGGGTCATGAGATTGAGTGAGTTCGACATCCATTACGTGGACAAGAAAGTAATTAAAGGTCAAACCATAGTAGATCAGCTAGTTGAAGCACCATTGTCAGATAACAATCCAATGAACATTGAATTCCCTTATATGCCATATTGTCAAACCTCAAATTTCCCTCTATGGAGAGATCAATAACTACTTGCAAGACAATACCCTTCCCATTAACTTGTCTTGAAAACAAAAATGAAACTTCATTCGACAAGTGGCTAGCCACACCCTAATAGCTAATGTGATTTATAGATGAGGTTTGGATGATACTCTTCTTCGGTGTCTAGAATGCAATGAAGCTAAAACCACTTTACAAGAGGTTCACAAAGGTATCTGTGGCACACATTCAAGTGGCTTAACCTTAGATAAGAAATTATTACGATTGGGGTATTACTAGCCAAATATGGAGAAAGAGTCATTTCAATATGTCAAAAGGTGTTCCAAATGTCAAATTCATGGAAACTTGATACATGCACCAGCACAACAGTTGCATCCTTTCATAGCTACATGGTATTTTTGTCAGTGGGGATTGGACTTTGTAGGTAAGATTCACCCCTCTTCCTCCAATGGACATAAGTTTATAATCACAGCCACATAATACTTCACCAAGTGGATTGAAGTTGTTCCTCTAATCACCATCACCGGGAAACAAATCTCATCATTCATCTTTATCTCATTTGTCATGGTGTTCCTCAATCTATCATTACAGACAATGTTTGACCCTTTAAGAATCAATATTTTCAAGAGCTCTATGAAAGATTCCATATCCAACATCAGTTTTCTACACCTTACTATCCCCAAGGGAATGGCCAAAAAGAGGCCTCAAACAAGACTATCCTAAAGATTTTGAAGAAAAATGTCAATGAAGCTAGACATGATTGGCATGTTCAACTAAACCCAACATTGTGGGCTTACAGAACCAATATCCATACCCCAACAAGAGCAACACCCTATTCTCTTGTCTATGGATCAGAAGCTATTCTACCTATTGAGGTTGAGATACCATCCCTACGTGTGTCACTTAAAGGCATGATTTCAAACGAGGATTACAGAGTATCTAGGCTAAAAGAATTATAACTATTGGATGAATGTCGGGAGCATGCACTTGATCACCTAAAAGCTTATCAACAAAGGATATCTAGGAGCTACAATCATAGAGTAATACCTAGAGCATTTCAGGTGGGTGATTTAGTCTTAAAAAGAAATCCTCATAATCAACAAGATCAAGAGAAGGGGAAATTTAAACCTAACTGGTTGGGTCCCTTTGTTATAGTATCAGTCTTTGGATTAGGAGCATATTCGTTATCCACACCAAAAGGGGATCTATTTGATGAACCCCTCAAAAAATTGCATCTCAAAAGGTTTTACACCTAGCTCATCTAGTGCATTGGTAAAGATCCTAGTAAAATACAAAAAATCAAAATCAAAAAATCAAAAAAAGGATTGAAAATAGTAAATAAAAAAAGATCATCCTCTAGTGAAAACCACTTTGATGGTGCTTTGGGAAAGTACCTTGGTGAAAACCTAGTAAATAGGAACCTTGTGTAAAATAAGCACTCTCCATCTATCTTGGGCTACGTGACTTGTTGTGCAACATTCATCCATCATGCTTCCATCTCTGCATTTGTCACATTTCCATGTTTGCACCATAGCTTGATCTAGTGTTTGTATCATCGCATCCCCTAGCATTACTCAACCCATTCTAAAAATTAGCTTGTCTTATCATATCACACTAGGGGCATGTCTTGAATTGGATTAGATTCTTGTACATTCTCAAGGTCAGAAAATTGAAAATCCCAAAAACATTAAAAACATGTCCAAATCCAAAAATAGGTCAAAAAGTCAAAAGGTCAAAAAAATATTCTTCATTCAAACTAGACATCATCTCTAAGCTTTGAACGTAGGAAAGGGTGATCTCTGATTGTCCCCCAAGACATTTAGGTCATTCTTTTAGGTGTCCGCTATGTTCATATTTTTGTCTTGCGAATCTTGGTCATGTCGTTAGTCGAACTACATGGTCTCTGCGTGTATAACGTAGGCAAGGTTCATCTGTTGATCAACCCCCGAGGCCCCTAAGATAGGTCTTTAGGTTAGGTATTGGTCGTCATGGTTATGTCTCATCCTGGACTGGGGGAAAAATCCTACACTCACTAGGGGAAAATAGACTCTAAGCTTGAATCATCAGGAAAATAGTCGCAAACCTAAGTTACAAACACAAACTTCAAATGGATGGTGATCTTTCTGAATCAAGGGTTTATCACGTTAAACACGAAAGTTCAAATTGTTCTACTTTGATTTTTGATATCATATCTCTCGAGTCCTCAATGGTGATCGAACTAGAGGAGCAAGGAAGGAGTATGATTTTTCTTTGTTTGTTGTCTGTGAGTTTATCATTATTACTATGCAAGTTGTCGCAAGACATGTGCTACAAAGGATCATTGATGACATTGTGAATTTGCATAGGAAAAAGATTAACTCTTTCATGTTTATGCAAGTAATGCTCAGGTCATCTCGGTTTAATTATACTTAGAAGTTTGTGTTAACTTGCAATTTTAAAACATCATGAAAGTAGTAGTTAGGTCATCTTGCTCTAAACTATTCCATAGATGCTTGTAGTCACTTTCAACATTTTAAAGGCCCAATGATGATAAAAAGCACGAAAAATTGGTTAATATAAATGACAAATTTTGAATACAAGATTTGCATAGTTAAGTTAGACTGCATTCATGTTAGTATTGCATGTGTATTTATGGGGTTTTTCAATGTTGAAACAATTTCACAATGGTGTCATCTCTATTATTAATGGATTGAGTACACTAGACATTAACCAAAAACACATCATTCTCATTTAGTTGCACATCAATTGCATCATCATTTTCATATCTTAGAAAACATTCTCACATCATTTACATTCATACATTCCATCATAATATTTGTCTCAGAAAATACAAAAGAAAATAATAAAGGACATACATTGCATATCATTTCCAACATCAAATTCATGTCATGCACTACGCTTAAATAAGTGAGTCTCTTCAGATTTCCAAGAAAGTTGGGAAATATGTCAAAGTTATGAAGCTTAAAAGATCAATCTACTGTAGTCTTCCCACAACTTTTGGAAGTTGGAAAAACTCACTTATTCAAGATTAAGGCCCTAAACATTTGAAGTCATGCACATTCAATCATTTGCATAATCATATAAATCACATCACATTGCATAATCATAAATTCATTCATCACATTGCCTAATCATTATCATCACATAGAAATTAAATAAATTTACAACATTGCATATCATAATAGGGAAATCAAATGCATATCAACATTTAGATCATAATCACCGATGCATATCATATATCATAAAAAATGTCATAATGTCCACGTGTACAAGGATATCCAAAAGTAGGATAAGATACATCAAAATCCAAAAGGGAATTGTATCATGGGAAACACATGCTCAATCTCATAAAAGGTGTATACATAATGTCCAAGGAACATCACAAAATGCTATGTTGAGCTCCCACCAGATGTTGTTGCTCTCATGGAACTAGTACCTCCTCTACCCGACGGACTTGCACCTAGATCTCTCCTATCTCTAGGAAATGGATGTGTGACACCCATGCTAACAGTCTAAGAATGAGATCTTCTAGAACAAGATTGTACAAAACTCTCTCATCGCTCAAGAGGAATAAACTCATGATATTTACCTCTGTAAAACTGTAACTCTTGAGAAATGTGTCTGATCTCTCTAAAGAAATCCATTGTACCTATAGATGGTGTTGTCTACTATATCCTCTCAACAATGGCCTCAACCTACTCTATCCGGTGTCTAAAGGCATCCCTCTCTGGAGTAAGTATGATCATTTGTGCCTATAACTACTATATTTGTTTCCTATCTATCCCTCTATCAGTCATCAAAATATCAATCTATGCTCGACACTTCCCTAACTCATCCTGAAGGGACACAATCTATGCTCAAGCCTACACTATCTCGCTCTGAAACAACTGAAATTCTACCTACAAAGCCACTATCTGTGATGACTACTGATGAGAGGGTATTCCAATCTGAATCCTAGGAAGCACCACCTGAGCTACGGTAACACTCTTCTTGCACCTCAGAACTACAAAATCAAATGGATGACTATCATATGCACCATCATCACTCTCCCCACCACCCACTGCACCATCATCACTCTCCCCACCACCCTATACACCACCATCACTTCTGCAACCACCATCATCACCTCTGCAAGCACCCTCCCCACCATCATCACCACCCTCGTCATCTCCTCCCTCTCCATCAATTGGCGGTACTGGCTCCTCTGGATGAGTAAATCTAGGAAAGGGATGCGTGTGGAAGAACTCTAAATAATCCTCAGTCATCCCGACATCTGTAATATATAGAACATAATCCCATAAACCTGGTGTCAAGGTATAGTACTCTATACAAGCTTCCTCATATGATACACAAGGGCCCCACTCTAAAACATCCTGTCGTCATTGTGCATAATGGGCAACTCCCAGGGGCATCCCCTAAACCCATCCAAACTGTCAACATACTTGGAGATACAGGTATTGCTCAAGCATAGCATGTGTCCACCCAATCAGATAGTGGGATAACAACATATATAACATCTCCAGTTGATCCTCTGACCACTACTCACAATCCAAGTACGAGCACCATGTGACAGCCTCCAAATCATCTAGAGCACGCCTCCAATAAGCAACCTTGCCTAGCTTATGTTGGACATGTGGACCGCTATAACTAAAAACATAGGGCCTCCTAGGTGGTCGATGTCTCTCTCCCATGGGCTGAGTGATGTCTATATTCTCCCATGCCCAAGTTTGTAGTAATGTGATGCCACATGATGGGCTCACTGCCCCATAATAAACAACCTCGTGAAAATATCAGTATAAGTGGGCTAACATGCATGAGCCCCATGCATATCTAGTATCATCAAGTGTCATCCACGATAACACATGACCCCAACCTACTGAAAATCTCTTTGACCTATGATTAGGGCAAAGGAATCCACCAATTAATCTGAAAAGCACACATGGAAAAGGATCATATCTGCTAACCATCTTTATCCAAGGAATCCATCAGCCCGTAACATGATCATCTCGACATAACCTCCACAAATCAACTATCCCACCCTACTCTATCTTATCATACACCACTATCTCTCCCATCATTGGGATCTGCAAAATACAATAGACATCCTCTAGAGTCACGGTCATCTCTCCAGTTGGTAAATGAAACATGTTATGTTCATTGCGCCATCTCTCTACCAATGCTATTAGTAAACCTCTGTTAATTCTATATTGTGGAATATCTAAAACTGAATTCAACCCACAATGGTAGATAATCTCTAATTTGGCTGAGGACAACCGGTAGACCATGTTCCAGGTCTTCGGGAATCACTCCCAAGACTGGAGCACATCTCCATCTCCCTAATCATGGACACAAATCAGTCAATCAAGCTAATGTGCAGTCATTCAAATCAAATCAATCAGAACAATCAACATCTCAATCAATCAACCCATCATTCCTCACCTATCATGAGGATGATTTGCTATCAATCAAACTATTGTTCCTTGCCTATCATGAGGATGATCTGCTATGAATCAACCTATCGTTCCTCGCCTATCATGAGGATAATCTACTATCAATCCTACCATCGTTCCTCGCCTATCATGAGGATGATCTACTATCAATCAAACCATCATTCCTTGCCTACGATGAGGATGATTTTCTATCAATCCTACCATTGTTCCTTGCCTATCATGAGGATGATATGCTATCAATCCTACTATCGTTCCTCACCTATCATGAGGTCGATACAACACCGGTTCTATCATTTGATTCTCTCCTATCATGAGATCAAATCATCACACAAAACATTAATCAAACACTGCACATACCATAATCTAACTGAAACCAATCCAAAACATGACAAATCGACGACTCCTAAGCTTCAAGGACATCTTGCGAACATCACCTCGAGGGCTTTCTGCAATCACACCTCACAAAATGGGTCAAATGAAAAGCTAAACCACCTCAAATCAACAAAGATGAAAACTTTCCAAAGCAACAAGAGGCACCATTTGGGACCCCAAAGGCGCCAAAATAGAGTTTGCAACTCAAAACAGGGTTTTCAAGGCTTACAAGAGGTGCCATTTGGGACCCCAAAGGCATCAAAATAGTTTTTTTCATCTCAAAATATGGATTTCACCCTTACAAGAGGTTCCTCTTGGGACCCCAAAGGTGCCAAAACAATGTTGGAGGCCAAAAATTTGAATTTCAAGCTTACAAGAGGCCCCACTTGGGACCCCAAAGGCACCAAAACTCTAAAAAAACCCAAAAACAAGCATTTTCAACCTTGCAAGAGGTTCCATTTGGGACCCCAAAGGCACCAAAACTTTTAAAACACATGAAAACTTGATTTTGAAGCTTCCAAGAGGTGCCATTTGGGACCCCAAAGGTGCCAAAACTCTTAAACATGCTCAAAAACACTCAAAAATGACAGAAACATCACCTGAAAGTGCATAAATGACATCTGATAAGCTACAACACCTATCTACAATGTTCAATATACCACTAAAAGGCAAGAAAATGACTAATAAAGAGGTTTCTTGTAAAGCATACCATAGGTCCAGAGGCAGCAGGCTAATCAGGTTGGCGAAGATGCTCGAAATGATGCTTGTGGTTTGGGATCACCATCTTCCTCTAAGCTCTCCACTCTTCAACTTCTCCAAACTCCAAATGTGCAAATGAATCTCGTTTTACCACTTTTTACCTTTTCAAGGGTAGAATGGAGGGAATTATGGTGGGATTTATCTCTCATTTTTACCAAAAAGGAGTGGTAATTAATCAACACTATTCGAAGCAAGCGCTTGCAATGACCTTTCAAGAGATAAATCGTCTCCGACATCAAAATCTCACTAAATCAACATTGGATCATCATCATAATCATCACAACACCATCACCTCATTCCAACATTTCATTTTAACATCCTCACATTCACTAATTTATCTCTCGAGGGGGCATATATCCATCAATACCTAAAATTTAAAAGTCTAGGGCATGGTCTGGGGAATCGAAATCTTGCATTGTAGGGGGCATCAATATCTTTTCTGAGCATCAACATTAAAAATTTCTTTGAAGTAATGTGTAAACACATTACTTCAAAGAGGGGAAAAATGTATACACCTAAAAATGCTCATCATATTCAATTAATTAAATACAACCTATTTGATTAATACTTCAACTACATATAAATAAGGTCTTACTTTATTTATATTTTTCACTTTCCTTTTAATTCTCCAAAATCACATTCTTTTAAATAATTAAATAAACAAAATACCCTAAACGTGTTTATTTAATTAACCTTCCTTAATCCTAATTAAGAATTAGAGCACATTTCTACAACTTTTTTTGTGCCACCTCATATAGGTCACATGAAAATAAATAAGCCTAATTATTAATTAGAATTATCCTCACACACTTCCACCAATGAGGAAAAGCACATGGCTTTATTCCCCCACACTTCCAACAAATTTGGAGCACATGGGTCTTTGTTTCACACACTTGGGAATCCCATACATTTGGCATGTTTTCAATTGGTCAAAGGATTCTCTCCACACACATGGCATGTTTTCCTTGGTCAAGGGGACAACATCCCGATTCCTTTCATCTCCACCATCTATTATTTCTCCTTCGAATCTAGACCATTGATAGGTTCCATCTCACAAAATCCTTGAGAAACCCTATAAATACACCCTCTTGCCTTAGCATTTGTCATCCACAATTTGAGTAAAGTTACTCTGTAGGTTTATCGTAGGAGCTTGGAGCTTTCATGGAGTCTTATACTTAGTTTTCATATCATGTGTTACTTTGCATTCTCATCTTAGATTAATTAATTGCTTCATAGTTACATTTTAGGTTAGTTTGTTTTATGTTTGCATTTGATCATATGCATAATTATGGATAGTTCATTTTAGTTTCATATCATCTCACTCATCTCCATGTGTTCATTTATCATCAACATCATCCTTCATTTATCATTGTATCCATTATCCTTTCCATCATTTTGTTTCATTTAGAAGCATACCACTAATCATTCTAGCACACATTTTCACATAGAAATCATCTTAGCTTGCATATTAAGCATCAAATCTCATTTTCTAGGTAGTCATTTTAACAGCCTTTGTGCCCATAGAAATATGAGGGCCAAATGGTTTAATAAATACCTAGAAATAGAGAACAATGATACGTATTTGAAAGATTTTATTGTATTATGAATAGAGTAGTTTTACTTGATTCAAACTTTGAATGTAAACTGTTTCATTAAGGTTTGTGTTGACATTAGAATCCTATCCAGATTCGACACATGCATAGTTACTAAATAACTCTCATTGAAGATAGCGGAAAGACTTTGTGCTTTGTGTGTCTTCCAATTACTTATCACATAGTTATACCGGTACTTTTTTATTACTCTTACATTTAATCAAGAATATTGGGGATTACTTCTTAGGTTAGTATTAGAAGTGTAGAAGCATTGTTGAATATTATCATGAAATATTGTAAACATATTTTTTGAAAGAAGAGAAAATGATGAATGTAACAACCCCCCACATGGTTATAGCTAGTGTAAATACCTTTAGCTTAGCATAGTTTACTTTTTTTTCAATAAAAAGTAAGAAGGGAGCCTCCCCTTTCTAAGAGGAGAGATTTATCTCATCATAATTGTGGCTAAAATCATTATTTTGTAACTATAAAGGGATTATTAAATATTCACCCAACAATTTTTTGGCAACTTCGTTGGGGATATGAGCATGCAACCATATCCTCACGCTTTTGGTTGAAGTAGATAAGTATTCTAGTGTCTTACTGCAAGTTTGTGAATATATTTATCATTGATTTTCATTTCTTTTCAAGGGATACATTCTATCATACAGAAGATATACTCGCACTCAATGGGTGCAAGGTCAAGTTAATCCATTTTTTGAGTTCTTGCAATGCCATAATATTATTTCTTCTCCTCTATAGACAAGGTCACTATCACAACATATAGGAAGTTATCCACCTCAAAGAATTAGATCAACGCTTCCAAGTGAATCTTATAATTTTCTAAGAGCTTTATCTATCACACAAGATAAAGCGATTGTTGTTCAATGCACTATGGAAGCTCAACCACCTATTGGTGCTTGGGTTAATGCTTTTGGCCCTTTAAATTTGGTAGCCCCTTTGCATGAACTTCCTTTTGTTTCATACAAGAACATCCCCAAATTATATGGTGATGGTAAGTAGCATCCTAATGAACATATTGCTACTTTCTATATTGTATGTGGTGTTCTTGGTGTTGAACAAAAGGATTTTTCTATAAGGTTATTCATTGAGACCTTATAAGGAGTAGTAGTAGGATGGTTTTATACTCTTGCTCTTGGTTCATTACAAATTGGGCTACTTTCCGTACTAAATTTGAAGAACATTTCAGGTCTGCAAAAGATGCACATGTCTTGTTGGAACAACTTAAAACTATGAGAAAAGAAGCACATGAACCAATATGTGAGTCTAAGGCCAAATTCAATAAGTTGGTAACAAGGATTCCTAGTGAGGCTAAGCCAACAACTCATAATCTCAAATGTTTCTTCATTAACACACAACTACTAGAGGTAAGTTTCTTGTTGCAGACGACAGTTCTAGCTGATCATGAAGTAGAATAGTAGTTGGCTACTAGCTTCAAACATTATTTTATTCTTTCTAGTAAAGTAAGAAATGAAACAAATCGAAGTAAAGGCCAAGCATATTCTTCTTGATCTACCAACACAAGCACTAATCCTATTGTGTAGAAACTAGAAAATGAATCTCTAGCATTAAAGAAATAGGTTTCTCAAGGTCCATCTAATCCTCTATACAAGGATGTTCCAAGGAGAACCTTGCCAAATTATTCCAACTGTTCTGGTAATAAAAACTGGAACAAAATTCTTGCATCACAAGGAATACTTGCTCTTGAAGCTCCTCCCACCAATGCAGTCATGGGTTTTTATGAAGCAGAGTAAGATGATTATGTGCAACCGAAATATCCTACTAAGAAAAATGTTAATCAATTCCAGGAGGAGGAAGCAATATGGTTGGCAACTCAAACATTGGCTATTTACATGTTGAAAATCAATTTGATGAAGAGGATCTTATAGCTGGTGCTCATGTTGTGTTCACATGTTCACAAAAAAATCAACTTGATCAAACTTAGGCTGATGCAATGAAAATAAAGGATAGTTCATGACCACCAATGACTATTGCTAAAAGAGGAACTCCTTTTCCAGCACAACCCAAAGATACAACATCCAATAAGCAAGTAAGTACCACTCATCCTCTAGTTTCCTCAACACCCAAGGCCAATAATTAGGTTCTAAATACCAGTGCTCCTATTGTTAAACATACCAATGAAATTACCTCATCCTCCTTGATTGGTTTATTTCAAGCCTTTGACATAATTGATCATGCAAAGATGACAAAGATACAAATTTTTGAAGATGAATATCTAAAGGCCAATCCTAACAGTTTAATAGACTTGTTGAGTTTGTTAAAGATAAGGGAGCTTACCCTAGTAGAGATTCATCTTCATATATCCTTGTTGTTCCAAAATCCAAGCCTCCTCAGAGTAACTTAGTTTCCATTCCTTCATCTATTCCTAGAAGAATAGATCCATTCTACATCTCTTTGCTTGTTAATGTTTTTAAGGTAAGTAACTGTGTAATAGATTTTGGTGCATCTAATAATGTCATTCCCACCAACATAGCTACTACATTGGGTTTGAATCTTACAAATACTTTTTTCCATTTCTTCTCTATGCATAATAAACAAGTGCCTTTGATCGAGCAAATCAAGGATGCATAATTTGCATTTGCAACATTCCCAGAGAAGAAGATCAAGATGCCTACCTTAGTGGTTGATGTTCCAGTGTCATATGAAATTTTAATAGGATGTAACTTCTACAAGGATGTAGGAGGTGAATTGAATATTGATATGTCTGAAGCCCGAATACCTATCAAGGATGTTATGCAAAATTTGCTTCTTGAAAGGGAATCAAAAGAAATTGTGACAAAATCAGATGATCTAAGAGCTCAAATTTTGTTTGAGTCCTCGGGTATAGGAACTTATTATTTATAGACAGATGAAGATGTTGAATCTTCAAGTAAAAAGACAAGCAATGAGTCAAAAACCGATAGCTCATCCATTTTAGAGAAAGAAGCATCTTCCTCAGAAGAATTTTCTTTGAATGATATGTCATTAATAAATGATGAAACTGCATCTGATGAAGAAGTTTCAAATTTTGAGACTGCTAGTCTTAGTGATCCAAATTACATTTGGAAAATTGAGTTTGACGGTAGTTGCTCATCTATAGGTTCAAGAGCGAGATTTTTATTTATTTCTTCACAAGGAAAATTCTTTCCTTTTGCTTTTCAACTTTAGTTTGACAACACTAATATTACTACAAAGTATGAAGCATTGTTGTTAGGAATGGAAGTTGCATGAAGGAAGGGATAAGAAATTTACATGCTCAAGGTGATGCTGATTTAGTCATTTTTCAAGTGAGAAACTTGTATCATACTAAGAATGAATGACTAAGGCATTACTCTAACTTGGTTTGGGACAATATAGAAGAGTCTGAAGCATTCAAATTTTTTGTTGTTCCAAGAGAGTATAATGACAAAGCTAATCTATTGGCAGTATCAGCTACACTCCTTGTTCCACACAAATATTTTGATTGTTCTACTTACACCATTGAGGAGATAGTTTTTTTTCTAAGTGTTCCAAAGAATTTAGACAATTGGTAAAATTTTAATGATGATAACTGGATCATGGCCTTTCTAGAGAAGGCAATTTTTTTTGATGAATTGTACTTTGAAGGTAGTGATTCTCCTCCTTGAGAATCTATTTTTGAAATTGATGCTACCACTAGTGGAGAGGTTTATAGCTCAAAGGGAATAATATTCCCAAGGTCAGTATCCTTAGAAAGAATTTTTAACAAAACATGATCATTTTTTTCAAAAAGCAACAATAGTCTAAAATTTTAATGATGATAACTGGATCATGGCCTTTCTAGAGAAGGCAATTTTTTTTGATGAATTGTACTTTGAAGGTAGTGATTCTCCTCCTTGAGAATCTATTTTTGAAATTGATGCTACCACTAGTGGAGAGGTTTATAGCTCAAAGGGAATAATATTCCCAAGGGGTTGGTATCCTTAGAAAGAATTTTTAACAAAACATGATCATTTTTTTCAAAAAGCAACAATAGTCTAGTTTTAAATCATCTAATGAGGTTGAGAAAATCAACTTGGGAACCAAAGTAGATCCTCAAATGGTGAATATTGGAAATTGTTGTACTCCTGAAGAGAATGATCAATTTGTTGAATTTTTATGGCAATACATTGGCATTATTTCATACTCATATAAATATTTGAAGTCTTTTCACCCAAAGGAAGTACAACAGGAAGTTTCACTAAAGGTAGGATGTTTGCCTCATAAACAAAAGTAGAGGCAATGTAATCCTAAGATTTTTGGAACCATTCTTTTAGAGATCAAAAAAATGTTGAATGCCAGGATCATATTTCCTATCCACCATTCAATGTGGATAGCGAATATCATTCTAGTTCATAAGAATAATGGGGAAATTCACATATATATGGATTTCAGAAATTTGAATCAGTTATCATTGAAAGACAATTACCCTTTCCAATAATTGATCAAGTCTTGCAAATGGTAACTGGATTCGAGATGCTATCCATGTTGGATGGTATTTTGGGGTACAATCAGGTGGAGGTTAGAAAACATGATCAACATAAGACCACCTTCACCATGCCATGGGGTACTTTTTCCTACCATAGAATGTCATTTGGTCTTATGAATGTTGGTGCTACGTTTCAACAAGGAATGGACTTGGCTTTCCATGATGTCATCATGGGTAAGTTCATCATTGTTTAGCTTGATGATCTAACAATATTTTCCAAAATTCATCAAGAGCATTTTAATAATTTGAGACAAGTCTTAGAGAGGTGCCAACAACATGGAATTTCTTTGAATCCCAAGAAGTCAATTTTTGGGGTTACATAAGGAAAACTTCATGGTGACATTGTGTCTAAGGAGGGCATCAAAATTGATCCTGAATGGTTCAAAGCAATTCAAGCTCTTACTTTTCTTGTGAGTAAGAAAGCAGTTCACTCTTTCTTTAGAAAGGTGAATTTACTGTGAAGGTTTGTCCCTAAATTTGCAAAAAAGACATGTCATATTGTGAATATGATGAAGGGAAATAATACTTTTGATTGGTCTGCATAAGGTAAAGTTGTGTTCAATGATATTAAATAAGTTATTGTCCATGCACTAGTGTTAGTCTACCTAGATTACACTAAAGATTTAATTATGTACAATTATCCTTCCAAGCATACACTCTTAGCCATTGTGGTGCAGTAGAATAGTGAGGGGTTTGAGTCCCTTATTGTGTTCATGAGTTTTCCATTGAAGTCTCATGAGTTGAATTACTCCCAAATGGAAAAATATGCATTTGTTGTGGTTAAGGTAGTGAAGAATTTTCATTTTTACATACTTAATAGTCATTTCATTGCACTAGTTCCTGATTCTACTGCCAAGTCCATCTTGACACAACAAGAGTTTGGTACAAAATGGGGCAATTGAATTGACAACATTCAAGAGTATGACATGGATATAAAGCCCACCAAGTTGGTGTGTGGGAAAATTTTTTCCAGGTCATTGTTGATAACACTTCTGATCAAGTTTATGATTGTGAAGAGGTAAGCTCTAAAGATATTCTAACTATTATATTCGTTAGTACAACTGATGAATGGTATTCTAATATCGCTTACTTTGTAATGTATGGAGAATTTTTGGAGAATATGATGCATAAGGAGAAAAGGATAGTCAAGCTTAAGGAAACAAATTTTGTCTTATGGGATAGTGGTTTGCACAAAAAGAGCTTAGATGGTATTTTTCTATGTTGTGTTGACAAGGCACAACAAAGCAAGTTGTTGGAATCTTTCCACAACTTGGCATGTGGTGGACATTTTTCTGCACCTATTACAACTCACAAAATTTTATGAGCTAAGTATCATTGTCCTGCCTTGTTTCAAGATGCGTATAATTGGGTGCACAAACGTGAACTATGTCAGTGGTTTGAATAGGAAAGCCTAAGTTGGTTCCTCTTCCACTCAAGCCAGTTGTCATTGAAGCTCGCCCTTCCAACAATGGGGCATTGACTTCATTGGCATTGTAAATACACCTTCGAGTGTGGGACATGTTTATGTTCTCAACAACCACTGATTACTTCACCAAGTGGGTAGAGGTTGTCCCAGTGAAACATGCCACTTCGAAGGTAGTATGGAGATTCTTGAAATAGAATGTCATTTCTAGGTTTGCTGTGCTAAACATTAAATTTGTAGCAGACAATGCTATTAAATTCTTGTCAAGTGAGATTACAAAGTTTTGTTTTAAGCATGGAATCACATTGTCACATTCATCATATTATTACTCAAAATGTAATGGTTAAGCATAATATAGCAACAAGAACCTGATCACTATCATCGACAAGTTAGTTGACGAGAACTAGATATCATGGTGCAAGATGTCATATGATGCTTTGTGGGCTGATAGAATTACTCCCAAATGGGCAATAGGCACGTCACCATTCCCACTCTTGTATGGGTTCAATGCCTGCCCTCAAATTGGATAAGGCCATTGAAGATGATAGATTTCATAGTTTTTTTTACAAGCATATTATGTATCTCTACAAATTGGAAGAGAAGCATATTCAAGTGATGAACTGTATTGTGGAACACCAAGATCAAGTAAAGAAGCTTTTCGACAAGAAGGAAAATTCTCAAGATTTCCAAGTTGGAGATTTAGTTATCTTGTGGGACAAGAGAAGAGAGCTAAAAGGAATGCATAGGAAACTTGACTCATTATGGAGAGGTCCGTTCAAGATTCTCCAACTCTGTGGTGAAAACAATTTCTTGCTTGCATATCAAGACAACACTCCATTTTCATTTCCACATAGCAGACAACATCTGAAGCTCTTTACTCAATGAGGTGATAGATGTGTTTTGTAAATAATTCTATAGTCTTTGTGTCTTTTTATTTTTGAGTCTTTTTGTTTTTGTCACCTAACTCTACTAGTAGAATTTGGCAAATAAATGACTATGTGACAAAATTTTAGTCACAACAACTAAAGATGACTAGATTTTACTCATTTTTTGCAACACAACTATAAATGACTAAATAAATGACTAATTTGATCATCATAAGTGATTAATTTGATCGTCAGGTAAAAAACACAACTAAATAATTAGTCACACAAATAAAAATTAGACAACATGATATTAAAGTGGATAATTAAAAAAAATATTTCAAATTGAGAGAGTGGTGGTATTATAATATAATATAATAATATATTATTATAAATATTATAATATTATAATATTATATAATATTATATTATATTATAATATTATATTATTATAAATATTATAATATTATAATATTATATTATATTATTAATAGTATAATATTATATTATTATATAATATAATATTATAATATATTTAATAATATTTATTGTGCAAAATTGGGAGATTTATGTATTGTAGTTTATTTACTTTCAACTCCATTTTGAAATCTTTTTTAGAAGGAAAATAAGGGCGGAAAATCTTGGTGGTAATTTTCATTTTAAACAAACTCTAGAACCCTCATCGAAACCTTATTTTCAAGCTACAACTCGCCAAAATAGAGAAGTGAAAGGTCAATACCAGTGAGGAAGAGTTTGGAGGAGCCAAAACCAATAGTAGGGGAGAAAGCATCAATGTTATTGCACTAGGTTGGGTCTCATGTGAATCTGATCTAGTGCAAATTCAAATTTGAGGGGTTTTTTCTCTAGATCATTTGATCAGTTTGCCTCGTTCATGCTATTCTAGTATAAAACAACTTCTTTTCTATTTAAGAAGGTCCTAAAAAGATATGTTCGATGGGATTTTTGAAGTCTTGGCTATTTTTCCTTTTTTTTCTAGTTTCTCAAGGTCTAAGGTTGTGTGATTTCATCGACAGTTTTTGTGGGATTACATTGTGTGATCTTGGTCATATTTTCATTTTAATAAACATAATCTAAAACCCTCATTGAAACCTTATTTTCAGGTTGTAGCACGCCAAATTAGAGAGGTGAAAGATGAATACTAGCGAGGAAGAGTTTGGAGGATCCAAAGCCAATAGCGGTGGAGAAAGAAGCAAAAAATGACAAAAAAAAAAGGTAAAAGGATGCTATAATGTAAAAACCTAAATGTGCTCATTATTAGATCTTGGTCGTATTTTATTTTTAATAAACATACTCTAAAACCCTCATTTATGGTTTAGTTCTATTGTAGGAACATTTAATTTCTTACCCCATTTTGTCTTTGTAAATCTTCTGTAGACTCGTGTTGATTCCTTCACTAAGAGGAGTAGGGGTTTAGCACTACAAGCCTATGATTACTTAGATATATTGATATATGATGTGATTGATTTGCAAACAAAATGCTACCCACAGCTTCAGTTGTCATCTAGGAGAGCTTTCCAAGATTTAATGGATAGGAAAAAAGATGAATGCATTTGCTATGTGGAGGATACCATGGAAATGCACAAGACAATTATATATACAAAGAATCCCGTTTACACAGAATACTTGTAGAGAATGCGAGAATTCAAGAAAACATTCATGGAAGCCATACAACAAAATCAAAGGGTTGTTAAAATTAAAGGCATGGGGGAAGTTGACCTACATAAATTTCCCAAAATAAGCGATCAACTAGAGGCAGCATTCGAAATGAAGATGAGCCTCATGGCCTACTAGAGTGTTGTGAGGATACTATAATGTACAAAAACATACTCTAAAACCCTTGTCTATGGTTTAGTTGGTTTAGTTCTATGGTGATGGATGCTATAATGTAAAAACCTAAATGTGCTCATTATTGGAGGTTGAGTTCTATTGTGTGCAGTTTATGGTTTTTGGTTGTTGCCTTGTTTTCAAGTCTTGTTCTCTATGCTCTGTTATGCTCTATACAATAGAGTATAGGTAGATTTCTTGGATCTTTGTTTATGAAGTTGTATGCTATTTGTAATTCCTTTGGTTATGCAACTATTTTTTGATTGTATATTCTTTTTTTCATGTTAATCCAATACAAAAAAACATTTGAATATCTATGATACTTGAAGTTTATATGCATAAATTTGTGAGGATTAATTACGTTATATTTGATTTGTAACTTGAATCACTGACTCACCCAAATAAATGACTAAACCATGACTAAATCAATGACTACTATGACTAAAATAAATGACAACCATGACCAAATAAATGACTACAATGACTAAATATATGACTACCATGACTAAAATAAATGACTACAATAACCAAATTAATGACTACAATGATTAAATATATGACTACCATGACTAAAATAAATGACTACAATGACTAAATAAATGACTACCATGACTAAATAAATGACTACTATGAATAAATAAATGACTACCATGACTAAATAAATGACTACCATGACTAAATAAATGACCGGTTAATAACAATCAATGACTAAATTAACAACTAAATATACTAGGTACCAAATTGATCAATTAAAACAACCAATAAATGACTAAAAATGGTTTAGTCATGAATTTGGTCATGTTATAAATGACTAGCAATAAATTGCTAATGGTCACTTGACCAATTTTTAGAAGTTTTTTTAGTCATTTATTGTTGTTTTTCTACTATTTCTCTATGCTCAATGGATGGATGAAGGAAATTAGAGATTGGAATTCTTCTCATTTCAATCGTTTCAAATAATGACTAAAGGAAGCTCCCTAGCTAGAGCTAGTTGTTATCCTCAAATTTAGCATGCTTCATTTGCGGGATAACCCCTATGAAATTTGTCCATTTTTTAGCCCCACATACTCTAAGCATTTAAAACAAGGTAAATCGCAATTTTCCCTCGTGTGTGGTCCCCAGTCTCAAAACTTCCTTCTAAGCATTGACCTCCATTGATTCATCAAAAAATCATCTTTTTCTTCAAGTCATAAAATTCAATTTGTAGGAGTTAGAAATTTTTTTATACTTCCAAGGTTAGGGTTTTTCCCTGACCCTACAAGTGAAAGTTGCAAAGTTAAAAATTGTTGCATAGTTGGGGTTTTTCCTGGACACTGCAAGTCAAAGTGTAGCTTAAAAATTGCAAATTCAAATGATTTTTCTAACCTTGCAAGTCATTTATTTAACTCCAATTTGCATTGGTGTCAAAAAACCCTACTCTTGATTAAAAATTTTAACTTGTTTTTCTTACTCATTTAATTTTTCATCCATATTTATTCACCTTTTGTGAGTTCCTTTTGAGTCTACTAGTTCATGTGTGCTCAGATCATTCCAGAGGTTGGTCGATTACAACTAAGGTTTTCATTGATTTTTTCCTCATTTCTTTTCAAGTATGTTTTAACTTTTCACCTCTATTCATATTGATATCATTTATTAAATGTTTAGGGTTTTCATTTTAAATTACATATCATTGTTTTTAAAATAATTTTTATTTATGTTTAGATTTAATTCTTCTATGTATTGATTTACTTTGCATATTGGTCTATAACCCTATTTGTAACTTTTGTTCTTTTCCTGCAAGTTAGTTCGTCCCTTTGGGGGTTTATGTTTTCGAGTGCCCTTTTAACACATACCATGTGTATTTGTTTGTTTTGGCACCATTCTTTTTGCATATAGAGTAGATGATTATACCCACGTTTGCACACATCATAACCCACTGATTTCAAGAGTTTCTCTTGGTGTAAATACAATGCAAACTTATCATTTCAAGTTGAAATCAATATTTTCACCCGACTAAACAAACTTTGATCTTTGTTTTTCATGTTGAATCAGTAAAGATTACCAACAAAACCAAAAATTGATTGCCAAATTTTAAATGTATGTTGTATTGGCATTTTTTTCTAAACATATATACATGAGTTTCACTCATACTATTGAGTTGAGGTTTTTCCTCAACCTCACAAAAATACAAGCTCAAGATAATATTATTTGCAAGCATAGTATAAAAATCCACAATGGCAAGTGAACATTCTTTTACTCTTGTACGGGCGGGGTTTTTCCCCGACCTTACAATAACTTAATGAGCCTTTTGTAATCACGCTCATTTCTAGAGTACATACAAAGTGAATTTTACCTTTGATGTTGTATGGTCGAGGAATTTCCCCGACCCTACAAACAATTCAATGACATTTGTATTATCGGCTTGATATTTTTTGAACATACAAAACATTTTAAAAATTTCCAAGTAACTTGTATAATCGGTAATTTTTTCCAAATATACAAGTAAATAAACACTACCAACTTGTATAGTCAGGGAAAAACCCTAACTCTACATCAAAAAATTTATACCCCATTTGTAGGGTTAGTGTTTTTCCCTGACTCAACAACAAATACGAAGGTTCACTTGTACAATTGCTAAAGTTTAACAATTTAGCAAAGAACTAAAGCAATCTTCCCAAAATTGCAAGATCGGTAATTTTTGCTAACTTTGCAACAAAGCAAAGTTCTTCCCACTTGCAATGTTAATTTTTAATGACTTTGCAACTTTTTTCAAAGGAAATTTCCACTTGCAATCTCCCCAATTTTCAGCACATATGAACATTTTCACTAAACTTTCTCTAACACTGGATTTTCTTTTCTTTTCCAACTTGACCCATTGTGCTCCGTTTTCCACACCTATCATGTGATCAAATCCCAATTTTCGTGCAATCACTCTATTTTCACCCTCACTATGATTTGCAAGTATGCAATATTTCCTAACATCTACAAAATGCTAATCTTGTTATGTATTTTCTGATGCATGTTTTCTAAGATTGTCTTGCACCCGCATTCTTGCAAATTCATTCTTTTGATAATGTCAAATCCATCTCCAAGCAAGGGGAAAGCTACTGTAGTTTCATCCAATGTTGATGATCTCAATGATGCAAAAATTGGGCATGTTGATATGTCTGAGTTTATTGAGTGAACTAAGAAACAACCCTTGGACAATGGAATGAGATCAATTATTAAGAGTAACATACATCTTTTGGCCTCATTTCTAGTACCTACTCAGAATCCTAAGCTTGTACTTTAGGTGGCTTCTCATTAAAAAAAATATGATAGGAAAGTCCAAGATTCAAATGGCAATGTGATGATGGAATTTGATGATGAATTACTCAACAAGGAATTCTTGTGACCAAGTGTTGAAAGATATGTAGATATTTCCTAAGAATCCACACAGGAAAAGTATGATAAAGATACTGATTCTTCCAAAAGTATGATCAACAATAAATGGTTAAAGGCCCCTAGACTAGGTGTCACAAGGTGGCCTAAGAATCCTTTTCGTAGTGATTTCATAGAAGAGGTAAACAACCTCATTACTCTTCTTAGTAGGGTACATGGTTTACCTGATTCATCAACATTTGAAGTCTAGATGTACTTGTACATCAATATTATTTTGAAAGGGAAACATATCTTCTGAGGTGAAGATATCAACAATGCTCTCTGGGAAAAATTGACCCAAGTTCTTACAACACACAAGTTCTATATGACTTCATATTTGGTCTATGGTATGACAATAATGAGGAATTTTCTAGGCCTAATCACCGAGGAAGAAAAAAAGGTAACACAAGTCTACAAGTATTTCCCACAAATTACCCTCAAAGGAAGTATCAATCATTTTAGAAGGGTAAACAACACTTTCTTTGCTCCACTCATGTATTGTGCTTTTGATCCAGAATTAGAAAATAAAAGAGTATTTGATGAAGCGTGGAAGGTCATCAATAAATACGGTTGTCTTTATCTTCAATTTCCAACTTTTACTTATCTAAGAGTTGGATGTTTTGCTAGTTATCCATATATGCTTTCTTGATATCCTAGCGATAATATTGTTGTGATGGAATTATGCAAGAAAATTAGTGTAGTACATAGTAAACAAATGGAATCCCATAAACATAGATTCAAATTCCCATTGACAATCAGTAGATACTCTATTCAAACTTCACATAAGGCTAAGGTTGTGCAATAAAAAATACAGTAGGTAACAATAAAATTGTTCAAAGAAAGACTTGATTTTGATTATAGAGGTATGAAGGACCCAATTAAAATGACTTATTCTTGTGTACATAAAATTGAGGATATATGGGCTAACATCGAAACAAAGCAGGAAATCAAGGAAATGAACTATTGCAAATTAACTCTAGGCTAAATAAATGAATTGGATCTAGCTAATATTCCTAAATACATGGAGGATGATGATAACATTTTGGATCCTAATTATGAAAGAAAGAATATTGCAAGC
This sequence comes from Sequoia sempervirens, assembly GCA_007258455.2. NCBI lineage: Eukaryota > Viridiplantae > Streptophyta > Pinopsida > Cupressales > Cupressaceae > Sequoia > Sequoia sempervirens. The sequence goes on from VDFB02000008.1 coordinate 163,347,005, forward strand.
TAATATTTTTCTCTCATTCAATTGTTCTAAAAGAAGGTAATCTTGATACAAGAGATATTTGAACCCATTCTAGCTAACACTAATGTTTGGTTAGAAAAAAGAGGAATTAAATTGAAATATTTTCTCACTGGATCAGAAGATGAGACACAAGGTAAAATAGGTAAGAAGTCTAAATTGAGGACCAATAATAAAAATGATGTTCCAAGCTCCAATAGACCTTCAAATGCTAAGATCAATTTTTTGGTCAAGGGTGGTGAGAAGAAGAGTGTGAAATCTACATAAGGGCCATTTACTAAAGCACTAGAGGAGTATCTTCAAGAAGAGGGGAAAGTTGAGGAACAAAGAGATGAGGAATCATAATTATCTCTTCATGAGAACATCCTTGAGGATCCTCCTATTTCCTCTACTTTAATTTCCATTATTGTATCTACTCCCACTCCTCCTCCTATAACCTCACTTATATCTAGTATTCATGTTAATGTTCCTCCTTCAATTACTAGTGTTGTTGCTCTTTCTATGTTCATTCATCCCCTATCTCAGGGTCACCATTTGGAAGTCCAAAACAAGGGTGAGATAATGTGTCCAGTTCCCCTATGTCATTATCAAGCTTTTCTTCACCATCTTTTGATCTTACATCACATTCATATTCAGAGTAGTTCATGAATAAATATGTTCAAGTGTTTAGTGCTGAAATTTCAAATGTTTTTTTGACTAACATTCCTCCCATTGTGACTACCACTTTTGTAAGTGCAACAACTATATCACATACAATAACTGCACATCCTGAAGAGAGCTCACCTCTCCTACCTTGGTTGTCATAAAAAACACCAAAGAGGAGAAAAGAAGTCATCTCTCTATATGAGTTTGACTTTGCACAACTTACATCTACCAAAACAAGAACCAAGAAGAAAGCAAAGACTCTTTCCAAGATGTTCTTTGATGAAGAGTGTAATAAGTATGTAGAGGAAGCTCAACCTCACCCTAAAAAAACTTATCAAGAAGTAAGTATCAAGTACTAATCTATCACAAGGGTGGAATTGGGAAAGGTAACTCATGAAAGTGAAAAGTCATATGTTCAATATGCTCTAGATTCTCTCATAGAGAAGTTTTACAAGGAGAAGAAAATGAAGGATCCCTATAAGGTGAAGATAGAACAACTTACAGTTCTGCTAAAAAATATTACCCAATCTTCTAAATCTATTGAGCCCAAAGCAATTGCAGTTGGTGTTGAAAATCCTATCATTCAGAAGGTAGAAAAGGTGCACACTAGGGATAGGGTGGTCGGCGACTTTCTCAATCGGATTATTGTCCTAGGAAAAAAATTTTGAATTTTTCCATGAAAAAGCTTGGGAAAATGGAAGACATAATGGAAAGATTGGATGAAACTGTTAATACTCTTTCTCAAGAGAAAGAATATGTGGAAAATAAAAGGCAAGAATGCATGAAAATGAAAAAGATAAAAGTAGACACTCTAGTTGAAGTTGGGATCATTCCCAACACAGATGTTTATTTAGAAGTGAAAGAGAATATGCTTCATAAAGAAACCATCATCGCTAATTTTCTTAATAATTTGCAAGCTTCTTGTGAGGTTGGTGGAGAAAATGAGATGCATGCAATTTATCCATAAGATTGCAGAACTTTCGTGTAAGCTACTAGATTATGATCAAAATTTTCTTTCACCAGACATAGTTCTCCAAGAGTTCACCAATATGATTCAAAGGGAGTTCAAATATTAGGCATTCTAAGTCCCTCAGATGGAAAAAAATCTGGATATTTAGTTAAGTTTGGGTAACTTGAAAGTGTTCATGGGAAGGCATGAAAAGAGCTATCACACTGTAAGAGAATCCATCACAAGATTTTGTGGAATCTTCAAGCATACTTCAGGACCAGATGATAATGACATGTAAGAAATCCTAAAGAAGTACAATGATTTTCTCATGAAGGTGGAGAAGGCTAAATCTATCTTGTATTAGTTTTTTAGTATTTCCATGATTTCTGTAATTAGTCAAAGACAATTTACATGTCATTTTTCATTTTCAAAATTGTAAATGCATGAAACAACAATGAAGTCCTCTAATAATTTTGGACTCCAATGTTGAATAAGTCAAAGTAGTTAGATTTTTCCTAAATTAGCTCTTTTTCTCTCATTGAAAAATGTGAGAGAGATATTTTGTAATTTTTACCTTTAATCTTATACAATGAAGTGTTGCCCAAATTAGACTCAACTTTGAGACTTTTTGTTCAAATTGTAAGATCAATTCAAATTAATAAAGGAAGTGAATTTTGATATCAAACTTTGTGTTGAATCAAATTTGCATGAGTGAGGATGTTCTTATGTCATTCTTGTTGATTTCTCTTGTGTTGATTGGATTAGTAGAGTTTCTTTACTCCAATATGAGGACTTTCACGATAAGTTATATGAACTTTGTGTTATATTGTTTACTTGAAATTGTGTATGTTGAAAGTGTTTCTTGGTGGATAATTATCAAGACTTTAAGCTTGTAGGTATTCACTTTTTGGATTGGTGGTATTATTAGTTGACAAACTTTGTGCTCCAACTAGTGATACAATTATTTTAAAATCTTTTTGGAGGATAATTTGAAGACTTTGTGCTTGGGATTATTCACTTGGTGTGTGAATATTTTTGTGAAGTGAGTTAAAAAAATTTGTGCTTCAAATTATGTCATTGGTTACTACATAACTCTTATTGAAGATAGAAAAAATACTTTGTGCTTTGTGTCTTTTGGTTACTTTATACTCGTACTCTTTGATTACTCTTATGTTTAATCGAGAGTATTAGGGATTACTGCATATAAGTTAATATTAGAAGTCTAGAAGAATTGTTTATTATTACTTTGAAACATTGGAAACATTTTTTTTAAACAAGAGAAAATGATGAATGTAGCAGACCCCCCACATGGTTAAAGCTAGTTTAAATACCTTTAGCTTAGCATAGTTTACTTTTTTTCAATAAATAGTAAGAAGGGAGCCTCCCTTTTCTGAGAGGAGAGATTTATCTCATCATAATTGTGGTTGAAACAACTATTTCATAATATTTAAAAGGATTACAAAATATTCACTCAATAGGTATGTACCCATTATCTCCACTTGGGTAGACCTCCTGCTCTTGTTTTAAATATTTGCAAAATTTTATTTTTCTCCCTATGCTCAAATATTTCAAGCTATTATGGACAACCTATGTACACTCCTCATTTTCATGAAAATGCAAATTTTAAATCTCCCTACCAATGATATCAAGGTAGAAGTACCACTGATTTTATTTTGTAAATCCTAGCTATAGTTGGCTATCAATCCTATTCAGATGCTTATCTCCCACCCATCCCTAGTGAACCTTCTTGGAAACCTACACATTCCTATCAACAACCACACTTGAGGCTCTTTGCATTCCCAATTAGCCTACTTATCACCATATTTAACCACAAAACATGAACAACTTGGAACATATAAGCATAAAATTTATGTGGTTAAAATTTCATTGAGAGGGAGCATGGATATCTTTCATAGTAGGAGGAGATTTCCCATCAAACTCATTTTCACTTGCAGAAGATGGAAGCTCACTAGAGATATGAGCAGAAAATGGAAGTCCAAAGAAGGAAACATGAGGAATTTCTTGCAAAGACAATTACTACTAAGGAGGAAAAAATGAAACTTTTTCTTGCTCAAGCACAAAGGCTAGAAGATCAATCAGCCCCTTATGTTCCTATTTTTAGAAAGGAGCCTCTTACAACACCAAACTAGCATATGAAGAAGGATGTTCGTAAGTTCAAATTTCCAAATTTCAAGAAAGATAATCCTCTTGAACCCTCCAATAAGCCTCCTGAATCATCAAACAAATCTCCTATTGTGGATATCCCAAATTTTAAGAGCCTTCATCCCTCACAAGATCATGTACCTATGTAGGCTCAGTCTATTGTTCTTGATGAGAAACCCCTTCTAGAATCCCAACAAGACTTCCAAATTATTTTTGATCGCTTTCCTCTATCTTATACTATTTCACTTTATAAAGATGGACCTACAATTTGGTGGGATGGCTGGTCAAAAGAACAAAAGAGGGAGATATTCTAAACTAACGAGGAACAACTTGTTATTTGCAAGCTCTCACATGCTCCAAAGGATGAATATTTGGACTTGCTAAACAATAAAATTGAAGATGTTCAATTGTAATAGCAAAGAAATGAGCAAGTAGGGAAGGATGAGGAAGGAGAGGAATTGACCATCTCATTTGATGGCCCCCCTTGTTTCATTGAAAATCAAGAGGATATCTTACCCAAACCTTCATCAGTAGAATCCTCAAAGAAACAAGAGTACAACTTGAAAAGGTAGAGTGAGGATGACTAAAAATTTTTGCAAAAAAAAGAACTCTTATTTTATGATAAAGTAGATGAAGTTCCCAAATCTATTGAAGATTGTAATAAATTGGAGGAGAAGTTATTAAAGAGTGGGATTGTGGAAGTAGAGGACACAGTGGGAAAGTTAGGCCATTGGCCTAAGTTTGTTGCAGCTAGTTACCAAGAAAAGGAAGAGTTTGCATTTTGGTATGATGAGTTTCCTTCTTTCTTTGAGGAGGATGAAGAGGATATGCACATGACAATGTCAACAACTTTGGAGCAGTTAGAAAATATGAATGACTATGACAAGGTGTTGGTCTATCAAGAAGAAAATAATGAAAACCTTGTTTTATAAAATGAAGAAGTTAACACACACACAAAAGATTGTTAGTCAAGATTAACATCATATCAGGTTGTATTTCCTTCTTCAAAAAAATAACCTTTATGTGTTTATGTTTCCTCATGAGAGTTGTTATGAACTCAAAACTAGCCCTTTAATGTATAAAATAAAAGAAGAGTTTGAATATGACCTCTTTTGGGATGACTTAGATAATTATGTTCAAACTTGGATATCAAATTATCATCCATTAAGGAGGGAAATTTTAAGTAGCATATACATATGGAGGTTAGTGGTTATGATAATAGCTTACCCTTGTGTAAGGAGAGTTATTTTTCCTCTACAAAAGGTTTTCTCCTTGATGTTGGCATGTTCCAAGAGAGTTTCACCCCTACTATTTTATTTTCACCTAAGGAACTATTGTTAGAAGAATCTAACACTTACATTATATGGATTCCCTACAATGACAAATTTTATAGTGAAGTGACTTTTACCATACAAATAGTGTGTGTAGCTCCTTGCATACAAGAAAATGTTTTCAATGGTTGGAGTTGGGTGAAGAATAAAACTATGGTTTGTGAGAGATCAAATCCTTCAAAAGGTTTATCTTTGACAGAGCTATATTTTTATAGTTTGTATGTTTTTAAAGGTCATGTACATATTACCTTAGTTGTTTTTTCAAGAAGTGTTGCTACACACCCCTACATTATTCTTAAAGGAATGTATGATTCTAGGTATTTTGTTCTTTCCTCCAAGTGCAAGCCTACACATGTTTTGTTGTGTGTTTTGACAAAGGCCCATTGTCTAAGTTGACCATTTTGACTTTGTACCCTATGAACTAATAAGTCTTTTGGATTCCATGATTAACAAGAAATCATCTCATAGAGGTTGCCAAAATGTTGGCATTTCATGCTACCTTATATGGCCCATCAATAAAAACCAATATGAGAGATCGTATATGGGCCATCTTGCATGAACTATGCCTTAAAAAACCAAAAATGGCTAACTGTTATCCTTTTTAATTTCAAGCTTTTGATTATCTGCATACCTGCATACCATCTCTATTTCTCTCGATTTCCTACCTCGTTAACCCCCTCTTTTCATCACTTCCCAAATATAAGTGTTTTGGGTTTCAATCATCGAGCTTAACCCTTAACCCTTATTGCTTCCTCTTCTAAGCTATAAGCCCCCCTGATTGCCAAAGTTTTGATAAAATCCTTCAAAACATAACATGTCTTAAAGTTTTGAGCTTTAGGGATCAATCGTCCTCCTTAACCTTTACCATCATTACATCTTAAGTTTTAAGCCTTCCTTTTGATCCTCGATTCATGATGCCATTATCTTCGATGATTCGGGATTCAAGCTTTCTTCTTATCCTTTATCACAATTTTACAATGTCTTAAGTCTTTCATCTAATCGTTGATTGAATATTTTAATGGTTTCAAAAAACCTTGTCAAAATTCAAAAATGGTTTTGGAATCCTCATAATGAAGATGCAAAATATGAGTTTTGAAACCAAGTAAGTTTTTCAAACTTTGACATGGTTATGGAAACCTTTTCAAGCCCTAACAAAGGTTCTGAAATTGGGCTTATGTACCAACATAAAAATAAAGATGATTTTTATCAGAACTTTGAAAGGTTGTGAGAACTTTGTAAAATTTTGACAAATGTTTCAAAACTACTTTGGGCTTTGACACAGGTTTCAAAACCACTTTCAGACCTTGATATGATTTTTAAAACCAGTGATATCTTTGATTTTTGGTGATCGAGGCTTTCTTCTATATTTCATCTTATTTTTATGGTAAGGCATAAATCCTTCCTTCTAATCCTTGATCCTCGATGTCATATCTTCAGTCGTTAGTGATCGGGTCTCTTCCTTATCTTATATCTTATATTTTGTAATAAGACATATTTCTTCTTCCTGATATCCAATCCCCAATATCTTCTTTTCCTTCATGCTCTTTCATCCTTCTGCCAATATTTTGGCTTTTCCTTTCTTCATTCCCTTCTTCAAGTAAGCATTAGGCTTAACAATTGATGTTTGATAGAAGTTATCTTTCAAGCATCGTGGTTTTGGCGTTCTTCATGTCATCTTTTTCATTAAGTGGTATGTAGTGGTCTCAACACTTAATGTCTGATAGAGATTTTATCTTTGGGTTTTTTGGATCATGGCATTCTCCTCTCTAGCCTTTTCACAAGTATTTTCTTGAAGGCCTGACACTTGATGTCTAACCATGATGATTTTTGGGGTTGTAGATCATTTAATATTCAATCCAATGGTTGGTTCGAGCCTAACACTTTTGTGATGTTCTAGGAAGGAATTTTTTCAAGATATAAATGTAATTAATTCCCAACAACTCTCCTCAAATGTCCAATCTTAGTTTCTAAGGTGGTGGAGAGGGAATTTAATGCTTTGAGTGTAGATTTGGGAAAGGATTGTGGTGCCAATGCCACATTTATATTTTGTTCACTCCTTTTTAGAGGGCCATTCCTAGCCACATTTTTTCCATAGATTTTATGGTTATCCACAGATTCGTCATTGTGGAAGCATGTCTATGATGTAATGGCCATTATGGAGAGATTTCTACTTGGATTTGGATGTCCATATGTATACACCTAATTTGAAAGGGTTTTGGATAGGGTTTCCTATTCAATGATGTGCCTTATCCTCTCCTTGGATTTTCAAATGTATATAATGACATATGTGCTCATTGTAAAGGGTTTTGGTTGTTCCTTGGATTCTTCCCCAATTTTATTTTGCTGATATATCTATACTCTGCATTTTTTGCAATTGTAACACTTGCCTATTCCTTTTTATCAATATAACTTATTTTTCATTCTCTCAATTTGGATGTGTTGTGCAAAATCTTCTTGCCTTCAAATTTGAATGAATGTTTATTTTTTCTAAGGTTGAATGTTGTGTTAAATTTTTTATGAGAATCTAACTATGGAGAAATATCTTTCCCTCTTAGTGTATGCTAAACCTTAACCCTCATGTAACTTCTTTAGAACTAGTATACCAAAGAGTTGTGTATATTTATCTTGCAGTTTTTTTGGTCTTTTATGTAATCACAGGTAGGAAAAAACATCCCTAATCATAGTGTATCACCTTCATATTTCAACTTTTAGCATTTTCCCTCTCCCTTTTCCCTCTATAGTTCAGGAGAATAGGATTAGCGATAGTATTTCATGTGTTGCATTGGACCAACACATTTGCACTTATGTTAGAAGAGGAAGATGGAGTTCTTCAAACATAGAACCTCATTTTCAAGGTCCCACACCTTGAGGTAAGTTCCATTGTTTCATTGGAATGTTGAGCTTATGTTCAATAGGGTGCAATTTTATGTGACAACAGGTAGATATGTAGGGTTATAGTTATTTTAGGGAGGTTGGAAGGATATTTAAGATAGGTGAATTAGAAATTGGTGTTGTCATTGATGTCAACCCAATATGGGGTTTCATTGATGTCATTGATTTCTAATGTATATGTTGAAGTATGTACAAGCTCTAGAGATAGTTAAGATGATGTGATATCAATTGGTGCAAGTCTACAGAGTTGTATAAGGAATAATAATGTTTAGTATGGTAACTAGGTGTGATTTGGAGGATGATACCCATTTAATAATAGGTATACAAAATGTCTACATTAATATCATTTTAGTTTGATGTACCACACATAGAAATAAGGTACAAAGTTTCACTAAAGCATTCATAGTATAAAATTTAAGGTAAAGCCATGGTTTTCTGGTCCACATCCTTCCACCAGGAAAGATTCATTTTTGTGGTTCAAAGGATATGTTTTTCAAGCTATGAAGGTGTCATATCCAAGAAATCGAGCCATCACACCTTCTATAGTGCATGTTGTAGGTAACAGTGTTATGATTTGTACCCTAACAGAGGAATGTAATGATGAAAGCCTAATGGAATGCTCTGCATTCAGCCAGAAGTAAATTATTGGCCTTACAATTTTGTAGACATGATAAATAATTTCAAATATACACTACTGAGAAGCTTGAGGTGTTTTGGTGGTCCACAAGATTAATTTTCAAATAATAGTTTGCTAAAGTTTCTCTAGAATGCTATGTTCTTGTATATTCAATGGGTTTCTCCTCTTCCGCCAACATATGATGATTAGTTTCTTCATGAGAAGGTTGAGGAGTTGTTGTGCATGGACTAAAATTCTTGCATATTGATTTGCATGATGTTTTGATCTCTCCCGGATGGTGTAAAGCTATACAAGTAGTAGTTTTGGTGGTGTTTCCAGTGTTTGGGCCAATAGACTTGTTTCCTCCATTAGCAATTGATCGTGATTCAATAATTTTGTTTGAAGGATTTGTTATGATTTTTTTTTGGTCCTATAATTCTATGTGTTAATCTACAATTTTTTTCTTTCAATATTATATATGTTGGATCCGACAGTGTGATACCATGCATTTCCTCTAAAAGGTTATGTTAGATTCAACCTAAATGAGGTTTTGTGTTGTTGTGAAGGATATATATAGAAGATACAATTTAGTTTTGAATGTGTTGATTTTCTAAGAGGTGTGATAGAGTAGTATGTTGAAAATGAAGTGTGCAAAGTCTATGTGAAGGGCTTATTATGTGAAAAAGGGACTACAACTTTAGCATATGTTGGATGCTTCTTCATAGCAGTTCATATATTTATTTCTCTTTATAATCTTCATGTATCCTATTCTAAGACAATGAGTCTCATCAGGCCATTTTTATCTCACCTTAAGGTTGTATACCTTAGTCTGCAACCATAGGTAGTGAGACTTAAACAACATTGTCATTCTTGTTAGCAATGAGCTAAATATATTATGGTTTTCCCTCATTAGATTGGTTTCTTTATGTGTTGCATGATTTTTTTTTCCCTTCTTTCAATTTATGATGAGATTTTTAATCTATAAATGAATGATTAATTTCAATATATGCTAATTCACCCCCCTCTCAGCACTACATTGTGTTCAATAATTGGTATCAGAGCCAAGTACCTTTGAGAAACTTAACAACTAAGGTAGATCTGGTGCTAAAACCCATGGGGTTAGTAGTAAAGATCAATGATATATTCATTCCAGAACCAAATCTATAAGAAATGGAACCCAAAGGATGGCACATCAATCTAGATGATTGTGAAGTTCGATTTGAAGGAGAACTCTAGTCTTCTCTTGAAGATCAGATGAAGAAAGATTGAAAAATATCAAATATGAGTGTATGCTGGAAAAATCAAAAGAGAAAGCTAACAAATTAAAGGAAAAAGATAAAGAATCAAAAGAAGAGATTGGAAAACTAAAATCTCAAATAGAAGGAGGAAATGGATGTGAGACTAAAATCAAAGAAGATGAAGTTGTGATCTCTTATTTGAGAGTTTAGGTTGAAGAAGACAAGAGGATTGAATATTGTTTGAATACCAAGATAAATGATAAAAATGTTGAATGTTAAAAGCTAGAGGAAGAGATTTTATCTCTGAGAAAAGAACTTGAAAAATCAAAATGAAAAATTGATAAGGGTCTTAAACTAAAAGGAGGATATAAAATTCTTAATGGACTGATTAACTCTCAAAAACCATCAAAAGAGAAATATGGTTTTGGTTTTGAAAAGTGAAAAATTCCTATTGTGATAGGTCAAATGTAAGCGTTAGAAAATGACCAGCAAATAAAAGAGTGCAAATAAACACCAAAACAACCTAGACCTCAAGATTAGCCTAAGTTGGAATCAAAACAAGATAAAACCAACAAATGGAACATTATACCTTGTCTCGAATCAATCCTTTGGTTGGCCCTTCGATCTTTGATGTGTATGCTCCTTGGATGGAAAGATGCAAGCTAGATGATGATGTGAAGATGGATGGAAATGGATGAAAGCATGAAAATGGCTAAGTGTAGATTGAGAAATAAAATTGCAAGAGTTTGGCTAGCAAAAATGATCTCCCCTAAAATGAGAGAAAAGAGGGGGTATTTATAGGAATTTTGAGAATTTCTAGAGGAGATGGATGGCCAAGATTGAGCCACCAAATATCAAGATGTAGGGCTAAGGTGAGTTGAGAACTCACAAGCCCTCACATCTTGACATGTGGCAAAGGGAGAGGCTTAAGAAAGATGAGGTGGACATGAGGTGTAAGAGAAGTACATGACATGGAGGGGGGTACAAAGTATCTTGGGATTGGACAAGATCTCCTCATAAAGGAGTTCCTTGTCCCCATGTGGGTGAGAGGACATGTGGGGAATTAAAAATTCCTCAAATATTCTCATGGGGAAGAGGGAAGGAATATAAAATTCCTTAAATGCATTGGGGGATTAAAAGGTGAACTCAAAATTCACATGGGAAGTAGAGTGCCTTGTCAAAAAAGAAAAGCATTTAATAGGGTTGACTCAATTAAGTGATTAGGATTGTGCAAGTACTTGATAAGACTGATTAATTAAGATTAGAAGAGTTAGATTTCACATGTGACTTGATGTGACAAGTCAAAGATTACATGGGGAAGAGTAATGAAGGATTAGAGGAGGGTTAGGTGGCTAAGAGAGATTAGAGGCCAACTTGCAAAAGTTGGAGGATGTGACACATCCTAATCAAGGATTAGGCATGTGCAAATCCCTAATGATGAGATTAGAAGATGGATTAGGATTAGATAAAAATGATGGAGAATGTGACATAAGGAGGAATTAAATAAATATGATATTTATTTAATTTATTTAATGAAAGGAGGATTAAAGAGATAAGGTATTATTGATTAAATACCTTAGGAATTTGGCAGAATTAAAGTTATTAATTAAATAATAGCAGTATTACTTAATTAACTAAAAATAAGATGAAAGGGGATGAATTTGGATAAATTAAGTGTCCAAATTTAGATGTCTACATTTTTTCCCTCTTTGAGATGGTGTTATGAAGTAGCATCATTTCAAAAAATATTAAAATATAGAACCTAGAAGAAGATGGTTACATTGGAAAAGATGCCCCGGTCATTCAAAGAAGTGACTAGGAAGGAAGATGATGGGGGCAAAGATGAAAGTTAGGGATGAAGGATGCCCCCTCGAGAGGATATGTGGGTTCAAGAGAACATGGGTGGGCTCTCGAAATGGATGAAAGGATGCAAGGGGAGTTGAAGAAGATGATGCAATGTGATGGAAGATTGGGAGGGGAGCGTGATGAAGGATAAAGAGGAAATGAAATCCAAATGCAATTTGCCATCGTCGGAGCACTGATTTTTGCTATAGCATAAGACATAAGACGCCAAGGTATGAAGAACCAAGGAAGATTAGTGTCTAATGCATAAAACAAACATAACAAACAAGAAGACTATCCCAACACCCCAAAGTCATGGTGACCTTGGTCGGGCCAGGTATTGGGATAACCACAAGCACACAAGGATGCCCCAGCGTAACACAAGACCTCAGGGATCTTGGTGGGTACTACATAGGACAACCGAGAAGACAAAGAAAAGATCAAGATACACCCCTATGTTGACTAGTCAAAGTACACCATGATATGATGGATCAAGGCGACCATGACAAGTGACGATAGGGAGCTCAAATGATAAACAAAAGCCAAAAGCATCAAAAGATCACAATTAATTTCAAATGTCCTTTGCCATAGGATCAATCAAGGGGATGGATGGGATTGATGAGTTCTGTTAGGAAGGATGCATCCTGTTGAGACCGATGATGGATACTAAATTAAAAAATTGATATGACACAGGATATTCAGAACTGATTGGATTTGATGATACAAGTGAATCTCATTTGTTAAGATCCAACTAGATAAGGGCATAGCTTGATGACGTGACATGAGACATGACACAAGATAGGAGACCTCAATGGATGATAAAGACGGGACAGACAAATAGGAACAATATAAGAAGATTGATGATAGGTGATAAAGGATAAGATGGACAAAGTAGAAAGATTGATGATAGGCGATAAAGGGACAAAGTGGACAATGAAGTCGATGATGGAACCTCGGGGGCAGATCAAATGATCGACCGTGCCTACGTGAAAGCGCAGGGGCAACATAGTTTGATAAAAGGCCAAAGACAAGTGATGGATGAAAGATGATGAGATAACCCTAGATAAGGGGATGAAATGATTGGACCGACACGATGGGACAAGATAGACCTGTAGGATTGGATTGGAGGATAGTGACTAGAAAAAGCTCAGGGATGGGATAGTTATTCAAATCATCAAAAGATGAATTGGGAGGATGAGATGACGAATAGATGAATGATGAGAAAGAATAGGAGATTGAAAAGATGTGTAAAAGAAGTAGAAATGATGATGATGAGGTAGATGGAATTGGGTTGCGTGGGGAAAAGCCTATAGCGAGATACCAATGACAAGGGATTATGAGATGGGATGAGGGTAGAGGATGGGGGGAGGAAAAGGATTGTTTGGGTGGATTGGATAGAGGGATAAGGATTTGGATGAGGAAAAGGTGACCAGATGGATAGATGAGAATGGATGCCATGATGGAAGGATAGGAAGATAGGGAGGGGAAGATGGATATAAGGATTGTGTGGAGGGATAAAAGATAAGGATGGGGAGATGGATATATCAATAAGGAGATAAGGATAGGGAAATGGAAGGGAGTGATTTGATGGAATGAATGATGTCTCCAAGGACTATATCACAAAGGAAGATAGATGCCCCCACTCTAGATATGTCATGGGTGAGGAGGCATGAGGGATGCAATAGAGAAGGATAGGAAAATAAAGGAGTGGGATGGATGAAGATAGGATGCATGGATAAGGAAGGGAGATTGAGGGTAGTATGACAGGTGGATCAGGAAGGTAGACGAGTGCGAATGATAGTTGGGATAGTGTGCAGATGAGGGAGATGTATGCTAAGAGGTGCCCAAAGCATGCTTATATGTTTGCCCCATTGTTATCAAGATCACAAGGAGGATGGAAGGATTGGGATAAATGAGATATGCCAAGAAGGATGTGTAAGATTGATAGGATGGAGGGGATGAACGAAAAGGATGTATAAGAGGAAGATGAGTGTATAGCTGGAAGCATAGCAGGAAGCATAGCGGATGGAGGGAGCACATATCAGGAAGCTGCCCCCGAGTGCAAATGGGGATTTACACATGATGCCTATTTGCCAGGTTTTCATCATGGTACTTATCCAAGGCGCTTGTTTGCCAAGTTTTCACCATTGGATGGATTATTTCTTTTTACTATTTTATTTTTTGATTTTTATTTTTATTTTTTTAACTTTTCTGGATTTTTGGATAACATGTGGAAGGAGATGGATAAGGATAGGGAGGCGAATAAGTGGATTTAGAAGACATGATAAGGATATGGATGAAGGACTCAAGCATCAAGTTCTATATTAGGTATTAAGAGCTCAAGTTCAAACTGACTATTGGATGTTGGTACAACCTTAGGATAAATGGATTATGCTAGAGGATGAATGAGAGGGATTTGATGGGGAAGATACGAGGGATAAGGTGTGGGATGTTGAAAATGGTATGGATAGAATAATGGGGTGGATACGTGATGGGGAGATGAGTTCAGGACCAACATTGGCACATGTGGTGATGGATGTGAAAAGATAAGAGGACTAATGGATGGAGAATGTGGGGATAATGGAGAAGATGGAATAGTGAATTTCGGGACATAGGGACCCAAAACAGACTTAGGAGATGAAAGGTGGGTATGGTTAGCTTTTGGATTAGCAACTTTGGATGTTCTTATAGATTTTTCATTTGATGGCATTGCATTTTTTTTCTTTGGGATCCACATGGTTTTGATCTTTGCTTTAGTGGGCCTTTGTGGCTGATGGGTTTGATTTGGATTTAGATTTTTCTTCACTTCACCATGTCTTTTAGAGGGGACATGGGAAGCTTTAGATTCCTATGGATATTTGGATTTATGCATTTTTATGTTAGCATCCAAAGTGCATTTATTAGCAATGGGATGGGTGTGAGGGATGGACGATGTGGAGCAATGGAGGTAGGGAGTATGGGGATTACGTGTAGATGGGGGATGTTTAGGTATGTGCCTTTGTTGATCCTGATTATGGGATATGCGAAAGGGATGTTTATGATGGATTCCATGTATAGGTGTTGGATGGGTGAATGGATGAGAGGGAGGAGGTGATCTTGGGATATACGGACCCAAGATGGATAGAGTAGATGAAGGGCGGGATATGGTGGATGGAGGGATGTAAGGACCCAAAATGGACGGAGCAGATGAAGGAGGAATATGGACGGTTGTTTTGAGGTGATACGATAGAGGAGGAGGGATGGTAGCATATGATCTGGTGGAGCGATGGGCAGAGCCAGAAGTTCTTTTGGAGAAGGCTCATTGAGGACATCTAGAAGTTGTACCAACATCTTTAGATTGTGAGTCTTGGGAAATAGATCCAAGACCTTGCATGCAGATTTGTTCCTTGACTTGGATGGGCTCTAGAATACCTTGCTCGTGAAGGCCTAGACCTTTTCCTTGATAGTTCATGTTCTTGAGCATTCGATCCATGATAGGATTTTTGTTATTTTGAAAACATGATGCGAGTCCATTATTAGGTGGGGGATGATGGGTGGTATATACACTATGTTTTTCTTCTGCAAGGAGGCCACCATGGAAGAATGTGAGAGTACCAAGAGGATATGCAAGCGGTATGGGGATAGTATTTTCAGGTGATGATGGGGCATCTTGAGAAGGGGATGATGGGATAGCAACATTTGGATGGGTGGTATCCAGAGAGGGAGTAGGGGATATGATAGGATCTGATTTTCTGGTAGCAGGCTCATGCAATGGAGACGGAGGTGGAGCAGTAGAATCTTGAATCTCAAGAGGATCACGGGATGGAATGGATGGGGGATTGTGATCTTGTGGTAGACTAGATGGGATGGTAGGATCTTGATCTAGAGGAGGGGATATGATAGCATGCTTTGGATTAGACTCTTGACATGACTCATCTTGTGTGGAAGGCATGATAATGGAGTCATGGGGGGACTCTTCAAGTGGGGAAGATGGAAGGATGGAGGATTCAAAATATTCCTGGGAATGGATACTAGGAGTGGAAGAAGTGGATTGGATTTGGGTGTCTTCGATAGGTTCAACGGCTCTCTGAGTAGGGGGTGGGTGTTCAAATGGAATTGGGCCACAGGTAGATGTGATGGTAGGAGATGGGGACTCAGTGGATTCAGAGGATGGGATGGTAGGAGATGTGGACCCAGTGGATTCAAAGGATGTGATGGTAGGAGATGGGGACCCAGTGGATTCAGAGGATGTGATGGTAGGAGATGGGGACTCAGTGGATTTAGAGGATGGGATGGTAGGAGATGGGGACTCAGTGGATGTGGATGGTAATGACAATGAGTGGTGTTTATGGAGAAGTGGTTCTAATACTAAATGGAATATGGATGATGGGAATGGATGGTGGTGGAAACAATGGAATGGAAGGTGGGATAAAGGAAAGAAAGCCCTGGAGGAATGGAAGTGGTGATGGTAAGGAGGATGAAGGTTTATGGATTAGTGGATCTCAGGATTAGGATGGAAGATTAAGAATCGTGGATGGAGTGGGATTAAGGTAAGGATATGGGTATGGAAAGATAGGGATGACATGGATGGTGGACACAGGAAGATATAAGAAGGAAGGAATGGTGGATGGATGGAAGATGGATTAGTGGATGGAATGGACTAGGGGAAGGTGGAATGGACAGGCGGATGGAAGGAAGGATGGAGTGGATGGAAACAGAGGATGTGGATGGGGACCGGGGACAGGGATGGTGGATATGGATGACATAGATAAAGGATATGGATATGGATGGACATCCCCATCAAAGGAAGAAGGGAGTGGATTAGCATAGATGAAGACATGATATGGATAACCTCAATGGGTGATTGGATTTGGAATGGGTGGAGAAAGCCACTGAAGAATGATAGTGTCAAGGGGATCTATGTCGTATACCTCTTGATCAACAAGACTTTCATTATCATTGTTGACATAATTAGGGTTTCCCTTGACCACTATTGATGGAGGATAAGAATTCATGATGATGAAAGGATAAAGAGGATGGATAAATATTTTGGATGGAAATGGACAAAAGCTCAAATCGGGATTTAGGACAAGCTCAGATCGGGATTGGATTAAAGCTCAAATTAGGATGATTGGATGATGATTGGATTGGATTATCAAGGGATGATTACGACACCGAATCTGCTTCGAGATGGAAGTAGATTGATTGGGTCGAAGGTGATTAGATAGGGATGCGATTGGATTGGATCGAATAAGATTGATCGATTGAAAGATCGGATGATGGATCAGATAGGATGACGAAAGGGACTGTAAACCTCGTTCAAAGATTACCCTAGGTGACATAGGCTACTGATTGATCAGATTAAAGGATGAATGGATGATTGCGGCACCAAATCCACTTTGAGATTGAAAATGGATTGATTGGGCCGATGATGATGATTAACTTAGGATGGATGACAATCCTAAGAGGATGTTAATGATGACGATCAAATCAGACACTTCGGTCAATTTGGATAATAACTCAAGATGAAGTTCAGGGGATTTGGGTGGGGAAAACGATGATTTGATTGGAGAAATGGATGATAGAAATGGATGAACAAATACTCAAAATGAGAAAACGGTTGATCGGGATGGATGAACGATTACTCGGAACAAGTAAACAAATGATCAGAACGATAGAACGAGGGTTCAAAATGATGAAAGGGACTGTGAAATGTATGAATGTTTACTCAGAACGAGTAAACGGATGATCGAAATGACATAATGAGAGTTCAGAATGATGAAAGGATGTGTTGAATGGATGAATGTTTACTCGGAATGAGTAAATAGATGATCAGAATGATAGAACCAGAGTTCTGAATCATGAAAGGATGTGTGAAATGTATGAATATTTACTCGGAACAAGTAAACGGAGGATCAAAATGACAGAACGAGAGTTCAAAATGATGAAAGGATGTGTGAAATGTATGAATATTTACTTGGAACAAGTAAACGGATGAGCGAAATGATAGAATGAGTGTTCGGAATGATGAAAGAATGTGTGAAATGGATGAACGTTTACTCAGAATGAGTAAACCGATGATCAGAATGATAGAACGAGAGTTCAGAATGATGAAAAGATGTGTGAAATGAATGAACGTTTACTCGGAATGAGTAAACGGATGAGCAGAATGATAGAACAAGAGTTCAGAATGATAAAAGGATGTCTAAAATGGATGAACGTTTACTTGAAACGAGTAAACGGATGATCAGAATGATAGAATGAGAGTTCAGAATGATGAAAGGATGTGTGAAATGGATGAATGTTTACTCTGAACGAGTAAACGGATGAGTAGAATGATAGAACCAAAGTTTAGAATGATGAAAGGATGTGTTAAATGGATGAGAGTTTACTCAGAACGAGTAAACAGAGATAATGGTAGGGTATACCCCCCTAGAGGAGGCAGATGGTGAAGAAAAAGGTGCCCCGGCCAACTTCTCAAAAGTATAAAGTGGTATATATCATCGGAAAGAGCACGAAAAAATGAGAAGAACTGCCTTTGAACGGAGTCAATCGGATAAACAATCTGGAAATGGTGACCCCAGGAAGAAAGAGCAAAAGGACAGGTCCGCCACTCTGTAAGGACAGGTCTGCCACAACAAGACAGTTCCGCCACCAGAAGGACAGGTCCGCCACCGGAGGGACAAGTCCGCTGTCGGAAGGTCAGGTCCACCGCCAGAAGGTCAGGTCCGCCACCAGAGGGACAGGTCTGCCACCAGAGGGACAAGTCTGCCACTGGAGAAAAAGTTACTCAAAAGTATGAAGTGTTATATGTCATTGGAAAGAGCACGAAAAACTGAGAAGAATTATTTTTGAATATAGTCAATCGGATAAATGGTGTGGAAATGGAGGCCCCAAGAAGAAAGAGCAGAAGGACAGGTCCCCCACTCTATAAGGACAGGTCCGCCAAAGCATAAGGATAGGTCCGCCAAAGGATAAGTTTAAGCTCGATTTTTTGATGGATGGGTAAGGCTAAGGACCCAAAATATAGCAAACATTGATAATGACTAGTTTTGCATGAGAAAGACAATTTAGACAGCACAACCCTAAGATTAGTAGAAACGGGCATGGCCAAAAAAGTTTTCTACTCTAGGATGAACATGGTTGCTAAGGAGTCCTCGATATACACCTGGTACGTGAGGCCCAAACCGTGAACACCAACCCATTACAAGCGTGAGTCGGGAACCTTAGCGAGATACTAAAGGCTCAGACCAACTCTTCACGTCATCCCGACACTTCACCAATTACAATGTGGTTGGATTGGGGTATAGCTTTCACTCTCCCCCCTTTATATACCCCGCCGATACGCGTGGTTGGAATCATCCCTTGGGGTGATGAAATGCCCAAGCAAGTCCCACTAAGAAAATGAAAAATGGGGTGACTCAAGGACTTGGAAAGCTAGGTTTTCTTGTCACCCAGGATCGCCAAATGGCGCAAGGGGATTGGATACGTCAAATAGCCTTCCACAAGCACGCCAAACAAGGTTTGTTGACCCCTCTAATTGAACTATGTGCCTAATTTACCAAAATACAATTGGAAAAAACTTGAAATTTCACCTTCGAGAGGACAGGTCCGCCACTCTGTAGGGACAGGTCCACCACCGAAGGGATAGGTCCACCACCGAAAGGACAAGTCCACCATCGAAGAAGAAAAAGGTGCCCCAGCCAACTTCTCAAAAGTATCAAATGTTATATATCGTTTGAAAGAGCACGACAAAATAAGAACTGCCTTTGAATGGAGTCAATCGGACAAACAGTGTGGAAATGGCGGCCCCAGGAAGAAAGAGCAGAAGGACAAATCTGCCATTGCATAAGGACAGGTCCGCCACTCTACAGGGACAGGTCCGCCACTGGATAAGGATAGGCCAGCCACCGGAGGACAGGTCCGCCACTCTATAACCTAAACCTGCAAAAATGCAAAAAATAGCAAATGTGAAAGAAAGAGACCCATTAGTGGGTCCCACCGGGCGTGCCAGAAATGTGATAGGGCGAATGTAAGCGTTAGAAAATGAGCAGCAAATAAAAGAGTGCAAATAAACACCAAAACAACCTAGACCTCAAGATTAGCCTAAGTTGGAATCAAAACAAGATAAAAGCAACAAATGGAACATTATACCTTGTCTCAAATCAATCCTTTGGTTGGCCCTTCGATCTTTGATGTGTATGCTCCTTGGATGGCAAGATGCAAGCTAGGTGATGATGTGAAGATGGATGGAAATGGATGAAAGCATGAAAATGGCTAAGTGTAGATTGAGAAATAAAATTGCAAGAGTTTGGCTAGCAAAAATGATCTCCCCTAAAATGAGAGAAAAGAGGGGGTATTTATAGGAATTTTGAGAATTCCTAAAGGAGATGGATGGCCAAGATTGAGCCACCAAATATCAAGATGTAGGGCTAAGGTGAGTTGAGAACTCACAAGCCCTCACATCTTGACATGTGGCAAGGGGAGAGGCTTAAGAAAGATGAGGTGGATATGAGGTGTAAGAGAAGTACATGACATGGAGGGGGTACAAAGTACCTTGGGATTGGACAAGATCTCCTCATAAAGGAGGTCCTTGTCCCCATGTGGGTGAGAGGACAAGTGGGGAATTAAAAATTCCTCAAATATTCTCATGGGGAAGAGGGAAGGAATATAAAATTCCTTAAATGCATTGGGAGATTAAAAGGTGAATTAAAAATTCACATGGGAAAGTGGAGTGCCTTGTCAAAAAAGAAAAGCATTTAATAGGGTTGACTCAATTAAGTGATTAGGATTGTGCAAGTACTTGATTAGACTAATTAATTAAGATTAGAAGAGAGTTAGATTTCACATGGGGAAGAGTAATGAAGGATTAGAGGAGGGTTAGGTGGCTAAGAGAGATTAGAGGCCAACTTGCAAAAGTTGGAGGATGTGACACATCTTAATCAAGGATTAGGCATGTGCACATCCCTAATTATGAGATTAGAAGATGGATTAGGATTAGATAAAAATGATGGAGGATGTGACATAAGGAGGAATTAAATAAATGTGATATTTATTTAATTTATTTGATGAAAGGAGGATTAAAGAGATAAGGTATTATTGATTAAATACCTTAGGGATTTGGTAAAATTAAAGCTATTAATTAAATAATAGCAGTATTACTTAATTAACTAAAATTAAGATGAAAGGGGATGAATTTGGATAAATTAAGTGTCCAAATTTAGATGTCTACACCTATATCTAGTGCCTTTGTAAATCTGCATGATAACTTCAAAGAAAAAGGGAATTCTAAAACAAGGGAGAAGAAACTTTCCACTAAAAATCGTAAGGAGACATCCTCCAGAGATGCAAAGATAAATCATGAAAACAAAAATTAAAATAGATCCATTCTTGTCTGAAACAAGAACTTTAGGATTCTTGGTCCTAAACAAACTGCTCCTGCTAGCTTTAATAGTAACTACTATTCTTGTAACAATTTTGGTCATAAGGAAATTGGATGCATAAAGAATATGAGTCAGAACTCTTTCAATCCTTCAAGGTACAATACTATGAACACTCAATCATTTCATGGTTAGTGCTATATTTGTAACAAATTTCGTCACAAGGCTAATGAATGCGGAAGTAAAATGACAAAGAGTAGTAATGTTATGACCTATCAATCTTTCTATGGTTATTGCTACACATCCAACAAATTTGTTCATAGGGTTGTTTATTGTAGATCTAATATGAAAAGAATCATTTTTTCTCCACATGCTAGTATCATCTACTACAATTGCAATAAACCATGACACATTGCAAGATTTTGCAAGGGAAAAAGTGTAAGATCTTCTACTCCTCAAAAGAAGCCTATCATTAGTCAAAAAAGGATGAAGATGAACAAATTTTGGTAGAACAAGGGAGAAAGTGAAGTGGAGAATGAATATATACCTCAACATGGTGCAGATGAGTCCTTTGGTAACTAAAGGGAAAGTATTAACTCAAGGGGCGTTGCAATTGTAGATCTTGTCAAACCCTTGAAATGCATGAGATGTTGAAGTCTTCAACATAATGGTGAATAGTGATATGAGTTTGATTGGTCATTATTTGGGAGAAAATACACCTTCTGTAGTAGGGTCTAGAAAGATTATGGATCTTTGTGATATCACAAACCATAAGATTTTCTAAGTGTCAAGAACAAATTAATGCATTTATTATGGAGCAACTAGGGTTGGTGTGAGGCATATTTAGTTCATTTTTTTGATCAAATTGATTTCATTTGAACTATTTCAAGTTAGCACAAGACCTAAGGAAGTGAAGTAAATTTTCAAAAGTTGTGTGTAAACCCTAACAATGGTATTCATAGGTACTTCTTTGGTTTTACTTGGAAAACCCTGATATTAAAAAGTGTGATCATGGCTACACCAATTGGCATTGATGTTGTCAAGATGCCAAGACCCAAGTATAAGAAGTTTCCATTCAAAGAAATGTAGGTAGAAAAGGATGACACATTTTTCAAAATTCTAGTGGGTGTTGTGTACTACGAGGATATAAGGTTTTACATTCATGCTCAGTTAAAGGAGATCAATCACACATCTTCCTTTGCAATGGTTTGACTTGAGATGCTTAATGAAAATGGGGTATGCAAGCCAAATTATGTGAGAATTGTTGCAAAATGGTTAGAAATTTGGAAATATTTTCTAGACTTCTATGAAAATAAGGATGGGTAAGAATCATCTTGAGCTGAATTCATGGAGATTTCATTTGGATAGATAAACCCTACATACAAAGGATGCAATTAGGGAAGTTACTAGTTTTTGTGCCTTCAAACCAGTCCTAGTACTTAAATTTGTGAAGAATGAAATAGTTATGGAGCTCATCGATGCTAAATTTGACAAGAGAACCCTAATAGTGAAGGATATCATTGATCCTAGTGTTTGATATGCATCAATGGGGATAGCATACAAGATTTACTTTATAAAAATAGAAGGGTCTACCACCATTACTACAATTCATACCATACTTCAAATGGTGAAATAAGGCACCAACTTTGATCTATGTGAGTTGTTAAGAGAGAAGTTAATGGAGAACCAAAGAAGAACAAAAGAAACCAAATTACAATTTTAGGTTTGGTTCCTTGTTTATATGCCTTAAATTCTTCTTTTTGAATGAGATACCTAGTTTTAAGCATAAGATGTGGGACAAATTCACTCTAGTTGCAGCATATATTAAACAACACATGAATAACTTTCAGAATGAGAAAGCTTTCTCATTATTGGGGGATTTTTCAAAATTTTCAAAATGAAATGCAAGGTAGATATAGGATACCATCTAGTTTGGTCTAGAAGTATGAAAAAGAAATAAATTTCATGGTAAACAAGGATCATTATTTTATGGAAGTTGTGGAGCCCATAACTTCATGACTTTCTAAGCTACCTTATGTGGTTGAGGATTAATTTGTACAAGGTTATATTGATATTCTATTGTCAAAACCTAAAGATCCCAAAGTAATAATATTTGGCACATACAAAGAAACTATGAATGAGATTTACCAAAAGGAGAGAGAGGAATCCACTGAAAAGGTGGAAAAGGTGCTTAAAGAGATAGGTGTTCCACGGTACTCTAAAATAAAAGATAAAGAGGAGCTCCACAAAATTTTGGACACATATTCAAAGACTATATCAAATAGCCTTGTAGAAGTTTCCTCTATCAAATCTACTCTTCTAGAAGCCAGTCAAGGTCTAAGGAGATCAAACAAATCCTCTCTTGTAGTTGTCTCTTCTCAATAGCCCTTCGACTCTATAGAAACATCTGGTAGTGAAAGGAATGCAATATCTATAACATCTCCAGATAAAAAAGCCACCAAAGTTGGACATGCTAGGCCTACATGAAAGAAAAAAAAAAAGAGAAGGAAAATGAGGAAATGTCAAATGATGTTGAAGAGAATGAATAAGATATTCCTTTGCAAAATAATAAAGGGAAGAGAATTACTGAAGAGAAGACTAAGAAGGCCCCTTTGGTCACACATGAACCTTTATATTTTGGGTGTAATTCTCAATGGAATTGTTAAGTATGATTTATTAAATGATATAATGTTGCTACATCTCGATGTTCCTCTAGAAGATAGAAAGGCAATTGAAAATTTTATCATTGAGTATATGTTATTGAAAAACATTCCATTCAATTACATTATTAACAAAAATCCAGATAGCCTTGTTCAAGCTTTGAGAAAAAGGAGAGAAGATGTTATTAAAGCTGATGAATATTTGAAACTACAAGAAATCGACAAAACTAGGATCCTTGTTTCCAAAGAAGAAAAGGAAATGATTATCCAAAGACAAGTTAAAGAGCTTCATACCAAGAAAAGAATAGATCTTTTGATGAGCTCAGATGAATATGTAAAAAGGAATATTTAGAATGAAACAAAAGCCACTACAAATAAAATCATAGATGAAATGTAAAGTAATGTTGATATTGATTCACAAGAGTCTCCAAAAAGACATGACATTGATGTTGATGCTAAAGTAAATGCACAAGAATCTCTAGATAATACAAATATAGAAGATATATCTGGCCAAAAATAAATGCAAGGACCCTCCAAATAGCAAGGAGTAAGTATCTTAGGTGTGAATGAGGTGAAAAAAGTCTCCATTATGGATATAGAAAAAGAATAAGAGGAGTGAAATATAAAGGCATCCAAGATTCTTGAAGAAATAAATATGGCTGAGATGATCTCTGAGGATCATGTTCCTCTAGGTGACATTATCCTATAGGATATTCCCGATGTGTCTACTCATGACATAGAACTATCTATTTTTTAAGGCAATGGGACTAATGGTGATGAAAATAAAAATGAGGAGACTACTCCTATGGTGAACACTGGTGCACAAGGCATAGGAAGTTAAAGTGAAGTTGGTGTTCCTCCTTCAAAACATAATGCTACTCCTCTAGAGAAATCCATAAGCTACAACTTGGTGATGTCTTGCATGCCTCTACAAGGAAGGAAATTTTGCAAAAACATGTGAAGAAAATTGAATTAATTAATGAGGTTGTGAATATTTTCTAAGAAGGCTTACCTGAGGTAAAAATTGATGTTTCCCTTCCTGCAGAGCAAAAGTTAAAACTATTAATGTACTCCTTTAAGGATAATTCTTCATAAATTGGGTAGAAGGCAAAATAAGAAGCCTTAAGGAAGATAATTGATAATAGAATGGTCGAATCCTTTGATATGTGTGCTAGTGCACATAATAAATTACAAGAGAATATGAAAATGATTCAAGAGTGTATAGATGAGGTAACTGTTTTGTATCAATTTTGCTCGAAGTGGCCAAGCTCCACCAAGAATATAAAAGATTAGATTAACTCCATTGAGTCAAAATTACTAAATTGGTTGAGGTATGAGATTTTTCAAAGGATATGAATGGAACAATAAGAGCTCAAACATAAAATCTTCACTTGCAGTTGGAAATGCTTCAGGACTAGAGAGAGAAGTTAAATAAACTATCTAGTTAGTTGAAGGGTGTTGTCAACTTGAGACTTGCTTCATTATTTGGATTGCTTGTGAATGTAGAAAAAGTTGATATGAAAATGAAGGATCCAAGTAATGTGGAAGAGGCTGAGGATCTGTACATGTAGTGTGAATTCCAAAATAATATTATCTCTTTAGCAAAAATAGACTGGGTTGCAGTTGTGGCATAACTTAAATAAATTCACAAGAACATTTTTCCATCCAAGGAAGCTGTGAAGATATAGATAAGAAAACCTTTTGTGTAAGTTTTGAAAAGAATTAAAGTATCAATTTTATTGAAAACATTATGTATATAACATCAATTTTGAGGCATCAGGGGAAGCTCATATAGTTTTGGGATGTTGTAAATAGAAGATATCATGCCCTTTTCCCTTAATGTCAAAGGGGGAGAGAAGCATATGTGTGTTTCCATCAATGAAAAAGGGGGAGATTGTTGGAAATAGGTGTTTTAATTGATATCAACCCAATATGAGGTGTCATTGATGTCATTGATGTCTAATGTATATATTGAAGTATGTACAAGCTCTGGAAATAGTTTTCATAATGTGATATCAATTGGTGCAAGTCTATAGAGCTATACAAGG